>OY288246.1:74706097-75935680 GCA_958450325.1 Agrostemma githago
ACGAAACCAGTTAAGAAACCAGTTTCATGTACGAAAAAGAGAGGAAAAGAGGGGTCCACATAGAAAATAAAGAACTTTTACCGTTGGAGAATTAAGAAGTTTCGTAACTAATAATTTAGGTTGATGAGGCAATGGAAAATTCAATATGAAACTTTAATCATTGCTATTACCGTAAGTACGTTTTTTTTCCTAAGTGATCTCTTTCTTCTTTGAGTATATGCAATTTTTTATCGATTTTTCTAACGTGTGTCCAAGTTAATATGTTAATTAAAGAATGAATAATCATTATGTTATCTTAATATAGTAATTAATTATGATTTCTTACTTAATTATCAGTGGACACACGTTAGAAAAACTGATTTTTTCATTAGCCACCCTTTTTAAAGAATAGACCACTGATCGATCTTCAGCTCTTCAGCTCTAGTTCCCGGTTCAGAATGGGATCCGAGTGGTTGCCAGACGATTTAATTTCCCTAATTCTAATTAGGGTTCCTTCGAAATCACTGCTCAGATTTAAATCCGTCTGCAAATCATGGTATTCTCTAATCACATCTCCCAATTTCATTTCTTCACATTTAGATCAAACCCATGCTAATAAAAACCCTAAAATCCTCTTTCGATGCCCGCGATATCCTGGATGGAACGAATCATACACTGTACATGATGATACTCAAGAATTCAATTTAATCGAAACCCTAGATTTGCCTTTTAGAGGTAGACAAAGATCCGTTGAATTGCTGGGTTGCGTTAATGGTGTTGTTTGTATACGGAATGCTACTGGGACTGTGTTATTATGGAACCCGAGTATTAGGAAATGTTACACTTTGGATTCGGATTATTGTAAACTGTTTTTTGGGTTCGGGTTTGATTCGGTGACCAATGATTATAAAGTTGTCGCGAGGAATAAAATGAAGAATGACGGCAAGAGTCTAGTTTTTTCACTGAGGGAAAAATGTTGGAGGGAAAGCGGGTTTATACCCACGCAGGGCCGGTCAATATAATTGAGAGGCCCTGTTCTAAATATTATAATAGAGGCCCTATAAATATTTGAATATATAATTTCAAGTAAACATATTTATATCCAATAGTTCGGGAAATGTGGTTATCTTGAACGGAAAAATATATTGTATTCAATACAAAAATATATTGTATTCAATACAAAAATATATTCAACATGTTATTTCTTGATAATTATATTTACAAATATACTCGTATGTCATTAGTTACGCATACAAATACTTGCTAATATAAACTCTGAGAATATGTTTTCGGATAAATTAGTACTTAGGTAGATAAAACATTTTATCATTTGATATATATTGAGTATGATTTTTGTCACAATTCTTTTATATTGAGTATGATTTTTGTCACAATTTTTTTTATAAATTTGATATTTTATAATGAAAATGAAACACAGCTGAATAATAATAATTAATGAGTAAATATATGTACTATTATAATTGAAATTATTTTTTGAATAGACAAACATTTGGCTAAGTTTTAGGTATGTAGTATGTGACATCGGAAAAAATTACTTTTTTTTTTCTAATTAAATAAATTATTTGTAAGGCATTGTTTTAATTTTGGGCCCTTATATTGTTGGGCCCCAATTCTGAGAACCTAATTCAACATCTCACGGGCCGGCTCTGTACCCACGTCTGGTATTTTGAAAGATCCATGGACGACGGCAAGGGGTGTCATCTATAGGCTGAACGACAGAGTCAAAGGACCACCACCACCAGCGATCAACATGGTGTCCTTCGATTTAAGTTCTGAGACGTATTCAGAATTTGCATGTCCTGAGGGGACCGAAGATGATGTGCTGCTGGTGTTGTTGGCTTTCTGTGACTCGCTTGCCTTGATTCATACCGTAGAGGACAATAAAATGGACATTTGGGTGTTGAGGGAGGATGTTGATGGGGTTGGGGTTAGGGTTAGGGTTAAGTCATGGACGAAATTATTTGTAATTGTTCTGAGTTCACCCCTGCAGTGTGTAGTCGGGTTTACTTGGAGTGGGCTGGTTGTGATAGGGGGTCCACCCGGTGCAGTTGTTGAGCCGATTGTAGAGAACCCTGCGATAGTAGTCAATGCGGGGTTGTCTGATCATGAGAATTATTTGTATCATCACTGGGTGGCGCGTGTTGAGTCTTATGAAGAGACTTTGGTTTTGCTCAATGATGGGGTCGATGCTGATGTTACTGATTTCGTAAAAGATTAGTTTGTTAATCCGGATGTAATAATGCCATGGAATATCGACTTTACTTGGCTTGATCTTAAGGTGATGATTATATTAGGGAAGAATGTATCGTATTCATAAAGCATGACTTGCAAAAGTATAAGCACAGACTGAATTAGGGAAGAATGTATTTGTTGGGTTGTTGATGATGACTAGCCTATTTAATTTGTGTTTTTCTAGTTTAAACTTTTCAGGTTATGGTTAATCAAGAATTAGTCGATGAATGTTGAGAACGATTGAATGAAGATCAAGACAAGTCACCCAAAGAATCGAGAATGAAATAGAGCGTCACAATGTAAAGATAAGAACTTTTGACATCTTGTAGTTAGTTCAAGTAACTAGCCAACCAAACTGTTTGTAACAGTCTGGTTGACTGTTACTTCTATTCGACATGCTTCATCTAAAAGAAAAGATTTCAAGCCTTAAAGTTTTACTCTTTCAAATCTTTTCAAAAGTGACTTTGGAGCTTGTTGTGGTATGCAAGCAACTGATTTTGTGTCATCAAAACACTTTCCCAAATAATCCCCAATATGGTTGGAATACCTTTTTACCAAACAATAAAAGGTAGGCTTCTCTCTCTCCCAAAGAGTTAACCTCAAAAAATGTGTTTGGCTTGTTTATGTTTGTCCCAACCGAGAACCCTTTCACTCCTACTCATTTGGTAAAGGTTTTAGTTGCTTTCCTTGCTCCTCTCCTTCAAGATTGTCTTCCTTGTGTTTTATTGATAAAAGTTACAACTTTTTTGTATTTCAAAAATGTTGACTTCTTAAGAAGGTTCAATCTTCCCTTTGCTCCACTATTTAAGGAGATGCTTACCACACACAATACTTAAGACTTTTTAGCCAAAATCTCCCTTTGCAAATTGTGATTTTAAAGTTTCAAAAACTAAGAAAACTCTTTGCAAAATATTTTAAAGTCTTCAAAAGTCACAGTCGAATGAACTGCTACTTCTTGTCATGAGTGCTCTTGTCTAACTTGGTTAGATTGTAATCTTGTAACTTTTCTAAGTTATTAAGAGTCGTGACCGGAGTAGGTCATTGGTGAGTTAGAGACGGAGTAGTCTCGTAAACTCAAAGTCGTAGCCGGAGTAGGCTATTGGTCGTGACCGGAGTAGGTCATTGGAGAGTTAGGAGACGGAGTAGTCTTCCAAACTCGAGAGTCGTAACCGGAGTAGGTTATGGGGTTCTTATTGTAAATGTTTAAGTTTTCGGAGTAGATTACTTAACAATTATTAATAAGAAAAGCATTGGACGTAGGCCTTTAGAGTGTTGGCCGAACCAATTCAAAAACGTAATGTGTTCAATCTTCTCGCTTTGTTTCCGCTGCATACAACGTAGAACACATGTCGTTTAGCTTCGCTTTTATTTGTTCGTGGATTAATATTAACCTTAGTAGTGTTTTTCAAAGTAAATGTAACAGTCGATATACTGTAATATTTCTCTGTAACATTACCCTTGGTTAAGAGAAATAGAGGCAGTCAGACCACAGTCTACCATACTGTGACTTTTGCTCTGTGGCTAAATCTCTTGCCAAGGCAAAATTGTTACGGTCAGGCTGACTGTTACATTTACCAGTTTTTACTTATTCTAACTTTTAGTTGTCCACGTAGTCTAACTCACTTTAATTAATAAAGTTTGAGTTAAAATTTTAAAAGGTACCTAATTCACCCCCTCCCCCTCTTAGGTACTTGGGATCCATAATCTCTTCAGTATTGTATTGTATTCATATGTTTGTATCTTTCATTCACAGTCTAAACTCTAAAGCTATATATATATCTACAATTGTAATATGCTGATCGATCTGATCTAGTTGCTAAGAATGTTGAGAAGAGTCGATCTAGTCTTGACCAAATGCCTGAATAAGCATTCCAATACTTCGTCTATCTTTCAGTTTCCAAGTTCACCATTTGGTTCCTGATATCGTCAATGTTAACTCTTGTTTTCTTCTGGCAAACGATTGATCCAAAAGTCGTGTCAACAACATCAAACTCGCTGCTTTGTTCCACTGATGCTTCTTTCTCGGAACTCTTGTTCATCAATTTCGTTACTAGAGACCAACTTTTCTTAGACTGTGACTTTGCACCACTGATGTAAGTCAACAAGGACTTGAAGATGTGCACTGTAATCTGTTCAACGTCGTTCATAAAGAAATCAGAAGCATCGGTCTCATCACTTTTGATGCTTTTCAAGCAAGTCTTGACTACTTTCTTGACGGTCTTTCTCGCCTTAAGGTATTCAGAGACTTCACTGGTAATGTTCAGTTCACCGCTGCACCTTCTGCGAAGAACAGATTGGATGTTCTGAAGCTGTTCTTTCGACTGTTGCAACACATCTCTTGTCGTGCTGCAAACATCTAAAAGTGCTAGAGATCCATCCAATACAGATTGGATTTGTGATAACGATTGTTGGTTAGAAGGAAGTTGGAGCATCTCGTCAACAACGACATACAGTTCCGTAAGTCCTGTAAGGTTGTATGATAGTGACGAAGATGAAGACGTGGAGGTTTCTTGAGAAGCCCTCAATCTGCACAACTGCTCATCGAATTGAGCTGTGACTGGGTGAGATGTCGTTGGTAGACTGATCGAACGTGTGTGGTAAGAAGCCATTTTTATTTTTTTTCGGTTTAATCTTTGTTTGAAGCTAAGTTATTAGTTTGAGTTTGAGATGATGACTTCTCTTCCTCGCTCTCGACCTATTTATATGAAAACAATAGACGACAACTGGAATCTATTATTAACTCTCGGAACATGGTTTCCGACTAAAAATAATCAATTTTATGGGGCAGTAGGCAACATATAGGAGACATAACAGTTGGAAGCTGAGCAAAACTTCATTGCATTACACCAGAAATGATTCCTTATCGCTGATAAAATAACACGATTCATATCTTATGGCGTATTTCATGTCTGAGGGCCGGATTACAGTAAATGATCTCCACGAGCGACACTGAATATTTTAAAGTGGCCAACATATACTGAATCTTTACAGAGTTGTCTTCAGATCAGGCTTTTATTATTCACCAGTGGGTTCGTTTTTCTAGCTGAATTTCCACATGGAGACGCGTCTATAGTGCTTCATTATATTGCAGAACAAGCGTGTGATCATTGCTTTCGATACAGCCTGGAAGAGATGTGTTGGTTGTAGCGAGATATCTTGTCCCCGGTCTGTATATTAAATTGAAATTTCTGATTATGATAATATATTCGCCATATATTTAGGATGATGATGGAAATGCTGTTTTGTTTGGGTAGATGAAGACATAATGGAACACAAATATTAATGTAATTATAAAGATTCGAGTACTATATAAATTGATCAGAATTCGGCCTGGGGTGCTTCTTTCTTCATCTCCATAACTTATACATATTGAGGCCAATGGGTTCCGTGGCATGGGTCGAGGATGCAAATGCCAGTTGGCCTGGCCTGGCAAGGTAGTTCTGCAGACAGGTGAAAACTTGGTATTGGAGAATCGACATCATTCACATCACACGAAAGAAGCGTATGATGAAGCAATGTATAGAAGTTAAACTGATGCTTAGAATAGTGAGTTGCTTCGTCACTGTCGTTTTAACAGGCCTTGACTCAAAGTATCTAGCATTGGCTGCTGTTAATCTACTTCCAGCAACTCAGAGATAGATTGCAACTCATTACTTATGATTATCCGCTGCATATATTGTACTGACACACTGAGTCCAGATGCACGAGAAAATGAGGCAAGTCTGAAGTATCGGGAGAGGAGGGATATGATGAGATCAATACCATATTCCTGTGTTTCACAGCAACTCTGCTCCATATTATAAGCAACTAGAAACAAAAACCTGATAACTCGCTTGAATCCAGTTCTTCATAGCTTCAGACTGTGAATGACGAATGAACGAATGCAATATGCTTCATAGATTGTGACAAATACTCACTTTCTGCCACTTCTGTAATTACAAAGATTCTGCGGTCTGTCAATCAAGCCTAATGAACAGAGCCGGCATACATTTAAAGTAAGCCTACCACGGTACCAGCCCACATCAATGCAACCGGCCTACCACAGTACAACCCCACATCAATACTTTGCTACCGCGATCTGTCAATCAGTAATTACAAAGATAACTTCGATTGCATACCCGGCATACTACTCCATCTAATTTCATGAACTAGATATTCCACAGTGTTGAATTCAGACAGGAAAATAAATGCAGAAGTCGGGAATGCGCTGCATACCCTCCTTAATAAGCATATCTCTGAATCCACCTGCTATTATCTCATCATGCTTGAAATATCCATCCTGTTTTATCAATGTTACCGTTTCCCATCCTCTCTACCTTCATCTTCTAGTTACGAAAACTTCCTGAGACCGACTTCAACAAAACAAGCATGTATGTTGGGTTATCTCCTTGATCAATTTATATTACTGGATGTAATCTAAAGGAATCTTCGGACTTAGGCATAAATGAATACAATAATGCTACATTATTATTATTATTATTATTACTACTAACCCATTTCCAAATTCCAATTTCTTTGTCTCCAACATGTCTTATTCTGTCCATCATCACAGATTCACAGCTCCCTCAGATCATAATATAATAGTGCTAGCTTGCTAAACCGCAATTATAATCACGATCCCAAATCCCAAATATATGGTGTATCATAATGACAATGACACATTGTCCCCTACTCGCTATCCCATACATGCAGTCGACAAGATATCAGAAATGCACTTGCATCACCCGAGATTCAGAACGTGCAGGACAAAAAATAAGTACTACCCAGGCCATATGAATGGTAGTTACAGAAAGTCAGAAACTAATTGTTTAACAGGACACCATGTTCTTGGACTTATTATCAGATTCCTTTTGTCTTCACCGGTTTTCATATAAATAGGTAGTGGCAAGAAGTTAAGTTATCATCAAACAAACAAATACTTCAACTTGCATTCAGTTTTTTCAGCCTTCAGTTTCAAACAAAAAAATGGCTTCTTACCACACTCGTTCAATCAGTCTGCCATCGACAACTCACCCAGTTGCAGCTCAATTTGACGAACAGTTGTGCAGATTGAGGGCTTCTCAAGAAACCTCCACGTCTTCATCTTCGTCAGTATCCCAAAGACTTACAGGACTTACAGAACTGTATGTCGTTGTTGACGAGATGCTCCAACTTCCTTCTAACCAACAATCATGATCACAAATCCAAAATATATTGGATGGATCTCTAGCAATTCTAGATGCTTGCAGCACGACAAGAGATGTACTGCAACAGTCGAAAGAACAGCTTCAGAACATCCAATCTGTTCTTCGCAGACGGTGCAATGGTGAACTAAACATTAGCAGTGAAGTTTCTGAGTACCTTAAGGCAAGAAAGACCGTCAAGAAAGTGGTCAAGACTTGCTTGAAAAGCATCAAAAGTGATGAAACCGATGCTGCTGATTTCTTCATGAACGACGTTGAACAGATTACAGTGGACATCTTCAAGTCCATGTTGACTTACATCAGTGGTGCAAAGTCGCAGTCTAAGAAAAGTTGGTCTCTAGTAACGAAATTGATGAACAAGAGTTCCGAGAAAGAAGCATTATCCGTGGAACAAAGCAGCGAGTTTGATGTTGTTGACGCGACTTTTGGATCAATAGTTTGCCAGAAGAAAACAAGAGTTAACATTGACGATATCAGGAACCAAATGGTGAGCTTGGAAACTGAAATCGAAGAGCTAGACGAAGTATTAGAATGTTTATTCAGGCATTTGGTTAAGACTAGATCGACTCTTCTCAACATTCTTAGCAACTAGATCAGATCGATCCGCATATTACAATTGTACATATATATATATAGCTTTAGAGTTTAGACTGTGAATGAAAGATAGAAACATATGAATACAATACAATACATTCCTCCCTAATTCAATCTTTGTTTATACTTCTGCAAATCACGCTTTATGAATACAATACATTCTTCCCTAATTTAATCATCACCTTAGAGAATGAAGTGAGTTGTTAATATGATAAATTGGTGTTGCAGATCATTCAGTCTAACTCACCGAATCAAACCCGAACCCAAAAAACAGTTGACAATAATCCGAATCCAAAGTGTAACATTTCCTAATACTCGGGTTCCATAATAACACAGTCCCAGTATCATTCCATATAGAAACAACACCATTAACGCAACCCAGCAATTCAACGGATCTTTGTCTACCTCTAAAAGGCAAATCTAGGGTTTCGATTAAATTGAAATCTTGATTATCATCATGTACAGTGTATGATTCGTTCAATACAGGAATAATTCGCTGGCGTCGAAAGATGATTTTAGGGTTTTTTTTAGCATGGGTTTGATCTAAATGTGAAGAAATGAAATTGGGAGATGTGATTAGAGAATACCATGATTTGCAGACGATTTAAATCTGAGCAGTGATTTCGGAGGAACCCTAATTAGAATTTGGGAAATTAAATCGTCTGGTAACAACCACTCGGATCCCATTCTGTAACCAAGAACCGAGGATCGATCAGTGCTCTATTCTTTATACTCAAAAGAAGGAGAGATCAATCAGGGAAAAAAAACGTAATTAGGTCACGTTCTTTTAGACCGAATTAGATTGAACTGAAATAAATTGAACCGAGGTGGCCTGAAGTACTGAGACAAAATGAGGTTCTTGGGACTGGACTGGACTAACGTGACCATTGGGTAAATGAACCGAGCCGAACCACTTGTTGTCTCTATTGAGACGGAAAATGGTCCAAGTTAAAAGCATCTCTCAGTCGGCCCGTTATAACTCTATCCTGGTTGAAACTTATGAAGACGGCTCCTAAAAGCGGATGCACCGACTGCTACCATTTCTAATAACCGACATTCCAGGAGCTGAACGGGGACTAGAGCTAGACGGGGGAGTCGGTGAGGAAGAACTGATGATCACTGGTCTATTCTCATGAAAAATTGCATATACAGTTATACACTCGACTGACCCGTTTGGCAGGTCAGGTCTACCTACGGGCGTGAGTCATTCACAGCATTTGTTTACACTGTCAACCTGACCAGGAATCATAACTCGGTTGTCGGACTATTTTCATCTCTAATGAGACAGAAAATGGTCAAGTTATCATGTGAACCTTCACCCGCTTTGTTAAAAGCATCCCTCAGTCGGGCCGCTGATGAAAAGCTGATGCACCGACTGCTACCATTTCTCGTCCTCACTGCCTTCAGCAAAGTTGTCTCTTTGATTTCTAGTTACCGACATCATTGAAAACCGCCTTCAGCAAAATACCTTATCACTTGAAGAAGAATAACATTCATTTAGATCAGAAATATATAGGCAGTAAATTAAAGCCTGACAAAACAGCCATAATGTTAGTTAGTTATCTCCTTGCTTTGTCTCCTACATGTCTTTGTTCTGCCCATCATTCCAGCTCAAATTATCGAGTATTCTAATCATCATTAGTCGCTAATTTATTATACTCGCGATGCTAAATATATGGTGTATATCGTAATGAAAATGACACATACAGGAGACAAGATATCAGATATATGGTTGATCCACCGGATTTGGATCTTGCTCGATCGAATATACAGCTACAAAACTTGTTGGTAAGAGACATGTTAAGTGTAGTTTAATAGAGTTGTTAACTTAAACTAATTTTTAAACCCCAAACCATGTTCTTACACTTATTATCAGATTCCTTCTGTCTTCTCCTGTTTTCATATAAATACGGAAATGCAATGAACAGAAATCATCATCAATCATCGATTCATCGATCATCAAAACAAAACTAATACTTCTTGCTTTCGAGTTTTGGCCTTTCGCTTCAAGTAAAAAACAATGGCTTCTTACCATGCTCGTTCGATCAGTCTTCCATCTGTACCTCACCCAGTCACAGCTCAATTCGATGAACAGCTGTGCAGGTTGAGGTCTTCTCAAGAAACTTCCACTTCTTCATCTTCGTCACTATCCCACAGACTTACAGGACTTACGGAACTGTATGTCGTTGTTGACGAGATGCTCCAACTTCCTTCTAACCAACAATCTGTATCACGAATCCAATCTGTATTGGACGGATCTCTAGCACTTCTAGATGTTTGCAGCACGACAAGAGATGTATTGCAACAATCGAAAGAACAGCTTCAGAACATCCAATCGGTACTTCGCAGAAGGTGCAGTGGTGAACTGAACATTAACAGTGAAGTCTCTGAGTACCTTAAGGCAAGAAAGACTGTCAAGAAAGTAGTCAAGAACTGCTTGAAAAGCATCAAAAGTGATGAAACCGATGCTTCTGATTTCTTTATGAACGACGTTGAACAGATTACAGTGGACATATTCAAGTCCTTGTTGACTTACATCAGTGGTGCAAAGTCGCAGTCTAAGAAAACTTGGTCTCTAGTATCGAAACTGATAAACAAGAGTTCCGAGAAAGAAGCATCAGTGGCACAAAGCAGCGAGTTTGATGTTGTTGACGCGACTTTTGGATCAATCGTTTGCCAGAAGAAAACAAGAGTTAACATTGACGATATCAGGAACCAAATGGTGAGCTTGGAAACTGAAATCGAAGAGCTAGACGAAGTATTAGAATGTTTATTCAGGCATTTGGTTAAGACTAGATCGACTCTTCTCAACATTCTTAGCAACTAGATCAGATTGATCAGCATATTATATTACAATTGTCGATATGTATAGCTTTAGACTGTGAATCAAAGATACAAACATATGAATACAATACAATACATTCTTCCCTAATTCAATCTGTGTTTATACTTTCGCAAATCAAACCAAGTAAAGTCGATATTCCATGGCATTATTACATCCGGATTAACAAACTAATCTTCTACTACGTCTTTTTACACAACTTCGTTCTAACGGGTAGAAAATATCTGAGTAAGGTAAGCCAGCAGTGGAGTTTCGACAGCATCAACATTTCTTACATCACCCGATTCAGTAACTTCAGCATTGACACCTTCATTGAGCAAAACCAAAGTCGACTGCCATTTCTCATCCTTCATCTGTACCTTGTTCTTCTTCAACTTCTAAAACTCGATGCAAATGGAAACAACCTGTCGATATCTTCAAGGGAAATACCAGTCACGGAAATCAGAAAATATATAGTATCGAAGAAAGCCTGGTCATCAAACATTACAACCCCTTGTATTCCTTGATAAATTTATACATTAATGAAGGAATCCCCAACTGCTATGTCTCCTACCTGTTTCATCCTCATTACTGGTTAATTTAATCACATCCAAATCGGTCTGGCCTGCTGAACCGCGTTTCATTTCTCATCACGATGCTAAATATATGGTATATCAGGACTAACAGCAATGACACACTGTACTGTTCCGTCCTGTTCTGTACTGTACTGTCCCCCTACTCATTATCATATATATACAGGAGACAAGATGTCAGATATATGCCTGCAGTTACATCCCTCGATTTCAATCGTGCTGGAAGATTAAATTAATGAGGGTGGTTAATAGAAAACAATTTTTAGACAGGAAGCCATGTTCTTAGACATATCATCAGATTCCTTCTGTCGTCTCTCGTTTTCATATAAATAGGTAGAGAAAACGAAGAGGAAAGTCATCATCCAAACTACAATCTGCATTCTATTCTTCAGTTTTTTTGCTTCAAAAAAAAAACAGTAATGGCTTCTTCTCAAATCAACAAAACTTTCTGTCACACTCGTTCGATCAGTCTACCATCCGTATCTCACCCAATCACAGCTAACTTCGATGAACAGTTGTGCAGATTGAGGTCGTCTCAAGCTGCATCCACTTCTTCATCAGTATCACAGACTGAAAGACTTACAGGACTTACTGAACTGTATGTCGTGGTTGACGAGATGCTCCAACTTCCTTCTAACCAACAATCACTATCACAAATCCAAGCTGTATTGGACGGATCAGTAGCACTTTTAGATGCTTGTAGCACGTCGAGGGATGTACTGCAACAGTCAAAAGAACAGATTCAAAACATCCAATCTGTTCTTCGCAGACGGTGCAGTGGTGAACTGAACATTACCAGTGAAGTTTCTGAATACCTTAAGGCGAGAAAGACAGTAAAGAAAGTGATCAAGACTTGCTTGAAAAACATCAAAAGTGATGAGACCGATGCTTCTGATTTCTTCATGAACGGCGTTGAAGAGATAACATTGGACATCTTCAAGTCGTTGTTGACTTACATCGGTGGTGCAAAGTCGCAGTCTAAGAAAAGTTGGTCTATGGTCACCAAACTGATTCACAAGAGTTCTGACAAAGAAGAATCAGTAGCACAAACCAGCGGGTTTGATGTTGTTGACGCGACTTTGGAGTCAGTAAACGGCCAAAAGAAAACTAGAGTTAACATTGACGATATCAGGAACCAAATGGTGAAATTGGAAGCTGAAATCAAAGAGTTAGATGAAGTACTCGAATGTTTATTCAGGCATTTGGTTAAGACTAGATCGACTCTTCTCAACATTCTTAGCAACTAGATCAGCTTATTACAATTGTACATATATATAGCTTCAATCTGTGAATGAAAATTATACCAAACATTAAACCTTCAAATGAATTTTATTACTGTCATTTCAAACACTAGTGCTGAAAAACCAGGAAGAATGCAATGAATCGCGGTAAACCAGCTAAAAAATTATCGGTGTTCCTGAGACAAAACTCCAACTGAACTAGTCAAGTCATTCATTCAACATCAAAAACACATTGTATACATCAAACCAACCTTTCTACACTGCCTCGTGATCGAAGCAAACAAAAAAAACAGCAAAATTTTGTTCCTGTTGTCCAACCTAGAGTTAAGCCCAAACTCTTTTTCGAGGAACGAGATCAGATGTGTTAATATCATCAATCTTAGCAGCAACAATGAAATCATTGATACTCAACCCGCCAATATCCCGTGTCCACAGCTCAGCTTTGACCTGGTTAGTCCCTTCCAAATGATGCAAAACAGCTGAATGCCCAGCACTTTCACCGACTTCAGCAATCCTCTTAATAAGCTCGACACCAGAGTCAATGTCCTTAACCTTCCACAAACAGTACAACTTCAACACCGTCTTTCCGTCACTGTCACTGTCTTTTTCTTCAGCAACCCGCCATCCGAGAACCTTATGGACGAGCTGCTTGGCTTCGTATTGGGTAAGGGGAGTTGTATCAGGAGAAATTGGGATGCAAGAATGTTGTGATAAGGAGAGAACTGAAGCTTGTGGTATGAGTATCTTGTGTTCTGTGCTCATGTTTCCCAACACTTTTTCACCGAATTGGCTCTCGAGTTCTGCAGGAAACGGGTCTCTGGCTCCGAAATCACCTATGATGTCAGGACCCCCGGCTCGGATTTTAGGCAGGGTGACAGTCCGAGGGTTACGAGTCAGAGTTTTGATTCGAGTTCGAGTTGTCGGGGATGAGGACGGGGTTTTGGTAGTAAAAGGGGTGTAGCAGAAGGAGCTGATAGAGGAGATAGCCATTGATGAATGAAAGTGTTTGAGTGAGATTGTGGGGTTGAGAATGGGATAAAACAGAAATGTCATCAAATCAAATACACATTAGATAAGGGAATTTAGTGGCTAAGGTGAAGCCTTGGATGAGCCCACATAATTGGTTGTAGTGGCTTGCATTCTAGAATTTCAAGGCATTGCCCCCAAAGATGATCATGAGGTCGAGCCGTCCGATTAACCCAAAAGCTTGGCAACAAAGACATTTTTAAATGGGTAATGTGCGGGAAGACCCATCCCGAATTGCTAAACGGGTCAGAGATCGATTCTAATGAATCAAAGTTCAAATTCCAAGGTGATCCTTTGAACGAGATCGAAGGCCATCAAGTAAACAGAGTGTAGCTTAAAGCACATTAAAAAGTAGTACGAATGTACAAAACACATTTTATAAGAAAACACTCAAACAGGCAAATGATGTACGAGTACCAAACATTAAGATCATAGTCAAACGAGTTCCAAAGTAAAGCCACACCAGGTTTGGAGAAAGCTGGTCGATTTACAATACGACTTTAAAAATGATCTTTTGACAAAGACAATCATGAAAATAACCTACGGTACTTAGTCCTAGCGAGTCTAGGGGAATGACAGGGTTTATATAGTAGCACCACCGCCAGTCTGATGCAGCATGGCGTCTATCTCATCACCATCTTCCATTTCCAACTGCAACAAGAAGATCCAGAACTGGTTAGCCAAACAATTATTGTTTTCATATACTCCCTTGGTAATTTAATGTTGTTTTCGTTTTTCAAGATCGTGTTTTCAAGTCAATTTTGAAGATGTACTATACATTTCATGAAAATTAGGTGTTAATGAGTGACATTTGAGATTAAACATATTCAACTAGAAACATGTGTGAGTGCAAGAGAGATAGGTAGAGAGACCTCATCAGGAGTCTGATCAGCCCGAAGTCGACGACCATCAAATAGAAATGCTATGGAATTGAGATCCACAGACTGTCGGTCACAGTAAGCATTCATCAATTTCTTGAGTTGGGTAGACCTCTTGATTCGGAAGAAGACCTCATTGCCATCCTGAAAAACATACAGAATCACATATTACCACGTGTTCAGTGTTCTTGAAAGGATCATTATAAAGAGTAGGTAAAGCACACTCAAAATAGATAATAACCCTGACTGCTTATAAGAAATTAACCAAGAGACCGATTTTGAGTTAACAAAAATTAACACAAGTAATTAACTTTTGAATGTCTCGAGTATAACCATAGAACTTCTTACAACGGAAATACCAGATACCCCGCGGTATCCACTCACTGAAGGTCTTACTCTTACAACAAAGACAACAAAACCAGTACTTAATTTTAAACACCTTTCGACGAAAATAAGTCAGTTGGATAAAAAAAAAAGGTGTAAAGGGTGCTGAGAGAGAAGGATCGAAGGGAGAGGCGGAACATCCCTAAAAACTTGAATTCCAAGTGTACACAAAGCAAGTTTATGGAATTAAATTAAGAATGAATTAGAACTTTCAAATTTATACGATTGAAATCAAGAAAATGAAATAAATTCCATGTTAACTCATTAGGTTTACTGTGAAGCACGCTAACGATTTCTTATCACGCTACACTATATAGTCAACTCATTAGGTTTACTGTGAAGCAGTTTGTGCACCGTGGCATCCAACTTGTTAAAGCACAATATAAACTGTTCATTTGAACACTTCCCTCCAGGATCAAAACCAACAAATTTACAATGTAACTTGACATAAATTCACAGAATTGATCAGAAAATTGAAGTGTTCAACAAGGTAACACTCAGATATCAAAAATCCCTTGATTAAAAGGTAAAAATACAAGACAAACAAACGACAAGTCAAATAAATGGAAGTTAGTTACTCCATCTTCTGCTTAAATACATTCTTACTTTGTCATCAGCATTGATCATCCGTATCTTACAAGGAGAATCATATGAGATTGGTTACCAGGAAACATCAACATCATATGCCATTTTTTTTTTCAAAAAAAATAATATTAAATGAAAGTAATAGGCCACCTTATATTTTACACATGGTTACAGGATTCCCTAAAGTACCTGACGAATCACGAATTTCACTATATCGCTTACTGAAAATACACATAACACATACTTTAAAAGGTATAAAACCAATAGGTATCGACTAAAATTTTTATCAGTAAGTCTCCCTTGTTTTGAAGGGTTATAAAACGGTTACAATATTAGGACGGATATCTCTATTACAACATGGTTAACTCAGAACTATCAAACCCCATGTATGAATGCCTCACCAGTAAATCATCGACGATAATCAAATGAACAAACAAACCCTATTAATCCATCTTGAGAGTATCTCCATTGGATCCTTAGTTCCCTCACAAACCCTAATAATTCAGATTCGAGAACTAAATTCAATTTCTCCTGAATCCCCTGCATTCTTTGTACGTATTCCTTTTCCATCAAGTCCTCAACAAACTCAGCGATAATTAAATGAACAAACAAACCCTAATAATCCATCTTAAAAGTATCTCCATTGGACCCTTAGTTCCCTCACAAACCCTAACAATTCGGATTCAAGAGCTAAATTCAATTTCCCCCTAAATAACCAGCATTCTCTACACTGCATTGAATTCCTGGGGTTTTCTTCAAACATCACATCAAAACAGAAAAATCAATTTCAATTTGAATTTCTCATGGTGTTCTTCACTCCAAGAACAAATCAAATCAAAAGAAACACAATCTTACACAACACACTGCAAATTTCTAGGGTTTTATAACCAAATTCCAAAGCAAAGATTCAACGCCACCATAATCAATAAACCCTAAAAATACTACAGCCGAAAACCCTAAATAAATAATTAATCAAATAATACCTGGCCCTTGACTTTGAGATTAATGTGAGCAGACTGATCTCCAGGCTTCTTGTCTTCTTCTTGTGTTCCTGACATTTTTGAGTAATTTTTCTGGTTTGATTATCGGATTTGGAATTTGTGGAAGAAGAGAGAAGGTGGTGATGGTACAGGTTACAGTGTAGAGAGTATAGAGACGGCTTTCTTCTCACGCGATGATGAATTAATGAAATACTGTTGGTTCTTGTTCTACGATAAACCGGGTTTTATAAGTCTTTACCGTCTATTGTGAAATTCCGTCCAAAGCCCACTCCAAAGGTCCGGCCCAAGTTTACCAACAATTTTGGTTATCCGATTGGATTGGATTGGATTGGGTTGGGTTGGGTTGTGAATCGATATTGGATTGGATGGTTGGTTGATGATAAGATTGATGTTCAACTTTATGATCATGATTTTCATCGGGAAAACCGTTATACTTTCTGGAGTAGGTCTCCTGAGAGACGGTCTCTCGTTAACTTTACTGAAAGACTAAGTACAAATGGAAGTAATAGTGGTACCAAATCTAATAAAAGTAGGTACAATTAACATAAAAGAGTATACAAATATAAAGAGGGTACGCTTCTTATAAAAACAGGTACAAAACAAAGTTGTCATTTAAAGGTATGAATAAGACATAGAGTGGTACAGAAGAGTGGTCCCTCAATAAGTTATTGAGAGACCGTCTCTCCCAAGAATTTGTGTACTTTCTTTGACCTTTTTATATCGACCCATTAGATATTTATTTGAGGGAGTATAAAATAATCAAGTGGGAAGATATTAGAAGGTTAGACGAGGAAGTACAAAACTTGAATGAAAATGAGGGTACTAATCGTAGGATTAGGCGTTCTAATGACGGTTTCTGGTTGTAAAGATCTTACAAAAGTGCTGAGAAGATATTGTCGGTGACTAATCTATGAGTAATTATATGATCGTGATTAGATTTTTCAATTTGAAGTTTCGAAACTACCCTTTATTACTCATTATTGGTTTCTCCTTCGTCACCTCCAACTTGACATTAGTACGTGATGCGCCTCGTTGTAGGCGCACTCTTCAGTGAAGGGTATTCAAATTCTTGCTGCTTAAGTAAGGCCTTTAGCTTAATTTGTCATAACCCGAAGCTATTCAATCCTCACCGTGAATATATAATGTCTCAATAATCTTCATATTTATCATCTAATCTCCTATAACCACAAACACGCGAGGTAAATCTTTAGTTCTGATATCAGTATGTTGTGCGGAAGCAAATAAACATGGCAAGAACAATAAAGAGAGAGAGATAATCATGATTTACGTGGTTCACTAACTATAGGGATCGCCCCTCATTTAAGCTAATCTTTTCTTTAGATGTGAAACAAACCACATCCATAAGAAACTCGAAATTCAAGTCACCTTTCAACATGATCGATCAATT
Organism: Agrostemma githago; assembly: GCA_958450325.1. Taxonomy (NCBI): domain Eukaryota; kingdom Viridiplantae; phylum Streptophyta; class Magnoliopsida; order Caryophyllales; family Caryophyllaceae; genus Agrostemma; species Agrostemma githago. Next base: position 74,724,044 of record OY288246.1, read on the forward strand.
CAGGTTATTTCAAGTCATATTTGAGTTAAACAATTCCACGTCGTAACATTTAATTTGGATCTCATGCAGAATTGCACACTCATACCAAATCGGCCGGATAATTTAGGTCGGATTAGGTTTGCAAGATGGGTCGTTATTCCTATGACACGAAATATAATCAAATGAAATAAAGTTGAAGTAGATTATTTCCATGTACGTAGCATGTGCATGATCACCACTCAACCACGTATATACGATGATCAAGTATATATAAATGTATAATTTCTCGGTTTCCCACTCTAAGTCAACCACACATAACATTGCATATGTATTGTACAAGAGTTATACAACTGTATACTACATCTATCCGTTCCACTAAAATTGTCTATTTCGTTAAAATATTTCTCACTAATGAAAAAAATATTTAGAACCACTTCAATCAAAACCTTCAGATATGCAGGGGCGGATCTAGGACTAGGTTACTCGGGCTCTAGCTCTAGTTAAATTAAGAATAGATAATTTTTAGTTCAAAAAGTAGTCAGTTATCTGCTCTTGTCATGGTGGTAGGTGGGTTGAAGTTTATTGTGGGAAACCTGAGTTCAACTTCCATTGGAAGCATTCTTGGGTAACTTTTGTCATTTTACTTTATTTTTTACACTTTTCATCACTTTCTCAATATCAAAATGGTTCAAAACTTCAAATACTATCTAATTAGAAACAATTTTTTTTACTAACTCCTACCTATTTTCAATATCTAGATAAATTATCTCAATATTTTATCATTCTCTCCCAAATTTTTTTTTTGCGTCGCATTAGTGAACCGTTGATGTTAATTTAGCCCAAGATACTTCCGAATCCTGGATCCGCCCTTGCAAATATGGTTGAGGTCCGATCCGCTACCTCACTCGAATGCACATCGGACTTGAAGGGACTGTCAGGGTTCGAACACGTGACCTATGACTCTGATACCATGTTTGAAACCAATTCAACCAAAACCTTAAGGTCATAGTTGAGGTCCGCTTATAATCTATTAAAAAATATGACGATCAATCTTTCTGGGACAAAGGTAGGACTCCCTCTAGTTTTTTATTTCTTTCCCTTTTTTGGGCACAAAAATTCAAAAAATATTAAATAATTGATTAAAGTAAGAAAATGTGGGGTATAAAGTAGAAATATGGTGGAATTTGTGAGTAAAAGAAAGAATAAAGAATTGAAGGAAGAATAAAAAATTGATTAAAGTACAACCCATAAATGGAAAGAGAGAAGATTGTTGAATTAGTGTAAAAAAGGGAATAGAGAAGATTAAAAAAAGACTGGGAGGGAATATCATATATGGTCGAAATTAGATGAAACGTAATCATTCAATGTCAGAATAGTTCATGGAAGCTGCTTACTACGTAGAATCCTATTTTTTTCAAACTAGGCAGTTGAAGGGCATTAAAGAGTTAAGATACGGTTTACTGATGAATTGTAAGTTGTAACATGCCATGCATTTATAAGTTTCGCAACTGTTTTTGACGTACTCCTAACCAAAACCATCGCTATATAAATCCCCCTTATTCGATCCTTCACTTCTCATCCAATATCATTACACAAAAAAACATTTGTTCAAAATGGGTTATACTAGTAGTAGTAGTAATAAGCTCGTGTTGTGTTTTCTAGTCGGTGCCCTAGCCGTTTACACAACTACAAGTGCTAGGAGCCTTTTGAGCATTGATGATGAGAAGTTTTTCTTAGGTCATCATGGAGGCGGCCTAGGTGGAGGCGGTGGTGGTGGGCTTGGTGGTGGAGGCGGTGGTGGGCTTGGAGGAGGGGGAGGAGCTGGATTTGGAGGAGGAGCTGGTGGAGGTGCTGGTGGTGGTGGTGGTCTTGGAGGTGGAGGTGGTGCAGGTGGAGGTGGAGGGCTAGGTGGAGGTGGTGGAGCTGGGTCAGGGGGTGGCGCTGGAGGTGGATTAGGTGGAGGATCTGGTGGTGGTCTTGGAGGTGGAGGAGGTCTAGGTGGAGGCGGAGGTGGTGGACTTGGTGGTGGAGCAGGGGGTGGTGTTGGTGCTGGTGCTGGTTTTGGGGGTGGAGTTGGTTCCGGGGGTGGATTAGGTGGTGGTCTTGGAGGTGGAGGCGGTGGAGGAGCAGGTGGAGGCGGTGGTGGCGGACTTGGTGGTGGGTCTGGTGCAGGAGGTGGATTTGGTGGTGGAGCTGGAGCTGGAGCTGGTGGAGGATTAGGTGGAGGAGCTGGAGGTGGCGGTGGGTTTGGTGGAGGTGGCGGTCATGGAGTCGGTCTTGGTGGTGGTTCTGGTGGTGGATTCGGTGGAGGTGCCGGTGGTGGCAGTGGAATTGGAGGTGGATTACCATGAGTATATGTACGCTCATGCATATATAATACTCCTACAATGTAAACAACTAAAATATCGTATTTTCATATATTGTGGTGATTAATTCCTAAAAAGAAAAACTTGTCATTTATAATTGACGAGACTGTAATTTGTTCACAATTTGCACCTCGTCGTTGATCTAAAGCAAGCATGCATGCATCATGCATGTACGTATGTACTCGCTAGTTTAAGCGTTGGTAATGACTTTTTTTTAAGCAAGAATTTGTGTTACGTTCATAATCCCTTATGATTGAATATTCATCGTACCGTTATAATGCGTCATGTGAAATAGTCTGGCATTACGCTCTTGTCACGTGAAATAAATAGTATGTATGGAGTACTTCGTAGCAAGTAGCAAGTAGATACTAATTCTTCGCACACTCATTTTCTAGGATGATTATGATCGTTGATGAATTACTTACAGAGTATAAATTTATAAATTGATGATTATATAATTATTATATAATGTCTAGCGCAACATTTTTCATTTTAGAAAAATTAAATAATATGCCTATTATGGGTAGACAATAGTAAATGTATTAGTATGCAAATTCATGTCGAAAATAAATATCCATCTTAAAATTTAAAATGTATCAAATATGATAAATGAGACAAATACATACATATATCTGGGGCCTAAAAAAATTGTCAAAATCTATCTAAATATATGAGGTGTTATGATGTTGATCCGATTTTAAAGACTAACTCTGTTCAAAACTTTTTTTTTCATTGATTAGGGTTACCTTTACTCCTTTAGAACTTGTATTTACTATTTAGATTTTTTCAAAATAATCTAAATCCTACGAGTACTACTTAAAATTGTACTCCTTAAAAGATATACTCCCTCCGATTTTTAATTATCTTTTCTTTTGACTTTTGGGTGAAAAATAAGGACGTAGAAACGTGTGGGTCAAAAGAGAAGAAAGATGAGAGAGAAATATAAGGATAATTCTAAATCACATATATATTGATGACCTAAAATAGAAATAGGGAAGAAAGAGTATTTCGGTACAATAAGGAAACAAAGAAGATAAATAACTATGATTCAAACTCATTGTTTTTGTAAAAAATTTACCGGTTCTACGATTTCGGTTGCGGGTTAAAGCGATCGTCCTATAACTACGGTTTGTCTAAGCAATATCGAACCTAGTAGACGGAGAACAACGAAAGAAAGAAAGTGACACACAAGATTTTGGTGACGCGGAAACCCGATGTGGGAAAAACCGCGGGGGGAGTCGGAATCCCACCAAGATTCTACTATGAACGGAAAGAACGAAAAAATAAGAGGGATACAAGTATGGAGTTTTGACTATAATCGACTATTGGTGTTTGTTCTAATGTTTTCTTGGGATTGGGGTGTGTTGTTAATGCCTTGAATCTCCCCTTTCTTCCTCCGTCCTTTGCCTTTTTATAGCTGCTTACCCTCTGGAGCCGTTGCCCTCCTTTATTGCCTGGAATCTTGGCATTTACTCCTCCTGAGCAGTTACATTCCCTTCCTCATTTATCTCCTGGTCTGCAGGAATATGCCTTAAATGTGGGAGTCAGTTTTTGACTCTTTCCTCCTTTATATGGGCTGAGTTCCTCCTCTTGTTTGTTGGGCCTGCTTGATTAGGTGGTCCATTGTTTTATTTAATCCATGCTTCTTTTGGCCTATTACTTGTTTATTATTCCGGGTTGGTTTGACTTGACGACTTTCGATTATTTTGACTTCCGTCTTTTAATCCCCGACTTTGACTTTTCATCCGTGAACCGTGGACCCTTACGTTGTTGACTTTTGACTTCTGACCTTTTGACCGTCCACTCGTATTTTGCCACGTGGTACTCCGAAGGTGCAAATTTTTGGCCCGAACAAATGCCCCCAAATTTCCGACTAAGCTCATCTTAGGCGGGAATTTCCGCTTGCCCCAGTTGTAGGCAGTTGGCTCTGCTTCAGCTGGCCTTGCTGGTTCTAGGAGAAGGCGTGATCTGTCCCCTTTCTTAGAAATTACTCCTGCAGAGAGTGGACCTCTGGTGACAGACCTTTCAAAGTCTACCTCTTATTCTGCCCCCAGATCCGTTGATGAGGTTTCTGCTGAAGTGGTGCTCAAATTTCCTGAAGGCTTTGGTAAGTCTGCAGAGGATATGACTTTCCTGGATCATATGCTACTTCCTGGTCCCAGGTCTGTGCTAGAAGAAGGTTCTCTGAAGGAGTTGGACTTGGTTCGCAGATTGTTGGCGGAGGAATCTGGTTGTAGAGAAGAAGTGAATGGATGAGGAATTTCCTGTGGCGCCTGACCTGGATGCTCTTTCTGATGTGGAGGCGGAGGATCTGATGGAGTCCGCTGATTTCTCATTGCTGATCAGGAGGCTGATGGGCAAGAGAGCGTGGACCAGCAGGATGTCGTTGATGACCCCGGGGGATATTCTGTTGCTGTTCATCAGAGACCCAGGTTTCTGCAGGAGAATCTGCTACAGTTCCGCCTCCACCAGAGGAGAATGTCCAGGTTATGGACCAAGTTCTGCTGGAGTGATGTTACTCCTCCTTTGTTTTCGGCTTGTTAATCCTGCATTGCATGAACTTCCGATTTGTTAGTGTTTGCAAAAAATTCTGTAATGACTTCGCCTTTGCTCAGGGGAGCGAAGTGTGTTAGTGTTTTGTGGCACTTCGTGCCTTAACAGAAGATCGTAATCGTTTGCTTTTGATCGTGGTTGTTTGCGTTTGATTGTAATCGTTTGTTGTAGTTTTGTCTAACTACCTTCTGTTGTATGCATGCCTTATGTTTGTATGGTCGACCTTTGATATAGTGGTGGCCTGGGGTTTAGTTCGCCCACTCAGTCGGAGGTGCCACGCTTTGCGTGGGTGCTAAGTGGCGCAGGAGACTGTAATGTCCCGGTTGTAGGCACTTAGTCACAGACGCACGCCCTCTGTAGAAATTGTACACTCCACCAGATTAGTCACCAGCACTCAGTTTGAGAAAACTGACAAAGATTTGGCAAAGATAGGGAACACAATATTTGAAGACATATGTGGAAGCAAAAAATTGAATTTCGAAAATATATTGAAAGAGAAAATTAAATTTCGAAAATGTACGTAATAAGAAAATCAAACCTTAATGCCAAAGAAAATTGAATTTTGTCGACACACGTAAAAAGGAAATCAAAATTTTATCTGATTTAAATATGCGGGAAAAAAATTTGAATTTTGCTAAAAGAAAATTTAAATACGTGTTTGCGAGGTTTGAAAAGATTAAACCTGGGTTCTGGTGGAGGTGCACCTGGCAGAATAGATGCCACGTTTCTGGCGGCTGTAGCCCATGTTTCTGGCGGCAGTGGCCCAGATTGCTGGCGGCTGTGGCCCACTCAGAAGAAGTATTTCTTTAGGTGTACGATGTTCCATGGCTTTTGGATGATCTTCCCCTCCATGGTCATAAGTCGGTAGGCTCCGTTCCCAACTACTTTCTCTATTTGATAGGGTCCTTCCCAATTGTAAGCGAACTTTCCTGCTCGCTGGTTCCTGGTGTTCTGGAAGACTTTTCTGAGGACTAGGTCTCCTTCCTGCAGGATTCTGACTCTGACATTCTTGTTGTAACTTCTGGCGACTGTTTGTCTGTAGGAGGCCATCCTTATTTGAGCATCGGTTCTGAGCTCATCTATAGTATCCAAGCTGCTTGCCATCTCTACCTGGTTCCTGTCTTCGGTTATGCATCCGTATCTATGAGTAGGCACTCTCACCTCTGAAGGGATGACCGCCTCAGCACCAAAGACCAAACTGAAAGGTGTTTGTCCTGTAGCCACCTTGGGTGTAGTTCTGTCAGACCACAGCACCAAGGGGAGTTCTTCTGCCCATCTGCCCCCTGCCTCCTCCAGCCTTCTCTTCAGGTTGTCTATCACAATTTTGTTGCTAGACTCTGCCTGACCATTAGACTGAGGGTTTCTGGGGGTAGACTTGCTTAGTGTGATGTTCCACCTGGCGCAGTAGGCCTCCACCTTGTTGCCGATAAACTGGGATCCGTTGTCGCAGATGATCTCTGAAGGAATGCCAAACCTGCAGATAATGTTACGTTTTATGAAGGATATAACCTGCTTCTCAGTCACCTGAGGGAATGCTTTTGCTTCTATCCACTTGGAGAAGTAGTCAGTCATGGCCAACATAAAAACCTTGTTTCCTGGGGCTCTCGGTAGCTTGCCAACAATATCCATCCCCCATTTCATGAAGGGCCAAGGAGAAATTACTGGGTGCAACGGCTCTGCTGGCTGCTGATTGACCGGTGCATGTCTCTGGCAGGCGTCACATTTCTTCACATATTCCCTCGCGTCCTTGCGCATTGTCGGCCAATAGTAACCTTGGCGGAGTGCTTTGTTGGATAGACTCTTGCCCCCTGCATGATTTCCACACTCACCACTGTGGAGGTCATGCATAACCACCTCTGCCTCCTGCTGACTTAGGCACCTCAAGTATGGTCCAGCGGCTGATCTTTTGAACATGACACCATCAATGAGGGTGTACCTGGACGCTTTCATTCTAAAACTCCAGGCTTCCTTCTTGTCAGCTGGCAGGATATCGTTTTGCAGCCATTCTTGGTAGGGTTTTCTCCAGTCTGGGATTCTTTCTTGTTCTGCTGAGGTGCTGCAGACTCCTGCCTCCTGCAGCCACTGCAGTCCCTGGTCTGGTGAATTGTCCTCCTGCCTCAGCATCTGGTGTTCCTGTGTGCTTGTCCAAACTGCTGGCTCCAGTACATGGACAATGGGTATGGTGGAAACTACGCCTGGTTTGAAGGTTGCCCCCAGGGTGGCTAGGGCGTCTGCTTCCACGTTCTGGTCCCTAGGGACTTGGTTGATTGAGAAGGCTACGAACCTGAGGGAGAGCTCCTTTGCTACTTCAAGGTAAGACACCATCTTGGAGTCCTTAGCGGTATACGAACCATTCATGTGATTGACTATTAGTTGGGAATCGCTGTAAGCCTCTAGGCGCTTGATTTTGAGGTCTAGAGCCAGCTGGAGACCCAAGATTAGAGCTTCATATTCTGCCTCGTTGTTTGTTGTTCGGAACTCGCACCGTACTGCTTGGACTATGAGATCCCCCTGAGGAGACTTCAGAACTAATCCTGCTCCAGATCCTCGCATGTTGGAGGCGCCATCTACATTTAGCTTCCACACCTGTTCGCCTTTGTCCTCCTCAAGGAGGAGGATGTCTTTCTCTGCCTGTGTCTGCAGTGCTGGGCTGAAGTCGGATACGAAGTCTGCTAACGCCTGGGACTTTATCGCTGTTCTGGGGACAAATTTCAAGTCGAAGCCGCTCAAGTGTATAGACCACTTGGCCATTCTCCCTGATAACTCAGGTTTTCTCATAATAGTTTTTAGTGGATAATTTGTTATTACGGAAATTGCATGTGATTCAAAATAAGGTCGAAGTTTATAAGATGCCGTAACAAGTGCAAGTACGAGTTTCTCAAGGGATGTGTACCTGGTCTCTGCAGGAAGCAGAGACTTACTAACATAATATGCTGGGCATTGTGCTCCTTCGTGCTCACGTACTAATACCGCGCTGACTGCTACCTCGGTTACTGATAAATACAAGAAGAGTGGTTCTCCAGGTTCTGGTTTTGACAGCAGAGGTGGAGTGCTGAGGTAGTGCTTCAGGTCGCTGAACGCCTTCTCGTGCTCTGCTGTCCAATCAAACCTTTGGGCCTTCTTCAGGATATCATAGAACAACCGACATCTATCTGAAGACCTGGAGATAAATCTGCTCAGAGCAGCAATTCTTCCAGTCAGCCTTTGCACGTCTCTTGGCTTCTGTGGGGATTCCAGCTGGAGGATGGCCTTGATCTGCTCTGTGCTAGCTTGAATTCTCCTCTGGGTCACCATGTACCCCAGAAACTTCCCACATGACACTCCAAATGTGCACTTTGAAGGATTTAACTTCATCTTGTATTCCCTCAAGGTGTTGAAGGTATCCTCCAAGTGTGTTGTATGTTGCGAAGCTTGCTTTGACTTGACGACCATGTCGTCAATATATACCTCCATAGTGTCCCCAATCTGTCTCCTGAACATCTTGTTGACTAGTCTCTGGTAGGTGGAACATGCATTCTTCAAACCAAAAGGCATTACATTGTAACAATATATACCTCTCTCAGACCTGAAGGTTGTCTTCTCCTGATCTGCTGGATGCATCTTGATCTGGTTGTACCCACTCCATGCATCAAGAAAGGTTAGCATCTCGTGGCCTGCTGTAGCATCCACCATGGCGTCTATATGCGGTAGGGGGAATGGATCTTTCGGGCATGCTTTGTTTAAGTCAGTGAAATCAACACACACCCTCCACTTGCCATTCTTCTTTGGGACCACCACCACGTTAGACAACCACTCTGGATACTTTACCTCCCTGATTTTGCCAGCAGCCAGCAGACTGTCAACCTCCTGATTTATGACTTGATTTCTTTCTGGGGCAAACTTCCTTCTCTTCTGCTGGACTGGTTTGTAGCTTGGGTCCACGCTTAGCCTGTGGGTGATAATGCTCGGATCTATACCTACCATATCATCATGCGACCAAGCAAAACAATCCATGTTAGTTTTTAATATTTCAATGAGGTTTCGGCGGATATTACCTGTGCATTCTGATCCGATTAACACTTTTCGCTCTGGATGTTACTTGTCCAGGTTGACTTCATCCAACTCCGCCTGAGGTGGCTCTACGTACTCCTGCAGAGGCAGATGAAGGCTCTGTAATTGCTATGCTGGGGGGCTCGCCGTCTTCTTAAGGGCTACCCTGTAAAAATCCTTGGCCTCTCCTTGGTCTTCGTTGATCTTCTGTACTCCCCAGGGTGTAGGGAACTTCAAGCACTGGTGGTAGGTGGAGGTGATTGCCTTCATCTCATGAATCCAAGGCCTTCCTAGAATCACGTTGTAGGTGGAGGGTCCATCAATGACTAGGTACCGTACTTGCTTGTTCACTCCTCCGGCATAGGTAGGAATGGTGATCTCTCCCAGAGAATGCTTGGTCTCACCACTAAAACCCACTAAGGGAACCGCCTTCCTCGTTAGATCCTTCTCGCTAAACCCCATGTTCTGGAGAGTTTCCAGCATGATGAGATTGACTGAACTCCCAGTGTCCACCAGAATCTTCTTTACGGTGCAATTCCCTATAGAGAGGGTAATTATTAAGGCGTCATGGTGCATCTCTGGAGTAGCTTCTGCGTCAGTTTCGTCAAAGGTGACAGCTGGAAGATCCTTGCAACTGATTCTGCAGGAGTGCTCGGGTCTGTCTCCTCTGGTTTGAGAGGCATGTCTCTTGGCTGCTGAGTAGGTCAGTCCGCATAACTCCGATCCTCCTGTTATCACATTGACAATTCTGGTACATATTGGAGGTGGAGAAGGCAATACCTGATCTGCTGCATTTATTCTGCTAGAGTTTCTGGACATGAGGTGATCCAGATTCCCCTGATCATACTGGAACTTAACCTCTCTCCTGAGCTGGACACACTCATCGGTATGGTGTCCGATATCGTCATGGAAGTCGCACTTCTTGTTGGCGTCTCTTCGGTCATTGGTGTACTCCTGTCTCTTGGGCCACCTGACTCTGCGCCCTAACTCCCTCAGAGCCTTGAGCACCCCATCAAGGTTGGTAGAAAACCCATACTCACTTACTTTAGGTGGCAATCCTGGATTGTCCTTCCAGTCTTTCTCCTCGGAAATTTTGCTCACGTTCCTGTCATAGGGCTTTGATCTTTCACCCATCTTTTCTGCTAGCGCCTTTCTGGTGACATAACCATACGCAGCCCTTTTGGGGCCTGAATCCTCTTCTAGCCTGATGGCTGCCATCGCCTTGGTCTGCACATCCTCGAATGTGGCACATGGGTACTTTGTGAGGTCTTTATAGAGGTCAGAATCCTGGTGGAGCCCTTGGCGGAAGGCTTCTATGGCGGTGGGCACATCACATCTGGGGATGGTGACTTTCTCCTTGTTGAATCTGTTGAGGAAGTCACGTGTAGATTCTTCGAACTTCTGCACTACCCGATACAAATCACTGGTCTGCTTCTCTGGTTTTTTGCTGCTGGCGAACTGCTGGTTGAAGGCATTGACTAGGTCAGCGAAGGAGGTGATGCTTCGGTTAGGCAGACCGACGAACCAATGGAGGGCTGCTCCTGACAGAGTGGAGCCAAACCCTTTGCACATGCAGGCTTCCTTCAGGGGCCCCGTAGCGGTCACCACCATCATCTTCTGTTTGTACTGGTTGATGTGATCTAGGGGGTCTGCAGTGCCATCATAAAGCGTCATGGCTGGTGGCATGAAGCCCTTGGGTACAGCAACACAGGCTAGATCGTCGATGAAGGGTGAATCTGCGTAGCTGTTCCTAGCTGCTCTCTCCAGGGGGCGTGGCATTCCAGGAATCTTGTTGATCAGGTCCCTCAATTCCTTCAATTCCTGGCGTTGCTGATCTGCTGTGCTGATTGTTCCTGCAAGAGGGTTAGAGACAGGAGGAGAGAAGTTGAAAGGAGTACTCCCTGCATAAGGTCCTCCAGGGTGTTGACTACTAGGAGGAGGAGGTAAAGGTGCTGCTGCTGTCACGGATCTGGGCTGCCACTCTGACGCCTGCTGGTTGAGGGTAGGCGCTGTCCACATTCCTCCAGAGGGCTGGTTGTTGGATAAGGTGGTCATCTCTGGTGGAGTTACAAATTGTCATCCTGGCGTCTGGTGGACAAGGGTGCCTGCAGAAGATAGTGAGTTAGTCTCTTGACTTTCGATGTTGGAGAGAAAGTTACCTGCGGTAGGAGATCTGCCGGGTGTGGGGCCATAGGTCAAGTAACCCAACCCTTGGGGTTCAATAACCGGGCTTGGTGGAGCCAATCCTAGCTCCAGTCTGGTGACCATCTCTGAAGGGACCTCTCTGGTGGTCTTCCTGCCAGCTGCTGATTCCCTACGGGTGCTGGGTTCTCCCCTAGGCATCAGATGCAGCATCTCTGGTGACATCTGGAGCGGTGTAACTGGGGTCTTGTCTGCTGCCGAGATCCGAGCCTTGATATCTTGGTTGTCCTTCTGCAGGGTTTCTACTGCTTGGCGCAGAGCATTGATTCCCTGGAGCATACTCTGCATCAGGTCTGGTGACCCCGCTCCACTGGAAGTTTCTTCTACGAATCCTCCTGGAGTCAAGGTTCTGGTTGCTATGCTTTCCTTCCTGGCCTTGGAGGAGCTGGTGACCCCAGAGGTTTTAGGTGTCGGAGGGGGCCTAGACGCCGGCAACGTGGGTTTCACCGCTTGGCTGGTGGGAATACCCAAAGGTGAGGGGTGTGAAAACCAGCTCTGCTGATCCTGGGGACAACCTTCCTCCAATGGGATGAGTTGATGCTCCTTGACTGCTGGACGAACTTTGGCCGGATCCGGTCATGGTGACACGAGTTTGCTTCACGGTAGGGTTTGGCTTATAGGAAATGATCACTTTGCCCCACGGTGGGCGCCAATTTGTTTTGGTAAAAAATTTACCGGTTCTACGATTTCGGTTGCGGGTTAAAGCGATCGTCCTATAACTACGGTTTGTCTAAGCAATATCGAACCTAGTAGACGGAGAACAACGAAAGAAAGAAAGTGACACACAAGATTTTGGTGACGCGGAAACCCGATGTGGGAAAAACCGCGGGGGGAGTCGGAATCCCACCAAGATTCTACTATGAACGGAAAGAACGAAAAAATAAGAGGGATACAAGTATGGAGTTTTGACTATAATCGACTATTGGTGTTTGTTCTAATGTTTTCTTGGGATTGGGGTGTGTTGTTAATGCCTTGAATCTCCCCTTTCTTCCTCCGTCCTTTGCCTTTTTATAGCTGCTTACCCTCTGGAGCCGTTGCCCTCCTTTATTGCCTGGAATCTTGGCATTTACTCCTCCTGAGCAGTTACATTCCCTTCCTCATTTATCTCCTGGTCTGCAGGAATATGCCTTAAATGTAGGAGTCAGTTTTTGACTCTTTCCTCCTTTATATGGGCTGAGTTCCTCCTCTTGTTTGTTGGGCCTGCTTGATTAGGTGGTCCATTGTTTTATTTAATCCATGCTTCTTTTGGCCTATTACTTGTTTATTATTCCGGGTTGGTTTGACTTGACGACTTTCGATTATTTTGACTTCCGTCTTTTAATCCCCGACTTTGACTTTTCATCCGTGAACCGTGGACCCTTACGTTGTTGACTTTTGACTTCTGACCTTTTGACCGTCCACTCGTATTTTGCCACGTGGTACTCCGAAGGTGCAAATTTTTGGCCCGAACACTCATCATATATGCTCTTATTATGGCTCCATGTAAACCAAAAAAACATCGATAAATATTCTAAATTTTCTCGAAACTTTGCAACATTTTGGCCAATTGTACACAGAAGAACAGTTTAGTTTCGTTCTCTCTTTTGGAAAGATTTGATAATTATGTGCAAGATCATGAGATTCATGAAATTTCTACTTATGGTGACACTATTGATGTCTGATTTTGGTCTACTATTATATTTACTAGATTAAAGCTCGTGCGATGCACGGGTTAATTGGCTTAATTACATTGATGATGTACATTCGTTAAATAAGAAACTTAATAAAACTATGTCATTACAATAATAAAATGATCACATGATATTGGTAATCAAACTTAATTTCAGCGGAGTTTATAATATAAAGTTTCATCACCTTATTATAATTTTTCGATGTGAGATTATTTTTACTTAATTTTGTAGTCTTGTGGACATGACATAGGTCCACCCCGACGCGGCCACGCGCGGGTTTTGTGGAGGCGAATGAATCTCCATGAGATGGTCAAATGGAAATTTAAATCGAAGTCGGAGTCGCCACCGAATTTTATGGTTATTCGGAACCGTTCGAGCCCACTCTATGTCGTAGTGGGCCGTGTACAAAATACGGCCCATTTCCGATGTCAGAGTTTATTGGGCTCGTCCCTTTGCATATCGATATAGATGCCGACTGGAGCGGTTAATCGTATATTGAATGACTCTCGTTGCCAATGGTTTCGGACATCCGGAAACCACGGTTCTGAGTAAGGGGTGAGGGTACGTGTTGGGAAGTTCACTAAGAACACCCAACCCCGCCCGCACATTAGCGGCCTCTACTAGGATATCGAATGACGTTTTAATGCGCGCGTTAGTAATACGATGAATGATTATGCAAACATTGTTTTCTAAGCATGTGAAAAATTGAATGGGTTGCTAAGTCAATTTAATGCATGAAAATTGATTAATGTCAAAGTCAAATTTAACATGTGAGATTCGTTTTAGTATAATAAAACAAATGAAATAAAAGGATGAAATTGCTACAAAACAAACCAACGAGTTAGTATCGGTTTGTGAATAATAATAGCAAGATAAAATATGCGAAATCGAAAAAAATAAATATTAATCGAAATCTGAAAAATATCGTTGAAAAGAACGTTGTTTTGTATAAAAAACGAAGTTCGAAAAATAATAAAAAGAACGGAAAAGGCCTCGGCATAACAGCCGGCCGCGCGACTGGCCTGGACGCCGGCGGGTCGCGTGGTGGCCTGTTTCGGGTCCGGTTTTCGAAAACTCGAAGTTCGTATTAGATCGCGTATGAATATTGCATGATTCATACTCGACTTAATATTTTCGATATCCTTTATATTCGACAGTTAACTACGAAATTAATATCGAATACTTGGAATAGTTTTAGAAAAGATGTAAATTTTAAAAAATCGATCGAAGAATAAATAATAAAACGAACGAAAAAGTTGAAAAAAGAAGTCCCGGATTCCAGGCCTGCGCGCGAGTCGCCTGGGCATGGCGCGACTCGCGTGCGGGTCTGTCCGTTTTTATTTTTGTTCGAAAATTGTTACTTTGAACGAAAAGTAAAAGAAAAGAATTTTGACGAAAAAGATGTAACGATTTCTGAAATCGTCGAAATCTTAATATAATTCTTTTTGATACGATATTCGATTATAGAGAAATCGATATCGTATGTTTAAGAATATTCGTTATGAAAATAGTTTTTCGTTAATAACGATATTAGAAAAATAAAAAATCGACTCTAGACCCGTAAAAAGCGAAACGGACGAAGAGGAGAAAAGGAGAGAAAGGAAGAAATCGGGTTTGATTACACCCTCAACCTACATGCTCTTGTTGACTCGGATCGAGACTCGTCGGAATGTGGCTAGGCACGGGAGTGTCGAGGCAACGTCGGTCGGGTTAGGGTGGTACGGTTTTGACGGGTGAAGGGTGTCGGATATCGGGACCGGTTTCCTTCGGGTTTTGGATGTATTATCGGTTTCTCGATGCTAAAGGAATTATGTGTGTGTGTATGAACTGTGTAGGAAGAATTGTTGGTAAAAATCGTATTGATTCATTGTTTCGGTTCTTTTGATGTTGGATGCAAGGGGCTATTTATAGGAAATTCCCGACCTTGGCTTGGGAGAGTTTGACTACCGCTTAGGATAGGAAACGAGGGAACTTGAGGGAAATAAGGATTCCGCTTTCTTGTGGAGGAAGAAAGGCAAACCGGCTGGTTTTGGGCTGTTTCGGCCGAGTGTTTTACACTCGGTCGGATGCTCGAATCGGTTTTTGAATAGGACTCCTGTTTGAGCTAGAATTACCGCTTGAGTAAGAAGCTGAGGAGAACGAGAATTCCGTTTTCTTGTGTGGGAAGAAAAGAGGAATACCGGCTGGTATGTACTTCTTGGCCGAGTAGTTTAGCTCGGTTGAGTGTTTGAGTCGGTTCTCGGATAGGATTCCTACTCGGGATCGAATTCTACCTTAAACGGAATTGTTTATTATTTTGTGAATGACTGATTTTGTAGAGTTGGAGTGTGGACTGACCGTGTGAGATGTCACGGTGGACTCACGGGTTTCGAGAAATGTCTTTGACCGGGTTTTGACTCGGTCGCTAAAAGACGGTTTTACCCCTGGTGACGGATTCGACCCAAATTAGTGTTATTTGACTCGAAACGACCCACTGGGCCTGATTTTGAGGTTGGTTTGGTGATATTTGTACTCCTTAAAATGCCTAAGCCAAATATCCATGGTTACGAGCCCATTTCCGAGTACGTTAAAGCACGTTAGCGTCCGATCATCATCGGGTGTTTGTCGGAAACTACTATAGACACCTGGCGGTCAAATGTGGGTGTCTACAGAGCCCCCACTCTGACTGAGGCTTGGACAGGGCGAAAGTCAGAGTAGCTACCAGGTCAATCGAGGATTTAAAACCTGGCAGCTTCCGGTCGGGTCGTTTAAGGTCCATTAGACCTGCGTGGAGGGCCCGCCGGCCATGGGCTAGAAATGTACCTGAATTGATGATAACTCCGTGGGGGAATTCGTCGCATGAGACTTAAAATGGGCCTGTATGTGGGCTCACCTTATTAAATGCCGCTGGGGAGTTATGCAAATTGCATGGTCTTACTTGAGTCGTCCTGTACATATTTATGCAAAGCTGCAAAATTTTGCATGTAATATTTGTAGGAAAAAAATGACTCGTGTTGGGGAATAAAAATGATTTTTGCTGCATTTTGAAATCGAAGTCCTGAAAGCAACTCACGTGCTAGGAAATAGATTTCCAAAATTGAAAGAGGTGAAAAAGAAATTTGTCGTTTAAATAGACTGAAATTTGACCTTGTCGAAAAGGATATTGAAATAGACTCACCTTATTTTTTTATTATTTATGATACTTTCCTAATTTGAGGTTTAATGAAACGGACCAATAAGATCGCCTGAAAAAAGCCTAAAATATATTGATTGATTGATTATTTATAATATAAAGTTTCATCACGTTATTATAAATTTTCGATGTGAGATTATTTGAGGTTTTTATTGATATTTGAGAATGAAGGATTAGTCTTATTTATAATATAGAATTCATCAAATTATCGTAATTTTTTGACGTGGGTTAATTTATTTAAGTTTATAGTCTTCTATCAGCTATTTTTAAGACTAAAAAAATACATCACCTCACCGATGTGGGATGATTTTAAATTTGTAGTCTTATGCATTAAATTAAATTTGTAGTCTTATACATTAAAAGTTTTTTAAGACTCAAAAGTGTTTTTGTCGATATTTAAAACCGAATGATTACTAATATTTATAATATAGAATTCCATCACCCCATCATAATTTTTCGATGTGGAATAATTTAAAAGTTTTTCTTGGTCGATATTTATAACCGAAAGATTACTTTTATTTATAATCTAAAATTTCATCATTGTGGAATAATTTTAATATATATTACTTTTATAATATATATTTAATTTTTAATATAGGATAGATAATTAATTAAGGTTTATAGTCTTAAGAACTGTTTTTTAGATTCAAAAGACTTTTGATAGATATTGAAGAACGAATGATTACTCTTATTTATAATATAAAGTTTCAGTTAAATAAATTATTTCATTTTTATAATTTATTTTACGATAATGTTTTTGAAAAATGAACCCTAAAGGTTTTTACCTCAGAATTGTAAAACATCACATTAATATAATAAATTAAATATATATTATAATAATTAAAAGATTCTCTAATTGATTTTATTTATTTATTTATAATACTTTCTTAATTTGAGGTTTGATGAAACGGACCAATAAAATCGCTCGAAAAAAGCCTAATATATATATATATATATATATATTGATTAAAATAGAGAAAATTCATCATTTTGAATACTACATCATCATATTTATAGATTCATCCACGAAAGATGTGTCATTATATAAACAATGGTATATTGAAGAATATATATGCAGAAGCGTGTTATTCTAATAGTGATCTTTGTCTCAAGAAGAATGATGACGATCTTTATTTATTTTACAAATTTGTATCCGGTTGAACCTGATATCGTTTGTATGTAGATGTCATATTTAATTTGACCTATTGTTGATGAAATTGATCTTCACTTAAAGAAAGTACAATTTAATAAGTTTTTCAATTCATATACAGGGTAATTAAGAATTTGATGAAGACATGCTACTTCGGCTTCTATCTTGATGTGAATTATTTGGTAAAGACGACGCTACATTTGTATTCATAAAACCATCGAAATATAAATTTTTTTGTACTACTCCGTATAATTTTAAATCATTTAAATTTGTCATTTGTAGATCTAGCCGATAGTAGATTAAGGTTTACCCTTAAAAATTAATAAGCGAAAAATAATGTTGAATTTATAAAATGAACACAAATTACTCTTGGAATTAATCTCACTTTTCTTTCAAGCAATACAAATTACACACTACGTATTAAGTTTTACACTTTTACCCGTTGCATTGTATGAACTAGTGTGAATTTGAAATGATATGTATATGGAAGGACAAAGTCACAAAACTAAACGCAAACACATGACGCACATGCAAATTATATGCATGCATGATATATCCTCATCAAGTCGATAACTGATGTTTTGCACTTGTATATATAGCGTACTGCGTACGTAGTAAAATAGAAGTATATAGGAAGTGTAGATTGAGCATGTATAGGTGTGTTGATCATGCTAATCCACCACCGAATCCAGAACCACCACCGCCACCTAGACCCCCGCCTTGGCCACCACCTCCTCCTCCACCAAACCCGCCACCACCTCCAGATCCTCCACCTAATCCACCTCCAGCTCCACCACCAAATCCTGAACCAGCTCCACCACCAAGTCCACCTCCACTACCTCCACCAGCTCCTCCACCGAAACCACCACCAGCTCCGCCACCTAACCCTCCACCACCACCAGCTCCTCCACCTAACCCACCACCACCACCAGCTCCTCCACCTAACCCACCACCACCACCGCCTCCAGCTCCGCCACCTAAACCAGCACCACCACCCGAACCAGCTCCACTACCCTCGCCTCCACCTAATCCTCCACCACCACCAGCTCCACCTCCAGCTCCACCACCTAAACCAGTTCCACCACCAAGTCCACTACCCCCGCCTCCACCCAATCCTCCACCACCACCGGCTCCTCCACCTAATCCTCCACCACCACCAGCTCCTCCACCTAAACCACCACCACCTCCTGAACCTGCTCCACCACCACTGCCTCCACCAAGCCCTCCCCCGGCTCCACCTCCTGAACCTGATCCTCCACCAAGTCCACCACCACTGCCTCCACCGGCTCCACCTCCAAGCCCACCACCTAGTCCTCCTCCAGCACCAGATCCTCCCCCGAATCCACCTCCAGCACCCGCACCTCCTCCTCCTCCACCACCAAGACCAACACCAAGGCCACCACCTAAGCCACCTCCATGGCCACCCGAGAAGAATTTCTCGTCTTCGACCGAGGATTGAGTGCTCACAAGACTCCTAGCACTAGTAGTAGTGCAAACCACTAGGGCACCAACCATAAAACATAACAAAAACTTGTTACCAATGCAAGTCATCATCTTACTTAGCTAGTTACAAGCTTGAAGCTTTAGTGTGATGAATTGTGTTGTGATGAGAAGTAAAGGGTCGAAAGAGGGGGGATTTTATAGCGATGGTTTGATGAGGGAGACCGTCTAAACAGTTGAGAAACTTATAAATGCATGGTATAGTACGTAGTACTTGTAACTTGTCTAGTCTGGTCTTGATCAATCCATCAGTAAATAAACCGTGTTGTCTAAACCCTAATTTAATGCATTCAACTGCCTAGTTTGAAAAACTAAACTTCAACTAATAAGCTGGATTATTGATTATCCAATACATTAAATCAATCACAGATGTGTTTCATCTATTTTGAGCTTTATCTTTCTATTATTTCGTGTATTTAGATTATAGTTGACTTAAAAATGAGAGCTGTGCATATTATACATAACTTTACTTAAAGTTAGAAAAATTGTTAATTGATGTGAAGGGATATTATACATACTTAAAATCGTTAATTATTACTTTCGCGGTTTAAAAATGTTCGAAGGAAATGCTCATAGTAACGACAAATCCACAATGTTACTAAAACCTTGTTCGATGTTTTCAGTTGAAGTGGGCGTACGTAGCTTAAGTGAAATGAAATGAACTAAAATTAGGGCTAAATAGTTGAACGGATGTACATTTAATTGAACCGAACTAAAATTACTTGAAAATAAACCGACAAATAATCGACAATAAGGTATTTACAAGATCATGACGTAAGTAATGTGCAAGTTGGTACGACCCGAAAGTCTAATAAAGAGGGGCCGGACTTCATGGGTTCATTGCTGAGTCATGAGATGATGGGGATAGTTAGGGCAATAAACCTAATATTACGGGTAAATGTGTCTAAATGCCCTAACTTCACTTGTGTATATAGCTAGTATACTCCTTATTTAGACTTAGTAGGTAGGTTAGTACTTAGTAATGTTAGATCAACGTGCAATGTTTCATTACGATTTTGTAAGATATACTCTGTGTGAACAATTGATTCTCCTCCTTAAACTTTTCGGTGTAAACTGTAATTCTTTGTCTTTTCTTCGGCATGAAGTTTCTCTTGTGAAGCGAAAATAAGGACAAAATTACCGAATCCTAACCAAACCAAATTAAAAGGCCAGGCAACAAGGGACCTAACTGACCAAACAATAACCAAACACGAACAAAAAGACGAAAGAAAGACCGTCGACTAACAACCTTGTTACGGAGTACGTATATGAAAGAATCAATAGGCGGGGAGATGGACGAAGGGATCGGAAAGGGGGAACGACACCTATACAAAATCCTTCGCAACAACTAACAAAGGTCGACTGAATTCGTACATAAATAAACAATGACCTACACCGAACTCATAGAAACGACATATTCTCCTCGGTGAACCCACAATTCAAAAATAAATGGTTTCATGCTGTAATTAGTCTCGTTTAAAAAAAGTTTTATTATTTGTTTTGCTTAATAAATAGATCATTTCATCGATAAATAAACTTTAAATACAGTAAGAGTATAAATTCTCAATAAAATGATAATTTCTAGATTTTACTTATCTTTTATCTTTTTTTTTAATCCTTGTATATTTTTTTCACATACTCAATACATAGTGAAAACTAAAATATCAAATCTGAGAAAGACCAGTCAAATGAACCGACAAATTAATTAATTAAAGTTAGTATGCACTGTATATGTATATAGTGTGAGTGCTATTCTTCGACCCACAATTTATTAGGTCTGCTCCTGAACGATACATTTGGTTGACTACATGGATCCATTTGATCTACGATTTCTCTCTCAAGCTTCGTACCCGTCTCTTAAAGATTGTCCCATTTTAATATATAAGGAATAATAAATTGAAATGTGACAATTTTTAAAGGATGAAAGAAATCTAAAAATAAACAAATTATTGAGACGGGAATAATGTCAATTAAAAATGGTAGCTCCTGTACTTGATACTAGTAAAATGGTACGGAGTACTTACCCATGTAAAGTAATAATTCTCTATATACATGACTCTTGTCAAAGTTATTTCGATGACATATGGTTATATGGTCGATGAAAGTTCGAATGATTAAAAGTTAAGGTAAGGATAAAAAAAAATTAAATAAGATAATATTTGATTTGATCTTGGGTTAAATTTTGAAATAAATACTCCCTCCGTCCCTAAATGATGGTCAATTTCCCTATTATTTGTGAGTAGTTTTTTAATGAAATGTGACAATCATAGTGGGACGGAGGTAGTAAAACTTATGAAAATATATTACAGAGCATTCCACAAGCTTTTAACGCAGAATATATAACGATGAAAGATGCGTAAATTCTTACAATTACATTATCATAAATTTATAACGGGTCAAATATCATACAAATCATACAAATAATATTTAAACCGCCATAAATCAGTGAGACAAATACATCCGTCACAAGAATTACTCTCAAAATAAGTATTCACCTCTAATTACCGACAAATTCTTGTTTAAGACCGATATATCCGCTCTAAGCTTATAACGGTGCAACGTTGCACGGGTGTTAACCTAGTAACAAATAACAACATTTCCACCCCAATTACAAATAAATGAAAATTTTAAATTTTCCATTACTAAATATAAACAAAGATAACACAAAGAAGCTAATAAACAATCAAATTAGTGACTTAAATCAAATTTCTTACTCAAATGCAAGTAATGAACCAAACCCTAAATTACTAGTGAGGTGGAGAATTAAACAAATTAATAAAAGATTAGTACCTCTTGTAAAGAATTAATCCCAACAAACTCGAATTGGTGATGATTAAGAGAGATTTAGGACGAAATTTGAGAGTTTTTGGTGAAAAAATGGGTAGGCGGCGATGTTAGGGTAATCGGAAATTTGGGTTTTTTTTTGGAGTTTGGGTAAGTGAGAATGATTGTAGGGTGAGTCGGGTATTATTATGTGCTACAGTACCATACCGCTGTGGGGGACAGTGGTATGAAACTGCGGGTATTTTTAAAAATTAACCCCCACATATCAGTAGCCACTGATTTATGAGGGTTTTGGGTGATTTTATTGCAGGTTTATACCACTGTGAGGAGACAGCGGTATAAACCTGTACTAATTTTCTCAAAATTATCTCCAAAGATCAGTAGCTTCTGATCTGTGGGGGTTGCCTGGGTGATTTCGTTGCAGGTGTATACCGCTGTCCTTCACAGCGGTACAGTCCTGCAACTTGTTTTAAAAAAAGAACTGATGACGTGGAACCATTCCGCATAAATACTTTCAAACAACCACTAAAAGTGAAAAAACTTTCGCAAATAGCACCAAAATGATAACGGGTTCAACTTTCATCGCTTTCAATGTTATTTGACTTTCAATTACTCCGTATAATTTTTTGGTTCAAACTTCAAACAAGCGCAGTACTCCATATATTGGAAGTGATAATATATGTCGCGGCCTCGCGGGTATGGAGTATTATTATGTTTACTACTTTGAAAAAACATCAATTTGCGGGCAGCATGCACTACAAACGACTTCATATATATGCGATAACAACGTACGGAGTATTACAGTACAACAAACAGATTATCAGTTTATCACGTCTAAATAAAATAAAAGAGCTAACCTAATTATAAATCTTACTTTCTCCAAGTATTTATTAATCACATCATGAGTAAAACCATAAATCACTCTAAACAACCGTCATATATATGATACGACAAAGGAAAAAAAGTAATCATTTTATATTTTTATGAAGAAAACTGATCACTTTAGATTAAAAAATGATCATTTTATAGTACTCTGTACTTAAAAGTGGTCAATTTTCAATATAAAATGACCATATTTTCCTTTGTTACACTTTACCATTTTCGTATTATATAAAGACCGATGTAGGAGTTGTTAAAGTGGAACCTCCATGGAAGTTAGAGAAAGACACTCCGATGGTTGGAAGAGCTAAGGAAGTCTCCATGAGAACCCTTTGCTGATGCGCCTCCACGGTAGCACTAGCGTCGATCATGTCCTTGATCATGGACTTGTAGTATTGCTTCAGTCTTTTCAGAATACAAGAGTTCCTTAGTTTCACCCACTTGACTTTGGCTCTCTTGAAAACCCTTGCTAGGAAGAACCCATGTCGCGCCTTCTTCCCGCCTAGTTGGGCGGTGGGAAGCCTTCGTTCTCCTCTTCGTCGTCTTAGATGGAGTTTGGGGCGGCTAGGGAGTGAGATGGTGGTGGAGTAGGTGGTGGTGGTTGAGGGTTGTTTGTAGAGGAAAGCATCCGAGTAAAATGAGGCCATATGTGAAGGATGGATGACTTTGGTGGGATATAATTAATGGAAGAATGAATTATTTGCTCGTGGGGGGTTGGTTAGTTGTATTTGTAGTCCCAAATGGTTGACTTAAACTTAAACCAATGCATTATCTTTGTGTGGTG
The DNA here is from genome assembly GCA_958450325.1 of Agrostemma githago. Lineage (NCBI taxonomy): Eukaryota > Viridiplantae > Streptophyta > Magnoliopsida > Caryophyllales > Caryophyllaceae > Agrostemma > Agrostemma githago. The sequence continues at coordinate 74,747,112 of OY288246.1, forward strand.
CACAAATTGATTCTCCATTTCACTCTCCCATTTTATTACTTCTATTCTAGTATAATATTATTTTTGTTAGTTTTTAGGGTAAATCTCTAATAATAAATTTTATGTTACGTTTTTTCGTGATTATTTTCAAAAAAAAATTTCGCGAAATTTTATCCCCTTAATTTTTTTTCCAAAAATTAGATTTACCTCTCACCCCATTCTCTCTTCTTTCCGGCGACTTGTGCCTCTTTTATTCATGTTTTGCCCTTCCCCCTAATAATAGCCTCTCTCCTCATTTTACCTCACTCAAACACAAAAAGTCCCCCAAAATTTCCAGAAATCTTTTAGAACCATAACCCTAACGAAATTGACTCAAAGTGAAGACGACGAAGCATTTGCACGTACTCGACCCAATTCGACAGGTAATTGTAGAAAACCAGATTTTGACCTGGTGGCTGCAGGAGTGCCCGGCTAACACCCGATGACGATCGGACTGCAACGCGATGCGAGATTACAATATTTTAGATGGATTTTCTATAAAACAGATCAAATAATTACTCGAAAAAATTAATTCAACATCAAAATGATCCTAGTCGTGTCATTACGGTCGCGTCGGCACTAATTAGAGTCAATTCCGACAGCGGGACCCCGAATCGGTCCCGAAATACGCAAAGTCAAACCCGAGTCAACACGTCGGACCGAGCGAAGCTCGAGACACGCGTCCGAGGCTCACCCGGCGCTCGACGCGCTAGGGGTAACGGGGAGTCTTAATCCCCAAGTTAATCAAATATACACATCTTCTCCATTTTGGAAAGTTTCAAAATCGGATCTTCAAAATTTGAGGCGCCTCATTCCAAACGACCGAGTTCCCAAGCGCACGACATAGGCAACTATTTACACAAAATGCAACTATTTTTCCTTATTTAAGTTTGGTGGACCCATAATATTATTTGATTTACCAATAATACTCTTACGTTTATCACTTTTCTTAAAAGTGGTGAAAAATCCTATGTCAAGGATTGAATGGATGAGAGAGAGTACAATTGATGTTAATGTGTATATACTTCAGTTTGATTTTAATTTTATACTTTTTTTAATATTGTAAATTGTATAGGTTATTGTACTAGAGAATTGAACATTCGTATAAGAATACCTAATTACCTATGTAATTCTTTTATTTACAACCCGTGCAACGTTGTACGGGTGTTAACCTAGTACAAATAATATTTAAACCGCCATAAATCAGTGAGGCAAATACATCCGTCACAAGAATTACTCTCAAAATAAGTATTCACCTCTAATTACTGACAAATTCTTGTTTAAGACAGATATATCCGCTCTAAGCTTATAACGGGTCAAATATCTAGCGTAAGACAAACTTGGTCATGTGCTAGCTTGTACCAAAAGATTTTTGGCATTTACTTCTTGGTTGAATTAGGGGTGTTCAAAAAGTGGCCCGGACTGGACCGTACGGCCCGGGTCAGTCTGGACCGGGGCACATATCGGTCTGGTCTCTGGGTCGTCAAAAACTTGGTGAACGGTCTGCGGTCCGGTCCGGTCCACACTTTAAAATAAATCAAATTTAGTGTATTTTACGGTCTGGTTTTAAGAGGGTCTATTCCGAGTTTCTTTGTTAACCGGTTCGGTCCGTGAGTTTGGATTTTTGAAGTTACCGTTCCACGGATCAATCCGGTCTGAATTTGGACCGATAAGCACCCCTAGTTGAATATATTTGACCCACATTGGATGGATAGGTTTGAAATTAAATAATCTGAGGAAGAAGGTATAAATACTCCAGAGAAAAGAAAACGGTCTCAAATCTTTCACAGCTCGAGTTCCTCTGCCTTCTTCACTCTTCAGTCTTCCCTCCCACCTTGCTATTACAGTATCACACCGTGTTCTCAAACGTCAACAATGGCGGAATTCATCGACGAAACCGAAACCGAAACCGAAGCCGAATCACAATCTCAGGTTATTTCTCTCAACTTCTTAACTATCTCCTTTCACCTTTCATTCAAAATTCATTTATATATGTTTCTTGCTAACAGTTCGTAAACTCCGATTTTATGCTCAATTAACTTCAATTTATCGCTCTTGTTACTGCTATAATCTGCTGTGTTTGATCCTGATTCACTGTTTTTAAATTCTCGCCCAAATTCGATTATCGTTTATGCCGAATTGAAGAGCGTAATTGTTTTATTGATATCAATCGCGGTTCATTCTATGTTCTCGTTTAATCGCCTCAACTTGTGGAGATTATCGTGAATTGGTCCGTTGTTTGATTGTTATTCATGTAGAGAGGGAAATGATTGAGGTCAATAGCAGGTTTATTTAGGTTACATTGACGATTATCGATATTCTAGCTGATTATAAGTAGAAGTATTATCTAAATTGTTCATCTGTTGCTGTATACAGAATTGATATTCACATTTCTACTTCCGTTTTCTCTTGTTATGTTGATAGTATCTTTAATGGAAAGAGTATACATATAGCCTATAGGTTATGCCTTTAGGTTGAAAAGGTGCACAAAAGCGCTAAAAGACCGAGGTGACGAAGCGCAAAGGTGCACACCTTTTGGACGCAAGGCACCCTATTTTTAGTAACTCCTAAAATGTATTGAGACGTTTTGGCCAGTGCCTCATCCAAGGCACACTTGTTTAAACTAATGCCAATGCGTATTTGAGATTCAAAGGAAAGCGTTATTAACCCATCATCAACTTTGTATGCGGTTTGAACAAGATGTGAACCATGTCTTCTCTCTCACTTTAATTTTCCAGCACCTTATTAGCCTATCATCAACTGGCAGAAATTGACGTGCTTGCTTTCTTTTGTTTATTCTGTATGCAGGTTTACATGGCCTGTGTTGTGCATGGTCATAGGTATGTTAAATGTAATATATTACCACTTGTTATATTTTTTAAAGAGTTATTTCATGGCACTTATCTCTGAAGCTCGTGGTCGAGGTTGTATATGTTTACTTTGAAGGATACGTTATTCATCAATATTTATTATGGACATGGTGCCCCTTGCTATTGGATCGAATAATTTACATTCAAAAACCTGTGGCTTTGACCATTTTCTAATCATTTTCATTGTGTTTGACAGAGTTGGAGTATCCTACTATGATTCAAGCATCCGACAACTTAATGTGCTTGAATTTTGGGAGGATGGTGCAGATTATCCTTTGATTGATTTGGGTTGGAGATTCTATCTTATAAGTAACATTATGTTCATTGATGTAGTAATGTAGAGTTTAGATCGGTATTGACCATTTCATGTTATTCATATTTTTGTGTTTGGCTTGAGGTATTTCTACAGTGAAATATCAGGCACAACCTGTGATCATTTACACCAGCACCAAAAGTGAAGAAGCGTTCTTATCGGCTTTGCAGAGAAATGGTGTGCGGGTTTATTCTTCATCCCTCAAAGTCATCGAGTTTGTAACCTGATAAATAAATGTTGCAGATGCAATGGACTTGTCTCCGACAGTGAAACTTATGAAAAGTTCAATATTTAGCTATGAACAAGCTTGGCACAGGTTTATATTCTAGTCATTTCTGCAACATTGATCTTGAGCTGCTTTGATTCTCAAAAACCGTGAATAGAATACTCCATGATTGGCTACAATGGTTATTGAAGCCTTTCATTTACTGTAGACTGTATTTATGCAACTTGATTATGAAAAAGGAACAACTTGTTTGAACTGTCTCTAAATTGATATGTGAAGCATGTGTCCCATGATGGTGTTGTAAGTAACTCTTGTTTAGGATATTGTATGGTGAGTGGTGACATTGTGCTCACCTGAGGTCTGGACGAAGATATGTGCCGGAGAAAAAAAGAAGAATAAGATAAGAAGTAAGAGTGACTGCAGGAATGCGGATCTTGGTTTGTGTATAGAAACAGGATAAAATTTCAGCTTGTCTGTCTCCATTCTACCTCTATCTTCAACTCAGTTACTACTGGTTTTTGACTACGTGATCTGGATTTGTTCGCATTGAGATACTGATCTCTGTCTTGCACAAGTAAACTGAGTTTGACATGCCAGGTGTTCTATTTAATGGCGTATGGTCATTAATTTGTGGGAGTGTACTTTTGTTGTTTAAGGTGGTGTATTTTGTTGTTTAAGGTGATTGTAATATGGCATGAAATTTTACATTAGTATTAATAACCCTAGGAATTTATAAATGGGACCATGAAAAGGGAAGAAAATTAGAAAGAAATAACAGTGTAGTGTAATGTAGTCGATCCTGCTTTGAATATAATGCTGTGGGAAATGGTATGGAGTAGACCAAGTTTACGATTATTATCATGTGTTTCATATGCTCTTGGCATTTATATTTCTCTTTCTCTTCTGATTCTCACTCATCTTGTGAACATCATAGGTTGATATATCTCAGAGTTTCAGGAATGGATGATGGATTAACTGTCAAAGAGAGGATAGCCTTTGTAAGTCCCAACTCCTTCCCTAAATGTCTTCTGCAGCTATACATACGTGCTAGGCATCCAATGCATCCAGTATAAGCACACACTTATTAATGAGTCATATTTGGCATATACAAAGAAACATGTTAAAGTTTGAGCGAAAGATTCTCTAGGGAGATTGAAGTAATGTTAATGTAACAATGTACATCATTTTCACTTCAGATTGGGTCTAGCAGACGAGTCATTCAGGTTAGGTTTGGTTCTGTTCATATAGGGAGGCACTGTTATCAGATCGTTTCAGAGACAGATCAATTTGGTTTGGATCATTTCAGGCCGGGTTAAACTAAATTAAAACGGTAGCTGTGCTATGCTCAGCTAAAATCAGTGTCATACAGAAACAGTCTGGGAGTGAATCCCGTTGCTGTAGTTTATCTGCCTCATAAGTTTTCAAAATTATCATTCATATCATTAACATTTAGACTTCTTAATGCTACTTCAATGGTATTCTCTCATGACTCCCTCCAACCCCACTAAGTTTTGAACCGTCAGTCACATTTTAAAGTGGTGAAACGCCTTGAGACCTTCATTATGGAATTCCCAATTATAATTTTGAATTTCCATATGTATTTCTGTGATTTTGATCTATGTTTACTCCGTTAATAGAAATAATTTAACCAATTGTAGTAGATCTCTTTAGTATGTATCCATCGTTGTGTAACTGGCGGACCATCCCTACTTGTGTTTATTTTCTTTCTGGTATTCTGTCAGCTTAGTTCTATGATGGATATAGCAAGTGAGGTTCAAGTACGAGCTAGTGGGGGTCTTCTTGCAGTATTGGAGAACGAAAGAATTGTTGATACCCTTGAACCCATGGAATCAGGCGATACATCGATTGCCATTGATTCTGTAACTGAAGTTTCACTGTATCCTCCTCTAGTATATTGTTGAGAATCTTGAGGTCTGAAGGATCACGTGTTTATGCTATATATTGTAGGCTTTCCATTTTGTAACTTAACATTGGACAGAAATAAATTTCTTAAACTTGATGCCGCTGCTCATGAAGCACTACAGATTTTCCAAATTGACAAGCATCCTAGCCATATGGGTATTGGTCGATCAAAAGAAGGGTAAAAAGTCTCCCACTTTTGTTGGTCTTGTATTCTCAACTTGTGTGCTGATGTAATCTGAATAAGGTTTTATTTTATTTTTTATTTCATTTGCAGGTTTTCTGTTTTTGGCGTTATGAATAAGGTACAGGATTTTGTCTGCTATTCTTCACTGATAACATTGCGTCTGAATTTGCTATGGCTGCTTCTCTTTCTTCACAGTGTGTCACACCAATGGGTCGACGGCTCCTGAGGTAAGCTTGCCTTATAATTATGATCATATCTGAATAACTTGACACAATAACTACTAACAGTCAGGCTCTTGGTGTGCTGCTCTGCAGAAACTGGTTCCTCCAACCCATAATTGACCTGGAAATTCTAAACTGTCGGCTGGATGCTGTATCCTTCCAGATGACTTCTGTAGGCAGTTTAAAGTGTAAACTGTTTTGGTATGCTACATTCCTTACAATTGATGTGTTGATAATAGGAATTTCTAACCTACATGACCGAGGCATTTGATTAAATGTATGGGGTAAAGTGGTCTTTGCTAAGTAAGTGCAATTTTTTTTTGACTAATTTGAAGAGGAACTTTTTTTTTTATTTGTGAGTATGTTGTTATTTTGTTACCTCGGAATTGAGTTGGGATTCAAGGGTTTGACATTTGGACCTGTAGCTTGTTAAATTTAAAAAGTTGGGCGCTTGGACTCAGTTGCATTCTCTGACTTGTGTGGGGATCCTGGGGATAGAGGAGTATCAGAGTAATATAAGCTTGAAAAGTGCTGATAACTTTGGTGACTGGCGTGAGTATTCCTTGTTGATTCTCTTTGGTGAGCATTCTATAGATCCTGAGAAACCAAGAATCATTTGTATAATTGTATTTTAATTCTAAATTATTAACAGGAGACGAGATGGACGGACTAGATGGATTATAGTGCTGATAATATTTCTATTTTCTTGATGATGTTGTCGATTTTCTTAATGTTGTAAAGATAACCTTTTTCATATGCTCTGAAGAACTAATGGTCTCTTTACGTGGTACACTAAAGTCCATCAAAGATGTTCCATACTTAATAAAGGTACTACTCCGTATACCTTTTTTGTTTCTGCGTCATTTAATCTCTTTACCTAATTCCCAATTTGAGCTCATCTCTTAAATCTGACACTTATATTCATTGCACTCTGAATGTTTGAGAAATATTTACTTCAGATATATATGCATCTACCCACTTTTAAATCATTGCAGAAATTCAACTCTCCGAGCTCATTATGTACGAGTAGTGATTGGGCAGCTTTTTTGAAGGTCAGTAGCAGGTCGTTATTTTTCTGGTTCGATGTTTTGAATCTGTCAGTGACTTAAAGCCATGGAACATTGCAATCTGTTAGGTATGGATGTTTCCTAGGACATGCGTACTGCTTTGTTTACAACTTTACACCATATCAGCATGCTGAGTTGGTGTTACCAGACAATCACGATTTACATCTGAGTATATTATAAATGAGAAAGAGAAATGTAACAAAACATTTTATCAACAATACCATGTGTTATTTGACTCAAATACCATTTCAACAAGGTTTTTCTTTATCTACTTACATTATATATGGTGCCCATAATAGTGAATGGTTTTATGTTTACTTGTTACACTAGTATTCTAATACCAGCCTCTTATCCTAGAGCCTGTCCGCCCTGCTTCACCTGAACAAGATATTTGAAGTAGGAATATCTGAGAATCTAAGGGAGCATGTCAACCATTTCAACGTCAAGATTATCGACGAGGTATCAAATTCCATCCTGCGCTGTCATCTTTGTCTATGTTATCAAAGTTCGGCGAGAAATGCTAGATGCAGGCTTCTAAGGGTCCGAAATGTATAGTTTTTATGAAAAAAATCATATTGTTGGCCAAAACGACGAGTCTAATATTCTTGTTGTGTTTCTGTATTGTATATGGCTAATTGGGGAGTCAGATACATGTGGGAAATAGATATCAAACTTACATATTTCTTCGTTGAGTCTCAATGTCTATCTGTTCATGCGGTACTGCAGGCTGCTTTATGCATTACAACGGAGCTCTCATATATCTATGAACTGGTTAGGCAAAGTTTCTCTTCCCTATCTAAAATTCATTAGCTTAACTGTGATATGTGATGTGTGAAAAAACTGTATACTTTGTTATAAGAATCTTATGCAGAAGTTGTACGTATATTTTTCAACAGTAACATTATTTTTTTTGATGATATTTTTGAGCTTTTCTTGGAGCTCTTTTCTATGTTAGTTATTTCAACATCTAGCTTTTTCATTATGTCTTGCTCTGATTGGGATACTTATGACTTGCACTGTGCAGGTCATTGGTGTCATTGATGTTACTAGAGTAAAAGAGAAAGGCTATGCAACGATTGTCAAAGAGGGTTTCTGTGATGAGGTCAGATGCTGTATACATTGGTAGTTGTTTATCATCTCTTGCGCAAGGAAATATGATGTTCTGTGTTCTGATGTGCTCACTTTCCACATTTTTTTTTATAATACCTAGTTGGACGAATTGAGACAAGTATACGAAGAGCTGCCGGAACTTCTGGAAGAGGTAGCTATTAAACAAGTTCAAAAGTGACAAATCCACATGCATGTCTGATTCCATGGTTAATGGTAGGTTCTTATATGTTGCAGGTTTCATCACTGGAGCTTGCACGGCTGCCTAACTTGCATGGAGAAAAGCTCGTGCCTTCTATTGTTTACATACACCAAATAGGTTTGATCTACAATCTGTACCCTGTTGTCAACGTCAAGAGTACTATTGGAGTTTGAGACTTTTCTAGATAAATCCAGAATATCCTAGAGATGTCCGTAATCTAGAATAGTGTGGAGTCGTCTGGATTATACGAGTACTAGATTATTCTAGTCTAGAAAGTTTAGAAGCTTCATGTATGGAGAAATAGGTTCAACTAGAGTCTAGAACATTCTTGTAAGTTAAGGAAAGAAATAACATAGTTTAGTGACATGAAAGTACTTATTACTCACTTTACAGTAAAACGACGAAAAAAAAATCCTAGTGTTTCCTGAATCTCATTTTTAGTTGGCGTGTTTCTGTTCAAGGCTGATGCATATTATGTGATCATCAGGCTCATATAGCCTGATTGAATCTTTATGGGTCGCAATATCTGTCTACTACTCGGTCTATTCTTTTAACTTGGGGAAATTTCCTATGGTGCTTGAATTCTTCTTAGGATACTTGCTTTGCATATTTGAGGAGAAACTCGATGAATTGACACTAAAAAACCTTGAAGATGTTGAATTTGCTGTAAGTGTCCTTACAAGAGTATTTATAAATCAATGAGAATATGAGTGACTGGAATAATAGCGTCACATTTTTTGCAGTTTTCCGACGGTGACAATGAGCCAAGAAGGTTTTTCTATCGTACCTCAAAAACAAGAGAGTTGGATAACGTCCTCGGAGACATATATCACAAAATTTTAGGTTTCCATGCTACTCAGTGTTCACACATGCTTCATCATTTTGCCTGCATGTCTGGAATTACTAACTGGAGAGATTGACTGTGCTGGCACGCTATTGATAGTTACTCTCTGCACTATCTTGATTCTGATATGTTTGTGTTTGCTTTCAAATGCCATAGACATGGAGAGGGTGATTATAAGGGATCTGATATCACACATTCTAATGTTCTCGACACACTTGCTCAAGGCTGTGAACTTTGTCGCAGAACTTGACTGGTATGTACTACATTTTATCGCATTACCGCTTAGACTGTCTTTTGGTTCAAACTATCCTAACATTAGTTTACCTCTTTACTTGTTCAGCTATTTGTCTCTGGCATTGGTCTCTCAGCAAAACAACTATGTAAGGCCCATTCTGACTGCTGACTCCATACTCCATATACAAAATGGGAGGTTAGTGCTGATCACTGCGACTTACAAAATGATTAACATTTCAAAATAAGGGTGCTATGGGATGAATATGTAAGCCGCAATACTGCTTCCTGTCAGGCATCTTCTGCAGGAGATGACTGTTGACACATTTATTCCAAATGACACCAAATTTCTTGATGATGGTCAGTCCTTTTAGGCATTGAACCTAAATATCCGGCCATTACCTGTTTTTGTCTAGAGTTTACCAAAAAAAAATCGTTGTCCCGCGATACTTTAACACTGTATCTGCTCTTTTTCAGGAAAAATTAACATCATCACTGGCCCTAATTATTCTGGAAAAAGTATTTATATAAAGCAGGTGAATTAATGATTTGTCCAACTTGAGACAAGTACATCAACTTCTTTTGCTTTATTTTATGGTGTTTTCAGGAGTATAAATGTCTGATTTTCGTTGTTCATATTTTCGAGGGAAGAGCAAATGGAACAAGTACACACACACACACGAGTATAATATATATGTATTATTTTTGTCAGGTGGCCTTGATAGTTTTTCTATCTCACATCGGAAGCTTTGTACCTGCTGATGCTGCTGTGGTAGGATTAACTGATAGGTACCTTTCTAATGGTTGAGAGACTTCTCATAAAAGAGGTGTAACTTAGCTGTATACATACTACCTTGATTCTTTGTGTTTTGCACTTTTGCGATAGGATATTTTGTGCGATGGGAAGCAGGCTCATTGCTGCCGAGCAATCAACATTTATGATTGATTTACAACAAGTGGGAATGATGTTGAGGTAAAAATGATGAGCAATTTCACATATGTGCAGTGTGCAGACATTGTGCTCCCTCCACACGCTGTCACTTGAAAAGTGTTCTAGCTGCTTCAGGAAGCTGGTGTCTTTAAATAACTGTGAAATCTCTTAATCAACTTAGGATTAATGGTAATCATTGTAGGCAAGCTACATCAAGATCTCTATGTCTTCTGGATGAATTCGGTAAAGGCACTCTCGCAGAAGGTAAAAATCAAAAGCCTCTCTAATGATATCCTTGGTTTTTATATTCTTTACTGACTTCCATGAAGCGAGTCTCTAACCTGGTCTGTGTCCGTGTCCGTAGTATATCAGTCAGTAGTATATGATGTTTCAAGTGCTCATTTCAGATGGCATTGGTCTTCTTGGCGGAACTGTGAATTATTTTGTGGAAAGTGAAGATACTCCAAAGGTTAGACGGTGAACTTTCTTCCTCTCCCCTCCAAATTTCTCCACCTTCAAATTAACTAACCAAAATACCAAAAAAAATGGAAGTTGTTTCCCTCTAAATTTGAAGAGGAAATCTCGGGATGACTGATAATATCTTTTCAATAAACAGGTGTTGGTTTGCACTCACTTGACTGAAATATTTCAGGAGAGTGTATTGCCAAAGGTGAATTCCGCGTTAAATTTTTAGTACTCCGTATTACTCAATATAGCAAGGTTTTGTTTGGTGGAATTCTCAATACATTCAATAACGTGTGCAGTCTGAGAAGATTAAATTTTACACAATGAGTGTTTTGAGGCCTGAGGAGAGCAGTTCGCCCGTGGAAGACATTGTGTTTCTGTATAGGTATGTCTGTCCTCGAGAAACCTTCACGGTGGTGTCACATCTTTTTTTTACCTAAAGTGCCACCTGTGAAGCATGTGTTGGGGTGACCCTGGTTAGTGTTTGTTGCACATAATTAACCATTAAATTCTGAAACACAGAAGTTTAATTTTAGTTAAAAAATTTCATTTCTGGGCACAGATGAATCTACTCTCATTAGGATGATACGGTCCACTGTGGTTCTTGTAATCCCGAAGTACCTTCTTTTCAAGTAGAATGCATAGACTGCACCACCGTCATCTAATTCCTACCATCGTTGTCGGCGTGGCTTAGGATTTTGCACGCCACTTACATACCTTTGTTTATCGTTTTGGAATAGCTTAATTGTGTCAACTAATTATTTCATGACATGCTGTACAGATTAGTTCCTGGACAAGCACACTTGAGTTATGGTAGGTCTCTCACTACTCGTTACTTCTTATGGCAATCTCTGTTACTGTTTATTTGACTCATCATCCTGATTAGATCATTTTGCGGCTTTTCAGGGATGCATTGTGCAATGCTTGCTGGTAAGTTTACAATTAATCCTGAGTCGATGCTCACTCTTACTTTCTACTCTCTTCATCCCAATTTTATCGTCATCTTTTCCTTATTTGTACATCCAAATATAAGAAGTAAAATTAGCGAATTCCCCATTTTACCCCTAGTTAAATAAACTTTCTACCGACAATAACCTTTACTTCATGTCTAAATTTATTACTTAAGGGTATTAATGGTTTTTTAAATCTAAATTTTAGTCAATGGGGACAATAAAATTGGGATATACGGAGACACGAAGTAATATGTTTGTCTAGATGAGTAGAGTTATATTTTTGATTATCTTGCCTGATTATTTGATTTCAGAAGAAACATTTGCTAACTTCCGTAGGTATTCCTGATGATGTTATTAAGAGAGCGGCTTTGATATTGGATGCAACCTGTCAAAATAACCATGTCGACCGATTATCTAGTGACAACATAACAACTCAAGATCAACAATATAAGGTCTCATTTCTTATTCGTACTACATTGGAGTCGCTATGTTTTTACTGAAGAAAATTCTGCAAAGTGGCAGTATGTAAAATATTTTGCATCGCTTAGTGCTATGTTAACAATAGTATTTTGTACTGTTACTACAGGATGCACTTGAGAAACTGTTGTCTTTCGAGCCTAAAAACGGCAATCTCCAGCTCTTTCTTCAGGACATTCTTTCTGCTGCCTAGGTTAGCCATTACACGTCATTGTTATTGGAAGCCATGTTTTCTCTACACGTTTTTGTCATAAGCACGTCTGGCGTCTATACGGAGTATCAATGACTTGTTCCATATCTCTCTATGACCATGTGAACAAAAACTGTCGACAGCCTTATGAAGAAACTAGCTCACGAACATTCAGCGGGAATGCATAGTGTCTGGGGCCGTCAAAAGCGATGCTTATCATCAACTCATCTGCTGCTTCAGTCGGATGGAATAAATCCCAGAAAACATGGTCACTTCTGTTGCTACAATAAGTCGCCACTGGTACACAAGGTACGTTAGCCTTTAAATTTCCTAGCCCACAGCACGCAGCTTTCACTTCCTTAAATCCTGCCCAACAATTTTCAATTTCATTTATCTGCAAATTATTACCTACTCCCTCCGTCTCAGTCATTTGTTTACCTTTAATTAAAATACTTCTCACAAACAATATAAAAGGTAAACACACGACTGAGACAGTTACGGTGTATTATGGTGAAGGCATACCATAGGTAGCGGGTTGTTGCATGATGTTAGATAAGACATCATAGGTGTTGAAGTAGGAGTATTGGAAGCCTTGGAGCCGTGTCTTTAATTCCTTCAAAACCGACAGCAGTCCTTGGTTATATTTAGAAGCCCATAAGTTTGCTTCTTCATTGCATTCCTTTGTTTTGTATTTCACCCTTAGAGCCGGGCTGCATCCAATCGTTGGCACCCCTATCATCACAAATTTCCGAGCTCCCATGTCGTATATTTTCTGCCAGACACGAAAACACACCATTTTATGTCTATGCCTTTGTATCATGGGTCGACACAAATTTAGAGCCGACAAAAAATGACACGACACGAACCCGACACGAAATTAACGGGTTTGGGTCGATGGTTTGTGACCCATTTATGTAAGTGGGTGGACACGAACACGACACGAGATTTAATTGGGTCGGGGTTGGGTTGAGGTCCCAAAACACGAACCCGACACAAATAAAATGTTTATTAAATTAGTCTAAGTTTTTTTAATCATTTTTAACATAAATAAGTTAATACTTTCCAAATATGGATATTACACGAAAACACGACATGAACCCGACACGAAATTAATGTGTTTTTCTTAAAAGTTAAGACTTAATGACCCATTTATGTAAGTGGGTCAACACAAACACGACACGAAACTTAAATGGGTTGGGTTTGGGTTGAGCGATTCGTGACCCATTTACCTACGACACTTTGACAACCGTCATTCATGCTAACAGTTACCGTGCCTGACACTTTACCTTAAGTTGCCCTTGAATACCCTTAACCATTGAAGCCACAAGCTCTTGAGGTTGAACGTGATTCCCTAGGTCAAAGTAACCAAAAATATCGTTACTTCCGACCATAATCCCAAATATGGATTTCGATAAGAAGTCACTGGCATTTTCTCGTCCCATCTGCTTCGCTATTGTCCTTTGCACATCCTCATAGTACTTTATTTGCTTGTTCATCGGTATTGCCTGGCGCTGCGAATCCAAGTTAATTCAAGTCATATACTCGTACTTCTTTATTCCGTGACGAAGGTCGCGTGTTCAAACCATGCTCGCTTTTTAATAAAAAATATATATAAAGTGGAAAAACAGCATACGTAAAGTTGATCGTTGGCGTCAAAGATTCCGGCACTACCAGATGCAAAGCTTACTCCACTTGAAAAATTTGTACTTCTTGCGTTCATCAGTGATAGATATGCTGGAGGAGACGATAGTCCCAACTTCTCGGCTATTTCATTTCAAAATCACGTTAAAATCTAATATCGAGTATATAATATAAAACTGTCACGGTATGGTAGATTTAGAGACGACAATTTATTTCGTAAAATTAAACTCACTTTTTACGTGATTAATAACCTTGTTTTATTCAATTGTCTATCTATTACAATAAATTTCTTGTAGAATTTACGAATGAGACGGAGGATATATCTTTATTGTTTATTTCGTATAATTAGTGTAAGATCATTCAAATAAGTAGCTAAATAACTCTTGAATCTTTACTCTTTAAACCTATTATTAGAAAACCTGTGGTTAGAATTTTACGAGTAATTTTTTTTATATTTTTTTATATTTTTTTTAGGGTTTAGTTTTTTTTATTATCTTTTTAGGACAAAACATGTGGTTAACCCTTCATGTGCTGCACTTTTATCTAAGGTAAGTAAATACGGTTTTTCTTGTAACTTTTCGAGTAAGAATTATCTTCCGTTTATTTTTTACACCAAAATAAAGCATTAATAGAATATTAATAAAGGTACATCTTTCGCTACATAAGACGAGAAAGATAATCACAGTGAATTATTAATAAATTGATACATTATTAATAAAGAATACAGAATTGAAAGACACAATAATATGTTAACTCAACTTAAAAATGAAATAAGATCGATAATTCTGACTCAGAGGGAATATATTATTTCGACTTTCGACACGTCTTCTATAATGAAACAAGGAAGTACTCTAAATGTATTTACGTACCTAGAAAATCAGCAGCATTCTTGCCATTACTGAATCGTCCAGTAGCCTTGTGAGAAGGAAAATCGATACCATTGTGAAGGAAATTAGCCTTATGAACGGACAAAGAAAGATGATTATTGTTGCCGATATCAGCCAACGAATCTCCAAATATAAACAAAGCTGGTACTAATTGTGCACTTAATGATTCCATGTTAAACATTAATAACACAAGAAGATGAAGAATAATGCAACTTTTTTTTACTAATTGCATATTTACCCATAATAGTATTGCCATTTTTGATGTTTTACTTCTCTAAAAATGGGAAATGTGTGCTTAATTGATGTTAAAGAATGATGGAATTAGGAACTTGGAATGTATATATAGAGAGATGAATCGTGGGTCGTACGGTCCGATTAACCTGTCCCGTCGACCCAAATTTTTTAGCGGGCTTGGATACAACATTTTCAAAAGTATACAAAGGTTCAGCCCGTGAACCCGTCCCAAACCCGCTTGTCTGTGGGCCAAATTTCACACTTAGTCTGACTCATGTTCGACCCGAATCCGTATATGGTCACCTCTATTTATATAGCACTAATTTGGTATGAGTGAGAAACCATTTTACTAGATTTATAATTGCTACCAGTCAAAATCAATTCTAGATTTGTCCATGGTAAATTAAGTCAGAATTAATGTTTTTTTTTCCCTGCTAGTCTTTCTTGTGACAGAGGTATCTATCGCTATGTTATACAAGTCAAATACTACCTATTTATATAGAAAAGACAACACATCACTTTTGTTATATTTTGTCTTATCCTAGGTAAACGGGTCGTATTTGACCTGTTATAAGGAAATAACGGATAACTCCGTCGCAAATAAGAATTTGTGATTTGTGTTTTTATTTGGTACGAACTACGAAGTTTGTTCAACGCGAATATGGACCTTTAAAAGATAACAATCTTACGACACTTTTTTTCCGAATTTTTTTCACTTTTTTGCGACACTTTTTCATTTTTTTTTTTTGCGATAACCCCGTGATGTTTCATGGTTGTTACACTAGTAATGTCTTACCTTAACCAACCACATAAAAAAACTGAAACTTCGAGAAAATCGTTCTTTTGCATGCCGTTGTTAATCAACTATTCGTTATTCAACGAAGAACTTACCTAATTGCACGATTACCTAATCTTAAGTACTATACTAACACATTATCTTCGATTGATCACTATTCGTCGTAAATCACGGTATTTCCAAGACTTTTTTTTTTCATTAGCATCAATCCCCTCAAAAAAAAAAGTATAGGCCTGAAATTTTGAGCATGCATGATTGTTGACATCAATCAATCTTTAAAGATGCTGAACATTACATAAGCAACAATGGTGAGTAGAAAAGCTAAAATTCTTCCACCAATTAGACCAACAAGTGGAATTACAATCACAATCATCCCCTTCATAATCTCTTCTTTCTTTATTTCAATTCCGAAATACTGTTTCTTATTATCGTCCTTCTTCCCTTGTAACGTTTCATTGTAATTATAACTTACAACGGTAAAATACTCGTCATCTTCATCATCTGAGGACAACGACGAGGTTTCCTCATTATCTTCGACATCTGTTCCGCTTTCCTCAGGGTAATTCAGGGACGTTTCATCATGACCGTGTTTTCCACGCTTGTTCTTCTTGTTCTTGCGTATGTGTTTTGGCACGAGTTTCTTCCAAAATTTCCTCTTTTTCTTAACTTTGTCAATCGAATCAATCAAAATCATGTTTGGAGTACTACAACATTCATCAATGTTGTTGTTGTTATTTGTCCTTGGCCAAAGCGAATAGTTTTGTTCAAGCGATTCAATCTCACTTACGATTTTGTTCCAAATCTCCTCTTCATCGGAACATGAACCGTTGTCTATAATTTCGCTCTCGTTACTCCCTTGCTTGATTTTAATTGTTAGTCGTCTTGTCGTCGTCATCCCCTCTTTCACATCCTCTTTGTTGCCATTCACTTCTATTTCGGCCCCATTTTCCTTCACATCCACGTCCACGTCCACGTCCACGTCCACATTCAGATTCAGATTCAGATCCAGATCCAGATCGACTTTCTCTTTTGTACTTTCTTTTTCTTCTTCGCAAATAATCGTCTCCTCGTGGTCTAAATTTGATGAACTCGTACGAGGAGTGGTTAATTTCTTCGAAATTTCCAATAAAACCAACACAAAAGCTCCAATCGAAACCCCCAAAACAATCCTCTTGGTATAAAATGAGACGACCGCGACTAATAAACTTGTCAAAATACACAACAAAGATGTTGTGCCCTTGTTCTCGCAATCAGTGATCGTATCGTTGAATTCATTACTATTTCCACCATCGCATTCTACATCATCATCTACAACGAAATCTGGGTCGTTGTTGTCGACAATGGGAGATTGAGGAACAAACTTAGTATCATCGACTATGGGAAATGTCGGAAATGGATGATCATCAACATTGTTATTATTATTGTCATCATTATCGGGTTCCATTGTCAATAATAATGTCGTCTTATTATGTTTCTTGGATCGGTGTTTCTTTTTTGAGGATCGATGTGCTTTATCAAACGTAGAAGTTGAGACGTCATTGTTATCGGTGTAGAAATGTGATTCACGTCGTTTAAGCGAGGATATTTGAGAAATCTTGCTCCCTTTCTGCTTCTTCCATAGCGAAGGCATCGTATATGTATATTTACAGATCGATTAACGCAGAAAGGGAGTTAATTTCATCGAAACAGAGGCGATAGAAGGAAAAAAAATTAAAAAAAAATGTGATAGTTTGAGGATGAACAAGGGGTTTTGAAATTTGGGAAGGAAATCTAAAAATGGTTTTGATACAAAAAAAAAACAAAGATTTGATGAGTTGATGATTTGAAAATATGAATGAAGGGTGAAAGCTATTTTTGACATTTTTGTTGTAACTATGAGCTATAAAAAGCATTACTTTGTTTCAATGTGTACATACAAAACATAAATTCTCGTACGAGACGTGGAGTACGAAAGTTATACAAATTTTAACGTGCGTTGGTAAAATAAAATGGGAGAAAAAAAATCGTCACAAACTCATTCGCGCTTTACAACAACTTTAATTTCACTGCTCTCGAAAAAAAAACACAAATTTTAAAGATTATTATCCACGTTTTTTCGGTCTTTTGGTTCCGGATTAAAATTGTTCCATATTCGCGCTGAACTAAGTCCACACCAAATACAATGCCCCGTTATACATACACCAAATAAAATGAGGGTCATTTGGATTTCAATGAAATAATTTAAAAGTCATAAGATTGTCTTTTAAGACGTATCGAAATCCGTCGACACAAGTTCAATACTTAACTTAATATCGTTTCTGAAGGTCCTAATAATCATTTTTAGGCATTTTATTCCAACAGAAAAGATTTCGTCAAAAAATATTGGTTCTTAAGAACAACTTTCACCGCTCTCAAAAATAGCAAAAAAACGATCGGTTTTGAAGGTTATTATCCACGTTTTTCGGTCTTTTGGGTCTCGGAATAAAACGGATCCATATTCGCGTTGAAGAAACTCCACACCAAATGCAATGTCTCGGTGTAATTTAAGGGTCATTTGGATATCCACTAAGACATCTTAAAGCCATAAGATTGTCTTTTAAAACGTATCAGAATCCGTCGAAACTTGTTCGATACTTCATTTTATATCATGTATGAGGGTCCTAATAATAATTTTTAGGCATTCTATTCCTATAGAAGAGATTTCCTCAAAAATTATTCATGCTTTAGAACAATTTTCACCGTTGTCAAAAATAGCAAAAAAACAATCGATTTTGAAGGTTATTATCCACGTTTTTTCGCCCTTCTGGGTCCCGGAATAAAATGGATCCATACTTACGTTGGAGAAACTCCACACCAATTACAATGTCTCGATGCAATTTGAGGGTCATTAAGATTTCAACGGAGACTTTTTAAAGCCATAAGATTGTCTTTTATAACGTGTCGGAATCCGTCGAAACAAGTTCGATACTTCACTTAATATCGTTTCTGAGGGTCCTAATAATCATTTTTAGGCATTTTATTCCAACAGAAAAGATTTCGTCAAAAAATATCGGTTCTTAAGAACAACTTTCACCGCTCTCAAAAATAGCAAAAAACGATCGGTTTTGAAGGTTATTATCCACGTTTTTCGGTCTTTTGAGTCTCGGAATAAAACGGATCCATATCCGCGTTGAAGAAACTCCACACCAAATGCAATGTCTCGGTGTAATTTGAGGGTCATTTGGATATCCACTGAGACATCTTAAAGCCATAAGATTGTCTTTTAAAACGTATCAGAATCCGTCGAAACTTGTTCGATACTTCATTTTATATCATGTATGAGGGTCCTAATAATAATTTTTAGGCATTCTATTCCTAGAGAAGAGATTTCCTCAAAAATTATTCATGCTTTAGAACAATTTTCACCGTTGTCAAAAATAGCAAAAAAAACGATCGATTTTGAAGGTTATTATCCACGTTTTTTCGCCCTTCTGGGTCCCGGAATAAAATGGATCCATACTTACGTTGGAGAAACTCCACACCAATTACAATGTCTCGATGCAATTTGAGGGTCATTAAGATTTCAACGGTGACTTTTTAAAGCCATAAGATTGTCTTTTATAACGTGTCAGAATCCGTTGAAACAAGTTCGATACTTCACTTAATATCATTGCTGAAGGTCCTAATAATCATTTTTAGGCATTTTATTCCTACAGAAAAGATTTCGTCAAAAAATATCGGTTCTTAAGAACAACTTTCACCGCTCTCAAAAATAGCAAAAAACGATCGGTTTTGAAGGTTATTATCCACGTTTTTCGGTCTTTTGAGTCTCGGAATAAAACGGATCCATATCCGCGTTGAAGAAACTCCACACCAAATGCAATGTCTCGGTGTAATTTGAGGGTCATTTGGATATCCACTGAGACATCTTAAAGCCATAAGATTGTCTTTTAAAACGTATCAGAATCCGTCGAAACTTGTTCGATACTTCATTTTATATCATGTATGAGGGTCCTAATAATAATTTTTAGGCATTCTATTCCTAGAGAAGAGATTTCCTCAAAAATTATTCATGCTTTAGAACAATTTTCACCGTTGTCAAAAATAGCAAAAAAAACGATCGATTTTGAAGGTTATTATCCACGTTTTTTCGCCCTTCTGGGTCCCGGAATAAAATGGATCCATACTTACGTTGGAGAAACTCCACACCAATTACAATGTCTCGATGCAATTTGAGGGTCATTAAGATTTCAACGGTGACTTTTTAAAGCCATAAGATTGTCTTTTATAACGTGTCAGAATCCGTTGAAACAAGTTCGATACTTCACTTAATATCATTGCTGAAGGTCCTAATAATCATTTTTAGGCATTTTATTCCTACAGAAAAGATTTCGTCAAAAAATATTGGTTCTTAAGAACAACTTTCACCGCTCTCAAAAATAACAAAAATCGATCGGTTTTTAAGGTGTATTCTGTCACTTTTGCGTCTCATTCTGTGTCTGTATGAAATATGTATGAAATGACGCACAGAATGAGAAACAGAATGTCATTTACTTGTACATTTTACTAACTGAATGGATGATATCGAAATGGGAATGAATATATGTAGATGAAGATGATCCTGAATGAAGTGCTGAGATTATATCCCCAGTGTCGAGTCTGACTCGAGGATTAAGAGCCGGTGACACAAGATTGGGAAACCTACATCTACCAAAGGGTATAATAGTAAATTTGTCATTGATTCATGCGCATCATAACCCCAAATACTGGGGAGACGATGTCAAAGAATTCAAACCAGAGAGATTTTTAGAAGGCGTTGGAAAAGCCACAAAGGGGAACATGTCATTCTTCCCGTTCGGGGGTGACCCGCGCATCTGCATTGGGCAAAATTTGGCACTCATTGAGGCTAAGATGGCGTTATCGAATCGAGCCCTTGACCTTAGATATGTAGTACTTATTATCTACCACTACACCACAATATCTCATTGTTTCAATTATCACTAAATTAATCTTAAAGCTATGGACTCCAATAATTTAATTAAGGAAAATCCTCATTTCCACTAACCAAATAAAAAATCTACAAATTTTCCCGCCTAATCACATACGGGCCTACCATATGGGCTTACTTTTGGATTATTTAATATATATTGGTTGAGCTTATATCTAAATTACCCATGCATGTTAACTGCGATCAATAGTTATATGTTTAAAAGATACTATCATAAAATAGTATAATAATATAATTAATAGAGTAGATGCTATCATTTTTGTTATACCATAAAATAGTATAAATCTTTTTCTATATATCATACTAATTAATTGATTGATTAATTGACAGTAGCATCTAATTTTATATTTTATATACCATAAAATAGTATAATAATATAATTAATTGAGTAGATGCTACCATTTTTGTTATACCATAAAATAGTATAATTTTTTTTTTATATATCATCATACTAATTAATTGATTGATTAATTGACAGTACCATCTAATTTTATATTTTATATACCATAAAATCTCCTTGCTACTAAGAGATTAACCACCCTATAATTTTTCCGCCTATTCATATTGGACTCATATTTGGGCCTTAACTGCTTTGGTCATGTAATACTGAAATTTTGTTAACAGTATATTTTACAATCTCTGTTATTTGCACCCGTGTATACTATAGAAACTGTATATATACCAACGAAAATACGTTTTATTTTTGTAATAATCATGACTGATATTTGATTGCAATTAAATATTGTAATCGTCTATTAAGTAAGAAAATAAAAATTCTCAAAACTTTTCGCACCAAAATTTTAAGCTATCAATCTCTACTCTCTAAGAGAAAAAAAATCTCAAAACTTTTCTCGCCTAAATTTTAAACTCTCAATTTGGACAAAATCAATAGAACAAATGAGGAAGAATCACACTCAATTATCATATAAAAATTCTTACGGGTTAAATATTTAAAAACTAACAACGGGTGTATCGATACAAATAAATTGTAGAAATATAGTCGCTTAAATTTCTAACAACAATTAAGATAATAATTTTTTTGTACTACATATTTCATGATATTAGTCGAGGTTGCAATTTCAAGTTATTTTATTATTATCCAAATACAATGATAGAATCGTGAAAAATTATCAGGTTGTTAAATTAAAATCTACTTTGTATAAATAATTAACTTAAAATATTAAAATTCTATAAATACCGTGCATACATGCACGGGGTATACACTAGTGCTCCTATTAGTCTTATTACTCTTAAACCCCAACACAGCGCTCATGTTATTTTGCGCCGCCATCTCTTTATTATGACCGACCGGTCTGAGTGATGCTGGACTAGGGTACATCGGTCAGTTTGGTCGTAATTTAAAGACGCTGGTGATGACCGATGTTGGAGAGAGTGACGAGGGTTTAAGTGCACTGTCGCGGGGATGCCCGAGCCTAAAATAGCTTGAACTGATGAGGTGTCCCTTCACAGTACGAGGCGTGACAATGGCCGTAAGACAACTAGTATAATTAAGATACTTGTGGGTGCGCCACCTCATACCGCTCCCGATTGTAGAGCATATAGCGGAGTTTGAACGAATGGACCGTCCTCATTGGATTGGGGAGGTAATCACAGGAGATGGCGACAACGACTCGACTTGGACCCACATATTTGGCTATTACACGATGGATGGGCGAAGGACAGACAAGCCGGGCTTCATTTTCTCTTTAGGCCGTGAGTATTTTTCCCCCCCATAACATACGTTAAATGGCATCCAAGATTCAGGGCTAGAAATCGTAACGCAGAACACTCTTAGCTTTAACTGAACACCGTGCATTCACATTACGACGCTTGACGACAGCTGCAATGTAACTTAGTGTTGTCGTATCAAGGATATAAGCGGCGATTGACATCCATCTCCTTTGCTTTTGCCCAACATTATAATCGATACTTTTGCTGGTACGTCGCACCTGTAAAAACCAAACCATTTGAAGGAATTTTCATAATCATTATTTATTTTTTTGGTAAGAAAATAATATTTTGTACTCCGTAAATCACTGTATTCAATCAAAAAGAATATATAGATTATCTTGCAAAAGATAATCTTTTACACTTGTCTCCCAAACTAAAAAAAATAATAACTCTAAGATCATATTATTTTCAGCTTATATTTAAACATTTTCAGTTTAGTTCAAAATTATTATTATTATTATTATTATGTTTTTTTTTAAAAGAATAATTTTATTGATGAATCAAAACAAAGTTTACAAAAAAAAAAAAAAAAGTTATTCTATGCATTAGTATCAATTTACCCTACTAATTACTCCGTATTAGTAAT
Source organism: Agrostemma githago (assembly GCA_958450325.1). Classification (NCBI taxonomy): domain Eukaryota; kingdom Viridiplantae; phylum Streptophyta; class Magnoliopsida; order Caryophyllales; family Caryophyllaceae; genus Agrostemma; species Agrostemma githago. Next base: position 74,770,175 of record OY288246.1, read on the forward strand.
AATAATAATAATAAAATCAAAACTATATCCGTATCATATAATTAAGGATAAGTTGATAACTTATACTCCTACGATCCTATCTAATGTAGGTAACGCGTTTTTTCAAATTTTATATCTACGACAATTTTTTTTTTTTTTTTCAAAACTTATACATACGGACCTTTTTTTTTTTTTTCAAACTTAATCAAGACATAACTTGAATTGACAGTTTTGCCCTTACTAACTCATCAACATTAACATGCTTTCAGCCTAATTTATAGAGAAATAAAATTAAGGGACAAATGCAGGATTTAAGGGAAGGAGGAGGGCACTATTAAATTTTTTAGGGACAATATCTAAAACAAAGCAAACGCAGAAAAAAAAAAAAGGTTTAAAAATTCATTGTCATCGTACATACTCCCAAGAATCCGAGAATTGAAGTATTGGGTAGCGATTTTTTTCGTTGTCATCTAGTAAAAAAAAACCATTTTTACATTTAGGTTGCTACCCAAAAGTCTCAAATTATAAAGAAAAAAAAAAGAATACATTATTAAAAAAAATACCAATAATTCCGCGAATATATAAATTAAATTCAGATAAATGAAATAAGCCAAATATGAGATAATAAGTAAATCAGTGAGGGTGATTTAGGGTTTGAGAAAATATGAGATAATTAGAAAGTAATAAATAAATTAACAAATCTACGATCAAACAATTCGATTTCATAGACTTGTAACATATTTCAAATCGAATTTCATTTTAGTTAAAATCAAACTTAAAATTTTGGGGAAAATCGATAACTTACTTGATAGTATAACGTTGCCGGCATGGACGCCGCCGTCAAGGGGGGAGGTCGGTGGCAGGGTAGGCGGTGTTTCGAATTCGGTCCGAAATTAAATTAGTAGTAGAGTAATAATTTCTATTATGAGAATTTGTTGAGTGATTGTGAGAAATTTGAGAGAGGTTTGTGCTTAAAATTTATATTAATGGGGTGAAATGGTGAATGATGAAACAACGACGGGAAGTGATATATATATACAGAGGGAAGTGAGAATACGTGAGCCTGAATTATACTTTACTTTCGACCTTACCCTTTCTTTTTCTTTTTCTTTTTGAAAGTTTGGTTTACAAGTAACGTAATACTTCCTTCGTTTCAATAGTTCTTTACATTTGCTTTTTGGATACTATTCATAAGTGGATATCAAATTGTCGATATAACTTCTAATAGTATATAAGATAAAATATAGGGATCTTGTTTAAATTGTTTAATCGAGTGCGTTATAAATATCAAAATTTTATCATTTTTAGAAATACGTAACTAAAGATATGGACAAAAGAAAACGTGCATTGGCAAGTGTGAAAAAATAAACGTAAAGAATCAAATGGAACGGATGGAGTATGGAATACGTATAGAGTAAATAGGGTTTATACTTCTACTCCCTCCGGACATTATTATTTTTGCGTCTCATTACCCCAATATTTGTGAGGAGTATTTTAATGAAATTGGACAAAAAATAGTGTTTGAGGAGTATTAAATATTGCCCTTACGGTAGTTATATTTAAACATTTTAATACATTCCAAATTGAAGATAAAGTTGGAAAATAAAAAATAAATCAAGCATAATCGATGAAATTAATACTCGTGCGTACTAGTATTATAAATAATGTAATTCTAGGAAGTGATAAATTATTTGTATTTTTGTGTATATCGAGTATATTATTTTACACGGTCATAACGGATATTCTGGTCACAAGCACGTCAATAATTTTATTCTTTCTCACCCAGGTGTAAGACTAAGTTTAAAGGGGGTCTGAGTGTGAGTCTGAGTATGAGTCTGAGACTCAGATTTGTTGAGTCTGAGACTCATACCTGGATAATGTGGTTGGTACGAGTCTGAGTCTCAGACGGATCTAAGTTTAAAGGGAGTCTGAAGTTGAGTCTGAACAAAAGTCTGAGACTCAGATTCTTTGAGTCTGAGACTCATACCTGGTTAAAGTGGTTGAGACGGTCTGAGACTCAGATAAGTCTGAAGTTGAGTCTTGGATTTCAAAGACTCAATCTCAGACTCGTTCATTCAGTTCAGTTCAGTTCAGTTCCGTTCAGTTCAAATAAGTTGTTATTATTATTATTATTATTAAATATTATTATTATTATTATTATTATTATTAATTATTATTATTATTATTATTATTAAATATTAAAATTAATGACATTTTATAATAATTAATATTAATATAATAATAAAAATTAATATTTTTTTTATTGTTATTAATATTATTACTATTAAATATTAATAATAATTATTAATATTAATATTAATTATTAAAATTAATATTAATTATTAATATTAATTATAAATATTAATATTATTAATATTATTATAATATTATTATTAATTAATTATTATTACTATTGTTATAATAATAATAATAATAATAATTATTATTATTATTATAAAATATTTTTATTAATAATATTTTTATTAAAATTAAAATTAATATAATAATAATTAATATTTTTTGATACAATAATTAACATTATTTGTTGTTATTATTATTATTATTATTATTATTATTATTTGTTGTTGTTTAAATAGTAATTAATATTTTTTTTGTAACAAGTAAACTTGTTATTGTTATTATTGTTATTATTATTATTATTATTATTATTATTATTTCTGTATTTCAGGCTACTTTAGTTCAGCTCAGCTTAGTTCAGTTCAGTTCAACTCATTCCATTTTATCTCATTTCACTTTAGCTCATTTCACTTCCGTACAAAAGAACATGGCCAAAATAATTTGTATTAGATGATATAGTTGTATAGATGATAAAAACCAAATTCATATAATAAATGATAAATAACACGGCACGTAGTAATAATAACGGATAATGAATCGATGGTTATACACGACCAAACCAAACAAAACCTAGTTCAACCTTAACATGACCAAACCCGACCCAACGATATGACCCGAAAAATGATCCGCATCTGACCCATACCCGACAACTAGACATGGCAAAACTGGCTCGACCCGATCGGACCCAAATAAGCCAACCCGAACCCGATCTAATATCCAAACTAAAGATTCGAGGTTGACTCGTAACCTGAATTGACCCGAGCTAACCCAAAATTGACCCGACTATTATTATAAAAAACGAGTCGATATCCTTAAAAAATGATGAAAATAGCAAACCCGAAATGATATGGTCCGACTTAAAGTCAACGCAAAAGTCACCTGACCCAAACCCGACCCGGTTGACTTGTTTGTCAGGTCTACCGACAACCCAACCCGAACTCGATCCACCCGCCCGATTGTCATCTTTAATAAGGACCACTTGGATGTAAAATTATTCGTATGTCACAATATTTATTTAACAATTAATTATTTAATTGTAATTATTCGAGTTATAAAATAAACGTAGATATTGAGGTAAATAAAAAAATAAAATAAGGTAGGTAGATTTGAGGAGAAATGAGGTAAATATAAAAATAATAAAATAAAATAAGGTAGGTAAAAAGTTGAGGTGAAATGAATGAAAAAATAATATAAAATAAGGTATGTGAGGTGAGAAAGTCTGAGATGAGTCTGTGGATAAAGTGTACTTTTGTAATGAGTCTGAGTCTGAGTCTGAAGAATGAAAAGTGAGTGGAAAGCTGAGGTGCCGAGTCTGAGAAAAAAAGATGAGTCTGTGGATAAACATAGTCTAAGTAATATACCAAAACGTTCGTTAGACGAACAAGCAATCATGGATTCCAATTTCAATTGAGAGGAAAGATTATTCCATTATTCCCTATATATATAGATACACAAGTACACATTCATGTATGTGATGTCGGATTTCTTTCCCTACTATATTTGGTCGTCGGCATTTTAACCAGGTCGTCGGCGCTTTATACGTGAATTTACTCTTTTATCCTTCCATAATTATGATTAATGACGACATTAATTAAGTTTCTTTATTAATGTAATTATTATTTCCTGACTAATTTAAGATTACGATTTTTGTAATTTTTTACGATTTTTGAGATACGTGTCTCAATGTAACCCGGGAATCTTTTTAGGAAAAATTTCTAACATTTTGTTAACATTTTTGTATCATAATAATTCCAAACATTCAAAATAACAACACCCGAGTCACGATATAAACATTTATCAAAGAACGAAAACAAATTAAATGGGTATCGTAACAAGTTCTAAATTTGGTACGTAATAAATGGGAATAAACATTTAGGAATCCGTCGAAACAAGTTCGATACTTCATTTTATATTATCGTGACTGAGAGTTCTAATAATCATTATTAGGCATTCTATTTCTACAGAAAAGATTTCGTCAAAAAATATTCACGCTTTATAACAACTTTCACCGTTCTCAAAAATAACAAATAATGAATAATACCGTCTCATATGAGTTTTTGCGTTAAATTTATTAGTTCCAAATTGGCAAAGGATAATATATGTCTATCACAATTTCTTGTTTGTGACGGGTAATCTTGTAACGGGTCAAGTAGTATAGATAAAGGCAAAAAAATGGTGGCAAGTGGATAGCAAATACTTTGTCATTATTCATTAAGTGGATGATATGTTGATACTTAACCCGTTATAACCTTGTGACGGATATACCCGTCACAAGGGAGACTTATTGTAAATCTGTGAACTTTGCAAACATCATCTTCACAAATAAGTATTATTAAAGTCCATTATATTATTGAAGTTGTTTTCGTGACTTCAGCATATTCCTAGTGAACCCATATTATGAGTTTCTGTGTACATACATTATTCCCTTCTTCATTTTTCAGATCTCCGTCTTAAATTTATAAAAGGTCAAATAACATTAAACTTGCGTGTAAACTCCCTGTATTTTATTATCTTATCTATCTATATCTATTCTTACTACAAGAATTTTTTTAGTTAATGTCTAAATGTTCATGCTTTTGCCCTATCTTTATAATTTGACTCGTAACTTACAACATACTCCTAGAAATCCTCGAACAACAGCTTTATGGTATCAATTGGTGTCTCTTTGTTGATCTGTTATAAGAAAGTGACGGATAACTCTGTTGCAAAAAAGAATTTGTGTTAAGGTATATACCAGAGTGATATTCGTATAGGATTGTGTATGTTATACTTCTTTGGTTTCGTTAGAATTTCGGTGATTTTGTCTTGAAGAATTTAGATGTAAATACGTATGCATGTAGCATCACACTCGCCAAACATTCGCATATAATAAGAATTGAAGTGTTTGTTATGCTTATTTCAAATTTGATAAATGTTGGTTGATCGTATAAAATTATTATACTTTCGAAAAAATATACTAATCTTTCCTAAACTCTATCGTGATACCTGTCTTTAGTCTAATGATTACGACGTGGTCCGTGGATATTATTATCGAAAATAAGTTTTAGTTTCGAATAATTCGATCTTCCTCCCCTTCCACCATGTTATAATACTCCCTTCGTTGTTTAAAAATAGACGAGAACATATATAACAATTTGTAAGAACGGGATGGAGTAGCATGCATACTATCTAGAAAGTTGCATGGCTGGAGTCATCCAGAAAATCAAACGCAAAAACCCATTTGTTAAACTTAAAAATAGAAAAAAAAAAAAAAACCATGTGACGTTACGTATGCATGCACATTTGCACAACCAAAACCCACACATATACATATATATACACACAATAACTCGATACCAAAATGATCATTCATTTTCCGTTAGCAAAAAAAGGTAAAGGTAATTAATGACGGGGAGCGAGGAGGGGATGATGAAGAAGGGGCCGTGGACGGCCAGGGAAGACGCAGTGTTGGTGGAATACGTGAAGAAGCACGGGGAAGGGAATTGGAACGCGGTTCAAAGGAACGCGTCGGGTGGTGGTGGTGGGTTGAGGAGGTGTGGGAAGAGTTGTCGGTTAAGGTGGGCTAACCATTTGCGACCTCATTTGAAGAAGGGTCCGTTCTCGGTTCAAGAGCAACGGCTTATCATTCATCTTCACTCTAAACTTGGTAATAAATGGGCTCGCATTTCTCAACATGTACGTACGCTCTCTCTCTCTCTCTCTCGATCTGCATACCTCGTCTATTATAATGCGATTTGGTGGGAGTAAATTTCTAATGCATGTGTTTGTGCAGTTGCCAGGGAGAACCGACAATGAAATCAAGAATTTTTGGAATACTAGGGTGAAGAGAAGAATACGGCAAGGCTTACCTTTATACCTAAATCAAAACCCAAATGACCCCTCGCAGTCCCAAACAACGAAAATGCCACAACTTCAACCACATTTGCCGCTCCCTCTTTCTTCCGATAAAAACCCATCAAATAATTACACCGACGAGAACACCCATAACATGCTTTCCCTCTACAACCCCATTCCTCCGCCACCCTCTTCGTTTTTCTCATTACATCATCATCCAACATTTCTACCCACCTCTCCGTTCCTGACCCGCTGCCCGACTGCCTTTTTAGGCTGCCCTGCTCCCTTGCCTATTCAAACGGGTGTATTCCAGGTTAGTCCGGGTCAAGGTGGATTTGGATTTGGATTTAATCAGGGTCAGTTACCCCGAACCACTTTTGATCCCGAGGGTTTCAATTTCAATAACCTCGGTAACTTTGAGCTCCCTTCAAACCAAATTCCCCAAAACATGACCGGTGACCAGGCCATGCTACATGAAATGAAAGTCGTTGATAGTGATAATCCAAATGTGAGTCGGACCAAGAGCGGGTTGTTGGATGATCTGCTGCAAGAATCTGAAATTAAGGTGGCAAATCACGGGTTGAACTCTGGGAACGAAGTCTTACCAGATATCCTCAACCTAATCCCGCTGCCATTTGAGGGTTCGCAATCAGCCTCAGTTAGCATAGAAGATAAGTTGTCAGAGGACACTGAGCCGCCTGTACCGGTTCTGAGTACATCAGATTACGAGGACGATGGCGATGTTTGGGATCCAAGCTGCTATACTTGGGATAACTTACCCACAATCCCGTAACACTATTGTGTTACTTGTAATTAGAACCTGGAAGCGCAGTCAGATTTGATATCGATCTTGGAATCAGCAACACTTGCCTCACGAGTCAAGACAAACATATATAAACTGCTTAATTAACAATCATAGATACCTTCATCTTTCACATGTATAATAATTGCAAATTTGCAATGAGCAACATATAAAATTGATAGAGGTTGGTTTATTAAATATAATCTTATTTTAAATAAAAGTAACATATTATCTAATCACATGTTAAAGTTGTTCATGAGCTTCGCGAGCCGACAAGAGTAACCCAACTTGAACATCCAAAATGTCGTCAAATAACATAAGAACTTCACAAAACAAGACATCCAACTATCCAAGGAACGGTTTGTACTAAACGTAAACTTGATTGATAACTACTGGAGTACGTGTAAGCTATATACAACTTACTTTGGTCAATTTCTGAGAGCTTTTATTTACACAACCCCGGCGGCAGAGCACTCAAAGGCCGCCAAAGGTGTTCTCGCCACTGTACGTCAGGTAAAGAAAACCATCTTCATCTTTGTGCTCCTCATAAATGGCTGATAATATATGACCTGGAGTAAAAACACAGAAGCATATCATAAACATGATGACAGTCGAGACATGAGGAAATGTAAGTCTTCAATTATGAATTAATATAATTGTTCGGGTTTTTACCATTAGGTGGAAGAATGTTTTTAACAAAAATGAAAATGGCCTTCTCGGCACCAAGCTTTATCCTCTTCCGGACCACATGCACAAACTGGCCAACACTTAAATCAGCCGGAACCAGGTACCTACAAGCACAGCAATGTAGGTGTATCAATAGAGAATCAAGTCGATCTAAATGTTCCCCGCCGACAAATAAGAAGTTGGAGTCAAACTGCAAGGGTTATCATCACGCGGCTTGAAAATTGAAAATTTGCGAAGTTTACGGTATGAATGAACTCTTCTCTGACCCCTCAACAAATTTTTAGTAGTTGCCATCATCATAGACCAATTATATTTTATAACACTTAATCCGCAGAGACAAGAGAGTGAACAGACACACAACTTTGAAGATAGATCGAAACTTTTTTTATGAACTTCTCAGTTCTTAACGGTGCACCTGTAACTCCTGTAGTGCTAATAGGAGTTCAGGAGTGTAAACAAGGATGCAGGATTTACTCAGCAGAGACAACAGTACAGATATAGATAGCAGTTCCTTACGACAGCTACGTATTCTAAACCTCACAAAGATGCTGAAGCTAAACGACAAGTTAACAGTTAAAAAGCCGCAGAGAAAGGTAAACCATGTGGTATGTATAACTATAAAAGCTACATAAAAGTAAATAAAAAAAATGAAAGCATGGTACTTGAGCCATTAATGGAAACACGAAGACATTAGTTTTACTCACTTCTTCTTGTCGAGATCAGGGATGTCACTTTTTACCGCCCTCTCCACAATAATCTAAACAAAACCATCAAATAAGTCTAATAAGATATAAGGATTACATAGAAATTCTATGAAAACGTCCATTATCAAATGCAAGAGACGAGCAAAAAAAAAAAGAGATTTTTATCGTACAGGGATTCTGTCGGGGTACTTCGCCTTTATTCGGGAAGCTTCCGCCTGCCTGCGTTCTGGTCGTGTGACAGAATCCAAAATGTTTAGTTAGTATCCAGAATAAACCAACAAAAATAAAGCCAAATATTAGTGATAATAAAACGATAGAATACGTCTTTAAAGACAAAACATTGCCATTTTCTACACAAATTGCCATGTGATTTAGCATCCGTCAAAAACAAGAATTTGTGATGAATTACCGAGCAAAAATAAAACCGTTAATCCATTGCCCCGTTTCAGTCAAAATACTCCTCACGAATAATGAGGGAAACGGTCAATATAACTCATATCTCAATAGCAAGCAACAATGGATGAAATTAAAATGTTACCACCCGTAATTCAATTTAGAATACTATCAAGGTGGCAAATTTACGAATTGATCAGAGTCGATAATCATATGATCGAACTTAAGGTCAAAATCAAAGTAATGTTCAGCGGACGAAACTCGAAAACAATAATCTAGATTCTAGGGAAGAAGAGTGAAGGTATTAGGGTTTTTCAAATTCCAGGGTCAAACACAATCAGATTACTAAGAAATGTCAATCAATCAATCAATCAATAGATAGAAGGAGTATGATTGAATTACCAAGGGGAAGTTGAAGCTTGAAGGAACCATTAGCCATATCGACAAATTTCGAAATTCGATCAAACTGCATATCCAATCAATCAATAATCAAAATCGTTAGAATTAGGGATTGTGATTGAAAACTTACTAACAGCAGGAATCATTGATCGGGAAAAAGCATGAAACTTACGAGATGAGGATGAAGATGAAGATGAAGATGAAGGGAATTGAGAGTTTAGGAGAAAGAACAAGGAATTTGAAGTTATATAGTGTTGTGTTGAGTAGTCCGTAGGACACAAGAAACCTGAGGATGAGTGATTGAGTCATACACTCCTACGTCTCCTTCATTAACTCATTCCTCCTTCCACCTTTCTGGGCTTTATCTATTCTAAATCGATAATGGGTCAAATAATATATCTGGGTCAGATTTTTTTGGGTTTGCTATTTTTAATCTTTTTTAGGGATATCGATTCGTTACAAGTCAATTCGGGTCTTCAGTTCAGGTGTCGGATAGTTTGGGTTGACTTATTCGAGTCGAGTCAGTTTTTGTCACGTCTATGGGTACCTAAAGGTTGTGACGGATATTCACGTCACAAACAAGTATTTACCATTCTGACTTGATCGGAGGTTCGATTCTTATTAGCCACATAATAATGAGATTATTTGAGGGGAAAGAAAAACTAATTCTATTTGGAGACATTCTTAGCAAAATTAATTAAAATGAAATAGGTGTCCATTTCAAATTTATTATATTCCATTCCATAGGTCCATGTCAACAATCTATATACTCGGTTGTGTTTTAGACAGAAAAAGTCAAACTGTGATACTTGGAAATTTATTGAATCCGATATTGGTCCGACAAACGTAGAAGCTGAAGCTGTTATTTTTGATGATTTTAATGCAATGATATAATTCCGTTTAAAACAAAGTTTACTCCCAAATGTAAAGTCAAGCTGAATCAACCAAGAACCTGAGTGATAAGTGATAATTTTGTGTTCGAATCCCGAGAACCTCCAAAAAAAAAAAACTCACAAGTGGAATTTGGCTACATATGTGATTACTGTTTCTTAAGTCTCTTATTCTGTGACTATCAGCATTCAAAGAATGATGTATACATGAACATAATACACTCACACCAAAACAATTCACTCTCCTCTCCATAAAATGGAGTCCTAAAGCAATCTATACTCTCTCTCTCTCTATCTATCTATCTCACATCATCTACATACAGTGGTTGGAAATACAATCGACTGTCGAGTCGAAGTTCATTCTTCCTGAGGTTGGAAGACTGTTTATGAGTAATGCTTGTAATTGATAGATCGAGTCGTCCATGATCTGTCAGTGAGCCCGCGTACTGGTTAGCTAGCTAGAAAGCAGTATTATTCCAAAGGGCATGCTTACCTTCACCACAACGTTGATGGACCTCTCCCATTCTATCCACTGACCTGCAGATCCCGCTGCAGCTCCAGTCAAATGATGCGATACAGACGTTGCCTGCCTGAGCTTTCCACTCACAATCTGGTATCAAACCCAAGATTAATTGATGCCAACACTTGATACATACAGTATAGTATCTTACACGAGGGGCTGTCAAACTCAGTTGTTCTATGGAAAATAGTTCTATGTTTTTGTTCTAAAGTGAAGTGTCGAATAGTCGAACCCACGTCTTAGAGTTGGGTGTTAGACATGAAGAAACTTACCAGGAGGCGTGCCACAACATAACCTGCGATCGTCTATGTGCTCCACGTCCAATCCGAGAAACCAGGCACCTATTGAAACATCTTCATTGGCATACTTGTGCAGTACATGCCTGAAACATTGAAACCACGAGAAATAGAAGATCAAGGCATTATCCAAAATCCCACACCGGTGTTGTTTAGGAAATTGTAATCAAACACTACTCACTTATTTATCGATATATAAGTTGCTAAATCTTTTGAAATTGCATATAGTTGTCCTGTTGCATGCCGAAAGTATTTGTTTCCTTCGTCTCCAAACTTCCAGTACTCAGGCTCGTGATACCTCACCCCCCTGCTCAGAAATAAACATGCATTATTTATTAAATCTCGTCGATTTTCCAATGAGTAATTGGTCATAGAAAAGGAAAAAGTAGTGTACTTTTGAGCAAGGACGGGGCCAGATTTCATGCATCCTATGTATATCCTAGGCTTTGACCGATGTTGGATTAAGGTTGATGCTAGGGTTCCTGCAATATACACAAAAAATGAATTCTTGTAGTTCATCAACGATCAACAGTTGACACTAATTTACACTTCCATTGTACTCCCTTCATTCCGACACAATTTTTACACTTCCCAAGATTTTCTCGAGTTTTGAAAGGGGGTAAAAGAGCTATATGAATGAAGAGTACAGCAGAGAAACTGTTTACCTATATTTACATGCACATCATCATCGACTTTGATGTAGAACTCAGCATCCCACAGAGCAACAGCCGTGGCAAAATATATTTTTGTCTTCGCTGACAGTTCAAGATATCCCTCAACATGTGGCTATCCTCACATAAGACAAAAAAAAAACAGGAAAACGGTTATGATGGCATATTTACGAGATTGATCAACAAACTTTCAATACGAAACAAAATAACATGTTAGTCAGCTTTACCAGCCGAAGAAAGTCTCCGTGCTTTTGATCTTCTGCCTCAATGGCTCTATCCAAGATACCACCAGCTGTAGCACTGACCATAACAGCAGCAAAGAACACGTAAGTTTGGCAACAAATTGGTCATTTTGAGCTTCAAAACTAGATCAAGTTACTGATCGAGGCATATGATGTTGATGGATATGCCGTGACAAATCAAGCCTATATATTTGATCAACGACTGTGGGAAAATGAGAGTTCCTATTTTAAGCATTTGCTAAATATGAAACTGAAGAAAGAAAGGATTAGTAAAGCTAAAATGGGAAAAGCGTGAGAGAAGTAAAATAGCATTTAGAGCTGGAAAATAGCACTTACTATTTTCACGAGAGGCTAAAAGTCGTGTAATATGGTTCACTATATATACGCTAGTTTTATCAAAGGTAGAATCGTCACAATAACAACAAAAGCAGTAGTGTAACAAAGTGAGTTACAGAGTATATTTTATTAGAGAAATCAATCTTTTTTCTTAGACATACAGAGTTTATTGTTGAAGCTACATTATTTCTTGGCAATTTAGTGAGGCGGTTTATTTCATATTATTCTATTAGAAGGCCATAATTCCGCTGCTACTCCAACAATAACATAAAATGTGCGTGCTTTGACAAAACTGTTGTGCAGACTTCCGATAAGCACCCACATAGCAGTATAGCACACAGCAAAAGGGTACAAAATAATGCATGACTGTACCAACCTGTGGCCAATGACAAATTTCATCACGATGCCCTTCTCTTCTTCCAGTTTCCTTCTCTTGTCTCCTGTTGAATGAAACTAGAGAAGGTTAAAATAACGGATACTTAATTTTCATCCCCTATATCGAAATAGAGTAGATCAGCAGAAAGACAGAAAGTCATAAACCTTGAGGCATCCAAGTTGCGCGTACAGAATCTCTCCTCTTTCGGCTACTGAAAGCAGTGTTAATGCCAACTACCATCAAATATTTTCTTTTGCCTTGAGGTTCGGACACAGGGGATCCTTCCATTATAGATTCTTGTGTAGCCCTTGCAGAAGCTAGCTCCGCCTCTAGGCTCGATATAGTTTTGTCAAGTGACCTACATTAGGATGACATTCACATTTTATAACTAAAACTAATCCCCAAAATCAACCTCAATAAGCAGCTAGAAGCCTAGAATACCAAAGCATAAGGCTTACTGAATCTCGGGGTGTGTTTTTATAGCCTCGGATCTGTCACCAGTCTGCAAAAAGTAAAATTATGCTGGTCAATATGCCACAATAACATAGCATATCATTTGGCTCACAAAATTATGGAGTACTCCGTATATCAGTGTACTCACTGTTTTTTCAACAGAGTCCTCCTCGATCAAATTATGTCTTCCCTCTTCTAGTGTAGCTCGCCGAAATAACACTTTGTCTTCAGGCTCTTCTGAAATCCTGTAATAACGCGCAGCAGATATATGAAAGCGATACTACCATACTGAACAAAGGCCACTTCATTGATTAAGTCGGCACAAAATGTTCCAAATTGACTATATTGACCTATATTGACTATAACGATCACACAAAACCCAGGACATAATATTGCATAATCGGACTGAAACTGCTTATTTTGACAAAAATATGAATCCAAATTCAGAGGTTAGAGTCGAGGGTCGAGATCAGGCCGGAATGGCAAATCTAAGATGGAAACAACATCAAACATGGTTAGCATTTAATACTTCGACGTTTAATTCCCGACAACCCAATTTAGTATCCAAACAAAAAGAATTTGCATGTTTAGCTTTTCAGTAACCTATCAGTTTAATTGAAAACTAAAATTCATCCCATCCATGATCCATCAGTGTCTGAAAGATCTAATAATTCAAATTCCCACCAAACCTAACTATTCAAGTACAACATACATTAATTTGAGAATTAAATCACCTCCAAACACTTCACATCGGATAAGGAAGGCAAATTCTTCTCTGTGACGAACATATCCATCACAACTTTGCAACGGGTCAAATAATACCCACCTAACCCGATCTGTGAGAGATATATTCGTCACAAGAGAGACTTACACGATAAGGAATGGTAAGCTTTCAGATATGGTTTCTTTACCAATAATTATCAAAAGATACGAAGATTAAGTGATTTCAACATCCAACCATACAAAAAGCAATCAGACTATCATTGCTTCAAGTACAATTTACCATATTTAGAGAAACAGAAAGTGAAATCCCCTCTACAATTAAAAAAATAGATGAAAACTCTTGATCATTGCACCACAAAAATGGATCATCTTTAATTTAATTTTTTTAAAAAACAATCATTTCATTCTAACAAGTAACACAAACTGGGAAAGAACAGAGCATTTATTGAATTAAGAATGAATGTCAAAGAACAAAGGAGAATTATGATCATGTTTTCAAGATTATAGCTAATTGTAAGTTAATTATGCAATTAATCTGTTTGTAACCAAAATTCTAACATAAAATCCATCAATTTGATCACAAATTCCAAGAACCCACCTCAGAAAACTCACCAAATTATCAATTTAATCAGCAAATTAAACCCAAAATAGAAATATGATCAAATACTATACTCCCTACTTTCCAATCAATTTCATACGTTTTCTTTTTGGACGGTACTCACAAGCTATGAACAAAAGAAAACAAGAATTGACGTATGTGCATAAAGCAAACATATGGAATTGATTGAAACGGAGTGAGTATAGAACTAAGGAGAGTAGATTACCAGGTAGTGAAGAAGAATCCAGCACAAAAACACCCAATACAAAGAAAAATAGTGAATTTTCGAGAAAATAACACATTCTTTTGAGATGTATGATTTCCTCTGCTCTTCCACACCATGTTATTGTACCAATAATTGGACTCAATTCTTCAATTTCCACTCTAATCTAACTCGAAAAAATCGAAATTAAGTGATTATAGACAAAACCCAGTTCATTCCATGAAGAATTAAACAAACCCAGATACGAAAAATGAAATCTTGATGAAAAAGAAGAATGAATTATTCAATTATTCAGAGCTTGATGATCAAAAATGGAGAAATTTATTGATCAGAGATGTATGATTTCCTCTGTTCTTCCACACCGTACCAAAAATTGCAACTCACTTCTTCAATTTCCACTCTAATCGAACTCAAAAAAATCGAAATTAGGTGATTATAGACGAAACCCAGTTCATTCAAGTAGGATTCAAACAAACCCAGATACGAAAAATGAAATCTTTCAGCAAAAAAAAGATTGAATTATTCAATTTTATTCAGAGCTTGATGATCGAAAATGGAGAATTGATTGAAATTGATTGATTAATCAGCTGAAATCGAAATTAGGTGATTATAGACAAAACCCAGTTCATTGAAATAAGATTCAAACAAACCCAGATACGAAAAATGAAATCCTTCAGCAAAAAAAAGATTGAATTATTCAATTTTATTCAGAGCTTGATGATCGAAAATGGAGAAATTGATTGAAATTGATTGAGTAATCAGCTGAAATCGGAAGTCTTTGTGTGTGGGGTGTGGGAATAAAGAGTAGTAAAAGATTGGAATAAGGATGAATAAATAAATGGAGGAAAATGGAAGTAAGCATGAGAATTGCACATGCGATGGTGAGTGATGAGAAGAAGAAGAAGCTGACCACCTAACATTTTAACTGTTTCTTTGGTGTTCTGTATATTTCGGTTTTTATTGGGTGTATAAATGTGAATAATGGTGGATTCTTATCCTACACTCCAAGCTAATGGACTAGATCTGTCAAATGGGTCAACCTGGGTCGGGTTTGGGTTGGGTTACTTTCGGATTAGAGAAATTGGGTTGGCTTTGGACCGGGTCAGGTCATGTCGGATTCAGGTCGTTTTTGGGTTTGACAAACTTGAGTCTTTAGATTGGGTGTCGAGTTGGGTTCGGGTCGGGTTATTCGAGTCGAGAAGGTCAGATTTGTCAGGTCTAAGTACAACTACACCTGGTGAACTGACTCGACCCCGATAATTCAACCCAAATTTGACCGATAATTGAACTGAAGACTCAAGTGTAATCTGTGACTTGAAATGACCTGAGCTAACTTGGAAATGACCCAAATATTATTATAAGCAAACGAGTCGATATGTCCCAAAAAAAAAGTTGAAAACAACAAACCTAAAATGACCCAGCCCGACTTGCAATCCATTTTTTCTGCCCAACCCAAACACGATCCGGTTAACCCCTTTGTCAGGTCTAATTACAACGGGTCGGCCCGACACGACCTGCCAATTATAGTCGTCTTAATTTTATATCTATCGTCTCAAAATCACCGCCAGGTATTTGGAAGCAGGCCCGTCGATTAGTCCATTCAAATGGTCCAAAAACTTTGGGGGCCCAAAACAAAACTTAAAGATCAACTTTCTGACTATTATCGAAAAAAGACTACAATACCTTTTATGTTTAGTACACGGCCTCAGTTCAAGATTGTGAATCGGGACTCCCAAAATCATCGGAAGACCCTGTTTGGAAAGGTACAAAGAACAACTATTGAGTCCACATTTTGTCCCTTCATCAACATATATTACAAGGTCAAATTATTGTTTGTGACAGAAATATCCGTCTGAAGCTTATGACGGGATAGAAAAGGTTTTTTTTGCCTGTTTTAACATTATGACGGATATATCCGTCTCAAGAAAGACAAACTGTATTACAAGTTGTCTCTTTACATTTTTCAGTTATTTGTGGAAACGACTCTAACCAAGTAGCTAACGATCTCAACTAACCGTCTCCAACTAACTTACCTTCAACTAACCTGAAAAAACATGTGACAGCAGATCTTTCATTCTTCCATTACCTAATTTCCCTCATCCTCCTCCTTCCTTCTCCATCTATATATACATGTCTCTTCATTCTTCATCCTTCACTTAAAAAAAGAAGCTAATGCAATGTAACTCTCGTCGATCTATACTCCTAACACCCTTCTCGTCTCCTCGCTTAATCTGTTACCCTCTTTTCACCATCTCTGTTAGTTTCTCTATTGGCTCCACAGAGACGTGATCACTTGGCAAGTGATCACTTCTTTCTGAATGACATAAACTCGTGCCATCAGTTTCAGTCTTAATGCTCTTGTTAGTTGCATTAAATATCTACGCTTAAGAAAGATTTCTTTTAGAGAGCTTACCTTTCGTTAAGTTGCAGTCCATTATAGGCAGGAATGTGGGAATGGAGACGGAAACGTCTCCGTGGAGCAGTAGAAAAACTAACAGAGATGGTGAAGAGCCTAGAGGGTAACCGATTAAGCGAGGAGACGAGAAGGGTGGTGTTAGGAGTATAGAATATAGATCGATGAGAGTTGCATTGCATTAGCTTCTTTTTTTAAGTGGAGGATGAAGAATGAGAGTGAAGAAAGAGACATATATATATAGATGGAGAAGGAAGGAGGAGGAGGATGAGGGAAATTAGGTAATAGAAGAATGAAAGATCTGCTGTCACATGTTTTTTCAGGTTAGTTGAAGGTAAGTTAGTTGGAGACGGTTAGTTGAGATCGTTAGCTACTTGGTTAGAGTCGTTTCCACAAATAACTGAAAAATGTAAAGAGACAACTTGTAATACAGTTTGTCTTTCTTGAGACGGATATATCCGTCATAATGTTAAAACAGGCAAAAAAAACCTTTTCTATCCCGTCATAAGCTAAAGACGTATATTTCTATCACAAACAAGAATTTGACCTTGTAATATATGTTGATGAAGGGAACTACTGACTTACCGAAGGGCAGTACAAATTTTTCACTTTGTTATTCTGAATTGGTTGGACAAAATGTGGACTCAATAGTTGTTCTTTGTACCTTTCTAAACAGGATCGTCAGATGATTTTGGGAGTCCCGATTCACAATCTTGAACTGAGGCCGTGTACTAAACATAAAAGGTATTGTAGTCTTTTTTTGATAATAGTCGGAAAGTTGATCTTTAAGTTTTGTTTTGGGCCCCCAAAGTTTTTGGACCATTTGAATGGACTAATCGACGGGCCTGCTTCCAAATACCTGGCGGTGATTTTGAGACGATAGATATAAAATAACAAATCCTTGTTTGTGACGGAGATATCCGTCACAAACATATAACACGTCAAGTAGATACCAAATAGATAGGATAAGACAAAAGTGAGGTTTATGGGACCTAGACAAATAATTGTCCTTCTCTCTTCATGTGGCACATACTTGACCCGTCTTAAGCTTGCGACGGATATATCCGTCGCAAGAGACTAACTGATATAAAATTAAGACGACTATAACACACTTTGAATAAAAAAAATATTGAATTTAATTAAGGCAGGAAGCAAAAGTTATGGCTTATGTATTTATCAATACCTTTGTTTTCGAAGGAATATAATGCTTCTGGTTTGTGAATTCGTTATATATATCTGTACCCTCCTTTCCGAAATCCATTCAATCAAATAATGACGACTCTTGAGTCTGATAAACATGGCTCTTTGATCTTTATTGCGGTCTGTAACAAGCCTGTGTGTGTCGAGATCAGTGGAATGTTTTGTTTCTTATGCTGCTGTAATGCTGTTATTTTGCACTCTCCCTCTGAATTCTGACGCATGTAAGGGAATAACAACTCCTCGACCACCACTGTCGTGACACGTCCCAATGTTTGTTAGTTATGTGACAGGACAAACTTAATGTTATCCTGCCGTCTGCTATGTCCACCCCAATGTCGATCTAAGTGTTTTCATTCCATCAACAAAAGATCTCCATTGTTCAGCGCAGAACATTCCGTCTTACATTGCTGGTTTATCTCCCAAGGAACTTCCAGGATTTTGTGTGCATCAGGAGCAGATACACCGCCACCACCAGAAATGAAACTGTGAATGCAACCATTAATCTCAATACTGCTTCCACCGGCCAACTTCGTGACGCCTGAGCTTCTCATTGTTTTCCTTACCAATCTAGCTTTATCCCACTCTCCAATCGCTGCATATGTATTCGAAAGAAGGCTGTAGTTTCCACTGTTGTTTGGTTCTAGAATCGATAGTTGTTGCAAAGCTTTTTCAGCAAGGGAGGAATTCCCTTGGGTTCTAGCACCGGCTAGAAGCGACCCCCATATAGCAGCATTAGCATTGAAGGGCATCGTCCTAACTAGATCCTCTGCCTCTTGGAGACGACCTGCACGTCCTAGCAAATCTATCATACAACCATAATGTTGAATATTAGGTTTAATCGCGTACTTTGAGCTCATGGAGTTGAAATACGAGCGCCCTAACTCAACTAACCCGACATGCCCACAAGCCGAAATTATTCCAACAAAGGTGATCTCATTCGGTTTAATTCCCGTTTTTTCCATACGACAGAACATCTCCAATGCTTCTCTTCCTAGTCCATGAAATGCCAAACCCACTATCACCGTCGTCCACGACACAACACTCTTACGTGGGATCTCCTCAAAAACCTGCAACGCCTTCTCTATGTTCCCTGACTTCACATACATATCAACCAGCGCATTCCAAAGAGGAACCGTCTTACGCACGACACACTGATCAACAAAACCATGAATCCATTCACCCAACTCAAGCGCACCCAAATCAGCACAAGCCGAAAGAGTAGCCAACAGCACAACCTCATCAACCTCCACACCGTCACTCACCATCACATGAAAAATCTCAATCGCCTCACGCGGCCTCATAACATGTACATAACCAGAAATCAAACTAGTCCAAGAAATCACATTCCTTTCCCTCATACTCCCAAAAACCTCCCTTGCACTATCCATATCACCAACCCCAGCGTACCCAGCAATCATCGCATTCGACAACGCGACATTATTCCAGCTACGCATTTCATCGAACACCTGGCGTGCATCCCCAATGAACCAACATGATGAGTACATTTGAACCAGAGCAATTCCAACATGATCATTCACTTCAAACCCACTTCTAATCACCTGCCCATGTACCTGTCTACCTACACAATCATCCAAAACCCGCCTCGCCGCCCTCAGAACAAACGGAAACGTGTAATTATCGGGTAAAATTCCCACAATTCTGAGTTTTTTTAACAAAATTAACGATTCAATGGCGGAAGATTGATGCAAAGATAGATATTTTATCATGGTATTATACAGATATATACTGGGTTGAGTTTTACGCTTGAAAACAGAGTACCCATACTGTGAAACTGAAAACCCAATTGTAGAACAGGTTTCGATAAACTTTGAAAAGATGGAGTCGTCATTGAAAAATCCAGTAAAAATGAGATATCCATGGAGTTGATGTATGTGTTTTAATGAACAACATAGCTTGAGTTTCGACCTTAGTATCTCCGCCATGGATGATACCGTTATTCTCTCAAAAACCGGACCAGGGAGAACCGGAGAAGTATATATGTTAACGTATTGGGTTTTTTTTGGTTCGGTACGTAGTCGCATTTAGACCTGGCAAACGGGTAGACCGAATCGGGTTCAGGTTGGACTACTTTCGGGTTTTTAGAATCAGATTAGCTTCAGGTCGGGTCAAATCATTTTGGGTTTGGTCATTTTTGGATTTGTGATCAACGCATTTTATATCGTATTTTATTGTCCCCCGACAACCGTTTTTGAGCTTTTCTTCTTCCATATTTATTTGATTAATGTCGATTTCTATTAGAAAGTCGATACTGTCGGTCCTCGTGCTATTTTGTAGGTTAAGTGCAATTTTGAGCATATTTTGGAGTAATAACCCGGATAGCCGAGACGAGGACGGAAGACAAGGAAGAAAACGAAAAGCCGAGAAGTAAAGGAATAACTCGATCAAGAGCTCAGCAGCATCCACTCGATCGAGTGGCGTAGAGTACTCGATCGAGTGCCATTCATCCAGACTTAATGTGAAGCTTTCACGCATCCACTCGATCGAGTGCACGCATGTACTCGATCGAGTGCCTTGCATTCAGGCCGCGGATTGGATTTCTCTTTTAATTAGAATTGGGCCTGTTTGTAAGTCCAACTGATTTCTTTTAAATCAGTTGGAAGAGGATTGTCAGACTTTTTTTTTCATTCTATCTTTTGGGAGACTTTACGTTACATTAGTTAGCATAGAAGCCACGTTCATTCCGTCCTTCTTAGCGAGATTCATCATACTCCGTTCTTCCTTTTTTTCCAGATCTGAATTTGTTCGGTATCGCCACTTTAATTTTAATTTTAATTTCAATTTCAATTCCCTAGTTTTATAATTCTTGTCTTAATCTCTAGTTTAATTTCTGTCTGAATTCGTTCTTAATTTTCATAGTTATCTGATTTCAGTCTCGTAGTTTAATTCAATTCACATTCATCATGTTTAATTGCAATTCATGTTTTGTTAGTTTATTTACGATCGTCATGAGTAGCTAATTTTTATCTAGGGTTTAAGGGGATCGATGGGTGTTAATTGGGTTATAGAAAATTGACCTGTCTCTGATCATATGAACTGTCTCCTGAATGTTGTTTTTAATTCTGATTGATTAATTACTGGCCAGGATTAATTAATTAGTATCACAATTAGGACTTTCCGCCGACCGGGTTAAGGACTAATTAGGTCACGGCATTTTGGGTAGACTAGCTTAATTCTAGCGACCGCAGGTTAAGTTTAGTTCTATAGTCTGTAGTAGTACCGACCGGACCTACACCTTAGACAGTTCGATTAATGACTTGTTAGTTGACTCCCTGACCCAATCGACATTCATTGTGAACCTGAGACCCTAGACCCTTTTTATTATTGATTTACCTTATAGCAATTAGTTATTAGTCCACTCAAACAAACCGGAAAATAGTGACCCGCAATCTTTAGTCTAGACCTTAGAGCAAGTAATTGAGTCCCGTCTCCTTGTGGTTCGACCCCTACTTCACTATCTGCATTAGTTAGTGGACCTTAGGGTATTTTTGATTAGGGATACGACTGCCCCTGTCAAATTTTGGCGCCGTTGCCGGGGAGACGGTGTTATTTATTTACTTGTTTTGTGTTTTAGCCTTTTGATTGTTTGTCTCGAGGAACTTCAGTTCCTTGAGACCGTTTCTCACATTTCTCCTGTAGCTTCCTCGTATGCCCAGGTCCTCTCGAATTTCAGGCTACATACCACCATTCGATCCTGAACCAGAGAGAACTCTCCGCAGGTCTAGGAAATTTTACAAGGAAATTGCTGAGACAGAAAGATCAGAATCAGTGGAACATTCGGACGACGAGCATATATCCGAAGCACTGTCCTTTGAAGAGGATAATCCCACTACTATTCCCGAGACACCGTTAGTCAAGATGCCTCCTAAACTTGCTAGCCATTCCGAGCCGGAGCAAAGTGCCCTACCGAAACCGTTGAAGAGGCCCACCGCCACTACGGGTACGTTCGAGATTCGCCCCGCCTTTATTACATTGGTGGAGCGAAATCAATTCGGTGGAGGCCCCGATGAAGACCCGGCGAAGCACATGAAGCTCTTCACCGATTATTGCTCAACTATACCACTCCCCGCGGGAGTGACTCAAGAAGAGGTGATGGAGATGCTATTCATGTTCTCCCTACGCGATAACGCAAGAGACTGGATCACGGATTTAGACCGCGTTTCTGAGGGAATCACAGATTGGAACTCCCTAGCCTTAGCTTTTTATAAGCACTACTACACGCCGCAGAAGACCAACATGTTGAGGAGTCAGATTACTAACTTCCGACAGACATCTCACGAGAATATCTACGAGGCGTGGGTAAGGTTTAAAAAGCTAGTTAAGGAGTGCCCACATCACGGATTCGAGGTATGGTTTTTGTGCAATCAATTCTATAATGGTTTATATGACGATTGCCGAGCTACGCTCGATTCTGCAGCTAATGGCAGGTTCCAAAACAACGTCGATGATGATAAAGCATGGAAATTGATTGAAGACATGGCTACTCATCACTCACGTTGGGGAAATCCACGAGGTAATACCCGGGGAAATAGTGGTGACTCCGAGTCATCAAATGCCATAGTTAGCCACCTGGCCGCTTTAACTAAGCGGATCGACTCCATGGAGCTAGCTAGAACCCAAAACCACCAACAACAAGGCGGTACGTACCAAGTCAATGCCATGTCTGAGGTTGTTTGCGAGAGTTGTGGGGATGTGGGTCATTATACCCAAGAGTGTGTGAGAGTAGAAACGGCGAATGCATTTCAATCCATGAGACCACACCAACCCTACATGAACCAACCGGGCTATGACAAGTCCTTGTTATCTTATAGGAGTCAAAATGTGCTTAACCCACCACCACCCGGCGGTAACAAGACCGTCCCATACGTAGCACCCCATAACCGACCCTCCCAAAGCCATAGCAATAACCGTCAACAATTCCAAGGAGGGCAACAAAATTGGGGTAACCAACAAGGGTGGGGTAACCAACAACAAGGGTGGGGTAACCAACCACAGTGGGGTAATAACCAACCTTGGGGTAACCAACAAGGGTGGGGGAACCAACAACAATTCCAACCGATCCCACAAAACCAAAACCAAGCTCAAGCTCAAGCTCAAGCTCCAACCAACACCGAGTTTGCAGAGATTAAAGCATTGTTGATGCAAGGTATCCAAAGTCATAACAAGCTAGAGACTCAGGTCAACCAGATACTTGCCCATAACAAGATGCTAGATACCCAAGTAGCACAACTTGCCGCCCAAAAGCAAGCTAGGCCACCGGGTACTTTACCTCCTCAAGGCGAACAATCACACGAGCAAGCCAATGCGATCACATTGAGAAGCGGAACCCATTATGACGGTCCGAAGATGCCCGAGGAGTATGTTGTGGTTGATGAGACCGAGTTGGAGAAGCAAGAGCTAGCCGAGGAAGTGTTGAGTAGGCCACGAATTGAGGCTACTCGATCGAGTAACACCACCTCACTCGATCGAGTAGACCCTCTAAAACCTGGCAGAGAGCAGTCAAGTGTACCACTCGACCGAGTCACGCCTGACTCGATCGAGTTGGAGCTCACTCGACCGAGTGGTATCAGCCCACTCGATCGAGTAATACCTCCAAAAAGAGTCAGTAGCTCCCCAGTGATGCCACTCGATCGAGTGCCTTCAGGTGACTCGACCGAGTGTGATGATACTCGACCGAGTCAGCCTGAACTCGATCGAGTGGAAACCGTAACGCCTAATTCTGCTACTTTTCATTCCCAGGTTGCAATCAAGGATGCTAATTCGTCTCAAGCGTACCCGTCTCAAGCAAAGGAGCCTGCAATTCCGATCATACTTCCATTTCCCCACCGACAGCGTAAGACAAAGCTCGATCAACAGTTCGGTAAGTTTATGGAAGTCGTTAAGAATCTGCAGGTAAGTGTTCCTTTTACTGATTTGATCACTCAAGTTCCTGCTTACGCGAAGTTTATGAAAGAAATACTAACTCGTAAGCGGTCTTTTAGTGAAACTGAGACAGTTGCTTTCACAGAGGAATGCAGCGCGTTACTACAGAGTCGTACTCCGCCAAAGCTCAAGGATCCAGGGAGTTTTTCTATCCCTTGTACTATAGGGAAGTTAGCTATCGATAAGGCCCTGTGTGATTTAGGAGCTAGCGTCAGCGTCATGCCGTATTCTATTTGTCAGAAATTGAATATGGGTGTTCTGAAATGTACTAATATGACTCTGCAGATGGCTGATCGATCGGTCAAATATCCTTTAGGTGTCTTAGAGGATGTTCCGGTCCAAGTAGGGAAATTCTTTATTCCCGTAGACTTTGTTGTCTTAGACATGGCTGAGGATGCCATAATACCCATTATCCTCGGTCGCCCTTTCCTACACACGGCGGGGGCGATCATCGATGTCAAGAATGGGAAGCTCACACTCTCCGTAGGAGATGATACCGTGACTTTTAGTCTCGATCAAGCTCTTAGGAAGCCCATGATAGAAGAGTCTTGCTATAGCATCGACGTCATTGATTTAGAAATAGAAAATTATATTGACGACTATCTTGGCAGAGACCCTTTGGAGAAATTGCTTACATCCGGCGATGCTGATGCCGAGAAAAGATCATGGAGCGCGGAAGTGGATGAGCTGGAACGAATGCTGAACGGAAAGGAGGGCACTATCGAGAAGGTATACTGTCTCGGCACCCCTAAAAAGGAGGTCGAGGTAAGTAAACCTGAACTAAAACCCCTCCCCTCTAATTTGAAATATGCATTTCTAGATGATAAGGGTCTAAACCCCGTAATTGTCAACGCTGCACTCACAGATAGCCAACTTTCGGAGTTGTTAGTCATCTTACGACGACATAAGAAGGCTATTGGGTACAGTATTGATGACCTACGGGGTATTAGTCCCGAGTTTTGCATGCATCGCATTCACTTAGAGGGAGACCATAGACCATCCATTCAGGGACAACGTAGGTTGAACCCGAACATGCAGGATGTGGTTAGGAAGGAGGTTATGAAACTCCTAGATGCCGGCATCATCTACCCCATTTCCGACTCTAAATGGGTCAGTCCAGTCCAAGTGGTCCCTAAGAAGGGTGAGACCACGGTTATCACGAACGAGAGGAATGAACTTATTCCTACTCGATTAGTGACTGGATGGAGGATGTGCATTGACTATCGTAAGCTGAACGTAGCTACGAGGAAAGACCATTTCCCCCTCCCCTTCATTGACCAGATGCTAGAGCGTCTTGCTTGCCATAAGTACTTCTGCTACTTAGATGGCTACTCGGGATTTTTCCAAATCCCAATTCACCCAGACGACCAGGAGAAAACAACTTTCACCTGTCCCTACGGCACCTTCGCATACCGAAGGATGCCTTTTGGCCTTTGTAATGCCCCGGCCACTTTCCAACGTTGTATGATGTCCATATTTTCGGACCTTATCGAGTCTGTCATGGAAGTCTTCATGGATGATTTCAGTGTATATGGCACTGATTATGATGCATGCTTACTTAATCTTACACGGGTCTTGCAACGTTGTGAGGAGACCAATTTGGTCTTAAACTGGGAGAAATGTCACTTCATGGTGACCGAGGGAGTCGTTTTGGGTCATTTAGTGTCCGAACGCGGCATCCAAGTGGATAAAGCGAAGGTCGAGGTAATTGAGCAATTACCATACCCCGTTAATGTTAAGGGTGTGCGGAGTTTTCTTGGTCACGCGGGTTTTTACCGCCGTTTCATCCAAGATTTCTCCAAGATTGCCAAACCCTTGACTCAGCTGCTCCTCAAGGATGCCCCGTTCGTTTTTACTGACGAGTGTGCTCGAGCTTTTGACAGGATTAAGCAGGCTCTCATTTCCGCACCTATTATCCGAGCTCCCGATTGGGATTTGCCTTTCGAAGTTATGTGCGATGCTAGCGATTATGCTGTAGGAGCCGTGCTCGGGCAAAGGAAAGACAAGGCTTTACATGCGATCTACTATGCTAGTCGGACGTTAGATATGGCGCAGATCAATTATGCTACCACGGAAAAGGAGTTATTGGCCATCATCTATGCTCTAGACAAGTTTCGGGCCTATCTCATTGGCTCGAAGGTGATAGTATATACAGATCATGCGGCCTTGAAGTACCTTTTAGCGAAGAAGGAGGCCAAACCGAGACTTATTAGATGGATCCTATTACTGCAGGAGTTTGACTTAGAGATCCGTGATAAGTCCGGGGCCGAGAATGTCGTAGCCGATCACCTATCTCGGCTAAGATATGATGGTGGGGATCTCGCTCCAATTGACGATTCATTCCCCGACGACCATTTGCTCGCTATCACCATGGACACTCCATGGTTTGCTGATTATGCCAACTTTCTAGTTGGAGGTACTCTACCTCCCGACCTTCAGTATCAGCAGAAGAAGCGATTTCTACATGACGTGAAGAGGTATTTCTGGGACGACCCGTATCTCTTCCGAGAATGTGCAGATGGTTTATTTAGGAGATGTATTCCCGAGAGTGAGGTACATTCTATCCTCACTAGATGCCATTCCTCTCCTTATGGTGGACATCATGGTCCTTCGAAGACCTTCGCAAAGGTAATGCAATCGGGTTTTTATTGGCCTACTATTCTCAAGGATGCCACCACCTTTATCCGTTCTTGCGACGCATGCCAACGAACGGGAAATATTTCTCGGCGACACGAAATGCCTCAAACCGGGATTCTTGAAGTAGAATTATTTGATGTTTGGGGTATAGACTATCAAGGACCGTTCCCTTCTTCTTATGGGAATCGGTATATTTTGGTCGCCGTGGATTATGTTTCTAAGTGGGTGGAAGCCATCGCTTCACCTACTAACGATGCCAACGTGGTGATCCGGCTCTTTAAGAAGACAATATTCCCGCGTTTTGGGGTCCCACGGGCTATTATTAGTGATGGCGGTTCACATTTTCATGAACGCCAACTCACTAAGCTACTGCAGAAATACGGTGTTCACCACCGTATCGGGCTAGCTTACCATCCACAAACTAGTGGACAAGTCGAGATCTCGAACCGTGAGATCAAGTCTATTCTCGAGAAGGTTGTCCATACTTCAAGGAAAGATTGGAGTTCGAAGCTCGACGATTCTCTTTGGGCTTACCGGACCGCATTCAAGACTCCTATCGGGACATCCCCGTATAGGCTTGTTTATGGCAAGGCTTGCCATCTACCCGTCGAGCTCGAGTTTAAGGCTATGTGGGCCTTAAGGGAGCTCAATCTCGATCCGAAGCTAGCCGGAGAGAAGCGCCTTATGCAATTGAACGAATTAGATGAATTCCGTCTCCATGCTTATGATAACGCGAGAATTTATAAGGAGCGGACCAAAAGATGGCATGATAAGCGCATTATCCCCCGAGAGTTCCATGTCGGCGATAAGGTACTTTTATTCAATTCCCGACTTCGACTCTTTCCCGGGAAACTTAAATCCCGATGGTCTGGACCGTTCACGGTCACTGAAGTGAATAAATTCGGGTCGGTTACACTCACTACCGACAAAGGCGAAATATTCAAGGTGAACGGTCAACGCCTCAAGCTCTATCACGAAGGTGCGTACGTCGGTGTTGTAGAGGCCATGGACCTCAACGACACTCTCGATTCCACCTAATCAAATTGAGGTAAATCGGTCGAGCGGGACCGTAAAAACCAGCGCTAACCGGGAGGCAACCCGGCACCACTTGTATAAATTTGTAATTTCCCCTTCCGCATTTTTTTTATTTTTATTTTTTATTTTTTTAGCTTGGTAGCTCTAATTGGGAGTTAGTATTATTTATCGAGTGAGGACGAGGGAATTTTACGGTTTAATTGATTTAATTTCAGGATTTAGACACAATTTAAAGGAAAAAAAATGAAGAAGTAGCAGGTGCAGTGGTCACTCGACCGAGTGGCCCATGCACTCGGTCGAGTGACCTGACGGAGGAGCTACTGTCCACTTTTCATGGGCTCACTCGACCGAGTGGTCCATGCACTCGGTCGAGTGCCCTTACGGAGCAGCCACTGCCAACTTTTCAGGGGTTAACTCGATCGAGTGGCTTATGCACTCGGTCGAGTGCCCCTGAACCGGGTCCAGCTTCGGTTTTTCCGTCTCCTTTAATTGCTTCTTACTCTTTTTTTTTTAAATCAGTTTTCTGAATTACATCCCCTCCCCCTCACATTACATAAGAACCCTAACCCCCAATTCACCCAAATCACTCTTATTTCATCAATTCCTCACCAAATCTCACGATTTTTGCTTCTAAATTGCAATTAGGAGTGTTTCTTTGTGTTTCTTGGTGTCGATTTCTGAAATTTTCGTCCCTTTCTCCCCTATTTTCGTCCAAACCGTCACCCTTGAGGTATACTACGAGATTTTTGATCTCCTTGCTTCTTTTCTTGATTTTATAGCTTAATTTCATCCTTAGTTATATACTAATCCCATTGCATGCTTGATTCTGTGTTGATTTCACCACTTTGTGCTCAAAATTCGATTTTTGTGTATAGGGTCTGATTTTGGCCGAGATAATGTGTTTTTTTTTTGTGGGATTTTTGTATAATTTTGCTTTGTTATTATGCTATAGTCATGGCAGGAAGAAGGAATCCGCCCCGAAACAACAACATAAACAGGAACGCAAGGCAGCCGACTGTTCAGCCTGTGCCAGGCTATGAAGAAATTGTTTGCAGGGACGAGGCCCAGAGATCTCGTTTAGTTACCTTGATACCCAGGGCGATGGAGGCTACCCGGTGCTGCTCATCACAGTTCGCAATCGAGCTCGGGTTGAACGAGCAATTATCACATCTCTTGTCCATGACCGGATTCGGTGGCTTATGGACACTACGTGAGTTATCTTACCGAGTACTCACTTTAGAGTTTTTAAGTTCATTTGAATTTGATAGAGAGGAGAGCATGATTAACTTTCGGTTGAACAATGAGGAGCAATCAATCTACCTTAGTAGCTTGTCCGAGTGTCTAAGGCTTACTTCTGACCAGGCCGATGACATACTAGACATACCCGAGAGCTCGAGAGCACCTTCCTACTTTAAGTTATTTTTGGGTCGTAGTGCACTTGTCACCGCTATGGCGCTCAACGTCATCCCACACCCTACTATCCGCCTCTTCTTGCGGATTTTGAGTCATGTGGTTTTTCCACGCTCCGACATGAGTAAACTTCACTCATTGGAGGTGTTGATTCTAGGACTCTATCTAAACCCCTTTAGGCGATCCCTGAAGGCGTTTAGTGCACCGGGTATGATCTGTATCGGAATCGAGCGCCAGATCAGGGGGTCTGGACCGATTGGTTGTGGAGCCATTGTCACCGCGCTAGCGAAGCGCTACATTATGGGTTTTGGGGATACAGTCACTTTTCAGAGCCTTACCGACCGCGTCCCGTTGCTAGACCGCAACTATCTCTTCTCCACTTTGAAGTGGGTTCGGGGCAATCCCCCGGAATTTTTGTGGCGCGTCCGGGACAAGATTTGGATGAAGCTCCCGGTTGTCGAAGGGACGATCCTACCCCCACTACTTGCCTTACCACCCACCCCCGAGGGTGATCCCACACCCGACCCACTACGCTACCTCATTCCCGAGGCGCTATTCATCGACGAGGGTGGTGCTCAACCCCCTCGACGTAGGGTTCGTGTAGAGACCGTACCCGATGAGACCGAGCCCCCCAGGGCCGTACACACACACACCCCGACCTTCCCGTTCCAGACTCCGGGTGCCGAGTTTCCGCACCCGTACCCGTTTATGTATGATCCAGTTTATGAGCACCAGAAACGGGTACACGAGGGGATTAACCAGAGCATCGTCAACCGCAAGATCCACGAGTACTTGCTTACTCAAGGCGTCTCGGCACCTCAGCACCCGTCCTACTGGAGAGGTCCGGGTGACACCAGTGGTATATTCCACGACTACGGGGTTGATCCAGCTGCTTGGGGTCCGGACTACGGGCACACCTACGGCGGCCTAGGAGCACAGTGGCTGAGAGGCTTGCGACAGTCGGATCAGCAGGGTGGTGCTAGCGGCTCTGGCCAGGGCGATTCTGGAGCCGGTCCATCTGGGACCGGTGGAGGCGACGATATGGCTGATTAGCCGGTTTGGGGGAGCTACCATTGTATATACGGTACTTTCTTTCCTTTTTATTTTTGTTTTTATTGCTTTCTTAGATTTTTTTTCTTCCCCTTAGGTCGAGTTGTCCTTAGGATTGGCTGTGAATTTGTTTGTCATATATGCTGTAGAGTCACATTGAGGACACTGTGACATTTAGGTTTGGGGGAGAATTTGTGTGTTTTTTGTGTACTTTTATTTTTTGTTGTGTGCTTTCAAAAATAATAATTAAAAAAAAAAAATCCAAAAAAATTGAAAAATCAGAAAAATACAAAAAGATTTTATTTTTGTGTGCTTTGTGTCTGTGTTGTGTCCGGTGTGAAACATGCAAAACAACGATGATGACATTGCATTTTACATGACTTCTCCTAATTGATAGCTAAATTCGTACCTGAATGCATGTAATATTTGAGATGAGATGACTTTGATATGATTGCCTATTGGACCGTTAACTGCCAAATGAGTAAATTTGACCATTTTGTTGGCAAACCACAAAAATTCTGAGGATTTAGAGCTTCCTAGGCCAGTAACATCTATAACTGGTCTCATTTATATTTAGGAATTGAGTGGTTTTTCCTTTTGGAATGTGTACATCAATTTGCATAAATATGACGTCCGTCTCTTGACATTGAATGCGTGTTTGGTTTGAGGAGGAGGTACATGAGGAAAGGCATTTCTGTTTTTGACGAGCTCCACATAGCCAAAATGACCCATTTTTACTACCCTGTAGATTTAGGTTATTTTTTTTCTCTGTTTAGCCCGTTTCAGCTGTTGTAAGCCAGTTTTCATGATATTTATATCATTTAGCTACAACCCAGAACAGCCTACCTTACCAGGACAGTCGCAGTGAACTTAATTGGGAACTATTTCACTAAGCGGTCATAATTTGGATTTTTACATCGTTTGGATCTTAGTGGATGATACTGTTATGTGACTTTGTATTCGCCTTCCCCTTGTCTGAATTGAGAAAAATATGGAAGCATGAAAAAGAAAAAAAAAAAAAAAAATTTGCTTCTTGTAATTTTCGGGGAACGGTGGATAAGTTATAACTAGAATTGAACTGTAATTTAGAGGATGACAGAATTTCCTCTTATGCTCTTTTGAGTTGTTATTTCTAGCTAGTGGCCGGAATTTATAGATGAGGTTTTTGGATGGATAGTTTTTATTGTGTAGCTGCGACTACTGGTCTTAGCCCCACATTTCCATACGTGCTTTAGGCACAATCCATTTTATTCCCTCACATATAAGCCACCCCTTGTAAGTCCTTGGCATGTACTATGGTCCTGATTGGTGGAACACGTGTTTAATTTGGGAGATTGATTTCATATTCGATTGCATGCATATTTCATAAGTCGAGTGAGTGTCTTTATTCCTTCCTATCTTCACATATACACTTACCCGTACTTATGAGTGTCGAGCGACAACCGAAAGGAAGTCCGACATTATTGGTCTCGCAAGATTGAAAGTTTGGCAGGCAATTGTTTGATTATGGCATGATTATTGATCTCGTTGCATTCTTGAGCATTACGTGTTTTCTCGTCGGTCTTAGTTGATTTTAGGAGAATGATTGTAATTCAGCTCTGAGTCGTGTTTCACATCACTTGTCCTCATTTGTATATATTTTAGTTGTTTGCTTGAGGACAAGCAAAGGTTTGGTTTGGGGGAGTTTGATCAACGCATTTTATATCGTATTTTATTGTCCCCCGACAACCGTTTTTGAGCTTTTCTTCTTCCATATTTATTTGATTAATGTCGATTTCTATTAGAAAGTCGATACTGTCGGTCCTCGTGCTATTTTGTAGGTTAAGTGCAATTTTGAGCATATTTTGGAGTAATAACCCGGATAGCCGAGACGAGGACGGAAGACAAGGAAGAAAACGAAAAGCCGAGAAGTAAAGGAATAACTCGATCAAGAGCTCAGCAGCATCCACTCGATCGAGTGGCGTAGAGTACTCGATCGAGTGCCATTCATCCAGACTTAATGTGAAGCTTTCACGCATCCACTCGATCGAGTGCACGCATGTACTCGATCGAGTGCCTTGCATTCAGGCCGCGGATTGGATTTCTCTTTTAATTAGAATTGGGCCTGTTTGTAAGTCCAACTGATTTCTTTTAAATCAGTTGGAAGAGGATTGTCAGACTTTTTTTTTCATTCTATCTTTTGGGAGACTTTACGTTACATTAGTTAGCATAGAAGCCACGGTCCTTCTTAGCGAGATTCATCATACTCCGTTCTTCCTTTTTTTCCAGATCTGAATTTGTTCGGTATCGCCACTTTAATTTTAATTTTAATTTCAATTTCAATTCCCTAGTTTTATAATTCTTGTCTTAATCTCTAGTTTAATTTCTGTCTGAATTCGTTCTTAATTTTCATAGTTATCTGATTTCAGTCTCGTAGTTTAATTCAATTCACATTCATCATGTTTAATTGCAATTCATGTTTTGTTAGTTTATTTACGATCGTCATGAGTAGCTAATTTTTATCTAGGGTTTAAGGGGATCGATGGGTGTTAATTGGGTTATAGAAAATTGACCTGTCTCTGATCATATGAACTGTCTCCTGAATGTTGTTTTTAATTCTGATTGATTAATTACTGGCCAGGATTAATTAATTAGTATCACAATTAGGACTTTCCGCCGACCGGGTTAAGGACTAATTAGGTCACGGCATTTTGGGTAGACTAGCTTAATTCTAGCGACCGCAGGTTAAGTTTAGTTCTATAGTCTGTAGTAGTACCGACCGGACCTACACCTTAGACAGTTCGATTAGTGACTTGTTAGTTGACTCCCTGACCCAATCGACATTCATTGTGAACCTGAGACCCTAGACCCTTTTTATTATTGATTTACCTTATAGCAATTAGTTATTAGTCCACTCAAACAAACCGGAAAATAGTGACCCGCAATCTTTAGTCTAGACCTTAGAGCAAGTAATTAGTCCCGTCTCCTTGTGGTTCGACCCCTACTTCACTATCTGCATTAGTTAGTGGACCTTAGGGTATTTTTGATTAGGGATACGACTGCCCCTGTCAATTTGATATTTTTAATATTTTTTAGGTATATCAACTCGTTTTCTATGATAACATCCGGGTCAGGCCAGGTCAAACTTGGGTCTACAGTTCAGGTGTCGGGTTGGATTCTAGTTGGCTTATTCGTGGAGGATCAACTTTGTCAGGTCTAGTCGCATTACATGGCTAAGTGTTTCCGATACTAGTCAATAACTCTATGAATGTGTAAAAATTCAAAACAATTCAAAGTTGGGTCTTAGGCTAACTTGCATAAAAGTAACGCGTACAAAGTGATTCGAAACTGAGACATATGACACAGGTACGTAATCTTAACCACCAGACTAAGACATCTTCGGTATAAAGCAGATTGTATTGAGAAGACGGACTTCTCATTTGTTGGTGGTTGAAGCAGGAAAAGTGATGTATCCATTGACAGAAAAACCTCCATCAACAGTTACTGTCTGTCCAGTTACATAAGATGCTGCCGGCAAACATAAGAACGCAACCACCGACGAAACTTCATTCGCGTCTCCAACACGTCCCAACGGTATACGAGAGTTCACCGTTTTCAACCTTTCTTCGTCACTAAAACCACCCTACGACATTATTATTTCGGAAAAACGCAAACGTGTTATAATACAGGGAAGAAAGATTTAACTACTCTCGGTAAAAAATAATAGATTGATTACCTCGGTAAAGGGAGTTAATATAACTCCGGGGGCAACAGAGTTGACTCGTATGTTATCGGTTGACCATTCACATGCCAAGCTTTTCGCAAGTTGATTAAGTGCCCCTGCATAATACAGAAAAATGCTGAAGATGTCTTAGTCTAGTGGTTAAGATTAGGTATCATGGACAGTAGATCTCAGGTGATCGAAACCTTTAGCAGGACCGTAGATGGATCCGGTGTTGGTAGCAATGATGCCGCTCATAGATGAGATGAAAACTACGCTGCCAGTCCCCGACGCCTTGAGCAATGGATGCGCGAGTTGCGACAAATGGTAAGCTGATTCGAAGTTTGTTACCATAACATTAGAGAAATCTTCTTCGGTACAATTGACCGTCTTTTTTACTGCTGTCAGACCGCCCGCATTGTTAACCTAAAAAAATCATACATTCATACCGTACATTATTCAAGATTTAAACGACAAAAGTTTAAGTGCATTAAAACAAATCTTACAAGTATGTTCAATTTTCCTTCAAAAGTTGAGACGACAGTGTCCATTAAACTATGTCGTTGTGTCCTTGACGAAACATCACATACTGAACCGGTTACTGAAAGACCTCTCGACGTCCAATCCTGTAAGCAAATGTCGAGTTCTGTCGCATCCCGTGCACATGTATGTACCCTTGCTCCAAGTGTTGCAAACTCCTCCACGATAGAACGCCTACACCAGAATCACAATCACGTGAAATTGAAATATTAATTCATATTTACCATACTTAGACAACGTCATCATTCAGGTACTACCCAATGCCTTTGGTGCCACCGGTGACTAGAGCGGTGAATCTGTTGAGTGACCATCTGTTGTTACTTGTCGACATTGTCGTCTCAGATTTCTTTTCGCCAATGAGTTTTGTAAGAGTTGAATGCACTTACTTCTCATTATATACTGTTTGATTGAAGGGTTTAGTGCATTGAATACTTCATTGTTGCAGGATTACTATGTGTAATACAATGTATCAATATTATTGCATTCCCTAAACAAACATATTATAAAATCAGACCGACTAACGATAATTTTACTGTGAAATTTCTCATACTGACACAATTGAATAATAAATTATCGTAAGATCATCTCATAACAGATTTATTATTCACAAACGGAATGAAATTGCGTCCCTCGATGATACTCAAGTTGAAGGTCATTGTCTCATTCACGATAATGTTCAATCACCGTGATCCTCCAAAAAAACCGAATCCCGACCCAAACCCCGTATAAAACCCGTATTTTTCAAATCTAAAATGCATTTGACCCATATTTTACCCAAACCTGAAACCAGACCGCCCAACCCATACGACAGGATTCGATTCAATATACGATGCAAAAAACGGATATCCGATTCGAAAAACAATACTTAGTCTTTTTCCTTGAGCTCTCTACTTCCACTTCTCCCTTGAGCTTTCAAAGCCAACAACTTTTCCAAGCTCACGTCACCCCTCATCAATGGCGTCCAACCTCAACTTCAACCTCTAGCAATGAAGATCCCCACTCCAACCACCACCGCCGCCGCCGCCGACACCAAGTTCACAGTCCCAGATCTTCATCCAAAAGCACACCTCCCTCGTCGCAAACCTTCCAAAACTAGACGTAATCCCTCCGCCGGCCCATCCACCCCTCTCCTCCGCTGGAACCACCGTCACGAGAGTACCACCACCGCCGTACAGAAATTAGACGACGATAAGTCAACGGAGCTCCGGCGGAAGTCACGGAAGTCGAGAGACGCTCCGCTGTTATCGGCTCGTAAACTTGGAGCTGCGCTTTGGCGAATGCAAGCTGATGCTTTGGCTAACGAGGAGGATAGTGATGGAGTCGATCGATTAGGGTTTAAGGTTTGTTTTTTTTCTCTTCGATTTCGAAAATTTGGGGGTTTTGATTTATAGAGAAAAGATAATTGGAAGCTTGATTGAAGTTTTATTTACTACTCCGTATTATTGTTATGAATTCATGAATTCAAAGGTTAAATAAATGAGTAATCTTTATGTAATTGTACTTGAATGAATTAATTTGAATTTGGTAGGAAAATTGATTGTGAATTTAACAGTTGGGGCAATTAATTAAACATTGTACATTCCGATTGAGAATGTAATCGATAATTAGTATGACGAATCTTGAGCTGCAGCCATTTATTACCGTCTTTTGCTAAGTTAGTGAGAGATGGAGGTAGAAAAGTAAAAACAAGATTAAGTTTTTATGCAAGTTTTGAGCATTTTTCACTGTTTCCATCAAATGCTTTCGATATGATGACGATTAACCACAATGGTGATGGCCTACCATTAATTAACAGTGCATGTAAGTGATGATAATGCTTCTGTTGAAGTCATGATGTACATTTTCACGCCGAAGCTCAAAAAAATCGCTTTTAGGTTATGCTTGATGGAACAAGTCGTCATGGAATTGAGGAAATATCTGTAAAAAACTGTAATGATTATGCAACCACTCAGTGATTTATGAAGGGTGTGTTTGGTTTTGTGATTGGGGTGGATCGTTGTGTGACATTTGTGTTTTTTCTCGTTTGTTTGATTGTGATCTGTAGCCAGGAATCGGCCATGGTGTTGAACGATTGTCATGTCATCACGGTAGCAGAGAATGTGGCGCTGAGGCTAAGGATTCACGCCACCCCTGCTCTGCTAATGATCCCGTCAATGGATATCCCTGTGAGGTACATATGATGGTTTCTTTAACTCTTCTCATTGTCTAATATGATGGTTTCTTTATCTGAATTGACGGTCATTTCTATCTTCTGTTATGTTAGCGAGAGTCTGCGTTTCATAATGTGAATTATGCAATGGAGGGAGCTACGAAGTGGGACCCAGTTGGCTTGAAACGCTCTGCTGAAAATGTCGATGATACAAAGTTAGATGACCAAAAAGCAAATGCTGCCGTTATCTCAACTCTCGAAACAGAACTTGAGGAAGCTAAGACACGGATAGAGGAGCTAGAGTTAGAGAGGCGGTCGTCAAAGAAGAAAGTTGAGCATTTCTTGAAGAAACTCAGTGAGGAAAGGGCAACTTGGCGCAGCCGTGAACATGAAAAAGTCCGTGAAATAATTACTGACATTAAAGGGGATTGTAACAGAGAAAGGAAGAATCGGCAAAGAGCGGAAACAGTCAACTCCAAGCTGGTCAACGAGCTGGCAGAAACAAAGTTGTCGGCAAAGAGATACATGCATGACTATGAGAAAGAGAGGAAGACACGGGAGTTGATAGAGGAAGTGTGTGATGAGCTGGCAAAGGAAATCGGGGAGGACAAGGCCGAAGTGGATTCTCTTAAGATGGAGTGCATGAAGATTCGAGAAGAGGTCGAAGATGAGAGAAGAATGTTACAAATGGCCGAGGTTTGGCGAGAAGAGCGTGTCCAAATGAAACTTATCGATGCTAAAGTAGCTCTTGATCAGAAGTATTCGCAAATGAGCTATCTCGTTGAGGAAATGGAAAATTTTCTCAGGTCAAAAGGTGTTAACCTAGATGCCCATGATCTGAAACAAGCAGAATTGTTTCGAAAAGCGACTGCATCAATGAACGTGAAAGACATCAAAGAGTTCACATACGAACCTTCAAACCCTGATGACATATATGCAGTCGTTGACGAAATTGCCATGGCTGAAAGTAACGAGAAAGAGATCGACGATGATGGAAGTGGGTGGGAGACAGTCAGTCATGGAGAAGATCGAGGGTCAAGTTTTTCCCCTGAGGGAAGCATAATGTCGGTTATCAGAATGTGTAGGGATAGTAACGTGTCTGAAAGTTGCACGGAGTGGGAAGAGCAGGTTGGTGATGAGACACCAAGAACCGAAATCAGTGAAGTTTGTTCAGTTTCATCAAAGCAGTTAAAGAAGGTGAAATCGATATCCAGGCTATGGCGGTCAGGTGGAGGACGCCACAGTAGTACTAACAGCGACTGTTACAAGATAATATCGGTAGATGGTATTCATGGAATGTTTTCTAATGGACGGCACAAGAATAGCCTGAAAAATAAACTCGTGGAAGCGCAGATGGAGAGTCAGAAGATCCAACTACGTCATGTTCTGAAGCAGAAGATTTAACAAATTCAGGAAAACGGTATGAAACACGTTATAACAAGTTTTGCGATTCTTTCGAGGTTGATTTGGCAGTCGTTACTTAAATTAAGGTGTAATATAGTCATTAAGTGTAGTCGTGCAGACCGAAAATGTGTTGACAATAGGTCTCATGTTCGAATTCCCTCCCCTGTATTTTGATGCGAATACTGTCTACTGTAGCCGTGTAGGGGTATGGAAGAATGGCAATTTCTGTATAATTAGTACTGTACTGCATCATCTACATTTGTAACTCCTGAAACTATTGGGAATGAAAAGTATGTTTCGTCTGAACAAACTATCTATAGAGTACAGTATTTGTGATCGATAGATATTCCTTGACGAGTTGCGAGCCTACCTTCTTCATGAGCATCATGCCATCATCGGTTCATCAATCGTCATACTGCACCAGTGACCGGATATTTCTTGGACAACAACAGTGTCAGCTTCATCGCTCTCATCTTCGTCTTCAAAATCAACAGTTTTTTTCATTGTCCTTCGCCCCCATTGGCTCGCACTTAATCAACTCTAGTTTTTATTCTACTACGAACCTCTTTAGTACGGAGTAATTAGTCAATAGTCACGTATTCTTTTTTGGACCGTTCAAATCCAATCAAACTCTTTCCTTTTTTAGTTCAATTTTTGGATCAAATTACCCTTATTTCTACTGCTCCCTCCGTTCCAATGAATTGTTTGTCTTTCCTTTTGTGTTTGCCTTTCCTTTTGACACCAAGGTAAGGGAACCAATGAGAAAGTAACATGTGGAGCAAAACTCATGACAATGGTCAAATTGCATATAAAAAACATCCCAAAAATATAAAGGCAAATAATTCATTGAGAGTTGAGACGCCTCAATATGGAATAGGCAAACAATCCATTGGAACGGAGGGAGTAGCATATTTACGCAACATGTCATTACAAAAATACACTTTCAATAATTAAATATTAATATTAATTTATATCTAATTATTGTACTTTTAATATTATTTTATTACTTTCTTAATCTTTCCCAAAATAGAAACTTGCCCTTTGAATACGGACAGAGATCGAACTTAGTATGTCTCGAAATAAATTACCGTGAGACAATCCGAATATCCGATTAGTGATTCAAATCTCAAGTCAACAAGGCGATCTTCATCTCCAAATAAAAAAGCCTTTAGAAGGCAAAGCAGGGAGGAAGGCGGCGATGGAGCGACCGAAACGTCGATTACCAGAGAGATAAGCGGTGGTGAAAAACACACAGGATCAATTATTATTATTACATGGAAAAAACCCCAAATCGCCTCATCAAACACATGGTTTCTTCATTCCATCTTCTTAACCCTAATTCCAATTCCAAATCCAATTACTCCTCTTCTCTTCCCTCCATTTCTCCAGGTCTACTTTACCCATCTTCTCTTTATTTTCTTTTATTTACACTATTATTATTATTGGGCAAATTCTTGTTTGTGACGATATTATCCTTCTGCTAGCATTAGTAGTAGTAGCTTCTTAATGAGGTTGATTATGTAGAATTTTATGCACAGTCGGGGGATAATCGACTTTTGCTACCCTCAAACTTGGTAAAGATGATATCTTTTTCGTGTATAGTAGTGAGAAAATAGGATGAACTCGCTACCCAAAATTTTGATTCTGGATTCGTGCTACAGTCACTAAATTTTATGCACGGTCGGGGGAATCTAGCTGTAGATGAGTAAAATTATCGACTTTTGCTACCCTGAACTTCGTAAAGATGAGAGCTTTTTATATATAGTAGTGAGCAAATAGGATGAACTCGCTACCCAAAATTTTGATTCTGGATTCGTGCTACAGTAACAGAATTTTATGCACGGTCGGGGGAGTCTAGCTGTAGATGAATAAAATTATGGACTTTTGCTACCTAAACTTCGTAAAGATACGATCTTTTCATATATAGTAGTGAGCAAATAGGATGAACTCGCTACCCAAAATTTTGATTCTAGATTCGTGCTACAAGAA
The DNA here is from genome assembly GCA_958450325.1 of Agrostemma githago. Taxonomy (NCBI): domain Eukaryota; kingdom Viridiplantae; phylum Streptophyta; class Magnoliopsida; order Caryophyllales; family Caryophyllaceae; genus Agrostemma; species Agrostemma githago. The sequence continues at coordinate 74,810,126 of OY288246.1, forward strand.
CCGATCATTGTAGTGTAGTTTGTAGTTTGTAATCACATGAGTATGTGGATAGTTGCTTTGATATTCGAAGGCGTGGCTGATCGTGGGATGATTACTAATGCAATTGATCTAGCTGTAAAAATGATCTTTAAAGTTTTTTTTGTTATAGTATATAGTTATGCAAGTTTGTAGCTTTTTTAGTTTTAACTTTTAAGGTCACAGTACACTGTATATGCCCATATTGGATAGGGTTGTTTGAATTTAGGGTAATTGTTAAGGTGGTAATAGAACCAGAAAGCAACAGGGTGAAGGTGGGGGTGGTAGTGGTAGTAATGAAACACAACTCTTTTCATAAGGTGTTTGGTGGAGATCATCGTGAGTCGTGAGTTTGTTAATTATGTTTTGAGATGATATTGGTTGTAGGTTTTCGATATTAGGCTGCAATAGCCATGACCGTGACTGAAATTCAAATTCAATGCATGAGTGGGGTGCGGAAAAAAAAGGGGGGATAATGGTAACCTGGAGTAATAGTTAGCGGAGATGTATTAGTCTAGTGGTCATGACGGTTCCCCTCCTTGCTATTGCAATGTGACTAGGTGCACCCTTCATGAAATGGTGGTTTTTACACAAAGAGTTGCTTTAGAGAAATGCATATTGGTTTCTACTGTGGTCTACTTATTGCTATTTTATTTTCTTTACTCTGATTGTGGCTTTTCGATTTTGATCACGTGAAGTCAGTTTTCTGCTTTTCATGTTCTCACTGCTTCTTTTTTTGTACATCTATCTTCAGTTGTTCGAGTTAAAAGGACAAAGGCTCCAAGTCTGCTCAACTTGTGCATCGGAGCAATTGGGAAGGATCTCGAAGATCTGATACCACACTTAAAAGACATTGCTATTCACTTCCCATCCGATATCAAGGTTTGGAACATTACCGTGTTGATACTAGATGATAATGTGTTCAAGGGCATTATTAAACGAGATAAACTTGGTTTTCTCATTGTGATCTAAATGCAGATTGCAATTGCAGCAATTGCTCGGAGGAAAAAACTATTAAATGATGAGGTGATTCTTTCACTTGCTGATGACACATGGGAAATCCTTGATATTTCTCGTTCAGATGTCTCAGATTTTGGTCTTGCGAAAATTGTAGAGATGTGTGGATCTTTGCGTGCAGTTGACATAAGGTTAAGCATCTTTAGTCATTATCTATCAGTTCAACATTTTCTGCGTTAGTTAGTTGCTTGTTCTAGGATCATAGGATGACGGACAAAGAAGAGCTTATATATATATTGTTTCGTGTTTCATTTGTTATATTTTGCAGCGAGTGCAGGAATATTACACCCGATGGTGTTGCTCAATTGTTTCAGCTTTGTCCTTCTTTGGAGACCTTAAGATGTGGGTATGGATTTACTTACAACTCTTTACTCTTCTCCAAAAAAAAAAATCGTAACCCAAATTTTATAGATGGAAATTCAAGTTCGTCAAATGCATTTTTATTTTATTTTATTTTATTTAAATTTTCGACGATCCATGCAATGGGAACTCGTGGTACTAAAGATTTAATTTGGGATTTTGACTTGGAAGTGGCTAGCTATTATTTTAACTTTGATAATGCTGCAGGGGCTGCCCTACTAGTAATTCAACTGCACAAACATCTCTGGGTCTACTTAAACCGGCACTAAATAGTGTGGAAGGAGATTCATGGGAAGACCTTGACACAGCTAAGATCACCTATGGTTATCCATTGAGCCGGAAGATTTGCCCATAGCTGAGAAATTCAGGCTGGCATTTGTGGAGAGGGATACAATGCTAGCCCCTAAACGGGCTAAGAATGCACGTCAACATCAGCGCAGGGCCGAGAAGGAATGGAGAACGACCAGTGCAGAGGGTAAAGCTCTTTCGCTCGCATCACAAGCAACAACCAGAATTTCGCGAGGGAGTAGAAATTAGCATATTCCGGGATCAAAACTGGTGGCCCGTAATATTGACAAATGAATACTGTATAGCTTCCGTGTAATTTGTTCTCCTGCATCGATAATAGGGGGTACAGTTTTATGGTTGATAATCTTTATCCTGTTGTTTTCGGCCATCTCATTGCCGGTATGATTATCTGTGTTTCACTCTTCCTCTGCTCATTTTTGTGTAAAATATGCAAAATGTCATACTGTATTTAATAATAATAATAATAATTCATGTCTGCGCAAATTCTTATGTTAACTAGTTTGAAAGCTCATGAGGTCAAGCACATCAGGTCTCTTTACCCTCGGACCTGAACACATGATTTTCAGTAAGGTGAACATGATTTACACTGTTTGCTGTTTCAACAACCATTAATTTCTTAGATAGTAAATGTACTTGTAAGTTCAGAGAAAACTTCAATAAACCAGATGATAAGTTCACAGTATCAACAGCAAAACCAAATTCTACTTAAAACTTGGTCGGTCCGTCAGTCCATAACTAAATCAGCCATGAACTGTAACAAAGGACCAATTCACAACTGCTACTACTCCATAAGTATATATAGGATTCAGAAACTAACTCCCAGGCTGTTGGAGATCGATATTCCAGGCGGAAGCTAGTTGCAGCATGAGTTGATCAGGAGTCGATCCTTCCCAATCTTCAGGTATTTCGATGGCTGAGGTTGCATCGTGCAGATTAAACAGCAGATCTCTCTTCACGTTTATGGGGATACCAAATACGTCTGATTCGCTTTCCACCACCAGATCCAGTAGCTGCACCAACCACTTTGTTATCAGTTCATGCAAAAATCTAAGATTTTTAATAGAACACCGTGAAACAAACCCTAATAAAATGGCCCGAGTAAATCTGACTCAAATGTATGTACAATCAAAATGATCCAACCAGACTCATTCACTAAAAATTTCCAAAGCATGATGTTTCATGTATTTGAAAACACGGTTAAATCACATGATTAGTCATTAGACATGTTTTTACGAACATGCCCGAATAGCACGTATACAAGTAAAAATCACCTGAAACAAAATAAAATCAAAAGATGTTTCCCAAAATATTATCTTCAAAAAAAAAGTTATGTATACAAGTCGAAATTTGCGAGTTAAAGAATTGTCTTGGAGACCGCGTAAAAATAAATGGGAAGAAATAAAAAAAATGGGTATGTTCGTAAGAGATCAACAAGCATTGAGCATAAATAATCTGAGCATTAAGATTGCAGAATTATGATAATAACAAAGCAATACCTGTTGAAGCCAAGACAAACCGAGATCAAACAAGTGCTGCTCTACTACAAATGGCATGATAGCATTTAAAGCCTCGACTGCTACCTCATCCGTGAGTTGATCAAAAACAGGACCCGACTTCTCCATGAGCTTCACAAGCAAAGAATCATCGCCTGTTGACAATACCTCGGCATAAGCCGTGTCCATATCACCATCTTTAACAGCGTCCATGGCATTACTCCAGGCGATCCAAATTGGATCTCGCTCTCGTCTATTGTTCTCATTGCCGCCTAGAGCTTCTGCATCCAATTCCCGCACGGCTACTCTAGCAGGTCGGGCTGTACCATTGTCTTCGCCAGCCACTCGAATAGCTGCCAGTGTCGCTTCATCCTTTGACGCCTGCCAAACGCTTCTAGCAGAGGGACCCTCACCTAGTCTGACACTCGCGGAAACTTTGTCCCATCCTCTGCGCGAACTAACCAGGTCACTTTCATGGTCGGATCTGGGTGATCTACTATCAACACCGTTGCTACTCACATCTCTTCTTACACCAGACTGACCCATTTTAGAAGAACCACCGTATGAATGAAAATCCCATGGATCCTGGAGATCAGATCTTCGGGGTGGGCCCCTTAGCCTCATACTTGGGGAATCTCCCTCAGGAATGTTGAATCTATCACCGTAAGGAAGCCTACCACCATAGTCACCATATCCATTATACCTGATAGGTCGATTGGAAGACCCCTCGTACCCGGAACGCAGGCCTCCACCCCTACGATTTGATGCTATTGATAAATCATGTGCCATGTCTTCAACAACTCTCTCAAGACCCCGTACCCTATTCTCCAGAGTCACCATACTGTCATGTGAACCACCCATAAACTCCTGGCAAACAAAATTTCTATAGTGAGATAACATACATAAACCCGGTGTAGAGCACAGCTATTTTGTGAAGAATTTCATGTTTTCAGACAAAATTGAAGAGACAAATTGTCGTGTCGTGGCAGAAATTCAGTGCCAAGGTTAAGTGTCCAAGTGGCATAGGTTTACATGCAGATAATTTGGACGCACCTGTAACATATTCATGATATGAGCTTGTTGTCTCTCTAATTGAAGCAACTGTCGTTGTATAGACAGCCAATTTCCTTTACCATTCATGAGAGTCCCATCAGACTGAGAATCGGCTTTTGAGAAGGAAAAATTCTTGTCTTCACTGCCAGAAGTTCTGGGTCGCTGGTCTTTGTCAATTAACTCATCGTCAATCCCCCTATCACGTACATAGCCTTCAAATTCACGTGGTCTAGAAGGGACGCTGGCAGACACATTTGCTTTGTCCTCCTTTGATTCAGTGCTAACTGACTCATCTTTCTCATTCGAGTTTACAGAACTAAGACATTTACGTGGAACGACAACTTCCACTGGTAGCACATCAGCACCCCTCTTTTCAAGCTTCTGAAAGAACTCGGGGTTGACGTCCTTATCAGTTAAAGCAGGTAACTTCTTCTTCAATATCCCAACAGCTTTATCGGAAAAATTGCCACTCCTTGTTTTGCCAACAGAATCAAGTAAACCAGCATTGGAATCCTTGGCCTGTTCAGTTTTTTTCTCTTTCTGCTTACTCTTATCAGGGAAGCCATCTTCACCGCCTGAACGATTTCCTCATATAAGGTTATAAAAAGTAAGCACATAGGTTAAATAAGGAGACTGTATGAAACTATGAACAAACTAATACTATTCTGACCTTGAGATGAAGACCGTTCATCTGAAGATCCGTCTCCAGACTTTCCTGACAGCTTCTTCCACAGCAGTAGCGCTTCTGTCACACTATCTCTTACAGGCTTAATCTATAGCATACAAAACACATGATGACAATATTAGACAGGCGAAAATCTCATCCATGACTGTAGTCTGAAGGAAAAACAATACTGGTAACAGAAGTTTTTCATAGGGGAAACGGCATATGAATATCACTTAAGTTCAAGTGAATGCCACAAAAACATTTTTTTTCTAAAACAACGTGCTAAACTAACTCCAACTACAATGTAAAGGTGTAATGTTTCATCAAACAACCTTGTCAAAACGGGAAGCCTCTAATACAGTCAATGTTGATCCTGTTCCATCTTTGACCAAATCACTTGAATGCAATGCCAGAGCAGCTAGTGCCTCAGCAGCAGCCTTACGGGTGGCCCAGTCTGTGCTCACAAGGCAGTCATGAATGGTCGGCAGCAAAAGGTCAAGGCTTTGTGGTGTAATAGCCCCAACCTGCAGAAAATATGAAGTAAAATGTTATAATCCGTAGATATAATTGCATAAACAACATAACAAATTGCTTCATTATCAAGAATGCTCTCATTTCACCACACGGCACATCCATTCAAGCAAATTCAAATTAACTCCTAAACTGTACCTCACTGACAAATGCACAGTCTATCAATTAACATCTCCACTAGATTCTACGATGTCGAATTATTCATCTCATTTGGTTACTTGGGTTCTAGCAACTAGAAGTCATGAAAACATAGAGCTTTAAACACAAGTATTTTCCGTTGCCTAAGAGGTGAATCGTGAGCAAACTACATAAAAGCGTAAAGCATAAAACCGTATGTATGTCTGTTTCACCTTATTACTGAACTATACATCGTCTAACAAATTACATTCTACATTCTACATAATAAGTATCAAAGGCATCAAACCAATGTCCCAAAAATTATCACAATCACACAATCGCAGTACACCTCGAAGAGTGAACTTCCAATTCGTAACTTCATTGTTGCATCACCAGCCAAAGTACATAATCACTAGCCTTAAGGAATCCCAATCTATTGCATCACTAAAAACAAAGTGATACTCGATTATATAAGCCTACACAGTTTAGACAACAACAAAGACATAGTAACACAAGAAACCGAGGCGATTGAAACACAAAACAACCTGAGACAAGCTGAAATGTCACATCGTATAACAAACTACATCATACATTCTACATTCTACATAACAAGTATCAAAGGCAGCAAACCAATGTCCCAACAATTACCACAGTCATACAAGCGCATTACACCCCGACGAGTGAAGTTCTAATGTATAACTTCTGCATCACTAGCCAAAAACAAAGCGATATCATTTAGGCCAACACAGTTTAGACAAACAGCAGAGAGATAACAAGACAAGAAACCGAGACCATTGAAACACGGAACAAGACTCTGTAATAACAAGCTTAAAAACGATGGGGGCATGGAAGTCCAACCTGAGACAAGCTGACAACAACAGGCAACAAAGAAGATTTAGCAAAGTAATTGGGGCTATTCAAGAACTTGCAAACCCTAGGACAAAGCTTAACAAAAGCGGAAACCGGAGGATTCGAAGCACAATCAACCACTCTCCCCAAACACATTGCAGCCCCAATTTGAACCCCTTTATTATTCTCCCCCATTGCCTCGAATAACGGCTTCACAAACAAAGAAACCATTCCTCCACCATTACCACCACCATTGCCGTTGCCATCACCGTCGCCATTGTTGCCGACCTTCAAATAAATCCCAGACAAACACCCAATCACCTCCTTACACGCGTCCCTTACCCCCGAATCAGGGTCCCTGAGCCTCCGAGCCAAGTGGGCAATGATCTTAACCAAGTGGGTCCCAGTGGACTCAGGGTGGGACCCACACAGGTTGGATAGAAGCCTGATTGATTCCTTCTTAACCGAGGGTTTCGGGTCGGAGGAAGATGAATCGAATAAGCAGTTTAACAGCATTGGAACGGCGTCGTTTTGAAGGGTTTGGATTAGGGTTTCGAGCTCTTCAATGGCGATCTGATGGGTATCTCTATCTGATAACTTGGAAAGCGATGTTAAGATCTTTTGCTTCAGTTCCACCATTGCTAAGTGCGTCGACAACGAAGAAGATGAAGATGAAGACGATGGTTGTGTTGACATTGTTGTTGATTGTGATCTTGAGTAATTCTTTGTCAGTTTTGATGATTTTGGTCCTTGAGGGTCCATTTTTTTGGGGGATTTGAGATCTAGGTTTTATGAATGCGGAAATGGGGAATTGATCTTAGAGGGTGATTTTGGGGAGTAAGATGGAAGGATCAGTGAAACGCCATTGTTGAAGGGGTTGAAGGTGAAGAGAGATATGCAGGTTGAATCGAGGACGGTGAGTATGGTGTACAGTTAAAGGAGTGAAGTTGGACTTCAAAAGCTGGGAAATTGAAATTGTTGTACACTTGTGCACATCTCTTCAAACTCTTTACATCATTCCCCTCAAATACACGGTCTAATAATAAATTTATCGTAAAAGTTCCTTAAAATTTGTACTTGATAATTAGTTAATTACCATTTTGTTATCGGTGTAATCGTAAATTAAAGTGCGTTTAGCATTAAATTTCGTAACACGGTTTCATGTTAGATTTACCCACACGTAAGAATTACTACATGGTACGGAGTATTATGGTGATCTCTTCTTACAATTGACCTTTTTTTACGGTAAGTCTGATAAACTATAAACGATCTCTCCAGATGGTCTTTGGGTTATAATCTTCGATTGGTCTAAGTAAGTACTTTGACTGTCATTTTGTCCAAGTCTCGGTTAAAGTTGGGCATCCGTAGACACCCAATATCTTACCGACATCTATTTAAGTTGTCGTCAACACCCGATGATTAGAGATGAAAATGGATCGTGTCGGGTCCATTGTGCTTGAACGAAAAAATGGCACGACTCAGGCACAGGGAAGTGTGCCTCGTGTCGTGCTATATCATGTTAGTGTCAAGGGAAGGCAACCTAGGCACGACCCACGGTCCATAGCATCCCGTGTTGTGTCATGCTTAAATGTGTAACGACCAATTCTTCAAATTTAATTTCTTTACATTTCGGGCGTGCCGAAGCCATGTTGTGCCCATGTGAGTCTTGTCGTGTAATTTCCCTCAAACTGCAGCCCAGATACGACTCACACTCCATAGCGTGTCGTGTCGTGTCGAACCATGCTAAAGTGAACTCTTGCCTTAATGAGTCGTGTCAATTCGCTAACCCACGTACCAACTTCCATCTCTACCGATGATGATCGTATATAAAAAAGTACTTCCTACTCCGTAAGACATCTTAACTGGTTTGAAAAATCATACGGTTGAACCAACTTATACGTTTCGAACAAGTATCTTTGCATTGATTGTTATGGTATTATATATTTCATATTTCATATTGATTTTAAGCGTATCCATATTACTCCATACGGAGTATAAATTACTCGTATTTATGTTAAAGATTGAATATCCAAACTAGTTTCGTTACTCGTGAAAATCACGGGTGCGTTTCAAGTAAATTGTGCAAACTTAGCCTTAAATAAAATTGTCGTTGTGTTGTATGCACTCGTATTCAAAAGCTTATGTGCATGAACGAATTGTAATTCGCGTGCTTTGTTCTGAATAAACAAATAACATTATTTATGTGAATATTAATCGTAAAACTTCCAAATTCATATAACAATATAATCTCAACATATACTGTTATAAACGTATGAAATCGACTGGAAGAGAGTATTTATATCATTGTAGTCTCGTGACGTCATGTTATCTACATCGACATATATATAACAATCTAATGGAATAATAAATTGTGATTCATCTATTTTTCTAACTAAGAACAATAATCAAACAACATTTTATTATTGTTTTGTTTGACAAAGATTAAGATGGTGTAAAAGTAAGGTAGATATAAATTATGTAGTAACATATCACAACAACTTGCGCTACCCAAATCTATATGAAAGTTGTGTATTTCTAATTCTAATATCATAACCTAAGACTACATTACCTTCCTAATTTGAGAATATTAGATGAATATTCGCGTTAATTAACATAATTTTTTGGTGTACTTATCCATAGTACTTTTAGTTTGCAAAACCTTAGTTTTATGGGAAAATATTAATTATGCAAATCTTAGTAATACAACTCTTAAATCTAAATCTAAAAATAATACCCAAAATTTACTCCGTAACTCGTTGTAGGAAGTTTATGATTTTACTCATATTTTTTCTCACCCATAAAATGATGTTAAAACGTCTGCATAAAATAAAAATAAAAATAAAAATAAACCATACCGGCCCAAAAAGTATCAATGTAATGGAATAAAAAAGTAAACTAAAAATTGATACATAATTTGTACTGGAGTAACCAATTAACTTGTAAGAATTTTATTAATAAGATATCTCAATTTTAAAAATTGTATGAAATTAAAGTTGTGTGATCAAAATTATGAACACGACTTATAAAAAATTCTTTGTAAAAATGTAGAAAATGCTAATATGTACAGTAATTACTTTGTACGGAGTATTTATTACAACTATAAAAGCAAGTGAACTACATATTGATGAGTTAACATTTTAGTGATGTCACTTATCAATCACTTGTAAAGTCTAACATTTTGGAATGACTTCTTATGTTTTTATATAGATATAGATAGATAAGACAATCTACAGTGCGGAGTATAATTCTTTTATTTATACACGTGCAATTTTGCACGAGAATTAACCTAGCAAGTAGTAACCTATAAATAGATAACTCACCATTGCACGAGCTTTCAAACCCATTTCCATAAGAATTTACCTTATATAAGGACAAATATAGCAAACATGAATTATCATTCGGTTTTCTAACGTGTGCCCACTTTGGATTTGACTTTTGGATGATAATTTGAATTTGGACATAGTGTCGTATTGTGCATTATACTTTCAATGAATTTTTTTACTCTTCAGGTTTTCGGAATGGCTGATGTGGATTATGATTCGTTTGAATATATGGGTTGACGGAGGATCTTCTCAGGGCCGGCCCTGGGCCTAGTTTGGAGGGGCGACGGCCCAGGGCCCAAGCCTAGAAGGGGCCCAAAAATCAGAAAAAAGAAATGAACATATAATAGATACTCCGTATTTGGTTATGAACCTCAACAATTCTCTATCTTTGGTGTAGTGGCTAAGTTGTGGACCTTTCACACAAGAGGTCTACGGATGAAGACCAAGTCCACACATTTTATTTACATTTATTTTGTACTCAATTATTCTTCCGATTTTCATACATGATCTCTTTTTTGAGAATAAAAGTATACTTGTATTTAATACGCATGTTGAAATATACTCCATTACAAAAAACATTACTCAATTTATATTTATTTTGTACCCAATTATCCTAAAACTAAAACGCGCATTGTACTAGTCAAACGATTTCTATTCGAGTCTCACCCTGAGGACACTGAAGGTTATTAACTCATCAGAAAATCCCCAGCGGAGTCGCCAAATTGTGGACATGACATAGGTCCACCCCGACGCGGCCACGCGCGGGTTTGGGGAGGCGAATGAATCTCCATGAGATGGTCAAATGGAAATTTAAATCGAAGTCGGAGTCGCCACCGAATTTTATGGTTATTCGGAACCGTTCGAGCCCACTCTATGTCGTAGTGGGCCGTGTACAAAATACGGCCCATTTCCGATGTCAGAGTTTATTGGGCTCGTCCCTTTTGCATATCGATATAGATGCCGACTGGGCGGTTAATCATATATTGAATGACTCTCGTTGACAATGGTTTCGGACATCCGGAAACCACGGTTCTGAGTAAGGGGTGAGGGTACGTGTTGGGAAGTTCACTAAGAACACCCAACCCCGCCCGCACATTAGCGGCCTCTACTAGGATATCGAATGACGTTTTAATGCGCGCGTTAGTTATACGATGAATGATTATGCAAACATTGTTTTCTAAGCATGTGAAAAATTGAATGGGTTGCTAAGTGATTTAATGCATGCAAATCGATTGATGTCAAAGTCAAATTTAACATGTGAGATTCGTTTTAGTATAATAAAACAAATGATATAAAAAGAAAATGAACTTGCTACAAAAGATGAGCAAACGAGTTAGTATCGATTTGTAAATAATAATAGCAAAAATAAATAAACGAAATCGAGAAAATAAATATTAATCGAAATCTGAAAAAATATCGTTGAAAAGAACGTTGTTTTGTATAAAAAACGAAGTTCGAAAAATAAATAAAAAAGACGGAAAAGGCCGCGGCATAACAGCCGGCCGCGCGACACGCCCGGGATGCCGGCGGGTCGCGTGGTAGCCTATCTCGGTGCCGGTTTTCGAAGACTCGATGTTTGTATTAAATCCCGTATGAATATTGCATGATTCGTACTCGAGTTAATATTTTCGATATTCTTTATATTCGATAGTTGACTACGAAATCAATATCAAATACTTGGAATAGTTTTAGAAAAGATGTAAATTTTAAAAATCGATCGAAGAATAAATAATAAAACGAACGAAAAATCGAAAAAAAAAGGGACTCGGGTTTCCAGGCCTGCGCGCGAGTCGCTCGGGCTTGGCGCGACTCGCATGCAGGTCTGTCCGGTTTTTTTTATTTTTGTTCGAAAATTGTTATTTTTGATGAATCGCGTACAAATTATGAATTAACTTGTATTCGATCCATGTTTTCGATATTCGTCGTATCCGATATTCGATTATGAAATCGATATCGAATATTCGGAATGAACTAAAAAAAGGTTTTGTAAAATAGTTTGTTTTGGACGAAAAGTAAAAGAAAAGAATTTTTGACGAAAAAGATGTAACGATTTCTGAAATCGTCGAAATCTTAATATAATTCTTTTTGATACGATATTCGATTATAGAGAAATCGATATCGTATGTTTAAGAATATTCGTTATGAAAATAGTTTTTCGTTAATAACGATATTAGAAAAATAAAAAAATCGACTCTAGACCCGTAAAAAGCGAAACGGACGAAGAGGAGAAAAGGAGAGAAAGGAAGAAATCGGGTTTGATTACACCCTCAACCTACATGCTCTTGTTGACTCGGATCGGGACTCGTCGGAATGTGGCTAGGCACGGGAGTGTCGAGGCAACGTCGGTCGGGTTAGGGTGGTACGGTTTTGACGGGTGAAGGGTGTCGGATATCGGGACCGGTTTCCTTCGGGTTTTGGATGTATTATCGGTTTCTCGATGCTAAAGGAATTATGTGTGTGTGTATGAATTGTGTAGGAAGAATTGTTGGTAAAAATCGTATTGATAAATTTGTTGTTGTTTTTTGTGTTGGATGCAAGGGGCTATTTATAGGAAATTCCCGACCTTGGCTTGGGAGAGTTTGACTACCGCTTAGGATAGGAAACGAGGGAACTTGAGGGAAATAAGGATTCCGCTTTCTTGTGGAGGAAGAAAGGCAAACCGGCTGGTTTGCTACTGTTTTGGGGCTGTTTCGGCCGAGTGTTTTACACTCGGTCGGATGCTCGAATCGGTTTTTGAATAGGACTCCTGTTTGAGCTAGAATTACCGCTTGAGTAAGAAGCTGAGGAGAACGAGAATTCCGTTTTCTTGTAAGAGAAGAAAAGAGGAAATACCGGCTGACTTGGGTACTTGGCCGAGTGGTTGCACTCGGTTAGGTGTCTGAGTCGGTTTTCGGATAGGATTCCTACTCGGGATCGAATTCTACCTTAAACGGAATTGTTTATTATTTTTGTGAATGGCTGATTTTGTAGAGTTGGAGTGTGGACTGGACACGTGAGGTGTCACGGTCAGCCTACGCGTTTCGAGAAATATCTTTGACCGGGTTTTGACTCGGTCGCTAAAAGACGGTTTTACCCCTGGTGACGGATTCGACCCAAATTAGTGTTATTTGACTCGAAACGACCCATTGGGCCTGATTTTGAGGTTGGTTTTGTGAGATTTGTACTCCTTAAAATGCCTAGGCCAAATGTCCATCATTTCGAGCCCATTTCCGAGTACGTTAAAGCACGTTAGCGTCCGATCATCATCGGGTGTTTGTCGGAAACTACTATAGACACCTGGCGGTCAAATGTGGGTGTCTACAGAGCCCCCACTCTGACTGAGGCTTGGACAGGGCGAAAGTCAGAGTAGCCACCAGGTCAATCAAGGATTAAAACCTGGCAGCTTCCGGTCGGGTCGTTTAAGGTCCATTAGACCTGCGTGGAGGGCCCGCCGGCCATGGGCTAGAAATGTACCTGAATTGATGATGATAACTCCGTGGGGAATTGAACTCGTCATATGAGACTTTAAAATGGGCCTGTATGTGGGCTCATCCTGTTAAATGCCGCTGGGGAGTTATGTGAATTGCGCTGTCGTGATTTGTACCTGTATCAGTTACATAAATTTTGCATGCAACACGTAGGCGAAACAAATATGACTCGCGCTGGGGAATAAAAATGATTTTTGCTGCATTTTGAGATCGAAGTCCTGAAAGCAACTCACGTGCTAGGAGATAGGTTTCCAAAATTAAAAGAGGTGAAAAAAGAAGCTTGCCGTTTAAATAGACTGAAATTTGACCTTGTCGAAAAGGATTTTTTCAAATGGCTAAGTTTTTGCAAATTTTAAAATGAGACTTTGAAAAGAGAGGCCTACCGACAGACTCGACTCTGGACGCGACAGGACGAGTTGACAGACACGACTTGGACTCTCTAAGGGTTGGACCGTGACTTGGTAAGGAGGTGGGCCACCTAAGATGACAAGACTCTTAAGTTGCGCTATTCCGTAGCCTAGGCGAGTGACAACACGGTCGAATCCTCAGAATAGGAAGGTTGTGCTATGGGGGGATTGCAATAGTCTGTAATGAGACTGTTTTGGCAGGACTTAGCAGTGGAATGCTGTAGGCTAGTGTTCTTTTGAATCCTTTTTGATTTTAGGGTACATTTCCAAAGTGGGTATTGCCTCGAGTCCTGACAGATTCTTGTCTTCGACTGAGCCGAGTACTAGGACACACTACAGAAAGGAGGCTAGATTTTGAAAGTATTTGGATTATGTGAGTGGATGGAGAACTTCTGCCTAGGAGAAGCCCCCAGAATGACAAAGCTAACTGTCGAGAACATGACAGTGTCGTGACCGGAATGATGATGTTTTTTGAATGTGTGTCAAAGTGGGTGGTTGTGCCTCTGTTGAAAGGCTGCCTACGTATTCACGTGTGGTGAAATCAAACCAAGCCGTAGTTCAGTGGATTATGGTGCCTAGTTTATTAGGGCTTTGTGTGTAACTAGCCATAGCGATGGTGTAGGCTAGGTGCATTCCCAGTGATGTCTTGATCAAAGGGCTAGAATGGTTAGGATATTGATCCTGTGACTGTGAGCGTTCTCCGGGATAGCCCCCAGAGGTGGTGTGCACTATTTGGGCATGTTCTATGCCGACCGCAAGTTGAGTTCCCGTGTTTGGGGTTGGTAACTGGTTTGAATGAGAAGAATTGGGATGGGATTTTAACGAGTTCTGCTCTCGGGGATTCTAACGAGTTCTGTTCTCGGGGATTTGATGAGTTTTGCTCTCGAGGATTTTAACGAGTTTTGCTCTCGGGGATTTTAACGAGTTTTGCTCTCGGGGATTTTAACGAGTTTTGCTCTCGAGGATTTTAACGAGTTTTGCTCTCGGGGATTTGAAGAGTTTTGCTCTCTGGGGATTTGAAGAGTTTTGCTATCGGGGGATTTGACGAGTTTTGCTCTCGAGGGATTTGACGAGTTTTGCTCTCGGGGGATTTGACGAGTTTTGCTCTCGGCGGGATTTGACGAGTTTTGCTCTCGGGGGATTTGACGAGTTTTGCTCTCGGGGGATTTGACGAGTTTTGCTCTCGGGTTTGCATATGGTGATTGTGAATTTTGTTATGTAAAAGGGGAAGTCGAGTAAAATGGCTCGAACTTTGATCGGGATAAGTTTTGATAATGCGAAATCAGATTTCCATGTTTGGCCCTAACGGTTAGGGGTATCCTATGGAGCTTGAATCCTCAAAATTCCGGGCTGTCTCTGGCCTGGGTCTCGGGAAGGTCTTGAGGGTTGTAATGTGGGAAGGCTAAATGTGGTGTTAGCTGACCAGTTTGATTGTCTCTCCCTTATTGGATGGTATGAGTATTGATAATTTTGAATTGATCGTTTTCACTACGGTCATGGTTTGTTTGAATATTTGTTGGTTGACCTCTTAGCCCCGGTCTCGGGATTCTTCATTTGGATTGACCGCTTAACCTCGGTCATGGGTGCCTCTTTTTTTTTGATAATGGCCTGCTTTTTTGTTTTGGCCTTTTGCTTTTTCTTGTATTGGACTTTTTTTCTTTTCTTGTCCAGTTTTTTCCTTTTTTTTGTTGGTCAGACTAACACCTAAGGTAGGGATCAGTTAGTCTTATTGGATGGGTGTTTTATTGTGGGAAATGGGCTTGCCTCCCGTCTTGAACCCAAACTAGGAGATTACCTAGATTTGTCATAGGATTCGATACCGCTCCTGCTAAGGGTAGTTATGTGGCTTTCTATACCAGACATGGAATAGGTAAAAGGAAAACACGGGTCTCATTTCCTGCAGTCATTATAGATGTGCCTATAATAGTCACGTGCGTATGCTCACAGTGTATGATGGTGTTCATCATGTTCTCGGAAACACATAAGGAAAGTATATATGAGAAATAGAAAAGCTGATTTTATTGAATTTTGAAAAAAAAGGACAGAATACAATTGACTCTGACTCTGACTTTGAAGTTGAAATAAATAGTATATCCTAGACTCGGACTCAGACTTGGACTTAAATCAAATCCGGACTCTCGGATGCATAAGAGGTAGATTGGATGCTTTGGTCATCGGGCCCTGTATAGTCCATGAGGGGCTTTGCAAGTGACAAAGTTTCCAAAACAGGAGTTTTCCCGGCATCGAGGAAGTCTTGAATGAGGTGTTTCAGTTTCCAGCACCGTTCTGTATCGTGTCCCCTCCCTCTGTGGAATTTGCAGTAATGCTCGTCGTTCCATGCTTTGGAGCGTTTTTCCAAAGGTGGGTCGGCTGTTGGGCCTATAGGTAGTATTAGGCCCTTCGGAACCAATTTCTGGAAAGCAACGGTGTAGGACATATCCAAGTGGGTAAATGTCCTTCCCTTTGACTGGTTCTTGATTTTTGGAGAGGTGACTTGAGGGTTACCTCTCTCGGCCTCGCCATCTTGAGGGTATCGGACAGTTTCGTAAGAGTGTTCACCTTTCAAATGGCTCGGTTGGGTGATAGGCTGTCTTACCCGTTCTAGTTGTGTTAGACGGGCTCGAGTTCTTACAAGGTCTTCTTCGATGGTGGTCACCCTGGCATTTAGGTTATCTAGGGCGGTATTGATTTTTGAGAAGATATTGTTAATGGAGCAAGACAGCATAAGCATACTCCCCTGGATATCCCCTTTCTCGACGGCGCGGGATTTGTTATGGTTTGGTAGTGTCCCGTTCATAGGGTCCCTGATCGGAAGAAACGACAGGTGTTAGAACTCGCCTAAGCTCGGTTTTGCGCAAATGCAAGAGAGAGTCAAACTAGGTACGGCCCGGGGGCGGGAATGACTAAGATTCTATGACCGGGCTACTTAAGCGTTAATCCAGAAAAAGTAACGACTGTGACCTAGACTCGACCACGAGACTCGAGCTGTACAAGGATAAGTCCGAAAGTGGGGCGACCGTATTTGACCGTGCCGTGTGCTTGGACCAACCGTGGTGACCTAACCCTAGGTGACCCGAGTATTCGTAGCGTGGGTACGACTCGAAAAAGGCATCATAAGGACGCCGATGTAGGATGAATGTAGGGCACTCTCTAGGGTAACCGTGGTTGACTGCTCGGGTGGAGGACAGCCCCCTGAGTAAGGCTAGAGACTCAGATGGTGTGACATCTAAGTGACTCGAAAGTGGGATACGTGAGACAACACGTGCAAGACATGACCCTTAGAGCAACCGTGATTGATCGCTCTGCTGAAGGGTAGCCCCCCGAGTGGGGAAAAGCTTGAAAAGGAAATGACTCGGAAAGGACACCTAGACGGGTGACTCGTGAAAGGTGGGTCTCCTTTAGGATCCAGCTGTGTGGGCTGGGCCCTGTTTGAAAGGCGGTTTACGTGAGACATTCCCCAGACTTTAGACTCGATTGTGTAAACTGGGCCAACCTTTGTAGGAGTATGTCCTACGTAGGTGGGCCTTGCCTTAGTAAAATAAGGCGGACTAGGATGGGGGGGAAACCCGTGATGTAAGATCGACGGAGTTTCGACGCTAGAGACTTCAACGACTTATGACACGACCCGACACTGCTAAATACGGGAAGTCTTAAGAAGAGGAAGGTTTTGAAAAAGGGATTTTTTTTTGGAAAATCCGAGAAGTCTCGGTGGATGGCCCAATTTTTTCGAAAAAACGGAAAAGTGCATCGGGCCATAATTTTGAAAGTTCGAAAAAAAACCGAGTTTTGAAATGGGCAGAATACCGGCTGGAAAATAGGCTACTTTGAGTCAAATCGTAAATCCTAATTTCGGTAGCATTCCGGGGTTTTGAAAAGTTGAATATTTTGAATTTTGAAACTTGAGTATCGAGAAAAGGAATTTCCGACAATTTGAAAATTGAAGATGAGATCCCGAAGATTTGAAAATCGAAAACGGCATCTCGAAGATTTGAAAATTGAAAATGGCATCTTGAAGATTTTGAAAATCGGAACTGGTATCTCGAAAATTTTGAAAATCGAAACTGGTATCTCGAAAAATTTAAAATCGAAATTGAATTTTGAAAATTCGAATTTTGAAATGGGCAGCATGCCAGCTAGAAAATAAGCTTGTTTTGAGTCAAATCTTAAGTCTAAATTTCGGCAGCTTTCCGATTTTTTTTAAAATTTGAATATTTTCGAAAAAAATGCATTTTTGGAATTTTGGAATTTTGAATATCGAAGATGAATTTCAGAAAATTTGAAAATCGAAAACAGGATCCCGACTTTTAAAAATGTCATCGGGCTTGAAATTTTTTTTTGAAAAGTTAGAATTTTTGAATTTTTGAAAGCCCGAAGAGAAATTCGGGGGATGGCCCGGTTTTTTTTTTTGAAAGAAAAAAAAAACGGAAATCGAACCGGGCGACGGTTTTGCAAGTTCGAAAATAGTTTCGAGTTTTAAATTGGGCATAATACCGGCTAGAAAAAGGGCTATTTTAAGTAAAATCATAAGTCCTAAGTTCGGTATATGACCCGGGTTTTTGAAATTGGATATTTTGAGAAGGATGCAAATTTTTTGAAAAATGACGATTTTGAAAAAAAGATGTGGATCAAGTAGCACGTAGTCATGGAAACAGTATAATGACGCCGTGTATGCTCTTAATCTAAGTCTCGGTCAGTCTATAAGGGTCTATACCAGTGTACACAGCCTATCAAGAATCGGGGCGGACTCCCTAACTCGAGTTGAGATTAGGACATGCCGTAAAACCCATATGAATCGGCTAATGTACACCTTTGACATAACCAGTTTGGACTATATCAACGGTATAGTGGGACGTCGGTCGCAAGTACCGGCCCGGGAAAATGGGGTTTATGCATGAACCGTAAAACTAAAACGCGCATTGTACTAGTCAAACAATTTCTATTCGAGTCTCACCCTGAGGACACTGAAGGTTATTAACTCATCAGAAAATCCCCAGCGGAGTCGCCAAATTGTGGACATGACATAGGTCCACCCCGACGCGGCCACGCGCGGGTTTGGGGAGGCGAATGAATCTCCATGAGATGGTCAAATGGAAATTTAAATCGAAGTCGGAGTCGCCACCGAATTTTATGGTTATTCGGAACCGTTCGAGCCCACTCTATGTCGTAGTGGGCCGTGTACAAAATACGGCCCATTTCCGATGTCAGAGTTTATTGGGCTCGTCCCTTTTGCATATCGATATAGATGCCGACTGGGCGGTTAATCATATATTGAATGACTCTCGTTGCCAATGGTTTCGGACATCCGGAAACCACGGTTCTGAGTAAGGGGTGAGGGTACGTGTTGGGAAGTTCACTAAGAACACCCAACCCCGCCCGCACATTAGCGGCCTCTACTAGGATATCGAATGACGTTTTAATGCGCGCGTTAGTTATACGATGAATGATTATGCAAACATTGTTTTCTAAGCATGTGAAAAATTGAATGGGTTGCTAAGTGATTTAATGCATGCAAATCGATTGATGTCAAAGTCAAATTTAACATGTGAGATTCGTTTTAGTATAATAAAACAAATGATATAAAAAGAAAATGAACTTGCTACAAAAGATGAGCAAACGAGTTAGTATCGATTTGTAAATAATAATAGCAAAAATAAATAAACGAAATCGAGAAAATAAATATTAATCGAAATCTGAAAAAATATCGTTGAAAAGAACGTTGTTTTGTATAAAAAACGAAGTTCGAAAAATAAATAAAAAAGACGGAAAAGGCCGCGGCATAACAGCCGGCCGCGCGACTCGCCCGGGATGCCGGCGGGTCGCGTGGTAGCCTATCTCGGTGCCGGTTTTCGAAGACTCGATGTTTGTATTAAATCCCGTATGAATATTGCATGATTCGTACTCGAGTTAATATTTTCGATATTCTTTATATTCGATAGTTGACTACGAAATCAATATCAAATACTTGGAATAGTTTTAGAAAAGATGTAAATTTTAAAAATCGATCGAAGAATAAATAATAAAACGAACGAAAAATCGAAAAAAAAGGGACTCGGGTTTCCAGGCCTGCGCGCGAGTCGCTCGGGCTTGGCGCGACTCGCATGCAGGTCTGTCCGGTTTTTTTTATTTTTGTTCGAAAATTGTTATTTTTGATGAATCGCGTACAAATTATGAATTAACTTGTATTCGATCCATGTTTTCGATATTCGTCGTATCCGATATTCGATTATGAAATCGATATCGAATATTCGGAATGAACTAAAAAAAAGGTTTTGTAAAATAGTTTGTTTTGGACGAAAAGTAAAAGAAAAGAATTTTTGACGAAAAAGATGTAACGATTTCTGAAATCGTCGAAATCTTAATATAATTCTTTTTGATACGATATTCGATTATAGAGAAATCGATATCGTATGTTTAAGAATATTCGTTATGAAAATAGTTTTTCGTTAATAACGATATTAGAAAAATAAAAAAAATCGACTCTAGACCCGTAAAAAGCGAAACGGACGAAGAGGAGAAAAGGAGAGAAAGGAAGAAATCGGGTTTGATTACACCCTCAACCTACATGCTCTTGTTGACTCGGATCGGGACTCGTCGGAATGTGGCTAGGCACGGGAGTGTCGAGGCAACGTCGGTCGGGTTAGGGTGGTACGGTTTTGACGGGTGAAGGGTGTCGGATATCGGGACCGGTTTCCTTCGGGTTTTGGATGTATTATCGGTTTCTCGATTTTAAAGGAATTATGTGTGTGTGTATGAATTGTGTAGGAAGAATTGTTGGTAAAAATCGTATTGATAAATTTGTTGTTGTTTTTTGTGTTGGATGCAAGGGGCTATTTATAGGAAATTCCCGACCTTGGCTTGGGAGAGTTTGACTACCGCTTAGGATAGGAAACGAGGGAACTTGAGGGAAATAAGGATTCCGCTTTCTTGTGGAGGAAGAAAGGCAAACCGGCTGGTTTGCTACTGTTTTGGGGCTGTTTCGGCCGAGTGTTTTACACTCGGTCGGATGCTCGAATCGGTTTTTGAATAGGACTCCTGTTTGAGCTAGAATTACCGCTTGAGTAAGAAGCTGAGGAGAACGAGAATTCCGTTTTCTTGTAAGAGAAGAAAAGAGGAAATACCGGCTGACTTGGGTACTTGGCCGAGTGGTTGCACTCGGTTAGGTGTCTGAGTCGGTTTTCGGATAGGATTCCTACTCGGGATCGAATTCTACCTTAAACGGAATTGTTTATTATTTTTGTGAATGGCTGATTTTGTAGAGTTGGAGTGTGGACTGGACACGTGAGGTGTCACGGTCAGCCTACGCGTTTCGAGAAATATCTTTGACCGGGTTTTGACTCGGTCGCTAAAAGACGGTTTTACCCCTGGTGACGGATTCGACCCAAATTAGTGTTATTTGACTCGAAACGACCCATTGGGCCTGATTTTGAGGTTGGTTTTGTGAGATTTGTACTCCTTAAAATGCCTAGGCCAAATGTCCATCATTTCGAGCCCATTTCCGAGTACGTTAAAGCACGTTAGCGTCCGATCATCATCGGGTGTTTGTCGGAAACTACTATAGACACCTGGCGGTCAAATGTGGGTGTCTACAGCGTGCTGAAGCCATGTTGTGCCCATGTGAGTCTTGTCGTGTAATTTCCCTCCAACTGCAGCCCAGATACGACTCACACTCCATAGCATGTCGTGTCGTGTCGAACCATGCTAAAGTGAACTCTTGCCTTAATGAGTCGTGTCAATTCGCTAACCCACGTACCAACTTCCATCTCTACCGATGATGATCGTATATAAAAAAAGTACTTCGTACTCCGTAAGACATCTTAACTGGTTTGAAAAATCATACGGCTGAACCAACATATACGTTTCGAACAAGTATCTTTGCATAGATTGTTATGGTATTATATATTTCATATTTCATATTGATTTTAAGCGTATCCATATTACTCCATACGGAGTATAAATTACTCGTATTTATGTTAAAGATTGAATATCCAAACTAGTTTCGTTACCCGTGAAAATCACGGGTGCGTTTCAAGTAAATTGTGCAAACTTAACCTTAAATAAAATTGTCGTCATGTTGTATGCACTCGTATTCAAAAGCTTATGTGCATGAACGAACTGTAATTCGCGTGCTTTGTTCTGAATAAACAAATAACATTATTTATGTGAATATTAATCGTAAAACTTTCCAAATTCATATAACAATATAATCTCAACATATACTGTTATAAACGTATGAAATTAACCGGAAGAGAGTATTTATATCATTGTAGTCTCGTGACGTCATGTTATCTACATCGACATATATATAACAATCTAATGGAATAATAATTTGTGATTCATCTATTTTTCTAACTAAGAACAATAATCAAACAACATTTTATTATTGTTTTGTTTGACAAAGATTAAGATGGTGTAAAAGTAAGGTAAATATAAATTATGTAGTAACATATCACGACAACTTGCGCTACCCAAATCTATATGAAAGTTGTGTATTTCTAATTCTAATATCATAACCTAAGACTACGTTACCTTCATAATTTGAGAATATTAGATGAATATTCGCGTTAATTAACATAATTTTTGTGTACTTATCCATAGTACTTTTAGTTTGCAAAACCTTAGTTTTATGGGAAAATATTAATTATGCAAATCTCAGTAATACAACTCTTAAATCTAAATCTAAAAATAATATCCAAAATTTACTCCGTAACTCGTTGTAGGAAGTTTATGATTCCACTCATATTTTTTCTCACCCATAAAATGATGTAATGATGTTAAAACGTCTGCATAAAATAAAAATAAAAATAAACCATACCGGCCCAAAAAATATCAATGTAATGGAATAAAAATGTAAACTAAAAATTGATACATAATTTGTACTGGAGTAACCAATTAACCTGTAAGAATTTTATTAATAAAATATCTCAATTTTAAAAATTGTATGAAATTAAAGTTGTGTGATCAAAATTATAAACACGACTTATAAAAAATTCTTTGTAAAAATGTAGAAAATACTAATATGTACAGTAATTACTTTGTACGGAGTATTTATTACAACTATAAAAGCAAGTGAAATACATATTGATGAGTTAACATTTTAGTGATGCCACTTGTCAATCACTTGTAAAGTCTAACATTTTGGAATGACTTTTTATGTTTTTATATAGATAGATAGATAAGACAATCTACAGTGCGGAGTATAATTCTTTTATTTATACCCGTGCAATTTTGCACGAGAATTAACCTAGTAAGTAGTAACCTATAAATAGATAACTCACCATTGCACGAGCTTTCAAACCCATTTCCATAAGAATTTACCTTATATGAGGACAAATATAGCAAACATGATTTATCATTCGGTTTTTCTAACGTGTGCCCACTTTGGATTTGACTTTGGATGATAGTTTGAATTTGGACATAGTGTCGTATTGTGCATTATACTTTCAATGACTTTTTTTTACTCTTCAGGTTTTCGGAATGGCTGGTGTGGATTATGATTCGTTTGAATATATGGGGTTCACGGAGGATCTTCTTAGAGGGATCAAATGATCAATTTGTATGGATTTGATAACCTTACCCAATTCTAGGGGTGTTCACTTTGTGGTCCGGACCGAAAACCAGACCGGACCGTTGCACTTTGGTCCGGACCAGACCGGACCGAATATTATATGGTCCGGTCCACATGATATTGATTATTTGGTCTTTGGTCCGGTCCTGGACCGAACCGATTGGACCGTTGACCGAATAAAGGACCGAATGGACCGTATTATAAAACAATACAATATAAATAATTTGCACAAAATCAGCCGCATAATTGAAAAATCGAATAAAAATTCTTAAATCCTAATCTACAATTGATGGGAAGGGATTTGTCGCGGAATCCCAACTGTCAAATAAAACCGGCTAATCCTAACTTGGGTAGATAGGGTAAGTCGGGTCGAATCCACGGGGACGGTAAGAGGCGTATAGACCAAGTTCGCCCAAGTACTAGACTAAGTCAACGAGCTAAACTAAACTATAGAATGATAGAAGGGGAGAAGGCTAGACTATGACTAAGAAGAACAACAAGGAAAACGGGCTAGGATTAGGTCGGGGTCAAAGGGGTAACGGAATGGCCAAGGAGGAGTTAGAGTGAAAGCGGTAGTAGGGTAATCTAGGACACACGACCTAGAGGTTCCTCATGGAACCCATCCGGCGACACACACGACAAAGGGAAGCAAGAAAACAAGCATTCCAACCTACTTAGTCATTCAAGCATTCCATCAAACATGTAATATGCATCACTCAAGAAGAAACCTCAAATCTTCCACAAACATCTCCAACAAACCCTTAATCATCCAATTAACACCCTAATCACCTTACTAACCCTAGCAAGAACACTACTCTAACATAATCAAACTAATACTAACAAGAACAAGAGAAATCAACACAAGAATCAAAACATCCATAATGAAACTATTGAAAAAGATGAACTAAGAACACTACAATAATCAAAGATGCAAACTTGGATGAATTAAACAAGATAAAGAGTAAAAGGGAAGGGGATTATACCATACTAGTGAAGGAGAAAGATTGAAACTTGCATTAATGAAGAAAACCCAAAACAAACCACCAAGGTTGTCAATCTTGGTGAAGATCTTGAAGAATTCCCTTAATACAAGTACTAAACTAAGATTTACCACTAATTACCGACTAATCTACACTAATCTAATCTAATCTAACCTAAAGTAGTCTAGGGTTTGAAGAACATAAGCTAAGATGGTGCCTTAATACAAGAGGGGGGGTATTTATAGGGTTACAAATGGAAGGGAGAAGAGAAGAATGAAGCGCGGGGTAGCAGCGGCCCTTCCCGGCCGGAAGGAGGTGGTCCCGGTCGGGAGGGTGTCGGTCCCGGCCGGGAGGGACTGGTCCCGGTCGGGAGGGACCCAAAACAGTGGCTCTTTGTTTTGTGCACTTCATCCCGGACGGGATGAGGTCATACCCGTCGGGGATGAGTCTTGTAGGCCTCCAATATGATCTTTAAGGTTCCTCCTTGCTTCACATGGACTTCTCATCGATTCTCGGGACTCGGGATCGGGTCTCGGAGGCTCGGGATTGGGTCCCAAGGTCTCGGGGTCGATTCCAAAGCATCGAGTCATCATTCCTTTATCTCGTTGGCTCCAAAAAGTGTATGTATCGAGTCGTAATCGCTCCAACTCTTCCAAATCGGTCTCGGGAACCTGAAACGAACTAAAGCAAGCCTAAGAAGCCCCTAAACCGCTCCCAAGGAGCGATTCTACAAGGAAAATGGGACCAAAACACTACAAAATAGGCACTACAAACCACACTTATCAACTCCCCCACACTTAACCCTTACTCGCCCTCGAGTAAGCACATACTAACTACTATACTAGCCGAATGGGTATTAGCGCACCCTACGCCCTTTCAACTCACGCGAGTGCACTTAGAGGAAAAGTGCACCCCGCAAGGCAAGTGGGGTCTTGCGACAAAACTGTGGATGCAACCGGACACAAAACACATAAACAAGCAAACACACAAACAAACACACAAAAGGTTGCACCCAAAAGAAGAGAAATACCGCTTCCCTCTAAAAGCGGTGAAAGAAGCGCCGGTTCAGGACTCGAGGTAAGTGACAACGTTCCCAAGCTAGCAATACAAACCAAGTTGGACTAAAACCTAATAGTATGACGACAAAGCAATAAAAACGTTGGTAACTTACCTCGGTTCCTCCTAACCTTCTAAGAACGTACTACGGGACGATCGGCGGAGTGGGAAGTGATGATCCACGGTGTTAGTCGACACTGTAGGTAAGTGAGACCCCGCCCCCTTTAGCAAAGAGCCAAGAGGGTCATCCCATGCCCGAAACCGCCTAACTAGTCCAAGTAAAAAGTGGAAATATGCAAAATGAGGGAAGACCGACCACTACCGCTATCATCCTTCCTCGGGACTCGGTCCGTTGGTAGGCTCTTCACGGTAATAGTCGGAAAAAGGCTTATTTTTGTGGGGTTAGAATCTTTTTGTGAGACGATTTTCTTTTGGCATTTTCTCTTTTCTTTTGCATTTTTGTTTTGCTTTGCCATGCCATTTCTTTTTCTTCTTTTCTATTTTCTTTTTGGCTTTTGTGCCTTTTCTTTTTCTTCATTCTTTTCTTTCTTTCATTTTTTTTTTCTTTTTCTTTTCTTTGCCCTTTTTGGCAAGATTTGGCTTTTCGGCATTTCATTGTGTAACAAGAAAGAGAGAACTCAACAAATTGCAAATTTATTTGTGGTTATGTGTAGGAGGTAGGGGAATGGGTGAGTCGGGACGGGCCCTTCCCTTCAAACCCACAAAAAGTGGAGAACTTGGACTAATCAAACAATTCCGAACACGGTCACCTAGGGAACGAGACTCGGTAACCAAGGCCTTTTCACACCGTGGGTGGTCATAATGGTCAAAATGCAAATCCCGTAGTAAATCCCTAGTAAGCTAGGTGGACTCAAGGTAAGAAACCAACGAAATCATTGATTTAGGGTCATTCTACTAGACTAAAGTCCAAGACTCGATCTATACTACTAAAAAGGGAAAGTAAACACTTGCACACTAGCCCCTAAACCGGGTTTTCGAAAACCATTTACACACAAGACACACAACAAAACACAAAACAAAGACTCGACAAAAACAAAAGAAAACAAGAAGCAAAAGCAACAAAACAAGAACAACACAAAACAAACACATAAAGAACACAAACACCACCCCTATCATTAAACAAGTCTCCAAATCCACCACAATCTTTACAAAGCTCCTCCCGAGCACACTTCATCACAAAACTCCTCCAAACTCCGCAAGAGGTAAAGAAGAAAAAGGGATAAAGATGATACCGGAAGTCTTGAAAGCTCTCCAAAGCTAATGGCGATTAGGCAACCTATAAAGAAAAGAGGGGGGCAAAACACACAACAAAACAAATATACGACACAATGACACAAAAGGAAAATCTTTTTGATTTTTGTGAAAAAATTTCAAATTTTTAGGGTTTTTAAAGATTTTTTTGGAAAAACTACGAAAATAAAACTAACTATGCTAGAATATCGCTCCCCCACACTTAAGTCGAGCCATGTCCTCATGCTCGACCGTAGTGCATGGAGCACAAAAGAAAAGAAACTACGAAAATAAAGCTAAAAATCAAAAAGTGGGGAAAAGGGTAGAAGGCGTCCGACCGGGGTGTAATCAAGTCACCATGGGCCGAGACAAGAAAAAGATATGGAAGGGGGAAGAAAATACAAAGAAGGAAATAAAAGGAAATGGGAGGGGAGGGCTAGGTGTAATCAAGTCACCTAGCCCGGATTCCGCCTAAATCCGAATAAATCCGACAAAAAGGGGTGAAAAACTTGTAAAATTTGGATTTTGAAAATGACTCTCGATGTAGTCACATCATCGAGAGTCGGGAGCAACCAAAACCAAGGCCTCGAAGGCCACCATGACAAAGGGGAAGGGGAGAAACAAGGGGATAACAAGCAATAAAAAACGGAAAAGAAAGGATAGTTGCCATACCGACCGGTTAGCAACTCACTCTCTCCATCGTCTCAATTATCAATAAAGGCACTCGCTTGTTGTCGTCATTGCTATCCCGCTTCAAGCTTGATAGAACCGCAAGGTAGAGGTAGCAATGGTGTGAGGGGGTGGGATTTGATGTGAAACTCGGTTTAAAGTGGATAGAGGATGAAGTGAGGATATGAAAATGGAGTATGTGGGTGGTATGATGTTAGCAAGGAAGGTATGGAGGTTGGGTGGGGGTATACAATGGTTGGGTGGGCTTAAATGTCGAAGGAGAGGTACCAAAAAAGAGTAGGGGGTCATCCCGGTCGGGATGGGTGGTCCCGGTCGGGATGACATACCCGTCCCGGTCGGGAAGCCTCCTTCCCAATCGGGATGACACTCCAGTGGACTCGGTTTTTGGCACCCTCATCCCGATCGGGACGGCCCCATCCCGGTCGGGACGACACACCCTTCCCGGTCGGGAAGGGTCTTCATGACTCCCATGACCCCAAAAACCGATTCTCTTACTCACATTCCAAGCTCTATCGATAACCACTCCTTTCTAGGAGTCACCTTCACTTCACCTATCACAATAAACTCAAAATACACATCAAATTCACTCCCTCACATCGCTCATCAAAATACCAAATTAATTACAAGAATCTCACAAAACTAACAAAATCAAGAGAAAAATCACACAAATACAAGCACAAGTACTCTAAAGAGGAGAGGAGAATGTACAACATGACGGTTCTTTAGGAACTCCGTCAAACCTAGGATGGTGGACTCTTCTTCAACCATAGCCCTCAAGGGCATGGAGGAGCAAGTCGAACGCGCTACCGACATCATAGTGGAGGCCCAAGAAGCGCTCGAGCTTAGCCAACTGATGGTAGGGATTTGTCGTGGATCCCGCCACCAATTAAATAACCGGCTAAGACCTAGTGGGTAGCTAGGGTAAGTCGGGTCGTGTCCACGGAGACGGTATTGCAAGGTTTAGACTAAATCGGCCCAAAACAAGACTATGCTACCAAACAAACACAAAGAACTACTAATTGATGAATTAAGATGAGGGGAGGAGAAAGTAGACTAATGATGAGCTATGATGAACTAGACTATCAAATACTAACTAAACACAAGCCATCTATCAAACTAAGAGAAATGCTAAACAATGCTATTGATCCAACTACCAACAACATAAAGAAATGATGATTAACTAACAAGATGAATCAAATATGGAAAAGAGGGAGTGGGTTAGGTCGGGTTCATAAGTGTAGTAGGGTGACTTGGGTTGATTAAGGGTGTAGGTACCTCCTAATTGCTAGGTTCGGTCCGGGCAATCGCAACTTAAACCGATGTCGATGACTATGCTCAACATAACCACACACAAAGCAAACAATGAGTAGAAGAAGACTAGCATGAGAAGCATGACCACTACAACCCATACAAGCATATCAACAAACACATGATATGCCAAATGTGTGACTAACAATAAAGAATCACCCTTTACCCCCAATCAAACCCTAATCACCCATAATCTACCCTTAATCCCCCTACTAACCCACAAATAAACTACTCACTCATGATCAAACTAACTACAACAATAACAAGAGAAAACATCACCATAACCCTAACATTCATCATTAAGAATAATATGAGTAATAACAATCAACACTAAGTAAAGATTCAAACTTGGATTAATAATAAAGAACAAGAGTAAAGAAGGATTATACCAACACTAGGATGAAGAAAAGATGATATCTTGCATAAAAGAGAAACCCAAATAATCCCAAGGTTGTCAATCTTGGAGAAATCTTCAAGTATCTTCTTAATACAAGACTAATTAACTAAGATTAACTAATAATTAAGAAGAGATTCAAACTAATATGAGGAACTAAATCTAGGGTTTATGTGATGTAAAGAGGCTTAAGAGAGGCTAAACTAATGTAAGATCCATAAACAATACAAGAGGTAAGTATTTATAGGGTTCCAAATGGAAGGGAGAAGAAAGAAAGAAACGGACTACAGCCCCTTGGTCCCGACCGGGACGGATCATCCCGACCGGGACGGCCCTACCATCCCGACCGGGACGGGTTGGTCCCGACCGGGACGGCCTTGCAGTGGCACCCTCCAAAGTGCACTTCATCCCCGACGGGATGAGGTGCATACCCGTCGGGGATGAGTCTTGTAGGCCTCCAATATGACCCTTTTGGTTCCTCCTTGCTTCACATGAGCTTCTCATCGATTCTCGGGACTCGGGATCGGGTCTCGGAGGCTCGGGAATGGGTCCCAAGGTCTCGGGGTCGATTCCAAAGCATCGAGTCATCGTTCCTTTATCTCGTTGGCTCCAAAATGTGTATGTATCGAGTCGGAATCGCTCCAACTCTTCCAAATCGGTCTCGGGAACCTGAAACGAACTAAAGGAAACATAAGAAGCCCCTAAACCGCTCCCAAGGAGCGATTCTACAAGGAAAATGGGACCAAAACACTACAAAATAGGCACTACAAACCACACTTATCAACTCCCCCACACTTAACCCTTACTCGCCCTCGAGTAAGCACATACTAACTACTATACTAGCCGAATGGGTATTAGCGCACCCTACGCCCTTTCAACTCACGCGAGTGCACTTAGAGGAAAAGTGCACCCCGCAAGGCAAGTGGGGTCTTGCGACAAAACTGTGGATGCAACCGGACACAAAACACATAAACAAGCAAACACACAAACAAACACACAAAAGGTTGCACCCAAAAGAAGAGAAATACCGCTTCCCTCTAAAAGCGGTGAAAGAAGCGCCGGTTCAGGACTCGAGGTAAGTGACAACGTTCCCAAGCTAGCAATACAAACCAAGTTGGACTAAAACCTAATAGTATGACGACAAAGCAATAAAAACGTTGGTAACTTACCTCGGTTCCTCCTAACCTTCTAAGAACGTACTACGGGACGATCGGCGGAGTGGGTAGTGATGATCCACGGTGTTAGTCGACACTGTAGGTAAGTGAGACCCCGCCCCCTTTAGCAAAGAGCCAAGAGGGTCATCCCATGCCCGAAACCGCCTAACTAGTCCAAGTAAAAAGTGGAAATATGCAAAATGAGGGAAGACCGACCACTACCGCTATCATCCTTCCTCGGGACTCGGTCCGTTGGTAGGCTCTTCACGGTAATAGTCGGAAAAAGGCTTATTTTTGTGGGGTTAGAATCTTTTTGTGAGACGATTTTCTTTTGGCATTTTCTCTTTTCTTTTGCATTTTTGTTTTGCTTTGCCATGCCATTTCTTTTTCTTCTTTTCTATTTTCTTTTTGGCTTTTGTGCCTTTTCTTTTTCTTCATTCTTTTCTTTCTTTCATTTTCTTTTCTTTTTCTTTTCTTTGCCCTTTTTGGCAAGATTTGGCTTATTGGCATTTCTTTGTATGACAAGAAAGAGAGAACTCAACAAATTGCAAATTTATTTGTGGTTATGCGTAGGAGGTAGGGGAATGGGTGAGTCGGGACGGGCCCTTCCCTTCAAACCCACAAAAAGTGGAGAACTTGGACTAATTAAACAATCCCAAACACGGTCACCTAGGGGACGGGACTCGGTAACCAAGGCCTTTTCACACCGTGGGTGGTCATAATGGTCAAAATGCAAATCCCGTAGTAAATCCCTAGTAAGCTAGGTGGACTCAAGGTAAAGGACCAACGAAATCATTGATTTAAGGTCATTCTACTAGATTAAAGTCCAAGACTCGATTTATACTACTAGAAAGGGAAAGTAAACACTCACACACTAGCCTCTAAACCGGGTTTTCGAAAATGGTTTACGCACAAGACACACAACAAAACACAAAACAAAGACTCAATGAAAACGAAAGAAAAAGAAACAAAAGCAACAAAACAAGAACAACACAAAACGAACACAAAAGAAAACACGAACACCACCCCTATCTTCCAAACAAGCCACCAAATCATCCACAATCTTTACAAAGCTCCTCCCGAGCACACTTCATCATAAAACTCCTCCAAACTCCGCAAGAGGTAAAGAAGAAAAAGGGATAAAGATGATACCGAAAGTCTTGAAAGCTCTCCAAAGCTAATGGCGATTAGGCAACCTATAAAGAAAAGAGGGGGGCAAAACACACAACGAAACAAATATACGACACAAAGACACAAAAGGAAAACACACAAAAGGAAAATCTTTTTGATTTTTGTGAAAATTTTTCAAATTTTTAGGGTTTTTAAAGATTTTTTTCGAAAGACTACAAAAATAAAGCTAACTAAGCTAGAATACCACTCCCCCACACTTAAGTCGAGCCATGTCCTCATGCTCGACCGTAGTGCATGGGAGTACAGAAGAAACTACGAAAATAAAGCTAAAAATCAAAAAGTGGAGAAAAGGGTAGAAAGCGTCCGGCCGGGGTGTAGTCAAGTCACCATGGGCCGAGACAAGAAAAAGATATGGAAGGGGGAAGAAAATAAAAAGAAGGAAATAAAAGGAAATGGGAGGGGAGGGCTAGGTGTAATCAAGTCACCTAGCCCGGATTCCGCCTAAATCCGACTAAATCCAACAAAAAGGGGAAAATCTCGAAAAATTTGGATTTTGAAATGACTCTCGATGTAGTCACGTCATCGAGAGTCGGGAGCAAGCACACCAAGGCCTTGAAGGCCACCATGACACAAATGATAAGAGGGAAAGGGAATAAACAAAGAAGACAAGCTATAAAAACGGAAAAGAGAGGATAGTTGCCGTACCATACGGTTACCAACTCACTCGCTCCATCGTCTCATAAGTCAAAATAGGCACTTAGCTTGTCCAAGTCGTCGTTATTCCTCTCCAATTGCGATCCGGTTCCATGGTTGGGGCACAAATGCAAAAAGAGGCGGGTTTTTGATGCAAAAGACGGTTTGAAGTGAATAGAAAGTGAAGTGAAAACGTGCATGTGGTGTGTAAGGGTCATACAATGAGAGTAAGGACATGTAGGGAGGTTGGGAGGGGGTATAAAGTGGTTGGGTGGTCTCAAACAACGAAGAAAAGAGCCAACGGAGGACAGGGGGTCCATCCCGGTCGGGATGGGTGGTCCCGGTCGGGATGGCTGTCTCGTCCCGGTCGGGAAGACCTCGTCCCGGTCGGGACGGACTGCCAGTGAACCCAACTTTTGTGCTCCCCATCCCGGACGGGATGACATCCTTCCCGGTCGGGATGGGCCTTCCATCCCGGTCGGGATGACCTCTTCTAGGCCGGGAAGAGTCTCCAAACCCTCTATAGCACCCAAAAGCTCGTACCGAGCTTCAAAAACCGACTTCCCTTTACACTATCCAAGCTCCAACAATGACCACTCTTCCCTAGGAATCACTTCCACTTCATACCTATCACAATAAACTCAAACCAAACATCAAATTCCCTCCCTCACAACGCTCATCAATTATCCAAATAATCAAGAATTTCACAAAAGCAAACAAACTACAAGGGAAAGAGATATATACAAAGAGACGGTTCTTGTGGAACTCCGTCAAACCAAGGTGGTACTTTCTTCAATCTTTTTCAACACCCAAAACTAATTCCATCTCCATCGAGGGCACGAAGGAACAAGTCGAAGGCCCTAGCAAAGTCCTCAATCAAGCTAGTAACATAAGCATCCACAAACCAAGGTTCTTCATGATCTTGTCTCGACGTTCCCGGGGCATCCCGATCTACTAAGTTCAATGGCTTGAACTTGTACTTTCGATCCTTCGGTATATACCCAAACGTCCATCTATCCTCATGTGGCCCCAAGGGAGGCTCATCTTCATCCTTTTTGCTCTTCAACTTGTCATTGGACCCATGACATGGGCTCTCATCCTCCTCCAAATCGGAGTCATCATCTTCAAGTACATACGAGTACTTCTTCAAGCTTTGTCTCGGTTCTCCTCCTAGATTGATGTTTTCCTTGGCTTGGATCATATTGCATGACTCATCGTTAGTAGGCGAAGTGTTACCTTGAAGGTCAAACACTAGCTTCTCATCGCCTAACTCGAATGTGATCCTACCGTTCTTCACATCGATCATGGCACCGGCGGTATGTAAAAATGGGCGCCCAAGTTTGGTCATCATCGACCTCGGTGAACCTACCATTGGAGCCCATATTAAGTATAGTTCTTGAGTCCTCATAAAGACCGTTCCAAAATTGTTGGACCAAGAACCATTGTGAAAGTCCATGATGGGGGCACGATCTAACCAAAGACTTGAACCTCTCCCAAGCTTCATATAAGCTCTCTTCATCCCGTTGTTGGAAACCGGTGATGGAGGCTCTAAGCAAATTAGTCTTCTCCGGAGGGTAGAAAGTTTGGTAGAATGCCAATGCAAGTTTCTTCCAAGTGTCGATGCCCATGGTTGCCCTATCGAGACCTTTAATCCATTGCTTCGCCTTTCCAATAAGAGAAAATGGAAATAAAACCCATCGGATTTGATCTTGTGTAACCCCGGGTTGAGAGATAGCGTCGCAATAATCGGAGAAGGTCTCCATATGTTGGTGCGGGTCTTCGGAGGGCAAACCACTAAATTGGTTCCTTTCCACAAGTTGGATGAAATGGGTCTTGGCCGTAAAATTTCCGGCATAAGCGGCCGGTAGAGCATTGGGTCCCGGCAAGACGTCTTCCGTGAATGTGGAGTGGGAGGAAAACTTCGGCATTATTGGATGTAAGGGAGAAGATGGTGTAGACGGAGTTGATGTAGATGTAGATGGGGAACTAGGACTAGAATCTCCGAAGGGATTGGTGAAATTCCCTTCGGCCGTCTCTCGATATGCTTCCTCACTATCGCTCCCTTGAGCTTGCTCTTGATGGGTATTGCTTGCACTTGGTTGAGAGATCCTAACCCGGTTAATCGTCCGTTGGCGAAAAGCTCGAAAAAGCCTCTCCGGCTCTGGATTAAAGAGAAAGGATTCGCCTCCCCGCCTAGGCATACACTACACACTAGAACAAACGTGAGAATACCTAGTGCTTTATGGGCACTAGGTAACGACAATAAGCAAGCACAACTAGAGACAAAGAGAAAAGAAAGCTAAGGAATCAAGAAAAACTAGAGAATATTCACAAGAGATGATAGAAGGGCACAAAGAAGGGTAACTAAGTCTAGAAATAAGCAAACAAAGTCTAAACAATGCACCGTCCCCGGCAACGGCGCCAAATTGATGGTAGGGATTTGTCGTGGATCCCGCCACCAATTAAATAACCGGCTAAGACCTAGTGGGTAGCTAGGGTAAGTCGGGTCGTGTCCACGGAGATGGTATTGCAAGGTTTAGACTAAATCGGCCCAAAACAAGACTATGCTACCAAACAAACACAAAGAACTACTAATTGATGAATTAAGATGAGGGGAGGAGAAAGTAGACTAATGATGAGCTATGATGAACTAGACTATCAAATACTAACTAAACACAAGCCATCTATCAAACTAAGAGAAATGCTAAACAATGCTATTGATCCAACTACCAACAACATAAAGAAATGATGATTAACTAACAAGATGAATCAAATATGGAAAAGAGGGAGTGGGTTAGGTCGGGTTCATAAGTGTAGTAGGGTGACTTGGGTTGATTAAGGGTGTAGGTACCTCCTAATTGCTAGGTTCGGTCCGGGCAATCGCAACTTAAACCGATGTCGATGACTATGCTCAACATAACCACACACAAAGCAAACAATGAGTAGAAGAAGACTAGCATGAGAAGCATGACCACTACAACCCATACAAGCATATCAACAAACACATGATATGCCAAATGTGTGACTAACAATAAAGAATCACCCTTTACCCCCAATCAAACCCTAATCACCCATAATCTACCCTTAATCCCCCTACTAACCCACAAATAAACTACTCACTCATGATCAAACTAACTACAACAATAACAAGAGAAAACATCACCATAACCCTAACATTCATCATTAAGAATAATATGAGTAATAACAATCAACACTAAGTAAAGATTCAAACTTGGATTAATAATAAAGAACAAGAGTAAAGAAGGATTATACCAACACTAGGATGAAGAAAAGATGATATCTTGCATAAAAGAGAAACCCAAATAATCCCAAGGTTGTCAATCTTGGAGAAATCTTCAAGTATCTTCTTAATACAAGACTAATTAACTAAGATTAACTAATAATTAAGAAGAGATTCAAACTAATATGAGGAACTAAATCTAGGGTTTATGTGATGTAAAGAGGCTTAAGAGAGGCTAAACTAATGTAAGATCCATAAACAATACAAGAGGTAAGTATTTATAGGGTTCCAAATGGAAGGGAGAAGAAAGAAAGAAACGGACTACAGCCCCTTGGTCCCGACCGGGACGGATCATCCCGACCGGGACGGCCCTACCATCCCGACCGGGACGGGTTGGTCCCGACCGGGACGGCCTTGCAGTGGCACCCTCCAAAGTGCACTTCATCCCCGACGGGATGAGGTGCATACCCGTCGGGGATGAGTCTTGTAGGCCTCCAATATGACCCTTTTGGTTCCTCCTTGCTTCACATGAGCTTCTCATCGATTCTCGGGACTCGGGATCGGGTCTCGGAGGCTCGGGAATGGGTCCCAAGGTCTCGGGGTCGATTCCAAAGCATCGAGTCATCGTTCCTTTATCTCGTTGGCTCCAAAATGTGTATGTATCGAGTCGGAATCGCTCCAACTCTTCCAAATCGGTCTCGGGAACCTGAAACGAACTAAAGGAAACATAAGAAGCCCCTAAACCGCTCCCAAGGAGCGATTCTACAAGGAAAATGGGACCAAAACACTACAAAATAGGCACTACAAACCACACTTATCACCAACCTCCACGGCCTCCAAGGTGGAGGCAAGAAGTAGGATTTCCAAGACCCATCGTCATCATTCGTGTCATATCCGGGGTCTATCCATCCTACGAGCTTCACCGACCTCTTCCTCCCGAGGCATCGCCTCCAATCACAAGCAGGCTTCATCTCCAAGAAACAAGGCACAAAAAGCGGTTTTGGCCTCATCTCCTCAATGCATACCCCCACACTTTCCTCAATTTGTGGTTCCCCATCTTCATCATTAGGCCCCACATCATCCTGGAGAAGAGGATCGAAACTTCTACCGGCGGTTTCAATCTCTTCCAAGTCATCTTTCGGTGTACTAGCAAGGGGCTCTTGATGCTTGTCCAAATTATCGCACAAGGGCAACTCGAGGGTAACAATCTCACCCAACAACTCCACAAACTCCACCAAACCATCCAACTCACTATCCTCCTCCAATTCCTCACCAATGTTGCCTTCACTAAGGGTCATATCCTCATCCGTCTCTTTTTGGGTAGACGATTGAGGATCTTCAAAGCAAATCTCTCTATCAAAGGGAACTACATCGGCGGCTTCATGGTTAGGTTGCTCCTCTTTCTCACGTGGGCACCCTTCATCTAGTTGCGATGTTCGGGATAAATACATTACGGTTTGAACCGCTATTGCATTTAATCGAGCATGCCTCGCCTCGTTTTCCCTCCGAATTTGGGCCATTAATTCATCTTGTTGTTTTCGCAATTGAATGGCCGTTTCTTGAAGGCTTCTTTGCATTTGAAGAAGCGATTGAAACTCCTCCATGTCGGGCAATTGGTGATCATTGGGGTCTTGATAATCTCCATGATAATCTTGATAATCTTGATGACAATCTTGATAATCTTGATTAAACATGGTGTCTTGATGATGCCCAAGGGGTGGGGCATCATATTGTTGGTAGCAAGGTTGGGGTGGTTGGTAGTATTGTGGGTCATGGGGTTCATATTGTGGTTGGGGTGGAGGGTAATATGGTGGGTCTTGGTGGTATTGGCTTCCATAAGGTGAATCTTGATTGAACATGGTGGGTTCACATTGATAACTCGAGTAATAGTCACCATGATCGTAGGATTGGTAATCGTTCACTTGTTGGTAGCCATTTTCATAACCTTGAGGTTCATACCCACTAGAGTCTTGATCACCCCAAGAAGCTTGATTATGGTAGGGGGCGTCATGTCATACCCTTGGTTCATGGAGGAAGAGGAGTAGCTCATATCGGCTCCCGAGTGTGTGGAGTTTAGATCAAACCCCATGCTTGCTCGAAAATCGTAGTCCATACCCGGTTGGAAACCACTCATTCTAGCAACCGTCCGTTAAAGCGGCTCTTAATCGCAAGAGGAAGATAGTCACCACCTCTAAGCATAAACTGTAGACTAGGAACAAACGTGAGAAGTCTAGTGCTTTTTGGGCACTAGACAAGAGAGAAATAAACCACACACACACAAGAAGCAAGGTAACCAAAGAAAAAAAAAAAGAAAAACACAAAACACAAGACAAAGCCAAGTGATTAGGTAAACAAAGTCTAAACTAGCACCGTCCCCGGCAACGGCGCCAATTTGATGGGAAGGGATTTGTCGCGGAATCCCAACTGTCAAATAAAACCGGCTAATCCTAACTTGGGTAGATAGGGTAAGTCGGGTCGAATCCACGGGGACGGTAAGAGGCGTATAGACCAAGTTCGCCCAAGTACTAGACTAAGTCAACGAGCTAAACTAAACTATAGAATGATAGAAGGGGAGAAGGCTAGACTATGACTAAGAAGAACAACAAGGAAAACGGGCTAGGATTAGGTCGGGGTCAAAGGGGTAACGGAATGGCCAAGGAGGAGTTAGAGTGAAAGCGGTAGTAGGGTAATCTAGGACACACGACCTAGAGGTTCCTCATGGAACCCATCCGGCGACACACACGACAAAGGGAAGCAAGAAAACAAGCATTCCAACCTACTTAGTCATTCAAGCATTCCATCAAACATGTAATATGCATCACTCAAGAAGAAACCTCAAATCTTCCACAAACATCTCCAACAAACCCTTAATCATCCAATTAACACCCTAATCACCTTACTAACCCTAGCAAGAACACTACTCTAACATAATCAAACTAATACTAACAAGAACAAGAGAAATCAACACAAGAATCAAAACATCCATAATGAAACTATTGAAAAAGATGAACTAAGAACACTACAATAATCAAAGATGCAAACTTGGATGAATTAAACAAGATAAAGAGTAAAAGGGAAGGGGATTATACCATACTAGTGAAGGAGAAAGATTGAAACTTGCATTAATGAAGAAAACCCAAAACAAACCACCAAGGTTGTCAATCTTGGTGAAGATCTTGAAGAATTCCCTTAATACAAGTACTAAACTAAGATTTACCACTAATTACCGACTAATCTACACTAATCTAATCTAATCTAACCTAAAGTAGTCTAGGGTTTGAAGAACATAAGCTAAGATGGTGCCTTAATACAAGAGGGGGGGTATTTATAGGGTTACAAATGGAAGGGAGAAGAGAAGAATGAAGCGCGGGGTAGCAGCGGCCCTTCCCGGCCGGAAGGAGGTGGTCCCGGTCGGGAGGGTGTCGGTCCCGGCCGGGAGGGACTGGTCCCGGTCGGGAGGGACCCAAAACAGTGGCTCTTTGTTTTGTGCACTTCATCCCGGACGGGATGAGGTCATACCCGTCGGAGATGAGTCTTGTAGGCCTCCAATATGATCTTTAAGGTTCCTCCTTGCTTCACATGGACTTCTCATCGATTCTCGGGACTCGGGATCGGGTCTCGGAGGCTCGGGATTGGGTCCCAAGGTCTCGGGGTCGATTCCAAAGCATCGAGTCATCATTCCTTTATCTCGTTGGCTCCAAAAAGTGTATGTATCGAGTCGTAATCGCTCCAACTCTTCCAAATCGGTCTCGGGAACCTGAAACGAACTAAAGCAAGCCTAAGAAGCCCCTAAACCGCTCCCAAGGAGCGATTCTACAAGGAAAATGGGACCAAAACACTACAAAATAGGCACTACAAACCACACTTATCAACAATAAATGAAAAACGAAATATAATTCTTATAGAGTTTGATTATGCACTTATCGTTGTTTTTTAAAGTTATTTTTATATAAAAAAAAAATTTGGTAGTAATTTATTTCGGGTTCTTTGGTCCATTATGGTCCATTACGGTCTGGTCCACATTTTATTACGGTCCAACCCGGACCGGACCGACATAAATATGGTCAGGTCCATGATCCAACTTTTTAAACAATTATGGTCTTCGGTCCAGGCCAAACGGTCTGGTCCGGTCCTGGACCGACGAACACCCCTACCCAATTCAATGCCAAGCTCGGGTTCCTTTGTGCATGGAAAACGA
The DNA here is from genome assembly GCA_958450325.1 of Agrostemma githago. Lineage (NCBI taxonomy): Eukaryota > Viridiplantae > Streptophyta > Magnoliopsida > Caryophyllales > Caryophyllaceae > Agrostemma > Agrostemma githago. The sequence goes on from OY288246.1 coordinate 74,849,395, forward strand.
TGCGTTACTCGAACCTCCTATGGTGATGGAAAGACGACGACAATCTTTCGTGCAATATTGTAGAACCTGGAGTATGGAAAGAATGCAGAGTCCACGTCTTTATGTCAGGCAATTGTGCTAGTTCCTTCTGGAGAAGTGGCTAAGCAAACTGAAGATCAAATGAACAGACTTGGTGTTACGGAGAGAGCTTGTATTGGCGGTACACTTGTCAAGCATCTGTATGCTTATTTTGATATTCCTGATAAAGCAGATACGTTGTTTTCTTTAACTTTATAATGTGGTAACTGCCCTAAAAAAAAGGTTGTGGTAACTAAGCAAGCAAACTTTACTAATAGTAATATTTTGGTTTGGCTTATTTCTTCACGTACATTTTATTTTACAGATAAACCGGATTATGCAGCTACTTCCACAGAAGTTGCATATTGTCATATCATCGGTCGATATGTTCTTCAATGATCGAGAAAATGTATCACATTTCTTGAATCATCAACACCAAAAGAAGGGTAGATGGTAATTGTGTCAATATTGTCACAAATATTTGTCACAATTAATTTTAAAAACATTGTGACAGTTATTTTGAAATATATCCGTGATTTTCATGATAAAAAATTAGTTTGTAATGTTCTTTTATAGGATAATTGTAATATCTAAGACGATGCCTAATAGACTCAAACCGCTACTTGACGGGATTATATCGGAAAATCAAATTGCATTCAATCCCATGTCTAATTACCAACAATGTCCTAATTGCTTTCCATGCCTGTCGTTCTATGGAAAGGGGACGAGACAAGAACTTCCTCGGTGGTGGTGGACCGATTGGGCAAGAGCAGACGTATCATATGAACTTATGAAGTGTGTAGACCGAAAGGGCCGCGTACGTACGCACAATTCTTGGTGTCACATTTTTCATACCGGTGATTCTAAAAAGACGAATGAAAATGATTAAAACAAATAAGGAAAAATGGTTAATAAAAAACTGATTATGAAAACATTGTAAACAAGAATAAACTTTCAAGAGTGCATACGGATCCACATTCACAGTTCCTCAATTCAATACAATCACAAATCAAAGTAAAAATGATTATGTTTTTATGAAAATACAAAATAAAAGTTTAAAGAAACTAATAAAAAAACATAAATTAGATTTTTTTTAAATCAAAAATATTTTAAGAAAATCAAATATTTTAAACATCTCTGGGTCTACTTAAACCGGCACTAAATAGTGTGGAAGGAGATTGATGGGAAGACCTTGACACGGCTAAGATCACCTATGGTGGCGAATCTCTTCGGTGGATAGTTTGGGTACGAGCTTTTTGCCTTTCTGTCAACTTTCTTACTTATTGATGCATTATGTATATATCAACGCTTTCAAACTTAATTTCGCGTTTGAAACTGTTTTTTTTATTATTATTCCTTTTTCATTGTTCACCTTCCGTTGTTTTTTTATGGTTGACAACTTCAGATATTGATTCATGTTAGCCGACCCCAAATCTTTTTGGGACTAAGGCTCTGATGTGTGTTAGTTTAATATTGTCACGATTGTTGTTTGCAGCCGATGATTTATCCAAGTTCTTGAAGAAATTCTCTTCGGAGTGTCCTCGTATCAAGATAAACCCACATCCTTCACGGTTTGGATATAACGGAGTTGTGGTCCCTAGGGAAGCGCTTCCAGACATAGTTTTGGACGATCCCATAATTGAGCATATCGATCCTAGTACATGGGACGCCTGTACTAGGCGTCCTTTGACAGATTTATCCATTGAGCCGGAAGATTTGCCCATAGCTGAGAAATTTAGGCTGACATTTTTTGTCAATTATACTTGACGTACGTAACTGCTGGCCGTACAAATATACTATGGACCAAATACATAATTAATATCGGTATAAATACTTAAAATATAAACTCTAGTATTGATTATTAAAGTAATATTAACATTAATGAAACATCATTTAATAAGCGTAATTAATGATGGAATCTAAGTAATTAAATAAAAAAACAAGATTTTTCACATAAACAAGTGGAAGATTGTGATTGGTGGTGTATGAGACCCTCTATATCCCAAGTGGATCTCTAACCTTTTTGTTTGATACTTTATTAGTAGACCCCACACGAGTATTGATGCAATACTCACCTCAAGACTACCAAAACTCTTAAAACTTTCTCAAGACTACCAAAAAAATCTTAAGATTTTCCTTAACAGTTTGCAATATTATTGGAGACAAGATTTCCTCAAATTCAACTCAACACTACCGATAATCTTACCCTAAAACATTATTACAACAAATTTTGCCACTAAGTGCGCTCTTCGTTGAAAAAAAAAAAAAAAAAAAAACAAATTTTACCAAAAAAATGAAGGGTATACCGTGAAAAACCCGAAAGTTGGAGGGTAGAAAATAAGTACAGTAACAAAAAGTAGACATTTTAATTGGTTTGGAAAATCGTACCTTCATCTTCCCCAACCTGACTGTACACTGGAGCTCTGGAGCTTTACCTCTTTCTATCGAGGTTCTTCCCTCTTCCTCGTCTTCACCATTTTAGCACAATAGTATCATGTTTATGTTTTTAGCCTAATTATTTCCTTCCACTTGACACTTCAATTGCCATCATTTTGAATAATTGAGTTATTGACTGTACAAATCGAATTGTTATGAATGAAGTGTTGGTGTAATTGGAGCATGATTTGTGTTTTTTTCCAGTTATTTTTTTGATAGTTGTGATTGATTCGTGTTTTTGAGTTTGATGAATCAATTATGTTGATTGGTGGCCATGGAAGATGTTTTAGGAGCTTTTAAATTCAGTTAGGGTTTTGACACAATTGATACTTCAATTGGCATAATTTTGAATAATTGAGTTATTGATTGTACAAATCGAATTGTTATGAATGAAATGTTGGTATGATTGGATCATGATTTATGTTTGTTCCAGTTATTTTTTTTTGATAGAGTGTTCGGTTGTTGTGATTGATTCGTGTTTTCGAGTTGGATGAATCAATCATGTTGATTGGTGGCCATGGAAGATGATTTAGGAGCTTTTAAATTCAGTTAGGGTTTTGACACAATTGATACTTCAATTGGCATAATTTTGAATAACTGAACAATTGATTGTAGAAATCGAAGTGAGGTGTTGGTGTAATTGGAGCATGATTTATGTTTGTTCCAGATATTTTGATAGAGTGTTCGGCTGTTGTGATTGATTCGTGTTTTTGAGTTGGATGAATCAATTATGTTGATTGGTGGCAATGGAAAGATCTTTTAGGAGCTTTTAATTCAGTTAGGGTTTTGATTTTTGACACAATTGGAGTTCTGGCGTTGAATATCTGGTTGTTGAGCTCTTAGTTTAAAATCGATCAACTCAACATCCGTGAGTCGCTAGGAAATGGGGGAGGGAAGGGCGGGGGTTGGTTGATCATCGCAGCATCCGTGACCGTGAGTCGCTAGGAAAGGGAGGAAAGAGAAGGGGTGGTGGTGGTCGATCAACGCAGTATCCGTGAGTTGCTAGGAAATGGGTGAAGGAAAGCAAGGGGTGGTGGTCGATCAACGCAACATCCGTGAGTCACTAGGAATCTCTTCAAATGTGTGTATATTATAGTTGAGGGATGAGTTTTCTCTTCAAATGTCTCTGATGGTGGAGACTGGAGAGGAGAGTTTCTACGATGGTGGAATCTCAGGAGTCTTGATTTGCTTTTGGTATTTAGTGTGTCTATATTATAGTTGAGGGATGCATTGGGGTCTTTTATCTAATACGTTTGCTTGTCAGTGGTGGAATGTGCGTTCACGAGTCTATTCTAGAATTCTTCTTAAGCTTGACAATGTTTTTCATATTCATGTGTATCATCTCTTGTCGTGTTGTCGCACTCAAGTGTTGTACCTCTTTCCCAATTCCATTCGGTTTGGAGTCTTGCTGAGCCCTTTGTATTGGTTATCATACTAAATGATAATGGCCTTTTTTCCCCTAAAATTTTATCGCAGGAGCATTGTTCGAAACTTATTAATCTATGGAATTTTTATCCACGGATGGCCACCCAATTAGCATCGCTAGTTGTGTGGTTGATGATCAAGAAGAAGATATTCATCAGGGTGAAGAAGATCATGAGAATACAGTTGATCTTGTGAATGAGGTACATGATCAAGATGTAGGAAATATTAGCTCAGGAACAAACGGTCTTTTAGTTGAAGGTGACATTGAGATGGGGCCAGACAGTGACACTCAGTTTGAGTCTCATGAAATAGCATACAAGTACTATCAAGAGTATGCCAAATCTATGGGATTCACGACCTCCATTAAAAACAGCCGGCGCTCAAAGAAATCAAAAGATTTCATTGATGCAAAGTTTGCTTGTTCTAGATACGGAGTCACCCCAGAATCAGATGCTACCAGCCGACGGTCAAGTGTTAAGAAAACAGATTGCAAGGCTAGCATGCATGTCAAGAGAAACAAATATGGAAAATGGGTTGTTCATGAATTTATCAAGGAACATAACCATGAACTTTTACCTGCTCTTGCTTATTATTTTCGTGTTCATGGAAATGCAAAATTTGTTGAAAAGAATAATATTGATATATTACATGCTGTTAGTGAGCGAACTAAAAAAATGTACATGGATATGTCAAGACAGTCTTCTGTTCTTCAGAATCTTGGATCCTCAAGAGACATGTTTGCCTCTCAGCTGGACAAGGGTAACCGCTTGGTTTTAGATGAAGGAGATACTCAATTCTTACTGGACTATCTTATGCGTGTTAAGAAGGAGAATCCCAGATTCTTTTATGCAATGGATTTGGATGATAAACAGTATCTAAGAAGTTTCTTCTGGGTCGATGCTAAAAGTAGAAGTGATTATATCAGTTTCAGTGACGCTGTCTCTCTTGATACCTCTTATATAAGAACCAATGAGAAGTTGCCGCTTGTTCTTTTTGTAGGAGTGAATCATCATCTTCAGGCAGTGTTGTTGGGCTGTGCCTTAGTTTCAGATGACTTGGCATCAACATTTGTCTGGTTAATGAAGACATGGCTCCGAGCAATGGGAGGGAATGCCCCAGATGTGATTCTTACCGATCAGCATCCTTCTGTGAACTCTGCGATCCAAGAAGTCTTTCCTAATACACGCCATTGTTATCATATATGTAATGTTCTTGAGAAAATTCCTAGAAATCTGCCATACGTCATTAATCGCCATGAAAATTTTGTTGCGAAATTCAACAAGTGCATATTCAAATCATGGACAGATGAACAGTTTGAGTTAAGGTGGTGGAAGATGGTTGGAAGATTTGATCTTCAGGAAGATGAATGGTTCAGGTCATTGTATGAAGATCGTAAGAAATGGGTTCCTCTATATATCGGTGATACATTCCTGGCAGGAATGTCGTCTTTACATCAAGCTGAAAGCGTTAATTCTTTCTTTGATAAATATATACAAAGGAAGCTTGCTTTGAAAGAGTTTGTGAAACAATATGGTTTAATTCTACAGAATAGATATGAAGAGGAGGCAATTGCAGATTTTGACACATGGCACAAGCAGCCTGCACTAAAATCTCCTTCACCATGGGAGAAACAAATGTCAACCATGTACACCCATGCAGTATTTAAAAAATTTCAGGTAGAAGTTCTAGGCGTAGTCGGGTGCCATCCTAAGAAGGAAGTGGAGGATGGAAGTTCCACTACATATCGAGTGGACGATTGTGAAAAGGATGAAACTTTTTACGTAGTCTGGGACGAAGGAAAGTCACAAGTATCTTGTTTATGTCATTCATTCGAGTACAAAGGTTATTTGTGTAGGCATGCAATGCTCGTCCTCCAAATTTGTGGTATTTCAAGCATACCTGCTCAGTACATATTGAGGAGGTGGACAAAAGATGCAAAAACAAAGCAAATAATGGCAGAAGGGACTGAGCAACTGCGAACTAGGGCACAACGGTATGTAGCCTTGTCTAGGCAAGCCATTGAATTGAGTGAGGAAGGATCTCTCTCCCAAGAAAATCATAATATTGCTTTACGTGCTCTGGTGGATGCTCTAAAAAACTGTATAAGTATCAATGACACGAATAAAAGTGCCATTGAAATTGGAAATGAAACTCTTGGGGCTCATTATGTTGAAGGCTACCAGGAAACCATTTCAACCAGAAGTAAAAAGAAGAATGCAGTGAAGAAGAGAAGGGTATGTGGGATGTTAGGCCTTATCGTTGTGCTTTTTAGAGCTGGTGGAATCCTAGTGTAGCATACGTATAACTAGTCTCTTTTTGCAGGTACTTCCAGAAAAAGATACGCTGTTGGTTGATACAGAGCATGACAACTTGCATCGAATGGTCCGTCCCATATCTTTCACTTTTCGTTTACAAGCTTTGATGCAGTACTGTTTAGCTTAACCAACGTAGTCATCATGTGAAAGTTTTGCTACTTCTTTGAAATTCTGTTCTGGTGTAATGAAAGCCGAAACTTTCTTTTTCAAGTAAACTTATGTTTGTTTTTCTTGTGCTTGGGTGTTTGTAGGATAGTCTAGGTTCTGATGATATATCTCGTAATAGTTACTATGGCTCTCAGCAAAATGCCCAGGGACTGGTACGGCATTGCTAATCTTATGACTCGTGTGTACCAACTACCAAGTGAGGTGGTAAAGCCTTTGTAAATAATTTGAACTGATGAAATTGCAGGTGCAGCTAAACTTGATGGAGCCACCACATGATAGTTATTATGTGGACGATGACGGCATGCAGGGTCTGGTATGTCACCGTGGATTTCAAATCATTCGACGCACTTAATAATTTTGGATCTTCAAATTCTTTACATGTTCTCTTCATCATAGGGACAATTGAACTCTATGGGGCAAAGCCATGAAGGTTTTTTTGGAGCTCAACCGAGTGTGCATGCGCTGGTAGGGTTTGAAGGACTTCATTTTCCCCCCTATGTTTCACATTATTGATCACTCAGTTATGTTATGACTAATTTTTAGGGACATATGGATTTTCGACCTTCAGCTAGCTTTTCGTACAGCCTCGAGGTAATTTTAGGAGATGTATGATTGCTGACGAATAGTTATGTTAAATAAAATCTCATTTGTTTTAGCTGTGTCCACTTACAGGACGAGCATAATCTGAGATCCACAGAGTTGCATAGAGATAAATAAACTAGAGTCGTGTATTTCTCAACTTGTCGATGCTTCTTCACTGCACGGTCGCCATTTTGTGCAAGGTAAAATGCAGTTAAAAGTATTCAAAATAGGTGTGCAAGAGCTCTTGTTAATTTTTGTTTTCACTTTAAGAATTGGTATAGACATTTGCCAGCCGTTGAGTAGAGAACGAGTTTTTTGTATATAGAGATAGAAGAGATAGTTTTCGGTGATTTTGAGACATAGTAAATCGTGAAATCAACATGGTAAAATGGTAAATTTAGAGGACTCCACAATCACTTTGGAATCAAATAATGGATCATTATTTCTTTGTTACCAGAAAAAGAATTAAATCACATTTGATTATTTCGTAATCCTAATTACCATTAATGTATTTTCAAACATGGCTATATATATATATATATTTTTTTTTTTGAAAATGGCTATATATTTATTAGATACATTGTAACTTTGAGAGATCCACCCTACATTTTCTATATATATAATTTCACAATTATTCAAGATTGTTATTAATATATACTCCAGTTTATTTAAAAAACGAGAGAAAGGAGATTAGAAGCTCGAGTGAGAAAGTGCAATGATGATTGGCTACATTGTTGCTACGGTTGCATGTGTTACGATCCTACAAATCGTATGGAAATTGATGAATTGGGTTTGGTTTAAACCGAGAAAAATAGAGAAACAATTACGACAACAAGGAGTTGCAGGAAATCCCTATAAACTATTGTATGGTGATCTCAAAGAGAACTCCAAAATGAGGCTTGAAGATGCACAGAAGACGATTTCTTTTACTAACGACTACTTTGATCGTGTATTCCCTTTTTTCCATCACCTTGAAAACAAATACGGTTAGTAACGAACTCCTTCCTGTCCCGATCATTTATTTACTTATTTCATTTTAGAGCGTCCCAGTCATACGGAGGGAGTATAATATCTCGAGTGGCGCTCAATTTGAGTACTACCCTGTAGGCTGTAGCGCCGCCATCTCAATCATTATTCTTTTGTTAAATATGCATGCAGGTGGAATATGTTTCTCGTGGATGGGGCCTACACCGGTTATAAATATTACAGATCCCAATTTATTAACGGAGGCTTTCGCAAAGATGCACGAGCTTCTGAAGATACAACCCAACCCATTCACTGCTTCAATTGTGTGTGGCCTTATCATGTACGAGGGAGATAAATGGGACTTGCATAGGAAGCTACTCAACCCTGCTTTCCATTTGCAAAAGCTCAAGGTACCAGTACGAGTTTTCGTTTTTCTGAGGCCTTTTGTTTGTGTCCTTATATATCAAGTACTTGACCGGTCATACATTTAAGACGGATATACCCGTTTTAAACAAGAAATTGTGATCTCTAATTGCTTTCTCTATTTCTATTCTTATGAATCTGGTTCTTTGTCGACTCTTGTCACAAAGTTTTTGATCTAAGCTCCGTTACAATTTACAAAGTTGTTGAGCTTCGTTATAAAAGTGAGTTTACATTTAATTTCTTATGAGAAAAACTAAACTTCTGAAAACATTTATCATAGATGTTTTGAACATGATATTGTCCGCATTTGGTCAAATCTTCACGAATTTACTCTTGGAGTTTTGGACTCATCCATCCATCTTGATATTTGTTCCCCAGACGACAATTCACGCATTTTACGCAAGTGCTATTGAAGTGGTGAACCAGTGGGATAAACTAATATTGACAAGAAGTTCAAGTGAGATCGATGTATTACCATATCTCACCAGCTTGACTGGAGATGTTATTTCTCGAGTTGCATTTGGTAGCACTTACGTTGAAGGTAGACGAATATTTGAACTTATCGCCCAACAACAAGACTTGGTTGCCCCTCTTGTCAACTCTTTTTATCTTCCTGGATTGAAGTAAGTTTACTTTTACCGATTAACAATTCTCAGTTGAGATCGTTTGTCCCACTTTCATGTTCCATCTTGTGTCCCACAACCTTTATAATGCGACACATCACCTCTTACAGATACGTGCCTACAAAGAGGAACAAAATGATTAGGAAGAACAATGCAGAATTAGAAAATCTAGTGCAAAAAATAATCGACAAGAAAGTGAAGGCAATGAAGAATAACGAAGAAGGAAGTAAGGATGACGTGTTAGGAATTCTAATACAAGCTACTTTCGGAGGAGGAAAAGATAATAAGTTGAGTATTCGAGATTTAATAGAAGAATGCAAGTTGTTCTATTTCGTGGGACATGACTCTACTTCTATGCTTTTAGTATGGACAATGATTTTGTTGAGCAAGTATCAAGATTGGCAAGTTCGAGCTCGTCAAGAAATTCTTGAAACGTTTGGTACTAATCCACCCGATTATGACGGATTAAACCGTTTAAAGATAGTAAGTATCCTTCATCCTTTTTTCTTTTAAGCCTTAAAATGCGAGAAGATGATATACTTACACAGTGTGCAATATGTTGAGTTATCTATGCTAAACTTTCATCATATGAGATTTATTACTGTATTGACACCTACACATAGACCTGGGAAACGGGTCAACCGAGTCGGGGTCGAGTGGGCCAGCTTTGGGTTGGATCACTTTCAAGTTAGAAAAATTGGGTTGACTTTGGGACCGGGGTCCGGCTGGGTCATTTTTGGGTTTGTTATTTTCAACTTTTTTAGGGTAGAATCATTTTCTATAAAATCATTCGGGTTGATTCGGGTTACGGGTCAAACTAGGGTCTTCAATTCGGATGTTGGGTTGAGTTCAGGTGGGGTTATTCAGGTCGGGTTGGGTTGGGTCAGTTTTGAATATGACTTGGAAATAAACATTATAAATTGCGTTATTGATAGATAATTTTACTTACATTTGTGTAAAATACACGTATATTTTTGAACAGATGAAAATGATCATAAATGAAGTATCGAGATTATACCCTCCAGCACCATCGGTCTTTCGTAGAGTAAAACCCGGTGGCACGACATTAGGAGGTCTATACTTACCCGAGGGCGTGTTACTTGGTATGTCTATGCTTGGCGCTCATCACAATCCCAAATATTGGGGAGACGATGTGAAAGAATTCAAACCCGAGAGATTTTCTGAAGGTGTCGGAAAAGCGACAAATGGCAACAATATATTCGTGCCATTTGGTTGGGGGCCCCGCTTTTGCATCGGACAAAATCTTGCACTCATTGAAGCCAAGATGGCATTGACCGTCATCTTACAGAAATTTGCATTCGAGCTCTCCCCGTCCTATGTTCATGCTCCTACCGGTGTTATAACTCTTAAGCCTCGACATGGTGCTCAACTCATTTTACGTCGTATTTAGTGATGGAATCTTATCATTTGAATAAAATACTGATCGTCACATATGTTCATTAAATGGTAGAAATCCAGTGAAAACTTCTGTCCATGGTTAAAACATGGTTGAAATTATAAGTTTTTTTTTTTTTTTTAAGATAATACTTGGAGTGAATCTTATTGTTCGCTTTGGATACAGGCACGGTACAATAGGGTATTTGAAGGGTAAAATTGTTGTTTGTGCTTTAAATTGGACACGGTATCTCATGAAGCGTCCCCAGAAATGTCGTGTAAAAATGGGTAGAAAATGAAATGTTGCCTTATCCAACTTTCTGAATGGCTCAAATACAAGTACATATATATAAATACACGATTTTCATAGATAACAAAAATGATCGAAAATCACACGGAACGTTCATTGGGTACTTGGATAACGTGTAGCACGGGTAAAAGCTGGCTGACTAGAATAGCTTGGCACTTGGATTCTGGGTTCCGTTTGGACCGTTTCTCATCATCGCCACAAATTCATCGAAATTAATCCTTCCATCCTGTATCGACCACAGAACAACAACAACAACAACAACAGATGCAATTTGTGATGCATGTCAAAGATCGAGTCTATACAGTCAGAACAATGAATTAGTGAATCTTACATTGTCGGTGTCTACTTCTGCCAGTATCTCTTTAATGCAGTTGTCGTCAGCAATTCCGTACTCTCTCATTGCAGTTTCCAGTTCATCTGTCGTGATAAATCTGTAACAGAAAAAACATGTCAGTCAGACGACAACATAAGGCATTATCGTGAATGAAGAATCTGAATCTGGTTACGTACCCACTGTTGTCTTTGTCGAAGTACTGGAATGGTTTGTAAAGCTGATCATCTCGTTCAAGTCTGTATCTGTGCATTGTTGCTGTAACAAACTCGATGTAATCGATGGATCCACTTCCATCCTGATCTGCCTGAAAACCCCACGACAAAACATAGTCGAAAAACTGCTATAATAAATCCTATAATAATAAGGATTTTCACTGCTTGGTTCAAAACAGTTTTTTTTCTTACAGCTTCCATGAGTGACTTCACTTCTTTTTCAGGAACTTTCGACCCAAGCCGAGCCAATCCTTCCTTCAATTCTTCGTAAGTGATTGTCCCACTACCATCCGTGTCCATATTCGCAAACATTTGTTTCAGCCCTTGGATTTCATCTTCAGGTAGACTTTCTGCAATCACCTATTTTTTCGTTGGCAAAAAAAAAAATCTTAGTGATATCAGTCTGCTACCAAAGATGTCTTAGCCTACTATGTAATGCAACTAAGTGCGACTGATATCGGCCTGCTTATATATGTAAAGGGATTAATATAGTTTGAGTACATGCCTTGAGTGCAAGTTTTTTGAGCTTGTTCATAACGCGTAACTGCTTCATTCTGGTGAGAACAGCACCGTCTATTGGCTTGTCGGAAGCCTCACCTTCTCTGAGCCATGGATGTTCTGTATATATCATCGACAAACACGTAAATTGCATATCAAAAACAGTGAATTAAGCATATATATATACACATGATACTGATACAGAATACTGATGCTGATGCTGAAACATACCGAGAGCTTGAGCAGCTGTGATTCTATATTTAGGATCAGAACTCAACATCTTTCTTACAAGGTCCTTAGCACCCTTTGAGATCGATTCCCATGGCTTACTTTCGAAGTCAATCCGCCCTTGCAGTATAGCATCAAATATCCCTTTCTCCGTGTCTACAAAAAGCGAGAAAACTATGAACTGTATGAATTTAAGAAGACACTGCAAAATCAAGATTGATAGATGAGATTACCAGCCCAAAAGGGAGGAACACCACTGAGAAGAATGTAGAGGATAACACCGGCACTCCATATATCTACCTCCTTTCCATAGCTACGACGTAATACCTCAGGTGCAACATAGTATGCACTGCCTACTATATCCCGATACACTTTACCTGAACGCGGTAAACAATGTATAATGTTCTATAACTTCGACAGCAGTAAAAACATCATTCGACAAAAACATTAAAAAAAATTCAACCTTTTTTTTCTGACAGCAGTAAAAACAACAACGACAGATTACATAATGTTTGAGACGGAAAGAGAAGTATAATACCTTCCTGAATGAAGACGGAAAGGCCGAAATCAGTGACTTTCAAGGTAGCATGATCATCCATAGTAGACAACAGGAAATTCTCAGGCTTCAAGTCTCTGTGCATGACACCCATGTAATGACAAACATGAACAACACTGAGAATCTGCTTCAAACTTGTTGCAGCAGCTTTTTCACTGTAATGTCCCTTTGCAATAATCCTATCAAACAACTCACCACCTGCACCCGACACAACGAGTTCACATCCTCTCCGTTACTTTTCCTCGTGATTTTCTTTAAACCATTTATATTAGTTCATAAAACAACCTATCTAACGGTCCTGTATTTTTTCATTTTCTATGGCGTACCCTTCTTATTAGTCAAAATAACTTTGACCTGGTGATAACTTATGAACCTGGGTTCCGAAAATGACGATATTTTTACCAGAATTCATTGTTTTACAATCTCTCCGATTCATATATTTTTTTTTTTGCAATTTCGAAACTCGTGCTAAGCGTTATGCTCTCAGACAAACGTTTTTAATCGAATAAACTTTGACTGACGATAACTCTTTGTCTCCAGTTCCGAAAGTGATGATTTTTTTTCCAATCTGATAGTCATTGCAAGTAAAATATATTTCAACCAAAATAAGGAGGTAGAAAATGTTGAATATGAAAAAATCGAATATGAAAAAACACGGGATACCATGGCCAAGAAAGAAATGTCGAGAAAGAAATGGAGAGGATCGTCACCTGCACACAACTCCATCACCAAATTCACAGATGTTCTATCCTCATAAGCTCCCTTAAACTCAACAATATTAGGCTGACCACTCATATGCTGCATCAACTGTATTTCTCTCCTCATATCATCTTTATCACCTCTTGTAACCAACTTCTTCTTTGAGATTGACTTACATGCTAACATTTCACCTGTGATTTTATCTGTACAAAGATATGTTACGCCGAATTGACCCCGACCCAGTTCCCTACCCAATGTATAGTGTGTTTTTACGTCCTCGAACGGTTTGCCTAGGATTGTATGCTTATGTGTTGCTGCCACTGGTGGTGGTTTCAGGTTCGCGTGGTAATGGTCTGGTTCTGAGGATTCTGGTTCTGGTTTTTGATGATGACCTCTTTGGTTTTGTTTTAATGCTCTGTGTTTGCTTGAATGAATACCCATTTCGTAAAAAAAAGAACGAGAAAACAGCGAAAAAAGATGAATTGAGAGGAAAATTGGACTTTTTTGGAGGTGGAATGATGAGCAAAGAAGTGTTTGAAGGTTAAAATAGGTCAATGGAGAGAAGAGGAATTGCAGTAGAATGTTTCTGAGGAAGAGGAAAGACCAATTCTCGGGTTTCTGATGCAGTCAAAATTGACAGCACAGACACTCTTTACGTGTTATTCGTACCTGTTTTATTATTAGTTGTTCCGAATTCTGTAATGCAACTTGTTGACCCACCAAGTAAAGAGTTTTGGAATTCTAAACTGCAACATGTTTATTTGTTTATTGTTCGGGTTGAAGTAGCTAGGATATACTGCAGACCAAGTAAAGAGTTAAAGACATAGTCATAGTCGACTGTCTGTCGTGCTTCAGAATCAGAATGGTCATAGTAGTACGGAGTATTTTATATACTGTATGACGGGACTGGCAGACTGGCAGTACAGTTTTTCGTGCGACTGAAGCATTGCATCGATGATGTAGCTCGTCTGCTCGTCAGCTCGTGTGTCTGATGCATTATATTGCAGTATTGCACCGATGTACAGTATACTGATCAGTTTTATATATACTGCACGTAGACGGGACTGGCAGTACAGTTTGTCGCACGTCTGAAGCATTGCATCGATGATGTAGCTCGTCTGCTCGTGTGTCTGAAGCATTATATTGCAGTATTGCACATTTGCACCGATGTACATTGTACAGTATACTGTATGTAGACGGGGCTGGACTGGCAGTACAGTTTGTCGCGCGTCTGAAGCATTGCATCGATGATGTAGCTCAATCGTCTGAAGCATTATATTGCTGTATTGTACGGAGTATTGCACATTTGCACCGATGTACAGTATACATTGACGGGACTGGCAATACAGTTTGTCGCGCGTCTGAAGCATTGCATCGATGATGTACTCGTGCGTCCGAATATTTTTTTTTTGCCAGCTGTGTCCAAAGCATTATATTACATTTTCACTTCTCGACACAGATTTCAACTTTAAATTAACCACCCTTATCAGATCTCCAATCAATATTCACGTATTTGACTATGATAAAAAAAAAACTATAAAAAAACGAGTTTATAGTTAAGGTAAAATAATTAAATAATCACGATAATTTTTTTAAAAAAATAATCCGTGCATTACTGTAGGAGATTTTAATACTCGTGAACCCGAACCAACCTCCTCTTTCACTCGTTTCCCGCACTCTCTCCTATCCCCCGGTTCCAGAGAGAGAGAGAAAAACCTAGAAACAAAAAATCCCTAAATTTCTGTATCGAAGATGATGCAACAACCGCCAACCGGCATGGTCCCACCGCCGATGGTTGACCCGTCACAACAAGGTGGTGCTGCTGGTGGCCATCACTACGGTCAACCGCCGCCGGCTCATCAGCAGCCTTGGATGATGCCGCCGCCGTTCAACGCTCCTCCTCCTGCCGCCGGTCAGATGTGGCCTCCTCCTCACTACTCCATGGCGCCGCCGCCTTCCGCCGGTGCCGCCACCACTCAGGATGAGATCCGGTCCGTTTGGATCGGGGATTTGCAGTATTGGATGGACGAGAATTATCTTTACAACTGCTTTATCGCTTCCGGCGAGGTATTTCTCTGATCTTAATGAATCGCGTACTTAGTTGTATTACAACACGACGTTGATATTCGATTGTTCGAGCGATTCATGGCTTCATGCCGTACTAGTTCACGATGTTGTTTTCATCGGTTTGTTTCTCGTTTCTGGTTGTTAGAAGGCAATGTTGAGAGTGTAGTGTTGATGTTGATGTTGATGTGGTTTGTCATTGGCTAATTTGATTTGGAAGTTGAAATCGCGGAGTTGCTCGGATGACAATACGATGTTGATGTTCGACTGTTCGAGCGATTTATGCCGTACTAGTTCACAATATCGGTGTTGATGTCCTCGGTTTGTTTCTTGTCTCTGGTTGTTAGAACTTACTCCGTAGAAGGCAGTGTTGAGATTGTAGTGTTGATGTTGATGTTCCACTCCGTTTTCAAATTTCCTTATCTTAAAGAATCACGTACTTAGTCGTATTCAATACGATGTTGATGTTCCACAGTTCCACTGTTGGAGCGATTCATGTCGTTCTAGTTCACAATATCGGTGTTGATGTTGTCGGTTTGTATCTTGTCTCTTGGTTGTTAGAAGGCAATGTTGCGATTGTAGTGTTGATGTTGGTGTTTCACTCCGTTTTCAAATGTCCTCATTGTAAAGAATCGCCTAGTCAGTTGTATTACAATGTTGATGTTCGATTGTTCGAGCGATTCATCCTGTATTAGTTCACGGTATTGATGTTGATTTCATCGGTTTGTTTCTTGTCTCTCGTTGTTAGAAGGCAATGTTGAGATTGTAGTGTTGATGTTGATGTTCCATTCCGTTTACAAATTTTCTCATTATTAAGAATTACCTACCTAGTCGAATTACTATACGATGTTGATGTTCGAGCGATTCATGTTGTACTAGTTCACGATATTGGTGTTGATGTCGTTGGTTTGTTTTTTGTCTCTGGTTGTTAGAAGGCAATGTTGAGATTGTCGTGTTGATGTTATGTTGATGTTGATTTGGTTTGTCAGTGGCTAATTTGATTTGGATGTTGAAATTTGAGCGGCTAATTCATCTTCGTCTTGAGATTCTTGTTTATTCTATTCAGCTAATTATCTTCAAAGTGATGTGTTAATGGCTTCTTTGCTTATCCTGTTTTCTTTTAGAGGCATTTAGGTAGAAAAGTGCTATTTTTTCCGTGCCATCCGATTTGTTAATGTTATAATCCATGCTTGCGGTTTCTACAGTTGACTCAATATGTGATCATCCGATTTGTTTATGTTAAAAGGCATTAGATATAGAGAAGTGCTAGTATTTTTGAATGGGCAGGGAGCGGAAATATGTGGGATTGATGGGTATGATGTTGGTGTTACATGTGAGAGTCATACGGAATTATGGATATTTGGTCCGGTTTTTTGAGTTGAATAAAAAGATGAGGTTATTTAGGTGGTGAATTTGAGTGTTAACTAATGTTCATGGGGGAGCTTCTATTGATTTGGTTGGTTTCAAGGTAATACATCAGTGTGTTGGATAAGAGTTATGGAGTACTCGTAGTAAGTAAGGAAGAATGCAAGGAAGTGAGCACGGAGTATGATTATTTTTTTTGTTTTCTTCTCTCTGTTGGAAATGGTGATTCAGTCTATAGTCTATACAGTTATATCCTGCTTGCTGATGCTTTGAGACTTTGAGTGCATGCAATCGTCTTGGAATATGCAACCCGAGGAGGAGACGTTAAATTTCTTTTTGATAAGATTGTTTCAAAATGTTGTGGGTTTGAAATGGTGCAGTTAGTAACATGTATTTTTTTTTTGTATATTCCTCCATGCAGGTTCAATCTGTGAAGGTTATTCGCAACAAACAAACCAATCAATCAGAACGTTATGGTTTCATAGAATTTGCTAACCGTGCTGCAGCGGAGAGAGCACTAGCTACTTTCAATGGTGCATTGATGCCACAAACAGAGCAAGCATTTCGATTGAATTGGGCATCTTTGGGTGTTGGTCAAAGGCGCCAAGATGACTCTCCAGATCACACACTTTTTGTTGGAGATCTTGCGGCTGACGTTACAGATCTCGTGCTCCAAGAAGCATTCCGAGCTCATTATTCTTCTGTTAAGGGTGCAAAGGTCATTACCGATCAAACAACAGGACGTTCCAAAGGATATGGGTTTGTGCGATTTGGAGATGAGAGTGAGCAAACACGTGCCATGTCTGAAATGAACGGAGCCATTTTGTCAACTAGGCCCATGAGACTTGGTCCTGCTGCTACCAAGAAACCGGCTGCTGTTCAGCAGAAAGGTAAGCTTGCTTTGATTTTCTCATTGTGTGTATATGCTGGATTGTTTGGAGATTGTATTTCTATGCTTTCTGTATTTGTTCAAGCCTGCCATATATATTTATTATTTAAGGCGACAAGTCAAGATAGCTGGACCCTTGCGAAGTTATTCCTTTCTGTACTTTATGAAGTCCTTCACTTAGTTTAAGAAATCCTTTTCTTCCGGTTTACCTTTATAATCCAGGACATATAATATTAATAAAAATCTGCGGTGAACACTTACAAAACCTCATATTGTCTCAAAGCAGGACACCAAGAGGCTCTCGTATTGGGGGCCTGGATGTGATTTCAGCCGAAATGATTCCACTTTAGTGCGTGGCCTCATTTTAGGTCAGTCATTTAATAATGCCGTAAGTTCAATATATTTATTTTCCGCAGTGGCATGTATGATGCTACACAATTTAGTATCTCCACTGCCTTTCTCATACCTTTTTGTAAAGGACAGCTAGTGAGCTGTGAGCATTAAAATCGTTACTTTATATTCACTTAAGTACTATAATTATTTGAACCACCTAGGCATATTATCAAGTTCTATCGCACAACTTTCCGCTTAAAAGTTTATTTGACGTTATGTGTATGGGATATTATTTTCATAAAGTTATTTTAATTATCTCTCAATATCAAGAGTACTGTTGTGCCCTTGTGCTTCAATTATAGTATCTCCTAGGTCGGCGTTCTGTAAAGCCTGGTACAAAACCTGACCAGTTAGGTTAAATTATTATCGACGCCTTGTTTTAGGTTGTAAATTATTTCTGATTTCATGATGCCCTGTAGAGAACTCATACTTCAGCTGCCACGATAAATAGATCAAAATATCTCCCATATGTTTTAAAATTTTAATATTTTCTGGGTGTAGTTCAAAGTTCAAACTACGTACCAATACTAGAAAAGCTTATGTTTAATACTCCCCCTAATTCACATCGTTCCTCCCATTCACTTTATATAGGGTCTTCTTGGCGGCACTTTGAACATTGTTTAGCTACCTGTATTATTTGTTTTTCGGATGAAAAACATATTTTACAAAGAAATTTTTTGATACAAATTTAACCATGTAAATATATTACTATGAAGTTTTATATTTTATAGTTAACTCATGGTTGAAGTTCAAAACTTTGACCTCTATAAAGATAAATGGGAGGAACAAAAAGATGTGGAGTAAATAGTTGTATATGCAAATAGATGCATTTGTTATAAAAATAGGCTAGTGGATATAGACTACAAACTACTCAATTTCTATATACCAACAAGAAGTGAAGAGCCGACACATTTGTTAACCTCTTGAAGATATGGACACATTGGCTTGTGGCTCACTTCCTCACAGGCTCACATCCACCACATCTTGGGTTGGCAATAGCTGCATCTGCGTTTGATACTGCTTTTTTGTTGCATGCTTCAAAGTAGAGTAACTGCAAATACCTACTCCGTATAATTTATGTTTCACTACTCCATTGCCTCATGCGTCTCATAAAGTCTCTTTTCAGTGTTAATTGGTGTACCATATATTACAATTTACTTTGGACAGGATCACCTTTACTAATCATATTTCTTATTCACTTCCTCATGTTGGTGCGCATGTGTTAAATGCTGTTTTTATGAATCAGCATGTTTGTGAGTTGCTTTGTCAGTAATTTGAAACGTTCCTTTTGGTCTGATTTGTGGGAATTTTATGTGACTTAACAGCTCCTCTTCTTGTTTAGATTGATAATGTACCTTGTGAATGTGGGGTTGCTTACTGAGTTCCGGATTGTTTGTGTTTGTTTTGTTTCTTTGAATTCTATGGTTGCCAGAATTTTTATGTGCACATTTAGCCTATGTTTTTCTATGACTTTTTGACATTGTTGTATTTATTCACTCATCCCTGGTAAACCGGTAGCACACTATTGTATCCCACAGGCCACAGCTGCAGTGTCTTGTGCTTGTTTAAACAATTCTGAATTTCATGTTATTTTCCCTTTGTAACCACTGTTACTCAAATGTCCCTAGGCTCTATTTTATAAGAGCTGTCGGATGTATGCAGGATTATCTCTGCATATAAAATGCAACATGAAGTTTCAGGATGAAAATGTTTTGATAGTTTGTTTACCATCTGCCTCTTCACTATGTTTGTAGAGCAGCCAATTTCTTCAGGAATATTAGAATTTCTTACAATTTGGACTTGCGGTTAGTTAGTGCAGTACCACTTGCATAGTGCCGTCATGATCCTTGCTTCCTAAGACCCTGTTAGGTCATATCTTCATAGGGAAACATCTTGGACTTTGTTCACGCTGGTGGGATGTTTGCTCAGCTGCTGCTAACTAATTACTCCATATTTGTATTTTACTCCATAACTTACGCGAATAATTGGTTTCAGAGATTCTCCGTCTTCCCCCTTAATGTTTACAAAGTTGTTTTAGTCTATCTTGATTTGAAATGATCAAGATCGTATTCAATTGTTAAGCTTTGCCTTGACTGCAGCTCCAGCTTCTCAGAGTACATCTGGAAATCCAGGAGAAAACGACCCAACTAATACAACTGTGGGTACACCCTGCATTAGTTTTTTTTTGTTTGTGTGCTGATTTTTCTTGTTTCTCTTGTTGATTTCTTAGCCATGGACCTGTTTGATGCAGATTTTCGTTGGCGGTTTGGACCCTAGTGTTCTTGATGATCAGTTAAGACAGACATTTAGTCCTTACGGGGAGTTGGTTCATGTGAAAATACCCTCTGGCAAAGGCTGTGGTTTTGTGCAGTTTGCTAACCGGTTAGAACTGCTACTTTGGCTGCTATGATACAATTGCTTGCGTGCGACCTACTGACTAATCAGCCAAGCTTTGTAACACGGTCTTCCTCATATAATAATACGGTTGTACGCAATTGCGTATAGAGCTTTCTTATGCAGGATCTGTATGCAATGGAGTATTTTATTGGCGGACTCTTAATGTCTGAAACTTACTGTCTTTTGCTTTATTATTCATGCAGAGCTTCTGCTGAGCAAGCACTGGCTGCATTAAATGGAGCGCAAATAGGATCCCAAAATGTTAGGCTCTCATGGGGTCGTACTCCTTCTGCTAAACAGGTTGGTTTGTTTGGCGGTCTTCTCTTCAGTGTGAGTTGACTTTTTGTACTTTTGTTGTAATCGATTGATCAACTTTGTTTTCCTTACTTTTCGCAGACTCAATCGGGCCAGACTCAGTGGAACGGTGGTGCATATTATGGGTACGGTCAGGGGTACGATGCCTACGGATATGCTCCAGCTCCCCAGGATCCTAACATGTACTACGGAAACTACCCTGGATATGGGAATTACCAGCAAACCCAGCAGGTTAATACGTCGTTTATCCCTATCTTTCCTTCTCGTTGGTGATATACCTCCGCATTAATTTCACAAAGACTATTATATAGATAGATAGATAGCCCTTTATGTTAGACCGACTATCTGCTAAATACCAGCAAACCCAGCAGCAGGTTAATACGTCGTTTATCCCTATCTTACCTTCTTGTTGGTGCAGTACCCTATGAGACAGTCTTAAGTCTTAACCGCATTCATTTCACAAAGACTACTATATTAGATAGCCCTAGTATCTGGGGACCCTTTTGATGTCCTTACATTGAAGCAATTTCCTTTTATGTGTGTGGTGTGTCCTCTATATGTGGGGTTGGTTGGGGCGTGAATGGTTTGCATTACTGTGAAACAGTCGTTTATGGAACTGGTTATGGTCAATGGTACAGTTACTGACATAGACACATTTTGATTGTGGAAAATACATTGACTGCCAATATTTTGACGAAAGCGTTGTTTCCGTATGTGCAGTAATTCCTTAAACGGCAACCGCGGCTAGGAAATCCATGGAAATTATATTGGTGAGTCGATATTAAGCTTGTTGTTAAGACTTAAGAGAGAGATGGCAGATAAATAGTGTCTTTGTTTACTTGCTGGTTCTATGAGATGAAACCTTATGGTATACATTCCAAATTTGAAAAGGGTGGCTTTAGTGTGTTTGGTTTGTTTTTTACTATGAGATATCTCAATGTCACTCACTGCTTGCTTTGTGTTTGTGTTTGTATTAGTATTAGTACTACAAGTACTTCGTATTAGAATCCCTGAAACCTTCCAGTGATTATGAAGTAAGTGCTTGTTTTGCCTCCTCCATCCGGCTTTAGAGTCGGTTTCACATATGAAGTTGTTACTAAGTTGGTATTTGGTGACCACATCTATGTGAAATGTCTCACAAGTCACAATAAAAGGGTGACCTTAATGCCATACCAAAACGTATTACGCCACTCAAATCACACTTTGTGAAAAAATAGTACTTTCATCCGATGAGTGGCAAAATATGTTTTAGGTGTGGCGTTATCAATTCACCGATAAAATTACCTCTCATGTTTTGCTCCAGCCTCCCAATCTGTTTTGACATGTTCCTACATCTGCGCATCTTGAAAATTTAATTATGTGTCAAAGGACTGTCAAAATTTAATTTGTGTAATCATGAATTCACATTATTACTTGGTAATTCGTAAAAAAAACATGCCATGTTCTATAAGTTTGTGTATGACAGTTGGTCTGTCTTATGACGGATATATCCATCTTAATTAAAACGGATCAAATAAATAAATGTGAGTTGAGTAGACAATCATCCACAATCATGTACCGAGTATATCACTATTGTATGCAACAATCAACACAATAGACCGACACCTGGCGACCTAGAGAAAGAGAAAGGAAAAAAAAAACAGGAATCGCATGATTGCCGACTTTGTACGTCTGCTGGTATACGTTGCTTATCACTCCAACTTTGGTATACTTGTTACTTTAACTTTGGTACGACTATATTACACTTACACCGTCACGTATACTCCGATCCCTTAAGTTTGTAATCACCTCTCATGTTTTGCTCAGCCTCCCAATCTTTTGTTTTGACATGTTCCTACATCTGCACATCTTGAAAATTTAATTATGGGTCAAAAGTAAAACATGATTTATTTTAAGTTAGTACAAAATTTTGACTTAATTAATTGTATATAAATATTAGTAATACGTACAAGTAATATTTTTGACGACATGTTATAGACCCGTATCAGGACCTTTGAGGCTTCAACCTTATGTGTGTATATGATGCAACCCGTGATCCTACCCGTTTGATAGTTCTAATTTCAACTTGCATGTACCAAAATACCCAAATAATGTGACCTAAAACCCGTCTTAAACTTGAAGCTTCATGTTAATATATTTTCGACACCATTTAACTTTATTGCTATAAAACCGATACACTACAAATGATCAGTCATTGTCATTGAACCCACGATATGGTGTCTTCGCATATAATTGACGAAAGAAAGGCTAAACATATTTTGGTGGTATGGTATACGAGTACAAAAGAAAGATAGGAACAAAATAATGGAATATTGGATGTTTAGGGACAAAGATAGGAGCAAAGTAAATTTGGTATGGGCTTTAATTTTGTAGTAATGGAGTTTACTTAGTTGAGGTATTTTCATGCCGCAGGTAGCAAAAATCTGAATAATAGCACGGCATGAGTTACCAACTTACCATTCACGTAACCCACACTCGGTAACACAAACCGATCAAGTAATTATGTACTCCATATTTTATCTCAAGAAAAGTACTTCCTCCTTTTTTCTAGTATATTCTATCAATTTGATTAAACTATACGGAGTATCATCTAAATGAATATATAATGGGTAGATTCTTGAAAATAATTTGGAAACAAGATTTCACATGACTATATTTTATATTATATAATTCCCTCAACCAAAAAAACAAATGCAAAAAACTATTAAAACGGAGGAAGTACTCCGTATTTAATCATGTGTATTATTTGACATGTCATCGATCTATTACCCGAGTGGAGTATATTGTAACGAAAGTTTCGAAAAAGAAAAAGAAAAAAAAGAAAGGGATGGAATCTTTCTTTTTCTCAATTCACGTAACTAACTAACTATAGATCGTCATGCATGCAATGTATACTCGACTTACTCCTCATCAAGTCATCATCATATCATCTTCTTCCTCACTTCCCTTCTATATATATATATATCACCATCGATCTCCATGTATACTACTCCATTATTACTCCTCAATTCTCCATAAAAAAAATTACTCGTATTATAGTACTAATTTAATTTCTGAATTCGATCAATTTCAATTCATGTTACTGGCTGGCCTCAGCTCACCATTTGTCCTCACATTTGGTAAATTTTTTTCTTTCTATTTTTGTGGTATGGTTTTTTTTGACAGAATTATTTGGTTTGTGTCATGGTTCGTTATAAAATACGGTTTAATCCATCGTTGATTTATGACTATATATATATATATATATATATATATATATATATATATAATGACATTTAGGAGCA
This sequence comes from Agrostemma githago, assembly GCA_958450325.1. Lineage (NCBI taxonomy): Eukaryota > Viridiplantae > Streptophyta > Magnoliopsida > Caryophyllales > Caryophyllaceae > Agrostemma > Agrostemma githago. The sequence continues at coordinate 74,873,329 of OY288246.1, forward strand.
CCGAGCCTCAAATTGTTGTAGGATTAATTTGGTGATTTTGTATGTAGCTGTAGCTATTTTATATTTAATATTTGTATTATTAAGCTTTAAATTAGGCTGAAAGCATGTTAATGTTGATGGATTAGCAAAGGGTAAAACCGTCAATTCAAGTTATGTCTTTGAGATTACGTTTGAAAAATAATAATTTGTCGTAGATATAAAATTTGAATAAACGCGTTATGTACATGAGATAGGATCATAGGAGTGATAGCTATCAACTTATCCTTAATTATATGATACGGAGTATAGTTTTGAATAATAATTATAATACTAATACTAAAATTTGAAAATTATGGTTTTTTTTTTTGTTTTTTTTAACTTTGTTTGGATTCATCAATAAAATTCTCTTTTTTATAATAAAATAAATAAATATGGAATATGGAGACATTTAACCTGAGGCCACAATTTATAGAGAAATTCGTTCGGCTATAATGATCTTAGACTTATTTATTTAAGAGTCGGATTTACAATAAACTAGTGTAATACCCGTGACACGTCACGGGTTGGTGAACATTTTTTAAAAATAATAGGAAGTTAGAAATAAAGCGTAATACCCGTGAAAATTCACGGGTTGAAACGTTTTTTCGCATTAAAAAGGCAAATCACAATTCATATGAGGGTGAACGGAAAGAGGATATTGGCTTAAAATAACGTAAATGAATTGAATATTGACGCATATGATTATTATAGTGTGTTCAATATCGAAGTCAAAGAACAAACGTGAGTATATAGGTAAATAATAATTCCGGATAGTGTATGATAAATGTAGATGTCTTACGTATAACGACATATGATGTCGAAATGAGTACGTGTATAATGTTTGTTTGACACAACTCATACAAAAAAAGTAAGAAGGTCTGTAATGAACGTTATGGCCTCTAAAACATAAATATTCTGGGGCGGAACCCGCCCGAGCCATGACCCCGAGCAGAAATTAGGTAAATAAAAAAAAAATTACTAATATTTTAGACTAAAAGTTCACAAAATAGTAAAAAATATTTATTCATTTTCAAAATTTCTTTGTTAATAATATTATTATAAAAAAAATACGGAGTAGTATATTTTAAATCATATTTTTATCACATGATTATTATAATGATAAAAAATTCAATGAATTGAGTCAAAGTTTGTTATGGGTAAAAAAAATTTTATATATCAATTTTCTAATATAAACGCAATTAAATAAAATTTGTTTATTCTTACTAATATCATTTTTTAAATAAATGTTAAAAAAAACTAAGAATGAAATTGTATTTACATTTTAAGAAAAGTAAAGACAACTAACATTTTTTAAATGCATTACTAACGCGTATTTGACCCGAAACCCGACATTTTTCAAACACATTATTAACGACGGTTTTAACGATTTTTTTAACGGTTTTTTACCCGAAGACCAATATGTTTTAACGGTTTGTTAACATTTTTCAAACGTGTTACAAATGCTTAAGTTTGCTGATATGTTTGATGATACGCTTGCTGATACGAAGTACTCCTATATTTTAAACAATTCATGTTATGTTTATGGATATGATTAATTGGACATGATATTATTATTCATTAAGTACATGCAATTTTTCTCATACTATGTGGAAAGAAGTTGATGATAATTTGATTTTAAATTTAAGTACTATTTCCTCTCTTTTTATATTCACGTGATACCCGTGACACGTTACGGGGTTGTACACTTTTTATCTGTTCGAGAAAATTGCATGAACATTGGAGATGCAGTATTGTCGTTAATTATAGGTTTGTTATAAAGAATATATTAATACATTGAGTTTCTTAGTATACGATATTATTCCATCAAAATGATAGAAGGAAAATAACAATATAATATAAAATGTGTAATTCTGAGTCGAGTTATGACGTTAGACGACTCAACGCTTTAAACTGTTTTACTTGACTACCCAATAAGCCGACCCGTTAATATAAAGTGTTACTCGTATTTAGTATAGCTTTAAAAAAGTAAATTCATTTTCATTTTTCTATTATTAAACAAATAAGTGAAGGGTACTTCATTTCATCGATATAATACTCGTACAATATAGTGTGATACCCGTGACACGTCACGGGGTTGTGAACAAATCTTTTTGTTATTGGAAATTAGTAAGAGCAAAACATTGGAGGTGTAGTTTGGTACTAACAACACGAATGTTATTTCCGACATTTGGTAAGCAAATTCATATAAAAACGACTATGTTATATTGTTATTCGTATATAAAGAGAATTATTAAAATTACTACGATAAAATATTAGTTGTAATATTTATAATTAAAAAAAATTACTTTTATTATTTAAATTACAAACATGAACAAATTTTCAATTTAATACGATTTTTTTTTATCGTGTAGTAATAAAATAATTTTAAAGATCGAATTTTAATATTTTTTTATTGTGCAATGGAAATCAATAAATAATGTGAATTGTGAATAATCAATGAAAATCAATAAATAATTTCTCGATGCAGTTCACAATAAATAATAATTTCACAATAAATAATTTTTTGTGAATTGCAGTTCACGATGCAGGAGAAATTAATGAGTGTGGAGATTACTTCTCCCCTAAACAATCTCATTTCAATTTCTTAGCTAATATATGCCACTATTCCAAAAGATCAAAAAAGAGGACTTATTTCGAAATACTGCTCCTACGTTGCGCCAAGTCACTGCAAGCGGTGTCTTCTTTTATAGAAAGAAGATAAGGATGTTCACCATATTTAAGAGTCGGATTTAAGAGTGAGAATGGTAAATTACTAAATTTGATGTTCACCATATTTGAATTCGATCGACTTATTATAAGACCTCTTTTTCATCGTTTTATCACTTAAATAATAATAATAATAATAATAATAATAATCATAATAATAATAATAATAATAGCACAAAGTTATTATTATTGTGTAACAAGTACAAGTAAGAAAGACAAAAAGAGATAACGATCATTTTTCATGTAAGAGATCTCGCAAAATATTTTAATGTGCAACCGTTGAATATAAAAATGGATGTACAAAAGTAGTGTGTATATATTAGGATAAATCAAATCTTTGACTACGTACCTAATGAAGTCTCAATTTAATAACATACACCGTTATTTATGATTAGATAACATAGGTTATCTTTCGTAAGATAATCTATGTATTCTTTTTGATTGAATACAGACGAGTATTATTTTCTTACGAAATAAATAAATAAATATGGAGTATTAATCCGTCATAAATAATGATTCTGAAAATTCCTTCAAATGGTGTGGTTTTTACAGGTGCACGTACCAGCAGCAGTATCAATTATAATGTTGGGCAGAAGCATAAGGAGATGGACTTTTGCGATAGGACTTGAGACCCGCGGAAACCAATTGGGATGTAAGTGTCTTCTCATCGTCGTCCACCTGGTTTGCGGGGTAATTCAGCCCCATGAAACTTTGTGAGAGCGGGGCTTTTGGACAAGAATGTTTTGAGGTTGGTAAGGTTGATGTCCGCAACCTTGACCGACTTTAAGGAGCACCTCAATGTGAGGCGCTCAAGATCAACGATGTTTATCTTGGTGAGAGTTGAGCCCCAGAAGCTCAGCGATTCAAGAGAAGCGGCGACTGGCTTCATTAGCTGTCCGTGACCAACCACTCTCTCGAATTGCTCAACTCTCACCAAGATCAACGTCGTTGATCTTGAGCGCCTCACATTGAGGTGCTTCCTAAAGTTGGTCAAGGTTGCGGACATCAACCTTACCGACCTGAAAAAATTCTTGTCCAAAAGCCCCGCTCTCACAAAGTTTCATGGAGCTGAACGACGATGAGATGACACTCCTATCTCAATTGGTTTCCGTGGGTCTCAAACTTGTCACAAAAATCCATGTCCCTATCCTTGTGCCCATTGGACCTTCCTTGCAAAGGCTGGATTTTCGTGGTTGTGCATCGCTTTGTCACGAAGGACATTGCGAAATTATACATAGATGTCCCAATCTACAAATCCTCGAGGTATAAAATACATTTCCTTTATCAATTATCATCCTTATTTCGATATCCAAGATTTTGTTTTCTCGTATTTTTATTTTATTCTAGTAACATATTTTTTCCCCCTATAACAGACGTTAAATGACATCCAAGATTCAGGGCTAGAAATCGTAACGTAGACTTGTAAAAGTCTGAAATGTAATTTAGTGTAATTAAGATACTTGTGGATGTATAAACACTCTTGTTTAGCAACTTTTAATGTTATTTTTAATTCAAGTATTTGGCATTTAAATTTCGGAGTAATTGTTGTTTAGTTTAATCATTAAATAATTGTAATTAATTTTGGAGTAATTAATTAAAATTTTGTCTAAAAATTGAACAAAAAATATATTTTAAAAAATTGAGCAATATGAGAAGCAACTTCATAGTTTGAATTATTTTCATTAAAATTTTCAAAAAAAATTGTCATACATATAAAATTTGAAAAAAACGCGTTACTTACATTAGATAGGATCGTAGGAGTATAAGTTATCAACTTATCCTTAATTATATGATACGAAGTATTGTTTTGATTTAGGTATAAGGTTTCAAAGGAAAACGGAACTTATAAGTGTTGAAAAAAAGTACTCTATATTCGAGATATAAAATATACGGACTATAAGGCATTAGTATCAATTTACCCTACTATTACTCCGTAATAATAATAATTTTGAACTCAACTAAAAATGTTTAAATATAAGCTGAAAATAATATGATCTTAGGTGAATTTTTTTTTTTAGTTTGGGAGACAAGTGTAAAAGGTTATCTTTTGTGTTATAAGATAATCTACTATGTATTCTTTTTGACTGAATACAGTGAGTTACGGAGTTACAGAGTTTCATGGAACTCAATTACCCGCATGCAGACCAGTTGAACGATGATTCATCTAAATTGGTTTCCGCGTGTCTCAAAATTGTCATCCATCTCGCTCCCTATGCTTATGCCCATTGGACCTTCCTTGCAAAGGCTGGATTTCCGTGGTTGTGCATCGCTTTGTCACGAAGGACATTGCGAAATTATACGTAGATGTCCCAATCTACGAATCCTCGAGGTATTAAATACATTTCCTTTATCAATTATCATCCTTAATTATTTCGATATTATATCTAAGATTTTTTTTCTCGTATTTTATTCTAATAACATAAATTTTTTTCCTGTAACAGACGTTGAATGGCATCCAAGATTCAGGGCTAGAAATCGTAGCGCAGACTTGTAATAGTCTGAAGAAACTTTGGATAAGCCATGATCGTTCTCAGGACGGTCAAATCACGCACAACGGATTAATGGCCGTTGCAAGGGATGTCCAGCGTTGAGAGCGTAGCGTTAACTGCGTATGTAACGGACATGACAAACGCAACGCTGGCATGCATAGGGGAGAACCTGACGGAGCTTGAAGATTTCCGTCTAGCCATATTGTTGGATGGAACACCAACACCATCGGATTTCCCATTGGATGATGGAGTCCGAGCTCTACTCCAGAACCGCCCGAACCTAACAAGATAAAGTCTCATACTGGGACCGGGCGGGCTAGGTGATGCTGGACTAGGGCACATCGGTTAGTTTGGTTGTAATATAAAGACGCTGGTGATGACCGATGTTGGTGAGAGCGACGAGGGTTTAAGTGCACTGTCGAGGGGATGCCCGAGCTTAAAGAAGCTAGAACTGATGGCATGTCCCTTCACAGGACAAGGCGTGGCAGCGGCCGCAATGCAGCTAGTATCATTAAGATACTTGTGGGCGCGCCACTTCACACCATCGTCGCTTCCATCTGTAGACCATCTTGCTGAGCTTGAACGAATGAACAGTCCTCATTGGAATGGGGAGGTCATCACGGGAGATGGATTCAACGACATGGCCAAATTATGGGACCGTACAAAGGTCATTTACTTTAACCCGAGTAATGAGACCTTTGACGAGTTTGCGATGCCTAGTCGCATCATCGAGAAACCCAATAAACGGGTGTTAGGGTTAGGAGCCCTAAACGGACAAAATGAACTCGGTCTTGTCATTCAAGATACGAGCGATTTTGACTCACCCTACATATGAGGCTTGGGTGATGAAAGAATACGGAAAACAAGAAACATGGACATGTCTATGTAAAATTCCGTCATTGAAAATACAAAGTTTTTACGATCAAGTGAACTTCCTTGGGAGATTAAGTCGGGTGAGGTTTGGGTGAATCATGTGAAGTCTCCGGCCGCAACCCAAGAATCGAAGTTTATAGCATATGATCTCATCAACCAACGACTCAAGAACGTTCATGTCTCGGGTGACCAGGATATGGTCGTTACGATTACGTCCTATGAACCTACCTCGGTTTGGCCATTTAGTTAGTTAGGGGTATTATTAAGCCGTTCCTTCATGGCACGACGTGTCAGGAATTGTACGTGGCGTGGCAGCGGCCGCAATGCAGCTAGTATCATTAAGATACTTGTGGGTGCGCCACTTCAGAGCATCATCGCTCCCATCTGGAGACCATCTGGCGGAGCTTGAACGAATGAACCGTCCTTATTGGATTGGGTAGGTTATTCTTAACCTTTGTAACACGAAAATTTTAGTTATTCTTGGCCTTTGTAACACGAAAAATTTAGTTATTCTTAACCTTTGTAACACGAAAAATTTAGTTATTCTTGGCCTTTGTAACACGAAAAATTTAGTTATTCTTAGCCTTGGATGTAGAAACACTTTTGTTTATCACAACTTAATGTTATTTCTAATAAGAGTAGTCAAGAAGATCTTACTATCAAAATTAAACATTCTGATATGGAAAACAGTCTTACAAGCATCATAAGTGAAAAACCGCCATCAAGTAACCTCGTGCTAGAACGAACATCATCATATCGTCTCAAAATTTTATGGATTACAACATCTGACCCATACTAACAAACGAAGCGATTATAACAAGAGCAAAAACATTGGAGTCGATAACAATGTTCGTGAGAATGTGTATGATCACCGTGTTAGCTAGGTAACCCATCAATTGGTAGTACGTTTGTTCCTATAGAATTGGCGTGTGGGTCGTGGGTTGACACGGTCCAATACAACCCATAAGTCCACAACCCAATAAGTCACAAATCCACTTAGTCACGAGCGCACGACACGACATGCCATGGGTCATGGGTCGTACCTAGGCGGCCATTTCTTAACGCTGACACGACACGAACCCCACTTGCTTCCCCGTGATTGGAGTCGATAACAACATTCGTGAGAATGCGTTTGACCACAAACGTTCATTCATACTCCGTATTTGATTAGTAATTCAATCATTTCTAAGTATATACGGAGTAATCAAATTATTATAGTACTTCGTATAATGTAAACCATTATTATTACTATTACTTCGCATTATCGCAATTTTTTTATATTTTAGTTTGGTTCATGAAACGAGTAATGTTTATTTTCGATAATGGAAAACCCATAACCGTTACATTCAGTGCGCTAGAGGTAAATTCTCGGGTATGGAAACCAAACGAGTATTGCCAAGCAAATGAAAGAGTAAAGCGATCGTGTGTAATCACGTATTCACGTCTTTCCTTTAAAACTCATCACGGATTATTTTGTGATTAATTTGCTAAACTAAATTACTCGATTAATAATCACTCTTTCAGATCTCAAATTTGTTCATAATTTCCCCCAATTTCTCTTCACTTTTCTTAATTAATTTCTGGCGAATATGATCTCCTCCAGCAAGCTCAAATCCGTTGATTTCTATCGGTTAGATCCTTCATCCTTCATCTTTTAGTCAATCAATGATAATTCTGCAATTCGGCTTGTTTCTGGATTCAGTAATCGTAATTTACGCATGTTCATGATTTTTGTTGTTCAATTCTTTGCGTTTTATGATCAGAGTAATCATTGATTTAGTCGCATTACGTAATTACACTTGTTCGTGTTCGTCTTCGTTTTCGTCTTCACCACTCTCCTAAGACATTTTCGGTTAAGAATTGTTACAATGTGAGTACATGATCGATGTTTAAATGATCATCAAATGCTTTGATTCTTGCTTATAAATTGATAGTAACTGCTACTGCTACTGCTACTGAAGTTCCCTGTTCGATATGAATCTGTTGATCTGTAACATGGCAGTGTATCTCTAAATGTGTTTGTTTATTTGTCTCGATTCTGTAGTTTGTTTTTGATTGATACTCCATCCGCTCACGAATTTTGCCCCATTTTTATGTTGAATGAATATCGGACTCTGGTACCGTTTCTGTCTCGGCCATTTGTTCAGGTAAACAAAGGACCAAGACGAAGTGAATAGTATGGAATATTGGAATAGCGTTAGTTAACGGGTTTTAAACAGTTGTTGATGTCTTGTAAGGAGAATTGTTTGTTTTCTCCGGAAAATTAGAAGTGGTGTTTGTTTATTCTTCTTGGTTCTGTAATACTCCCTCCGTCACTATTTTTGCCCCATTTCTATGTCGACTGAATGTCGGAAATATAGTAGTGTGGATTATGGAATAGCATTAGCTAATGGGTTTTAAACGGTCGTATAGAGGACCTTTGGGACAGTGATTTATTCCAAAAATTTCCGTTGTTGATGTCTTGTAAGGAGAATTGGTTAATATTAACAGAGGTGCATATAGAGGACTTTTGGGACAGTGAGTTATTCCAAAATTCCCGTCACTGAATAATACTCTTTCCGTGTCGGTCATTTGTTTACCGTTCATATTATTTGTGAGCGGTATTATAATCAAAGGTAAAGAAATGAAAGAGACGGTGGGAGTATAGGGAAAGGGCCCGGAAGAGTTCATATTAGCAGAAAGTTTGTCTAAAGTAACTGGGATTGGATCCCCTTGTTATCTTAGTGAATTACGTGTGCTTGCTTCAGGCCTGCAGTAATTTTTTTGCTGTTTGTGAATTACTCCATAAGTTTGATGTTAGTATTTAGGGATTATAAACTATACTTCTGTGCCTAATGAGATCTCGTTAGAGGAAGTTGTCATCACAGAAACGTAGACTGTGGTCGATTGGTATCTTTTATAGTTCACATCACATCAAGTTTGTGCAAGATTCCATCATGTCGTTCTTAGACATATAACGGAAATAACAGATCTATTTCTGAGTTTGGTTTGCATGGTTTATCGTAACAACCAAGCTCTACTCCCAAAGTACCGCGAGGTTGCCTGGCATAATCTCTGTGAGGACTTATAGACGTATGGTGACGTTATTCATTATGTAATTGATCTTCTTCCTATCTGCATGCAGTAAAATTCCCAGAGATTTAACAGAAGCATCATTATCAGGTGCAGGATTGTCCATTGTAGCAGCATTGGCCATGGTCTTTTTATTTGGAATGGTAGGTAGCTCTTGCCTAACTCTCAGGTTTTCAACTAGTCATTCAATCTGAAACTAACTTGCTCGTTATCAATAACAATTTTTTTAGCTTCACTCCTTTGCTCTTGTTTGACATTTTTTTCCTATAGAGTGAATCTAATGTAGCTGGTAACTGACTGTTTGCTTGGCACCTTGGCCAATCTTGACTTCTTCTAAGGCACATAAGGATTTGTTTTATTTGTTTTAACTTCTAACCTGACAATTGTTAATGTTAAACTGAAACCTAAAGGCTGATGATTGGATGAATATTGTGTTGCATGAATTTTAACTATAGTTCACCTAGTCCTCTTGCTTGACTTGGTTACTCACGTTGAAAGGTAGATTAATAAAATCATGGTATCGTCGTGGATTAAGACATGAATCTGCAGTCGGTCGCCGGGGCCTAATCTCGGTCTTTGTGTCATAAATGCAACTGCTACCGTCTCAAAATGCATTCATCATACCTTTGAAACCTTTATAATTTGGTTGCAATGCGGAGTCACAACCTAACTTTGATGCCCAATAGAATGTCCATTGGCTGGCAAGTACAAATGCATGCATCTAGTGATTATAGTTTGACACTTGTGTCAGTCTCTTAGCTATTGCGCAGCTTAGTATCAAATGATCAGGCGTCAGAATTTTTGTTGTTTAACTCCATGAATATAAACTTTCTTTGGCTCAAGATCCTCAAGTTAAAGCAAATTTTCATTGTCTTGAAACTTATATCGAAGAAATGTTCTTTAATGGTGGACTGCAACTGCAATATATTATAGTTGATAAGTAGTTACATATTGTTGACCACCTCTACATCTGTAATAGTTGATAAGAGTCCTGGCGGAGAGTTCTTACGTATTGATTTCAATATGAGGTACTGAAGTACTTGACACAAATTTTCTTAATATGTCTATTCTACTCTTGTGCTGTACCCATCTCTTTACTCTTGTATAATACTTACAGTGTGTTTACCCCATTTTCTGGCTTTATTTCCTTTACTGCTACTATTGAGGTCCTTATCTATACATTGACTTCTAAATGTGGCACGAAATATCCAGTTTAAGTGCTCGATATGCCCTGTATTCAGCCCTGAAGTGAATGCAGATTTCATATAAATTTATTCTTTAGTTTCAGCTTAAATGAGTTGAGTGTCTCTGCCTGACTTGGAAAAGAGTGGTCTTTTGTAGAATCTCCCTGTGCGTAACTTGCTATTTTGTCATCCATAGCCTTTTCTACTTTGATGATGAATGATAGTTTGTGAGCCACTAACGGTTTTATGTATATACCATGACCGGTATGATAAGTGACAAGAGATTTGAGTTCTTTTGTAATTATGTAACCAATTTGATGAACTAATATAGGCGTTTTCTTGACGGGATATCTTCGGCTCTTTGGTAGAGTTTGTAATGTCAAATATAGTACTACCTCCGTATCTATATGTTCGTCCACTTTGTTTAATATATGGGTGGAGTATTATATTGGAAGTGGACGAACATATAGATACGGAGGGAGTATATTGGATTGGATTATATAGTTGATATTTTGTTTCAATATATATGTGATGCCGTGATCACATGCTGTTGGTTGGATATCTATTTCTCTATTTACCTTGAGAGTGAAGTTATTCAATTGCTACATCAGTACACCTCATGTCCAGTTTGCTGTTATTAAGCTTAAGTTTTGTTTGGTTATACTTTCTATCTAATAAAATCTTGTTAAATGTCTAAAGTTGAGTATTAATTTCCAGAACAGGTTGAATATAACAAAGACAGTACGCAAGTTCTCTATAGACTCTAATATGAGACCAACTGGTCCCGAGTACTTATCTGGAGCAAGCACGAAACTTGTTAAGCATGATGACGGTGGTGAGGAAGACTATGAAGAAGGTTCCCTTGCTCTTAATGGGCAAAATTTTGAGAGAGTTTCACATGAGTAAGTTTTGCATTCATTCATTTTTTTTGTTTTTCTTATAGCCTTCTGTTTCATTTCTTGATAGGTTTGATGAATACTATTAATATTGTTGTTGTATCATGTAGCCATGCTGCTTTCATATCTAATCATTCCTCAATTGATAATTGGCTTTGCTTTTTCAGGCATGATATTTTGGTAGTCAACTTTTTTGCTCCTTGGTGTTTCTGGAGCAACAGACTGGTAAGTTTATTTGGAAGCTTCAAGTTCTTATGCTTACTTGGTTATGTGAAGGAACATGCCATCTCTATGTATGTGCCTTTTGGTGAATGTCTAGTTTATACTTACATCACAACAGGTGCTCTTTGTCCCTGAAAATCCTCTACCATTGAGGGTAGGATAGTCCATTATCACTTATCAGGACATTCTGCTTATCACAATTATAATCCAAGAAAAAAGGTTTTTTTTATTAGAAATATTTGTTAAACGATACATATATTTGGCAAAGGGATATTGTTATTGTTTTGGTTATGTGGTGAGACACCCATGCTTGGTCTGTTTGGTGAAGTTTTTCTTCATAAATCCATGACATACTATGCTCTTTGTCCGTGAATGTCTTGTGGCATTGAAGGCTAGACAATGTGATATCTTGTTGTGTTGATTATCATAGTTCTAGGTAGTATGGTTGTTTGGATTACTGATACTTGGCACAATGTCACACAATCACATATGCCATGTTAAGGGAAGTGGTTTTCTCTAGAATAGCTTCAGTAGGAAGTCCCATCATTAGGCTCTCTATACTAATAAAGCTCTTCGGGTGCGCTAACTAACATAGCACCTTAGGCACATCTTACATGTGAAGCACACTCAAAGGAAAACTAGGAAGGTACACTGCTATGGAGTTTCAATCTTACTTGTCGTTGCGCCTTTCTTCGTTTCTTTACTTCTCATTTTTCTTTTGGCTTCTTTTTTTACTTCGTGCTCCTATTTCTTACTCCCTCCATACCACTACGATCTTCCCATTTTTATTCCATTGTGAGGGATATAATAATGAAATGGGAAGATCATTTTGGTATGGAGGGAGTACTTTTTATAGATTTTTCATTTCTATTTGCTTTCTCTCCTCTTTCGTTCTTTTGTTTCCCACCTCGTAGCTCGTTATGGTTACTTATGGAGTTATGGTAGTTGGCCCCATTTTATGTATCCACGGAGACTTTGCTTTGTACTATTACAACTGCTGAAAAGATGTTGATATTATCCAATTCATTGCGTTTTCTTGTTGGGACTTGCACATTTGATTTGAAATCACGCACCACTATATCTATATTTGATGCAATTATGTATTTTTCTAGTTATGGAGCTGGGTCAATATTAAGTCAGTCAAACTGATGTGTGAGTTTACGTTTTAGCAAATTCATTTGAAGTTTAGTTAACTTGGAAATTCTCTAATAATCTGTATATTTTTTATTGGAATTGGAATTATTTTATTCAAAGTCCAACAAATAATTATTATACCTTGCCGGTGTGTTTGATTTTTAAGAAAAGAACACTCTCTGCAAGTCTTATGGCCTGTATACTTGTATAATTGATTTATTTGTCTAAAGCATCCTATCGGAGAACAATTTTAATTTCTTGGGTTTAATTCTTTGCTCAGAAACCAGCTTGGGAGAAAGCAGCTACTATCATTAGGGAGGGTATGCTGCTGTCATTTTGTGTTACATTTTTCCTCATTTGCGTTGTATTGATGTGTGGAGAGGGTATTCTTCAAAAAGTTATCATTGTCATTTGCCATTTCTGTTTCAGACATGATCCCGAAGCGATGGACGTATTCTTGTGGGTAAAGTTGATTGTACTGAACAAGTTGATTTATGTAGAAGGTATTCTTGTAGAGTTTCAGATTACCCTTGCGAAGTTTTTCCTTTCTGTACTTTATGAAGTCCTTCACTTCCTTAGTTTAAGAAATCCTTTTCTTCCGGTTTACTTTTATAATCCAGAACGTATAATATTAATAAAAAATCTGCGGTGAACACTTACAAAACCTCATATTGTCTCAAAGCAGGACACCATGAGGCTCTCGTATTGGGGGCCTGGATGTGATTTCAGCCGAAATGATTCCACTTTAGTGCGTGGCCTCAGTTTAGGTCAGTCATTTATTAATGCTGTAAGTTCAATATCTTTATTTTTCGCAGTGGCATGTATGATGCATTGATGCTACACAACTTAGTATCTCCACTGCCTTTCTCATACCTTTTTGTAAAGGACAGCTAGTGAGCTGTGAGCATGAAATTTGTTACTCCGTACTTTATATTCACTTAAGCACAATAATTATTTGAACCACCTAGGCATATTTTCAAGTTCTATCGCACAACTTTATGCTTAAAATTTTATTTGACGTCATGTGTATGGGATATTATTTTCATAAAGTTATTTTAATTATCTCTCAATATCAGGAGTACTGTTGCGCCCTCGTGCTTCAATTATAGTATCTCCTAGGTTGGCGTTCTGTAAAGCCTGGTACATTACCTGACCAGTTAGGTTAAATTATTATCGACGCCTGATTTTAGGTTGTAAATTATTTCTGATTTCATGATGCCCTGTAGAGAACATATACTTCAGCTGCCACGATGAATAGATCAAAATATCTCCCATATGTTCAGTGTAGTTAAAAGTTCAAACTACGTACTAATACTCGAAAATCTTATGTTTAATACTCCCCCTAATTCACATCGTTCCTCCCATTCACTTTATATAGGGTCTTCTTGGCAGCACTTTGACCATTGTTTAGTCTAGCCACCTCTATTATTTGTTTTTTGGATGAAAAACATATTTAACGAAGAATTTTTTTGATACAAATCTAACCATGTAAATATATTTCTATGAAGTTTTATATTCATAGTTTACTCATGGTTGAAGTTTCAAAACTTTGACCTCCATAAAGAGAAATGGGAGGAAGAAAAAGATGTGGAGGAAATAGTTGTATATGCAAATAGATGTGATTGTTATAAAAATAGGCTAGTGGATATAGACTACAAACTACTCAATTTCTATCTACCAACAAGAAGCGAAGAGCCAAAACATTTGTTAACCTCTTGAAGATATGGACACATTTGCTTGTGGCTCACTTCCTCACATTCACCACATCTTGGATTGGCAATAACTGTATCTGCGTTTGATACTGCTTTTTTGCTCCATGCTTCAAAGTAGAGTAACCGCAAGTACCTGTATAATTTATGTTTCACTACTCCATTCCTTCCTGCATCTCATAAAGTCTCTTTTCAGCGTTAATTCTAGATTTTTTTGGTGTACCATATATTACAATTTACTTTGGACAGGATCACCTTTACTAATCATATTTCTTATTCACTTCCTCATGTTGGTGCGCATGTGTTAAATGCTGTGTTTATGAGTCGACATGTGAGTTGTTTTGTCAGTAATCTGAAACGTTCCTTTTGGTCTGTTTTGTGGGAATTTTTTGTGACTTAACAGGTCCTCTTCTTGTTTAGATCGATAATGTAGCTTGTGAATGTGGGGTTGCTTACTGAGTTCCGGATTGTTTGTGTTTGTTTTGTTTCTCTGAATTCTATGATTGCCAGAATTTTTATGTGCACATTTGGCCTATATTTTCTCATGACTTTTTGACATTGTTGTATTTATTCACTCATCCCTGGTAAACCGGTAGCACACTATGATGCCCCACAGGCCACAGCTGCTGTGTCTTGTGCTTGTTGAAACAATTCTGTTGCACACAATGACGTATAGAGCCTTCTCGTGCAGGATCTGTTGCATATTGAGTATTTTATTGGTGGACTCTTAATGTCTGAAACTTACTGTCTTTTGCTTTATTCATCCAGAGCTTCTGCTGAGCAAGCACTGGCTGCATTAAATGGAGCACAAATAGGATCCCAAAATGTTAGGCTCTCACGGTGGTGCATATTATGGATACGGTCAGGGGTATGATGCCTACGGATATGCTAACATGTACTATGGAAATTACCCTGGATATGGGAATTACCAGCAAACCCAGCAGGTTAATTCACTTATCTCTATCTTTCCTTGTCCTTGGTGATATACCTCTGCATTAATTTCACAAAGACTATTAGATAGCCCTATATGTTAGACCGACTATCTGCTAAATACCAGCAAACCCAGCAGCAGGTTAATACGTTTATCCCTATCTTACCTTCTCGTTGGTGCAGTACCTATGAGACGGTGTTAAGTCTTAACCGCATTTATTTCACAAAGACTATTAGATAGCCCTACATGTGAGACTATCCGGTAAATACCAAAGTATTTGGGGACCCTTTTGATGTCCTTACATTGAAGCAATTTCTTTTGTTGATTGTAGTTGATAGTTAATACCCCAATTTCCTTTTATGCGTGTGTGGTGTGTCCTCTATTTGTTCTTATATGTGGGGTTGGTTGGGGCGTGAATGGTTTGCATTACCGTTAAACAGTCGTTTATGGCTTTATGGAGTCTCTCTTTCAGAACTTGGAACTGGTTATGGTCTATGGTACAGTTACTGACATGGATACATTTTGATTACAACAACATCAACATCAGAGCCTTACTCCCAAAAGATTTGGGGTCGGCTAACATGAATCAGAATTTGAGGTCATCAAGCCGTCATGCCCAAAACAAAAAAATAAATAAAAGCAAAAAAAGAATCATGTCCATCCTATGTGACTAGGTTTTACGTTGGTTGCCACCGGCCTACCGCAACCCTCCTCCTTTGTCTGGGCTTGGGACCGGCAGTGAGTAAAACACCCACAGGCGGAGTTATATTATAGACACATTTTGATTGTGGAAAATAAATGTTTAGCGTAAATTTGACTGCCAATAATTTGATACTCCTACGTATCATATTTTGATGAAACCGTTGTATACGTATATGCAGTAATTCCTTTACGGCAACAGCGGCTAGGAAATCCGTGGAAATTGGTGAGTCGATATTAAGCTTAGCTTGCTGTTAAGAGAGAGATGGCAGAAAAAAAATTCCGTATTCGAGTTCAAGTACTTTTTTTTGTACTAGCATACTTTTACCATCTTTAGTCTTTGTTTACTTACTGCTTCTATGAAATGAAAGTTGTGTCATGTGTGGCTGTTATGTTCTTACATTCAAATTTGGAAAAATGTGGCTTTAGTGTGTTTGGTTTGTTTCTTCTGGTTTTTATGATTATGAAGTGCTTAGATTTTCACAAAAACTTCCATGAGATGAGACGGTCTCAAAATAATTTTACCGTACTAAATTAGTAACTACCTCAATGGGAAGGTTTCACAACAATCAGTTATTCTCTCCTGTGAGACTGTCTCACCATAACTTATCGTGAGACCTACTAATACAAATAAAATAATAAAATGTCTCATATAAGAATTTGTGAAAAACTAATAATAACCAAATTACCTCTCGTGATTTACTCTTGCCTCCCAAACTGTTT
Source organism: Agrostemma githago (assembly GCA_958450325.1). NCBI lineage: Eukaryota > Viridiplantae > Streptophyta > Magnoliopsida > Caryophyllales > Caryophyllaceae > Agrostemma > Agrostemma githago. Next base: position 74,890,006 of record OY288246.1, read on the forward strand.
TAAATGTGTGTCGAAAATAAAACATGATTTATTTATGTTGATGCTACAAAATTTTGTCTTAATCTAATTATATTTTTAAGTTGATAAAATATTGATGAAAAAAAAATACTCGTATAGTTTTTATTTTTACAATTTTTAATTATCATTTCAAATATAATGTAAATTATTGAGTAATATTTTAATAATTTTGACGATACATTATAGATCCATATTCCGACCTTAATTCAGCCCGTGACCTGTATTTGTTGTATTTGATTTGATTTGTATTCAATTGGACCTGTACTTTGATTCAACCCGTTACCTGACCCGTTTGACCGTCCTAGTTACAACTTACACGTTCCAAAATACCAAAACAAGGTAATTAACTTGATGTTAATATATTTTCGACACCATTAGACTTCATTGCTATAAAAGCGATATGCTACAAAATTATCGGTCATTGGCATCGGACCCATGATAGGGTGTCTTCTCATATCATAGCCGAAAGAAAGCGTAAGCATATTACGAGGAGTAATTAGTGGACAAAGTTAAAGTTATTAATAAAGGAACTTCCTGCATCTCATAAAGTCTCTTTTCAGCGTTAATTACTTTGGACAGGATCACCTTTACTAATCATATTTCTTATTCACTTCCTCATGTTGGTGCGCATGTGTTAAATGCTGTGTTTATGAGTGTCATGTTTGTGAGTTGTTTTGTCAGTAATTTGAAACGTTCCTTTTGGTCTGTTTTGTGGGAATTTTTTGTGACTTAACAGGTCCTCTTCTTGTTTAGATCGATAATGTAGCTTGTGAATGTGGGGTTGCTTACTGTGTTCCGGATTGTTTGTATTTGTTTTGTTTCTCTGAATTATATGATTGCCAGAATTTTTATGTGCACATTTAGCCTATATTTTCTCATGACTTTTCGACATTGTTGCATTTATTCACTCATCCCTGGTAAACTGGTAGCACACTATGATGGCCCACAGGCCACAGCTACAGTGTCTTGTGCTTGTTGAAACAATTCTGAATCTCATGTTATTGAAGCGACTGGAACCTTACAGTCTTTTCTTATAGTTATTTTCCCTTTGTAAACACCGCTACTCAAATGTCCGTAGGCTCTATTTTATAAGAGCTGTCGGATGTGTGCATGATTGCATCATTATCTCTGCATATAAAATGCAACATGAAGTTTCAGGATGAAAATATTTGGATAATTTGTTTACCATCTGCCTCTTCACTATGTTTTTAGAGCAGCCAATTTCTGCAGGCTTTCTTGATGGAATTTTTGTTACGATATTTTTGTAGAGCAGCTGTTCGAGCGATTTATGCCGTAGTAGTTTACAATATTTTTGTTGATGTCGTCTGTTTGTTTCTTGTCTCTGGTTGTTAGAACTTAGAAGGCAGTGTTGTGATTGTACTGTTCGTGTTGATGTTCCACTCCGTTTTCAAATTTCCTAATCTTAAAGAATCACGTACTTAGTCGTATTACAATACGATGTTGATGTTCCACTGTTGGAGCGATTCATGTCGTTCTAGTTCACGATATCGGTGTTGATGTCGTTGGTTTGTTTCTTGTCTCTTGTTATTAGAAGGCAATGTTGCGATCGTAGTGTTGATGTTGATGTTCCACTCCGTTTTCAAATGTCCTCATTATAAAGAATCGCCTACTTAATTGTATTACAATGTTATGTTCAATTGTTCGAGCGATTCATCCTGTATTAGTTCACGGTATTGATGTTGATTTCGTCGGTTTGTTTCTTGTCTCTCGTTGTTAGAAGGCAATGTTGAGATTGTAGTGTTGATGTTGATGTTCCACTCCGTTTTCAAATTTTCTCATTATTAAGAATTGCCTACCTAGTCGAATTACTATACGATGTTGATGTTCAAGCGATTCATGTCGTACTAGTTCACGATATTGGTGTTGATGTCATTGGTTTGTTTCTCGTCTCTGGTTGTTAGAAGGCAATGTTGAGATTGTAGTGTTGATGTTGATGTTCCACTCCGTTTTCAAATGTCCTCATTATAAAGAATCGCCTACTTAGTCGTATTACATTAGTTGATGTTCGACTGTTCGAACGATTCATGCCGTACTAATTATCTTCAGGGTTATATATCAATGGCTTCTTTGCTTATCCTGTTTTCTTTTAGAGGCATTTAGGTATAGAGATGTGCTATTTTTTTTGTGTCGTCCGATTTGTTAATGTTATAATCCATGCCTGCGGTTTCTACATTTGACTCAAGTATGTGATCATCCGATTTGTTAATGTTAAAAGGCATTAGATATAGAGAAGTGCTAGTATTTTTGAATGGGCAGGGAGCGGAAATATGTGGGATTGATGGGTATGATGTTGGTGTTACACGTTAGAGTCATACGGAATTATGGATATTTGGTCCGGTTTTTTGAGTTGAATAAAAAGATGAGGTTATTTAGGTGGTGAATTTGAGTGTTACTAATGTTCATGGGGGAGCTTCTATTGATTTGGTTGGTTTCAAGGTGATACGTCAGTGTGTTGGATAAGAGTTACTCTTAAGGGAGAATGCAAGGAAGTGAGCACGGAGTATGGTTATTCTTTTGTTTTCCTCTATCTGTTGGAAATGGTGATTCAGTCTATACAGTTATATCCCGCTTGCTGATGCTTTGAGACTTTGAGTGCTTACAATCGTCTAGGAATATGCAATCCGAGGAGGAGACGTTAAATGTCTTTTGGATAAGATCTGCAGGTGTTTCAAAATGTTGTGGGTTTGAAATGGTGCAGTTAGTAACATGTTTTTTTTTTTTTTTTTTTTGTATATTCCTCCATGCAGGTTCAAGCGGCAGGTTATACGCAACCAACAAACCAATCAATCAGAACATTATGGTTTCGTAGAATTTGCTAACCGTGCTGCAGCGGAGAGAGCCCTAGCTACTTTCAATGGTGCATTGATGCCACAAACAGAGCAAGCTTTTCGATTGAATTGGGCATCTTTGGGTGTTGGTCAAAGGCGCCAAGATGACTCTCCAGATCACACATTTTTTGTTGGAGATCTTGCGGCTGACGTTACAGATCTCGTGCTCCAAGAAGCATTCCGAACTCATTATTCTTCCGTTAAGGGTGCAAAGGTCATTACCGATCAAACAACAGGACGTTCCAAAGGATATGGGTTTGTGCGATTTGGAGATGAGAGTGAGCAAACACGTGCCATGTCTGAAATGAACGGAGCCATTTTGTCAACTAGGCCCATGAGACTTGGTCCTGCTGCTACCAAGAAACCGGCTGCTGTTCAGCAGAAAGGTAAGCTTGCATTGATTTTCTTATTATGTGTATATGCTGGATTGTTTGGAGATTGTATTTCTATGCAGTTCTTAAGCTTTGCCTTTACTGCAGCTGCAGCTTCTCAGAGTACATCTGGAAATCCAGGAGAAAACGACCCAACTAATACAACTGTGGGTACACCCTACATTAGTTTTTTTTTTTTTTTTTGTGTGTGTGTGTGTGGGGGGGGGGGAGTTTTCTTGTTTCTCTTGTTGATTTCTAAGCCATGGACCTGTTGGATGCAGATTTTTGTTGGCGGTTTGGACCCTAGTGTTCTTGATGATCGTTAAGACAGATATTTAGTCCTTACGGCGAGTTGGTTCATGTGAAAATACCATCTGGCAAAGGCTGTGGTTTTGTGCAGTTTGCTAACAGGTTAGAACCGCTACTTTGGCTGCTATGATAATTATATACAATTAATATACGATACAATTGCTTGCGTACGACCTACCAACTAATCAGCCAAGCTTTGTAACACGGTCTTCCTTGTATAATAACACGGTTGTACGCAATGGCGTATAGAGCCTTCTTATGCAGGATGACTCTTAATGTCTGAAACTTACTGTCTTTTGCTTTATTCATCCAGAGCTTCTGCTGTGGAAGCACTGGCTGCATTAAATGGAGCGCAAATAGGATCCCAAAATGTTCGGCTCTCATGGGGTCGTACTCCTTCTGCTAAACAGGTTGGTTTGGCGGTCTTCTCTTCAGTGTGAGTTGACTTTTTGTACTTTCGTTGTTATCGATTGATCAACTTTGTTTTCCTTACCTTTTCGCAGACTCAATCGGGCCAGACTCAGTGGAACGGTGGTGCATATTATGGGTACGGTCAGGGGTATGATGCCTACGGATATGCTCCAGCTCCCCAGGATCCTAACATGTACTGTACTACGGAAATTACCCTGGATATGGGAATTACCAGCAAACCCAGCAGCAGGTTAATACGTCGTTTATCCCTATCTTACCTTCTTGTTGGTGCAGTACCCTATGAGACAGTCTTTAAGTCTTAACCGCATTCATTTCACAAAGACTACTATATTAGATAGCCCTAGTAATTGGGGACCCTTTTGATGTCCTTACATTGAAGCAATTTCCTTTTATGCGTGTCGTGTGTCCTCTATATGTGGGGTTGGTTGGGGCGTGAATGGTTTGCATTACCGTGAAACAGTCGTTTATGGAACTGGTTATGGTCTATGGTACAGTTACTGACATAGATACATTTTGATTATAACAACAACAACAACAACAACAACAACAACAACAACAACAGAGCCTTAGTCCCAAAAGATTTGGGGTCGGCTAACATGAATCAGAATCTGAGGTTGTCAAGTCGTCATCCCCAAAACAAAAACAAAAAAAAAAAAAAAAAAAAAAAAAGCAAACAAAGAATCATGTCCATCCTATGTGACTGGGTTTTACGCTGACCTACCGGGCTTGGGACAGGCAATGAGTAAAACACCCACTGGCGGAGTTATAGACACATTTTGATTGTGGAAAATAAATGTTTACGTATCATATTTTGATGAAACCGTTGTTTACATATGTGCAGTAATTCCGACATGGCAACAGCGGCGAGGAAAACCGTGGAAATTGGTGAGTCGATATTAAGCTATAAGCTTTGTTGTTAAGAGAGAGATGGCAGATAAATATTTCTGTATTCGAGTTCGAGCACTTTTCTTTTGTACTACTAGTAGTATACTTTAACCATCTTTATTTAGTCTTTGTTTACTCACTGCTTCTTCTATGAAATGAAAGCTGTGTCATGTGTGGCTGTTGTGCTCTTAGATTCAAATTTGGAAAAAATGTGGCTTTAGTGTGTTTGGTTTGTCTTTTCTGGTTTGATGAGATATGTCACGGTCTCAAAATAATTTTACCGTACTGAATTAGTAACTACTTCAATGGGAAGGTTGGTTTCACAACAATCAGTTATTCTGCTGTGAGACCGTCAACAAACGTAAAAAATTCATTGGGACGGAGGGAGTAATAACAAAATTACCGTGATTTACTCTTGCCTCCCAAACTGTTTTAAATGTGTCTGAAAATAAAACATGATTTATTCAAGTTGATACTACAAAATTTTGAGTTAATTTAATTATATTTTAAGTTGATAAAATACTAATGGAAAAATATTCCTGTAGTTTTTATTTTTACAATTTTCAATTATCATTTCAATCATAATGTAAATTATTGAGTGATATTTTAATAATTTTGACGATAAATTATAGACCATATTTTGACCTTAATTCGGCCCGTGACCTGTATTTGTTGTATTTGATTTGATCTGTATTCAATTGGACCTGTACTTTGATGCAACTCGTTACCCGACCCGTTTGACAAGGTAACTTGATGTTAATATATTTTCGACACCATTAAACTTCATTGTGATAAAAGCGATATGCTACAAAATTCTCGGTCATAAAACTTCATTGCTATAAAAGCGATATGCTACAAAATTCCCGGTCATAAAACTTCATTGCTATAAAAGCGATATGCTACAAAATTCCCGGTCATTAAACTTCATTGCTATAAAAGCGATATGCTACAAAATTCCCGGTCATAAAACTTCATTGCTATAAAAGCGATATGCTACAAAATTCCCGGTCATTAAACTTCATTGCTATAAAAGCGATATGCTACAAAATTCTCGGTCATTGGCATCGGACCCTTGATAGGGTGTCTTCTCATATCATAGCCGAAAGAAAGCCTAAGCATATTACGAGGAGTAATTAGTGAGATAGGAACAAAGTAAAAGTTATTAATAAAGAAAAGAAAAGATAAAAACACTAAGCATATTACGAGGAGTAATTAGTGAGATAGGAACAAAGTTAAAAGTTATTAATAAATAAAAGAAAAGATAAAAACATTAAGCATATTACGAGGAGTAATTAGTGAGATAGGAACAAAGTTAAAAATTATTAATAAAGAAAAGAAAAGAAAAAAAACACTTGATGCGTTACTTGGATTATAAGCCAGGAATATCTTTACTTAGAGGTAGAGTAAAGAATAAAGTTCAAATTCAAAGTACTCCAAATTTAATATGAGTAAAATATTCACTGTTTTTATAAGGTTATAAGTAAAAATATGCAGTGTTTGTCTTTCTTCTAAATTCCTAACACAAACCATCTTTGATTCCCAACACAAAACAATGGTGCATCACCGTGATCTGTCACACGATATAATAGGATCCGTACTATTGTAGATGGAGAATAGAGCGTCCGTATCCCCGGTATATATGCAAGCAATATAATAGCATGAGCTCGCCTGGTTGAGTCGACGTCATGTAACCATCCTCCTCGGCTAGCTACGTTATAGAACCTATCCTACGTGCCAGGCACGCAGGTTCTACAACGTATGTAGCCGAGGAGGCCAGACGACGACTTAACTTGTCGAGCTCATGTGTAGAGTCATGTCATTGCTTGTAGACCTGGGTTACGGACGCCCGGTTCTCCATTCATGGTAGTACTCATTCTATTATCTCGTCCGACAGTACAGAAGCTTCTTCGCTTGCTCACTTAGCTTGACGCCTTTATTTTATCGTTATTGTCAATAATGGATGTAATATGGATTTCGAGAGCCCAAACAGCATGTAATCTGATGTTCTACAAATTATCAGTCGTTGGTATCGAACCTATGATATTAGTGATCGATCTTTGTCTTTTTAAAAGCGATATGCTATGTCATGCTTCTTTGTCTCTTTAGAAGTTTCGTGATCTTTGTGCCTAAACGAAAAACAAACAATTCATCGAGACAGAGGAAGTATCAATAGAACTCTTAGACACTCAATTTAGGATCCCATTCTCGACCTGAAGCGGGTCATATCGGATCGGGCCTGAATTAACGACAAATTTACTATTATACCCTTCGGTAGATTTAGGTTTCCCAATTTTTGTGTCCCCGACTCTTATCCCTTGAGTCAGACTCGACGCTGGGGATATAATTTCACCACTTCATTCAGGATCATCTTCATCTGCATATATTCATTCCCATTTTCGATATCATCCATCGCATTCAGTTAGTAAAATGTACGAGTAAATGACATTCTGCGTCTCATTCTGTGGTGCGTCATTTCATACCGACACAAAATGAGACGCAAAAGTGACTTACGATCTTAAAAAGTGACACAGAAAGGAAAAGAAAAAACGTGTGACTGACCATAGAGTAGAACACCATGGCTTCTATGTGATGCGGTTTATGCACGATATAGTAAAAAATTGCTCCACGATAAGTGACTTGGATAAGGTACGCTTTTCATTACTATGATCCAATGGGTTATGAGTATGAACTGTGGTGGGGTAGGGGATCGTACGAAAAATTACTAATTCAATTTCCCTTTGTAAGTTAGAGTGAACTATTATAGGATGAATATGGATTATGAAATTAGGTTCGTGAACTTGTGTTTGATTGGTCAATTTTGTGGATGTTGTTGAAGCTGTTGAAATTGGATATTTTGTAAATATGAATGCATATGAATTATATATGAATATTGGTCGATTTTGTGGTTTAATAAAGACGATGAGTATATGGTTGTAGTCGTTGGCGACATGAGGCACGACTTTGAACCGATCTCTTGTGTTGAGTTGGTCAACTTCAGCACGAATGAATCAAAGTTGGTCAGTTGGAGCTCACATCAAGAACTTCTACGAGGAGTAAATGGGGTCGGAACGGTTGTACATGGGATCCCACATTGGGTTAATAAGGAGTTCGATGACAATGACATGGACGACAAACTATTATGGGACCGTACAAGGCTCATTTACTTTGACCCGAGTAATGAGACCTTTGACGAGTTTGAGATGCCTAGTCCCGTCATCGAGAAACCTAATAATAAACGGGTGTTAGGGTTAGGAGCCCTAAACGGACAAAATGAACTCGGTCTTGTCCTTCAAGATACGAGTGATTTTGAGTCACCCTACGAGGCTTGGGTGATGAAAGAGTACGGAAAACAAGAAACATGGACTTGTCTATGTAAAATTCCGTCTCTAAAAATACAAAGTTTTTACGATCAAGTGAACTTCCTTGGGATTAAGTCGGGTGAATCATGTGAAGTCTCCGGCCGCAACCCAAGAATCGAAGTTTATAGCATATGATCTCATCAACCAACGACTCAAAAACGTTCATGTCTCGGGTGGCCAGGATATGGTCGTTACAATTACGTCCTATGAACCTACCTCGGTTTGGCCATTTAGTTAGTTTTTTTTTTTTTTTTTTTTTTTAGTCATCGAAGAGCGCACTTAGTCGCATTTAGTTAGTTAGGGGTACAGTATTATTGAGACGAATGGGGTGTATTTTATGAATTACCGATATATTATTATTGTAGATTTGTGTTAGTTTTTTCTTGCCGATTAAAAATCAATGAATTATGCTTACGGATTTTAGTTTGAGTGTTCGGACAGGTTCAGGTCGAGTTAGTACAATAATATCGACTTAAATAATCATCGGTCCGAATTGAAAAATGTTTTTGAAAATCAAAAATCTCGTAAAAACCGTGAATTAGACGTGAAAAAGGGAATGAAATAATGAAACGGGGAAAATACAAAACATTTTCTATTCTATTCTATATATTAAAACCGTAAAAATTGTCGAAAATCCATCCTACGAAGGCCCGCCCAGATTCCGGCCCATCAAACCCGACCCGATACTGTTTCCGCCTCCATGGAAACTTGACAAGCTCGTGTACCTCGGAACTCAAGTTCGGTAAGTTCACCCACCATGGAAACTTCCATCTCACGGTACACGCTTTACCCTTACTTGCACCACACGCCAAGCATGAGGTGTGGCTTAAACCCACCTCTGAGATGTCGTTTTTGTATGGTAACCCGATTTTGAAGGCTCATCTGGGTCGGATTACGGAGGATATTAGTGCTGGTGATGGTGTTGTTGTTTATTCAATGGCGGATATTCCGTTAGGGTTTGGGGTTGCGTCTAAGTCGACTAAGGATGTTAGGAAGTCCGACCCGAATGTTCTTGTTGTTATTCATCAGGCTGATATTGGTGAATATCTTCGTGCTGAAGACGAGCTTTGATTCTGATTGCTATGTTTTCCCCCAATTTTACGGGTTTTTTTGTAGAATTATTAAGTATGTATGTGATCTTGCTGTTATATCGGATACGTATGTTATGATACACTGGGCAATTTTCGGACTTAATGCTATGATGTTGGTATTATGCTCTCTTCTTCCCCAATTTTGCGAGTTTTCTGTAAAATTAGGTGCTTTGTATCAGATACAGATGTTACGATACAATGGGCAAATTTTGGATTTAATGCTATGATGGTGGTATCGAGCTTTGATTGTTCTGTTTTCCCCCCAATTGTACGGTTTTTTCGTAGAATTAATCAGTATGTATGTGATCTTGCTGTTATATCGGATAGTTTGTGATTTGTAGTAGTAAGTTATTAATTGCAATGAAGAATTCATCCCAGTTCAAATGTCTTTTCGGGTCAATTACTGCAGAGATTACATACATTAATGATGAAATGGTGCTGTAATGGCGATAACACCACTGAAGTATTGATCTCAGTTCAAACCGTCTTTTTGGGTCAATTTGTGTTGAGTTTACCAATTGCAACCGTCTGGTACATTTGGTTTTCTCTGTGAATGTCGAATTCCCAGATCCCAAACCTTCAGTGCTCACTTCCTTCTCGTAATAATCTCAATGAATCAGATACATAGATTATGATGATACGATTGCCATTTTTTTGGATTTTGTGCTATGATCCGAGGGGTTTAAGGAGGTGGTATTATCTCTGTGGAATTTAACGATGTTGCATCTGATTAAGTTAAGCGGCCGAGTTAATCAAATTTGCAGTACAGTATTTCACTGACTTTGTGACACAGTATGCTGCCTGCTCATCTGGGAGCAGCAGCAGAGCAGTGGTTGAAGGAAACCGTTCATATTGTTAATGCTCCTGTTACTTTTCTGCGATTCAGATATCGATTTAACTTAACTTGTTTTTAGGCATATCATGTTAGCTAGGCTACCCGCTACCCCGACTCATTCTGGTAATTCAACGATGCCAAAACTTAACGATTTCCTATTATAACGCTAGGTGCGATACAGTGAGATTAGTGTTAGTGACAAACAAACCTGAATTTGGCCTTTATGAAAAAAGCTTAATCAATCAAACCTTATGTAGTTTATGTGGTTTCAAAATCATAGGATTCGATCGAGTGGATAGCAGGCATAGATTTACTTATTACGAGTATTTTTCCAAGTTGAGAATTCTGTCTGTTGGATTGATGATAGTCCGTCTGTACTCTATATCAAGGATTCAAGGCCATTACGATGGTGATACTGTAATAGTCCAAGTCTCAGTTTCTAAGCTTTGCCAGGGTTCCTTCAAAATCTTCGATTTTTATTTATTTACTCCGTAACATTTTATTTTGAAATTTAGAATACAAATTTTAACGTTTAATATTGATGATATACTAATGTTCATCGAAAGACGTCAATAGTAAAGACTATAATCAATTTATGAAATGATAGTAATATTTCTAAATTTAAGAAAACCAAAATAAATTAAGATTAAGAATGATATATTTAGATCTCCGAACCCATTTTCAATTCTGGACAGGATCCGTGACCCATCGCCCAACTCCGCCACAAAACCCTAACATCAACAATGTAATAGTCGAAACTCGACTATAAGGCTTGATTCAAAATAAAATGTTACTGAATAAGAACAACTTATAATCGTTTATTAGTTCTTCATACTTAATACTATACTACTTATTCTTATTTTGCTTTGAAGATTTAATCAAAATTCGTAACCAAGTCATCATTGATTCCTTAATGTTGCTTTGAAGTTAATTTTAGCATATACCAAGGTAAAAACCGTAATAATGGTTAAGGAATAACTTAGTTTCTAAGTCATTAATATGCTTAATCATACAGCTATAAATATGGCCATAATGCTTGGTAATTAACATAATACAACCCTCACAAAACCCTCACAAATACAAAGTCATTAAGCTAAGTGTGTATCCGACTAATTAATACAACAATGGCGCCTCCCCGTGAGCTATCTGACGAGATTATAGAGTGTGTATTGCCCTACATGGACAACCGGGTGTCCGTATCACAAGTGTGCAAACAGTGGTACGAGCTCGAGAGGCTAAGTCGACGCCATGTAAGCATCCCGCTCGGGTACGTTATAAACCCGACGCGGCTTGTTCGTCGGTTCCCTAACCTTGAGTCTCTCACGGTTAAGGGAAAACCGAGACCGGCGATGTTCGACCTGGTACCCGAAGAATGGGGCGGGTTCTTGGCGCCGTGGCTGGAGGCAATCAGCGGACTGCGAAGGCTGAATTCCTTCCATTTCCGCCGAGGGGTCGTCTCGGACAGAGACCTCGAGAGGATTTCCGCCGTCTTGGGGAACCGGTTGTCCAGCCTTAAGCTGGTGCATTGCGTGGGTTTCAGCACGGTCGGTTTGGAGGCGATTACAGGAGCCTGCAAGTAAGTTTTCGTACATCATCAAATCAAAGGGTTTCCGTACTTCATTTCGTTGATTCCAAATGTATGATTGAGACCGATAATGTTTGGTTTCGATTTCAGGAATTTAAGGACGCTGGTGATAGAGAGCTGCCGTATCAAAGATAAAAGCGGCGACTGGCTTCGTCAGCTCTCCTTAAACAACAACCAGTCTCTCGAGTCACTGAGCTTTTATGGCTCAGGTCTCACTAACATAAACGTGGGTGATCTTGAACGCCTCGCATTGAGGTGCTCCCTTAAGTCGGTCAAGGTTGCGAAAATCAACCTTACCGATCTAAAAAGATTCTTGTCCAACAGTCCCGCCCTCACAGAGCTTCATGGAGTTGAACTACCCGCGGAGCAGGTGGACGACGATGAGATGAGACTGCCATCTCAGTTGGTTTCCGCGGGTTTCAATTCCATGAAGAAAGTCCATCTCCCTATGTTTCTGCCCATCGGACCGTCCTTGCAAAGGCTGGATATCCGTGGTTGTGCATCGCTTTGTCACCAAGGACATTGCGAAATTATACGTAGATGTCCCAATCTACGTATTCTTGAGGTATAAAATACATTTCTTTTATCAATTATCATCCTTATTTCGATATCTAAGATTTTTTTCTCATATTTTATTCTAATAACATTTTTTTTCCCTTAACAGACGTTGAATGGCGTCCAAGATTCTAGAGATCGTAGCGCAGACTTGTAAAAGTCTGAAGAAACTTTGGATCAGCCATGATCGTTCTCAGGACGGTCAGATAACGAACAACGGATTGATGGCCGTTGCAAGGGGATGTCCAGCGCTGACAGCGTTAACTGCGTATGTAACGGACATGACAAACGCAGCGCTGGCATGCATAGGGGAGCAGCTGACGGAGCTGGAAGACTTCCGTCTCGCGATGTTGGATGGAGCACCAACACCATCGGATTTCCCATTGGACGATGGAGTCCGAGCTCTACTCCAGAGCCGCCCGAACCTTACCAGATTAAGTCTCATACTGAGACCGGGTGGGCTAGGTGATGCTGGACTAGGGCACATCGGTCAGTTTGGTTGTAATATAAAGACGCTGGTGATGACCGATGTTGGTGAGAGCGACGAGGGTTTAAGGGCACTGTCGAGGGGATGCCCGAGCTTAAAGAAGCTAGAACTCATGGCATGTCCCTTCACAGGACAAGGCGTGGCAGCGGCCGCAATGCAGCTAATATCATTAAGATACTTGTGGGTGCGCCACTTCAAGCCATCGTCGCTATCTGCTGACCATCTGGCGGAGCTCGAACAAATGAACCGTCCGCATTGGAATTGGGAAGTCATCACGGGAGATGGCTTCAATGACATGGCTATGACGACCCACGTGTTCGCCTATTACACGATGGATGGGCCAAGAACGGACAACCCGGGCTTCGTCTTTTCTATAGGCCGTGAGTTACAACATTTGATTTTCTTTCGTTTTTGTTACCCGTCACCTTTCTTTTAATTTTCGTTACTTTCGTCATTTATGTAGGGACAACGGCCCCACCAGCAAGGCGCGGATTGCGAAGAACGACTCAGCGAAGATGTATGTATCCGATCATAATCTTGTGTCGCTTTTTTCTTTTACGTACTCTTGTGTGGATTTAATATGCTAATATCGACATTTATAATTTTGGCCAGTTATCGCCGATGATTGAAGGCTGAACCGAGACTTCCTTGCTGCGTGTAGAAGACAAATAGCTAGAAGTTATTCTTAGTCTTGGATGTAGAAGCACTTGTGTTTATCAACTTATTAATGTTATTATTTTATCAAGGAATGCGAAAGTCGACACTTTTTTTTAAAAATGAACTTAGAAAGGGTAATTTAGATAAATCAAACATGGCAAACTTTACATCTCTGCATATAGTAGGAGAAATTAATGAAGAATTCATCCCAGTTCAAACCGTCTTTTCGGGTCAATTACTGCAGAGATTACATACATTATGATGAAATGCCCAATTTTCATTTTTTTTTTTTTGCTACAATGGTGCTATAATGGCGATAACACCAATGAAGTATTGATCTCAGACTGAAATGCATCCCGAAATGAGTCGAATACAATCTGATTTGCACCATACTGCAGCCTGTAACAGTTCAGTCGAGTGCAGTCCAGCATTACCACGGCCTGCATCAAGTCACAACTCACAGCTTGCACATGGTATAGATTTAGCCTGATTTTCAGTTCTAAAACACACTAGAAATAACTCAAAAATGCAGCTCTCAAACACACGCAAATGTAGCCTGAAACAATGATCTGGCAGCCCAATTCACGACGAGTGAAAGAGAGCAGCCTGTCATGACACTAACTGCAGCCCCGAACATGCTCCAATACAGCCTGCATTGATGTGAAAATTGCAGCAGCCCCTTGCACTTGTTATTAGCCTTGAATGCTACTCGAGTCACTAAGAATGCACATCATCTTTTTTCTTTGTATTCAGGTTTGTAACAGCACATTTCTATCTTGCATTTGTCAAGTCTTCATCTTCATGTTAAAAAGCACATGCATATCAGCTATAATACAGTTGAATGCAGCCTGATTCTGTAGCCTGTTCTTTCTATTACTATCCTAGTCTTTCCTGATAAGTGTGAAACTTGGGCTTGGAAATAGTCATTAAAGACCGATGCCTCCAAAATTAACATAAATGCAATCCTGAGCCTAAAATCTCAGGATTACGAGCTTAGGTGAAATCCGGCATAAGTCGATACAATTCTTTTAGCTGCCTAACACTTCTTGAACAAAAGTTAAGAATCATTCATCCCAGAATTGGGTTCAAGGTGTGCGGTAAAAACGAGGCTATCCTACTTCCACGAGAAGTACTCCAAATGTAATACTTGCAGCTAAAGACACCCAGAGCAAGAATCAGTAGACAGCAATCAGTATATCACAGAAAATCAAGAGGGATGAGTCTAGCAATCAAGTTCACCCAAAAATTCAGTTGCAGATCATTCAAAACTAAACTCGAAACTTCATATACTTCATACCTATCATATGTCGCTTATCACATACTACAACATTGGCTACTTGAGATGTTGAGCCTCATGGAAGGAGTAAAACCGAGTGTCAAGATGAAAAATAAAATTCTACCAAAGAACTAATGGAACAACAATAATGACGGTGACGGTTGGATATGAATGAATTAATACCAAAGAACTAAAGGAACAACAACAAAAAACGATCGGTGGATATGAATGAATTAATACAAGTAACTTATTAATGTGTTGGTGGTTTGGTTCTCCGATTTGGGTCGGGTTAGGGCGAGACTTCACTTTGGGTGTTAGACCGGGTTCAGGTCGAGTCAATTAAGCCGCCAGCCTCTGCACAAAAAGAACAGGTAATATTCATCCTGGAAGGTTAAACATGCTGAAATGTCGTCATCTACACCCGGAACACTACTGTTCATAATGGAAGTTAAACAATGTCTAAACATGAACATGCTGGATTATTCATAACAAGGACTGTTTTTCAATCGGAAAACCCAATTAAACTCGAAACGCAACTCGAAAACAGTAAAACAGTTACTCCAACTCAAAAACAGTAACTCGAATCGATTCATGGCAAACGATTAAACCCAATTCAAAGAAATTCGAAATTCCAACACACAGAAAAGAAAACCCAATTTATAACATAAAAAATTCATGTCGATTGATTTTAGGGAAGAAATTCGAATCAATTCATGAGAAACGATCAAACCCAATCCAAAGAAATTCGAAATTCCAACACACAGAAAAGAAAACCCAATTTATAACACGGAAAATTCATGTCGATTGATTTCAGGGAAGAGATGGATGTGATTTCAGAAGATGAACCCTATAATTAGGGAAGAGGGAGAAGGCGACATACATACACACATACATACAGAGGCGGCGATTACTGATACCGGTGGCGCAGCAGGATTGATGGAGGAAGGATCGAAGGCTCTAGGGTTTTCTCTTCTCCTAAGAAACTAGATGGAAAGACGGGCCGATTTTTAGTGACAATAATAATAAGTCAGAGGATTGCATAAATTTGTGAGACTACGCAATAGTAGAAAATAAGTCGTAGGTAAGAGCATGTTTAATAATAAATGAATAGTATCCACATACGTGAATGTGTTTTTTGGGAGGTCATACATGCGGTAAACGTCAAATTAAATTGTACTGCATTGTATTTAAGACTCGTAATATCTCTCTTTAATTTTGTCGATATGGAGTTTTTCTAAGACTCAAAAGATGTTTGGTTGATATATATATATATATATATATATATATATATATATATATATATATGAACGAATGATTACTCTTATTTATTATATAGAATTTAATCAGCTCATCAAAATTTGTCGATGTGAATAATTTTACTTAATTTTATAGTCTTAAAAGATTAATGATCAAAAGATTTTTTTTGTTGATATCCAAGAACGAATGATTATTCTTATTTATAAATATAGAAATATCACATTAATATAATTTTTTGATGTGAGATAATTTTATTATTTCTATATGTAATAAATTCATTACCTTTTCAAGCAAATAATATGAAATTCATAACTTTATAATAATTCACACACATTTATAGTCTTAAGAGCTTTTTTTAGACTCAAAAGAGAAATTTTTACTTAAGTTTGTTATAGTCCTAAGAACTTTTCTAAAACTCAAAAGATATTTGTTTATATCTATGAAATTCATGACTTTGTAATAATTTTTCAATGCGAGAAATGTTACTCAAGTTTATAGTCTTAAGAGTTTTTTAAGAGATTTTACTTAATTAAGCTTATGGCTTATCAATTTTTTTAAGACCCAAAAGAGTTTGTTTTTCCATCTAAGTTATTAAGAACGAACGATTACTCTTATTTATATATTAATTAGAATTCGATCACCTTATTAGGGAGTATACTTTTGGATAAATGATTATCTAAAACGAATGATTTCTCTTATGATATCTAATCATAATTTTTCGATGTGTTATAATTCTACTTAAATTTATATTTCTAAGAACTCATTTTAGGACTCAAAAGATTTATGATTGATATTTAAAGACCATGATTATTTTTATTTATATAATAGAATTTCATCACTTTTTTGTAAATTTTTGATGTGGAATAATTTTTACTTCAATTTATAGCTTAAGACGAGTATTATAAGATTCAAAAGATGTTTGATTAATATTTAAAACGAATAATTTCTCTTATTGATGATGTAGAATTTCAATACCTCATCATGATTCTTCGATGTGGGATGATTTTAATTAAGTTTATAATCTTAAAAAGTTCTTTTAGGACTCAAAAGATTTATCGTTGATACCTAAAAACAAATGATTGCTTTTACTCCGTATTTATATAGTCTTAATTACTCTTATTCATATAATAAAATTCGATCACATTATTATAATTTTTCGATGTGGATAATCTTACCTTAAGTTTATAATCTCGACTACTTTTGTATGTAAGACTCAATTTTTTTTATATCTAAGAACGAATGATTTATCTTATTTATAATATCAAATTTCACCACCTCATAATTTTTTGATATAGAATAATTTTGACTTAAGTTTAGATATAATCTTAAGAACTCTTGTAATAATTTTAATTGAGTTTATAGTCTTAAGAGGTTTTTAAGACTCAATTGAGTTTTAAAAGATATCTAATAACGAATGATTAGTCATAATTTAGAGGAATGATTACTTTTGTCTTATTGTAGAATTAATTACTCTTATTTCTTATTTATAATATATTTCATTACCTTCTTATAATTTTTCGATGTGAGATTATGCCACTTAAGTTTGAAGTCTTATGGGATAATTTACTGTCTTATGGGATAATTTACTGTCTTAAGAACTCCTTTTAAGACCCAAAAGAACACAATAAAATCATCATCTTATTAATTGTTTCGATGCATGGGGAACAATTTTAAGGGTGTAGTCTTATTAAGATTCTCTTTAAGACTCAAAAAATTTTTAGTCGATATTCAAAACAATAATTACTCTTATTTATATTATATAATTCCATAACCTCATCATAATTTTTTGACGTGGGATAATTAATTATTTAAGGTTATAATCTTAAGAGTTCTTTATGACTCAATTTTTTTTTGGTGAATATCTAAGAACGGATGATTACTATTATTTATAATATAGAATTTCATCACCTTATTATAATTTGTCGATGTGGGAGAATTTTACTATCTTTATATGTAATAAATTCATCACTTTTTCGAGCAAATAATATGAAATTTATACTCTAATGAAAGCATTTTCTACCACGAATCTAATTATTTCATTTTTATAAATTTTTTTACGATAAATTTTTTGTTAAACAAAATTTAAAGATTTTAAGATGAAAATTACAAATCATCACACTAATATAATAGATTAAATATATTATTGTAATAATTAAAAGATTCTCTACTTGATTTTTTTTTTATTATTAATGACACTTTCCTAAATTGAGCTTTGATGTAACGGACCAATCACATCGCTCGAAAAGTTCCTCCTTTATATATATATATATATATATATATATATATTGATTCAAGGATTGAGTTACTGTATTGATTCAATTCTCGTTAGTAAAAGGGATTTACGTTTTTATGATTTCAATTCAATTCAATTCGACTCTTGCAACTTTCCTCATGATCTCCATACAATAACTTGTAGTACGAGTTTTCACCGAGTCCTTGTTGTCGAACTTGTTTCTCTAATTGTCTTAGAATCGTTCAAACTGTCTTTTCGGGTCAATTACTGCGGCCGTCAATTTGTGTTGAGTTTTCCAATTGCGACCGTCTGATCATTGGTTGGTCGAATTCCCAGATCCCAACCCTTCAATGCTTACTTCCTTCCTTCTCGTAATAATCTCACATGACATGGATTATGATGATACAATTGCCATTTTTTGGATTTTGTGCTACGATGTTAAGCAGCCGTTCATATTGTTAATGCTCCTGTTACTTTTCTGCGATTCAGATATCGATTTAACTTAACTTGTTTTTAGGCATATCATGTTAGCTAGGCTACCCGCTACCCCAACTCATTTTGGTAATTCAACGATGCGTGCTGCTGCCAAAACTTAATGATTGCCTATTTGACGCTAGGTACGATAGATACACTGATCTGAGATTAGTGTCAAAATCATAGGATTCGATCGAGTGGCTAGTTTTTTTACTTATTACGAGTATTGTTCCAAGTCGAGAATTCTGTTCTGTCTGTTGTTTAATGTTTACTTGTTTTGGTTCTCGAATTCTGTGTATTATTACGGAATACTAACGCTGTCTCAAGGTCCACAAAACAATCGTCTAAAGCCTTAGGGAACCATCGAACGAACACAGTTAGAAGAACAACTTACAATCGTTTTATTAGTTCCTCATAGTTAATACTCCATACTTATTCTTATTTTGCTTTGAAGATTCAATCGAAATTTCCGAACAAGTCACCATTGATTCCTTAATGTTGCTTCGAAGTTAATTTGTTCATTAACTTGGAACGAGGTTAAGTTAAGGTATAAGCATATACCAAGGTAAAAACCGTAATAATGGTTAAGGAACAACTTAGTTTATAAACTAAGTCATTAATATGCTTAATCATATGGCTATAAATATGGCCATAATCCTTGGCAATTAGCATAACACAAATCGATCAAAACCCTCACAAAACCTCACAAATACAAAGCCATTAAGTGTTTATCCGACTAATACAACAATAATGGCGCATCACCGTGAGCTATCCGATGAAATCATCGAGTGTGTGTTGCCCTACATGGAGAATCGGGCGTCCATATCACAAGTGTGCAAACAGTGGTACGAGCTCGAGCGGCTGACTCGACGCCACGTAAGCGTCCCGCTCGGGTACGTTATAAACCCGACACGACTTGTTCGACGCTTCCCTAACCTCGAGTCTCTCAAGGTTAAGGGAAAACCAAGACCGGCCATGTTCGACCTTTTTCCCGAGCAATGGGGCGGGTTCTTGGAGCAGTGGTTGGACGCGATCAGCGGTCTGCGAAGGCTGAATTCGATCGACTTCCGGAGAGGGATCGTGTCCGACAGAGACTTGGAGAGAATTGGGACCGTCTTAGGGAACCGGTTGTCCAGCTTGAAGCTGGTGCACTGTGTGGGTTTTAGCACAGCGGGTTTGGAGGCGATCACAGGAGCCTGCACGTAAGTTTCCTAAATACTCCGTACTTCATTTCGTTAATTCCAAATGTATGATTGAGACCGATAATGTTTGGTTTCGATTTCAGGAATTTAAGCACGCTGGTTTTGGAGAGTTGTCGCATAAAGGATATAAGCGGCGATTGGCTTCGTCAGCTCTCCTTAAACAACCGCTCTCTGGAATCATTGAGCTTTTGGGGCTCAACGCTCACCATGATCAACATTGTTGATCTTGAACACCTCACATTGAGGTGTTCCTTAAAGTCGATCAAGGTTGCGGGCGTCAACCTTACCGACTTGAAAAGATTCTTGTCGAACAGCCCCGCCCTCACAGAGCTTCATGGAGTTGAATTACCCGCGGAGCAGGTGGACGACGATGAGATGAGACTGCCATCTCAGTTGGTTTCCGCGGGTTTCAACTCCATGAAGAAAGTCCATCTCCCTATGTTTCTGCCCATCGGACCGTCCTTGCAAAGGCTGGATATCCGTGGTTGTGCATCGCTTTGTCACGAAGGACATTGCGAAATTATACGTAGATGTCCCAATCTACGTATTCTCGAGGTATGAAATACATTTCCTCTATCAATTATCATCCTTATTTCGATATCTAAGATTTCTTTCTCGTATTTTATTCTAATAACATTTTTTTCCCTGTAACAGACGTTGAATGGCATCCAAGATTCAGGGCTAGCAATCGTAGCGCAGACTTGTAAAAGTCTGAAGAAACTTTGGATAAGCCATGATCGTTCTCAGTACGGTCACATCACGCACAACGGATTGATGGCCGTTGCAAGGGGATGTCCAGCGCTGACAGCGTTAACTGCGTACGTAACGGACATGACAAACGCAGCGCTGACATGCATAGGAGAGCAGCTGACGGAGCTGGAAGACTTCCGTCTAGCTGTGTTGGATGGAGCACCAACACCGCCGGATTTCCCATTGGACGATGGAGTCCGGGCTCTTCTCCAGAGCCGCCCGAACCTGACCCGATTAAGCCTCATACTGAGACCGGGCGGGCTGAGTGATGCTGGACTAGGGCACATTGGTCAGTTGGGTCATAAATTGAAGACGCTGGTGATGACCAATGTCGGAGAGACCGACGAGGGTGTGAGTGCACTGTCGAGGGGATGCCCGAGCCTAAAACAGCTTGAACTGATGAGGTGTCCCTTCACAGTACGAGGCGTAACAATGGCGGTAAGACAGCTAGTATCATTAAGATACTTGTGGGTGCGCCACCTCAAACCGCTCCCGATTGTCGAGCATATAGCTGAATTTGAACGAATGGACCGTCCTTATTATATTGGGGAGGTCATCACAGGAGATGCCGACAACGACTCGTCTTGGACCCATATACTTGCGTATTACACGATGGATGGGCAAAGAACAGACACGCCAGGCTTCGTTTATTTTACGAGCTGTGAGTTACAACATTTGATTGTTTTTTTTAACGTTTTGTCACTCGTCAGCCTTCTTTTAATTTTCGTTGCTTTCATCATTTAGCAGGGACAGGGAACCCAATAGCAAGGCCGGGATTACAAAGAACGACTCAGCGCAGATGTATGTATCCGATCCTAATCTCGTGTCGTTTTTTTTTCTTTTACGTACTCTTGTGTGGATTTAATATGCTAATATCGACATTTATAATTTTGGCCAGTGATCATCGATGATTGAAGGCTGAACTGAGACATCCTTGATGTGTATCGAAGACAGATAGCTAGAGTAGTACGTATGTAATCTAGCTTGTTAAGACTTAACAAGTTATTCTTAGCCTTTGTAACATAGAAAAATTTAGTTATTTTTAGCCTTGGATGTAGAAACAGAAACACTTAATGTTTATCAACTTAATATTATTTCTAATTTCTTAGACGATTTTGAGCCTACCCAAGCTAGAGTCGATTACATTGTGTGTGTCTGAGTCTTAGCGACGAGCTGAGAGACATGACGCTAGTCACGTTACCTTTCGAATAAGAGTCGTCAAGAAGATCTTACTAACAAAATTAAACATTCTAATATGGAACTACTACAAAAGATCAAATAGACATGGGTCATTTTCACTAATAGATGGGTTTTGCGACTCATGTTAAGTTGAGTTACATCTATTGTTACGACCTATGTCTATCTAAAACGTAGACATATGTTTTTCTAATAACCATGTCTATTTTTATACTGTATTAGACATAGGTTTGCAGAATTAACCCATGTCTATAATTACAAAAAAAAAAATAGGCACGCCATTTTCACATAAATAGTAATTAAATTTTATTAATAACAAAACAATTAATTACAGCTACAACACATTATCTCTCTTCTTTCCACACTATAGAGATACTCAAGTACAAATCTAAATTGGATACCCGATCAGGAAACCTAATAAACATGCTAATAAAACGACTAGAATCAAGACATGACATAGCTGCTCATGATGTTACTCTCAACCTTTCTCCGACGAACTATCTCCTGTGAATCAAACAAGAGTTAACAACATTACGGAGTTTCCAAGGCTGAATTTAACATTTAACATTTATTTTCCAAGAAACTAATAAGGGTATGCACATGTAATACTCGTATCAATGTTGAATAAAAATGGCCAAAATGCTACCAAGCTAGGAGAACCTTTCAAAAGAATCCATCATACATAACTACTTGTTGATTAATTAGCATATAAAATGAGTAATAATATTATCAATACATTTAAACTTGTAAGTTTTTATAATCAACTCTGCATTGACCTTCTCATGAATATAGGGTATTATACTACGGAGTAATTCTACCTTAGTCACGTACATCAATACATCTATCTATTAGTTCCACTGAAAACCCAATAGTAAAAATAAGCATGCATTACTATACCTACAGAAATGCATCCTGGTTACCGTAAAATGCAAGCAACATAAGAGTATAGAGGGACAATAATCACCCGAAAATTGAACTCTAAGTTTATAGAATAAAGAAAAATGGTGTCTGGTTACAACTTACAAGCAAGCACATATTCCAATTAATCTATGCCAAGGAAATCCAATTAATTTATGAATTATTTTAATAAGTATATTTAAGAGAATAATTAGCGTAGGAAGTTTTGGATGTTATTTACTCGTACCACGAGCTGTTTCTGAGTAGCATGCAGTTGCTGCTCCATCCTGGTATCAGGACTTGAGACTTCAATATTCACCACGGGGCTGCTCATGCCTTCTATCTTTTGTCTCCGTCTTAATCACTCGATCTACGTGTTGGGCTTCTCCTACTAACGGAAACCACTTCTTACAGGTCATTGTTCACCGACTCCACCCATTTCTCAATATAGTTTCTTATTACCCTGGTTAGTTAAGTCCTCCCAGAAGGCGTCAAACTGAGTAAAGTATATTTCACTACTGCAACTCCTTGTTCTGCCAAAGTCCACCAACCCACAAGTTCAGAAATACAAAAATATACAACCCGACATCAAACAAGATAAAAAGAGATGGCAAAAATCGAAGGCTACAGGCCTGTTCAATTGGGGATACGGGGAGATTAATTGGGGATACGGGGTGTATGATTTCTGAATTGGGGGATTAATTGGGGGTTTAATTGGGGCTAAGCGCTATTTGGGGTATGCAAGCTCCTTTTCAATCTAATAAGAATACTAGGTTAGAGTTTCTGAATTCGAACTCTTTAAAAATTTTGGAGTTTACTACTCGTACTAGTTTAGTAGTAATAGACATGGGGGACTAGTTTAATAGAACAATAGTCTTATTTCAATATACATGGTTTTTTTGTATGTTCTACATCTATTCATATATTGTAGACATAGGTTTTATTTTAACCTATGTCTATAATTTATAGACATGGGTTTTAATTTGACCTATGTATATTCTCTTTTATATACATAGGTTATTTAAAATAACCTATGTCTATTAAAAATAGATGTGAGTTTTTCTTTTAACTACCTATATATGTCTATTAGGTCATGTCTATGACTAATTTTGTAGTAGTAAAAACGGTCTTACATACAAGCATCCAGAACCCATAAGCGAAAAACCAACATCAAGTAGTCGGAAAACCTCGTGCTAGAACGAACATCATCATATCGTCTCAAAATTTCATGGATTACAACATCTGACCCATACTAACAATGTTCGATTGAATCCAAAGTGCACGTATTTTTTTGAATACTATTGTATTTATCATTAAAGGTAATTTTTAATATTCGCGATAATTTATAAGAGTAAAATATAGTCGACTGAAATCTGGTTTGATTCGTCTTTACTATAAATTAAGAACATCAAATTATATATTTTTTTTAATATAAAATGAAAGATATTGATGTTGTAGAATGTGTCTCGACAAATGTGAAAATCAAATGTTCACTTTTGATTTGAATAGAGGGAGTACTAAATATTGAAATTATGGTCTGAAGGGTCATTGGTAAATATAGTGAAGAAAAGGGTAATCTTTTAGTATAAATTATTATTTTCGGTCAGCCATCCCTGACATGTATAACGATAAAATTCACAAGTCTTATACCAAGCGCGAATCGCAAGCTCAAACTACTAGTAGTAAAGTACAAACAGCTAGATATGGCGCAAAATAACATGAGCACCGTGTT
This sequence comes from Agrostemma githago, assembly GCA_958450325.1. NCBI lineage: Eukaryota > Viridiplantae > Streptophyta > Magnoliopsida > Caryophyllales > Caryophyllaceae > Agrostemma > Agrostemma githago. The sequence continues at coordinate 74,914,457 of OY288246.1, forward strand.
GGGGTTTAAGAGTAATAAGACTAATCGGAGCATGAATATAAGATGGTGAGAGTTGAAACTCGAACTTCTGCAAAATGATCGACAACGCCATCTTAGCCTCAATGAGTGCCAAATTCTGTCCGATGCAGATGCGCGGGCCACCCCCGAACGGGAAGAATGACATGTTCCCCTTTGTGGCTTTTCCAACGCCTTCTGAAAATCTCTCTGGTTTGAATTCTTTGGCATCGTCTCCCCAATATTTGGGGTTATGATGTGCATGAATTAACGACAAATTTACTATTATACCCTTTGGTAGATGTAGGTTTCCCAATCTTGTGTCCCCGGCTCTTATCCCTCGAGTCAGACTCGGCACTGGCGGATATAATCTCAACACTTCATTCAGGATCATCTTCATCTACACATATTCATTCCCATTTCGATATCATATCATCCATTCAGTTAGTAAAATGTACGAGTAAATGACATTCTGCGTCTCATTCTGTGCGTCATTTCATACAGACACAGAATGAGACGCAAAAGTGAGACAGAAAAAGTGACTTACGATCTTTAAACGATGTAAGTCTTGGTAGTTAGGAGGGCCGGTCCCGAATATCTCAAGAATTTCTCGACGTGCTCGAGTTTGCCACTCTTGATGCTTGCTCAACAGAAGTATAGTCCATGATAAAAGGGAAGAAGTGGTCTCATGACCACTAAAAAAGAACAACTTACAATCGTTTATTAGTTCCTCATAGTTAATACTATACTTGTTATTTTGCTTTGAAGATTCAATCAAAATTCCTAATAAATCATCATTGCTTCCTTTTCCTTCATTCATTGCCTTCTCTTTTTTATCAACAAGTTTCTTCATCAATTTTTCTATTGCTGCATTCTTCTCTTTAATCCTTCTGTTTGTTTTTGTACCCACATACCTAATATCAAGTATAAAGCATAGTAAAATTACTTCTAAAACTATGAAGAGACGGTCTCTCAATAGTGAGATCAGGTTGTGTCTCTTGACTGAAATTGTTTAGCAGTTAATATTCTACTCCCTCTATCTCGGTTAATTGTTATCATTTGATTTTTGCACAAAGACCAAGATAAGAGGAGGGGGTCAATTACAATATGACAAGTGGATTAAATGAAGTGTGGAAGATCAAATTGCTTATCAAATGCAATCCTAAAATGGAAAGGATAAAACAATTGACTGAGACACCCCAAAATAGAATAGGACAACAAATTATCGGGACAAAGGGAGTACCATTTAACATATACTTATAATTTAACACTGGCCTATCGATTGTTTTTTTTTCTTCAACGAAGCGCGCACTTAGTCGCATTACAACATATACTTAGAGTTGCGCGACCCATTGTCCAGGATACTTAGTATTAACCACTAGACTAAGTCATCTTCGGTAGCCTATCGACTGATTAGTTGATAAACAATTGAAATCGGAAATATAAAGTGAATGAAGGGTAAACTTACTGCCATCCAGGAATATAAATAGAATTGATAAGAGGAGCGAGGAGGAGTTGTTGTTGGGTAATAAGTTCGAATGTTCTTCGTTCGTCCTCATATGTACTTCCAAATGAAGTCCGAGTGATTGCATCAGCCGTCATAGATGTAAAATATGGGCATACATCAATCTCACATGATGATGAACTTGTTTCTGATAATAGTCTCTCCCATTTGTTCACCATTTCGTTAATGCTCGTGCGAAATGTTGGAAGCATAAGCTGGGCACACGTTAACAGGTTAATTAATAGTATGACATTCATATGAATATTGTATAAGTATGATAAATATGACTTAATATTTCCTTTTATCATGGTAATATATATTACTATCAGTTTTTCTAACGTGCAGTGTGCCCTTGGGGCACATGTTAGAAAAACCGATACATTTAAAAATATACCTTCAATTTATCGAGTTGGAAAGCGGGATTCAGAAGTTTTCTGTGTGATTCCCATCTGTCACCTTCATAGCTAACAAGTCCACAAAAGAGCTTATAAACTAGAGGACTTGTTTCAACCTTTTGAAACTCATGTATTCTTGATATGGCATCGTTGATCAAATTCGAATCTGTTATATGTATAAACGGCGTCGGTCCCACCCATGCAAAACTATTTTCACCTGCATGCATACCATACCCTGATCAATACATCTCAGATTGTGGACATGTATTTGAAAATGTATGTAATAAAAGAAAATCTACTTTTCATACCATATTTGTTGCTGAGTTGATGGAAGTGAGGGAAAACGCGTGAAAAGTAGTCGTTAGTAAAAGGGATTTGTGTTTTTGTGATTTCAGTTCGACTTTTGGAACTTTCTTTGTGATCTCCATATAATAACTTGTAAGAGTTTCCACCGAGTCCTTGTTGTCGAAGTTGTTTCTCTAATCGTCTTGGTTTAAACCAAATCCAATCCATTGTCTTCCAAATACAATGTAGAATCATTAGACATGCCACACTAACAACAATGTCGCCAATCGTTATCATTTTCTTCATTTCGATTTCACTTGATTTCTCTATATCTCAAATATACATACATATATATATATATATATATATATATATATATATATATATATATGAGTGCAAAGTCATGGCCTCGACGTACAATGATTGACTAGCTCTATGTACAACTGGTTTTTATGATTTTGAGTGTTATCACAAAGTTTTCGAGTTTTGTTGTAAATTTTCTGAACTTTAGTGTAAAGTTGTCGAGCTAAATTTAAGTTCAAAAAACTTACAACTCAGCTCAGAAACTTGTATAAGTCAGTAAATATACACAAAAGTTCAACAACTTTGATGCGATATATAATACATTAATACTATTTTCCCTCGACGTAAGAATAATATTATGTATGGAATAATATTTAACAATGGTAACGAATAACCTTGACGTCATTCGATAACATTATTAATGGTACAATATCATTGCTTATAAATTCGTACTATGTATTTACCAAGACAATAATCGCATGTTATATTTATAGGGAAGAACATATGAAAAGGGAAAATTAATTATACGAGTATTAAAAACTTGCTTAAATAATAATAATACCGTTGTGAAAGATAATTAAGAAAAGAGGGTAGAGATCAGAATTGGGAAATAGTTTATTCCTCTACATGGACATCCATATAATGATACCCCCTTTGGATGTCCAACACTGGAGGAATTGCCTCGTTAAAACCTTATTAGATAAAACCTAGTGGGACAAAAATCTAATGAGGAAAAAGAGTACAATAATCTCCATGATATGCAAAAAAATGTTGCCTCGTTAAAAATCTTGCCTGGAAAATCCAGTGGGACAAATCCATGGCGAGGGAAAAAGAGTGCAACGCGTATTTACTCCTCCTGATTAAACCAATTCTTGATGTCCTTGAGACGACGTAAACTGAGTCTAGTGATTAACTTCTCAAATGTCTTGCTTGGTAGTGCCTTCGTAAAAACATCTCCAAGATTGTCACAAGAAAAGATTTGTTGAGCGGTAATAACGCCATCTTTCTGAAGATCATGAGTAAAAAAGAACTTTGACAAGATGTGCTTCGTTCTATCTCCTTAGATGAATCCTGCTTTGAGCTGGACGATACAAGCTATATTGTCTTCGTGTAGGATAGTAGGTGCCTTAGTTTCAAGACATATACTGCAAGATCCTACAATGTGATGAATCATTGGTCTTAACCATGCACACTCTCGGCTTGCTTCATGAATCGCCAACAATTCTGCGTGATTAGAGAAGGTAGCAGCTATCGTTTGCTTTACGGAGCGCCATGATATGGGAGTATCACCATACGTAAATACATAACCGGGTTGTGAACGACCATTATGAGGATCAGATAAATAACCAACATCTGCAAAACCAATCAAATCTGTTTTGGATTTGTTAGAATAATATAAACTCATATCTGACGTACCTTTGAGATATCGAAGTAAATGCTTTATTCCATTCCAGTGCCTTTGAGTAGGACATGAGCTGTATCTTGCTAATAAGAGATAAGTTAGAATGAATTATCACTATCTCATTTAGATCCTCACACCAAACAATGTGAACTCGAAGTTCAAAAGATAATTCATTTACAACTTATCTCTTTTTTCAGTTGTTTATTATCCCCCCTATTGTCGGGAAAATTGATTCATCGAAATGACAATCAGCGAAGCGGGCGGTAAATAGCTCACCTGTAGAAGGCTCTAAATACTTGATAATTGATGGAGATTCATGCCCAACATATATTCTCAACCTCCTTTGAGGTCTCATCTTTGTACGTTGTGGCGGGTTAATTGGAACAAACACCGTACAACCAAAAATTCTTAGATGAGAAATATTTGGTTCTTGACCAAAGACCAATTTTAGGAGGAATGATGTATGATAACTAGTTGGTCTAATGCGAATTAATGATGCTGCGTGCAAAATGGCATGTCCCCGTTGGACGATGGAGTCTGAGGTCTTCTCCAGAGCCACCCGAACCTGAGCAGATTAAGTCTCATACTGAGACCGGGAGGGCTAAGTGATGCTGGGCTGGGGTACATCGGTCACTTAGGTCGTAATTTAAAGACGCTGTGATGACCGATGTTGGAGAGAGTGACGAGGGTTTAAGTGCACTGTCGAGGGGATGCCCGAGCTTAAAGAAGCTAGAACTGATGGCATGTCCCTTCACAGGATAAGGCGTGACAACGGCCGCAATGCAACTAGTATCATTAAGATACTTGTGGGTGCGCCACTTCAGAGCATCGTCGCTTCCATCTGCAGACCATCTGGCGGAGCTTGAACGAATGAACCGTCCTCATTGGATTGGGGAGGTCATTACGGGAGATGGTTTTAACGACATGGCTATGACCCACGTATTGGCTATTACACGATGGATGGGCCAAGAACGAACAAGTCGGGCTTCGTTTTCTCTATAGGCCGTGAGTTACAACATTTGATTTTATTTGTTTAAATTTTATTTTTTCCCTTTTTTGTCTACGTTTTTGTCACCGTCGGCTTTCTTTTAATTTTCGTTACTTTCATCATTTATGTAGGGATGACGGCCCCAGCAACAAGACGCGGATTACGAAGAACGACTCAACAAAGATGTATGTATCCAATCATAATCTTGTGTCGTTTTTTCTTTTACTCTTGTGTGGATTTTTAATATGCTAATATCAACATTTATAATTTTGGCCAGTTTTCGTCGATGATTGAAGGGTGAACCGTCAAAATTTGAGGTGCTTCTCGAGATTGAGCATGTCGGGTAAAGGATGTTATCGTTGATGTATAAGAATAAGATATCAAAGTCCTTGAATTCATTTCCGAGAAACCCTTTCAAGCCCTTTCGATGTTAAGCATTATGTAGTCGTATAATATCCATACAGTGCTACAGCAGTTGTTTACGGAGCGTAGTACACAGCTTGTCATCCTTTCATGCTCGACACTTTGCAGTAACATGATTAAGGATTATTGATCATATACAATGAGGGTATGAGACACGGTTCATCATATGCACTAACATTATCGTCTAGTTTTTCTCAGGAAGTTTCTCCAGCAACTCTGGTATGATCTCGAAAAGATCCCCAACGAGTCCATAATCAGCCACCTGCAATAGCAACTAATCAATTACATAACTTATATTAACAACAAAATTGATAGTATAGTTTAACTTGAAGTTGACATTTCTTGATCACCAAAATAAAGCGAAGATTTTGTTTTTGGTAGCCTGTGTGGTAAAAAAAAGACAGAAATTTGGAGCAGAAGGCATAACCTGGAAAATAGGCGCATCTGAATCCTTATTTACAGCAACAATGACTTTGGAATCTCGCATGCCTGCTATGTGTTGTATAGCTCCGGAGACACCAAAAGCCATGTATAGTTCTGGCGCAACGATCTTTCCTGTTTGCCCAACCTGATTGACACACAACAGAAAATCGAGCCTAAAGATGACTATAAATGAACAAAGAAATATTAATGTGCACGTCATCTGAGCATGTAAATGGGATAAAGAGAGAATGTAGCTCATATAGCCATATCGGTGTTGTACATAAATCATATAACATCTTACCTGTAATTCATTGGGAATGAATCCAGCATCAACAGCAGCACGTGTCGCTCCAACTATGTAAAAGTGGAAAAAAAATAAGTGTTATATTATGAACTTAGAAGCAATAGCAATGATAGTCTAGCGGATAATTGACTTTGTTGATCAACCAATATCAACCTTCATTCTTTTCTCAAGGTATGCGAAAGTCCGCACTTTTTTAAAAAAAATGATACTATTAGAAAGGGTAATTTAGATATAAATCAAACATGGCAAACTTTACATCTCTGCATATAGTAGGAGAAATTAATGGTCAAAATCGATAACGATTGAACAACAAAGTCAAATGGCGATGACAAATTTCAGATGAAGGTGCTATAATTATGCAGACATAGAAGGGGGAACCTGCTGCACCAAGTTTCTCTGCAAGCTGTTCTATCATTTTAAAATTCTCAGCACTTTTCAGTCCACGTCCTCCTGACACTACAATGCGGGCATTTCCAAGATCTGGGCGCTCCGTATCTTGAGTACTTTGCTTCACATATCTAGATTTCTCTAAAACTTCTGCAAATGAGCCACTGAACTTATTATCATAGCATATAACTATATAAGAGCTCATGGAAGGCACAACTTGAATGTTAAAAATATTGAACTCGTTGTCGAGGAAACCGGATTTGGAAGGCTAATATGCTGGCTGTATATCTAAAATGGATTTAGACACTGCAACTTTGCGTCTTGCTATCAGTAAAGGTCTTCTTACGCACAAAAAATATTAGTCTATACACGTACCTTCATAAAAGGTTGAGAGGTCAACCTGGTGAATGGGAGCAGCATTAGCCCTTGCTCCTGATGTAATAGGAAAGGAGGTAGAACGGACGGTCAATATGCATGGGAAATCGCCAGTGTATCTCACTGTACAAAGAGCATTCCCAGCATAAATAGGCCTGCACAAGAATGCTTGCATAAAACAAATATGCTTTATGGTAACAATTTCCCGCTTTGTCGAGACAAGGTTCCCTATTTCCATTTAATACGCCATATTCAATACGCTATATGCACTTAACAAATAAATATTACTTATATTTAAGCAAAAACCGTGAATCCATGGTATATGTACGCGCAAAGTGATTCACGGTTTCACGTGGAATTGTGCGAAAACGGTAACCCAGTCAAGACAAAAGGCCCCAATATAATTTTAAGGGATGGATGGACAAGAGAGGATGAAGAAGAAACACCTCACAAATTGATGAGACCCAGATATCGCGGTTACATCTGTGATAGGAGACACATCTAAAAGTGCAGCTGCACGTGGCAATATATTCTTCCCAAATGAACTCGAAGAGGCGAGTATATGTGAGTATCCACCTGTCTTCTGAACTGATTCAACTAGTTTAGCCCAAGCTTCAGCCAATGGATATCGTAATTTATCTGATTCAGCCACAAGCACCTGCAAGAAGTATCACATTACAATTCTTTTTCCCTCATCCCTTCTACGTTCTAGCGAACATCAAGTCTGAAATTTTTTCCAAGTTTCTTGAAGTGTTCTAAAAGTATGCACTCCGCACCCCTGGAACTCATGATAATATTATATAGCATTTTGAGTTCACCCACCTTTGAACCAACCCCCCGACAACACTAAGTGGCCAATGATTTCACTTGAATCACCAGCACCTGGCCAACAGTCAGCATTAAGCTAATGGTACAAAGGATTCCATGAGTACAGTATATTACAACTTGCATCACAGATACAGACATACTCAAAACAGTGAACAAAATTTTAGAATACCTGACTAACGGAAGGATGACATGAGGCAGCGTGTGTAGCAGCTTCTTGAAGAGATGGGCCAGACCCAGCCAATAAAAGAGATACTGTATTATCCTCACCCAATGACTTTGCCGCCTCTACTGAACTAATAGAGGATGGCTTCAAGGAACCGCCTTCATGTTCCCCCAACACCAGCGTCGTAATCTATTTTTATTGTAGGGAGTCAGTTATAGACCAGTATAGCAAACAAGGCCGTGTACTTTTGGGCTTAAGTGAGGACAAAAATGTCGCATCTTATCTTATTGGGGCATGTTACGACAGTGTTGGTCGAATTGTTATGAATGGTACTATCAGAGTAGTTATTCCCTTAAGTGCATCAGAAGAACAGCATAAGAAACAAACATTCCACTGATCTCGGCACACAGATGCTTGTTTATCTTAAATTTATGAAGAAATTTCATAAATTTACGATAATGCTTTCAGAGAAGAAGATGAACAAATTGTTGATGATTTGAATCGATTCCCATTTCCACACCCGATACATATAATCTATGCAACACCCACAGTCAGCAAAATTTTCATTCTTTTTCTTTGAAAATCAAAGTTTTTATGAAGAAATTTCACAGCATACAGTATTGCTTTCAGAGAAGAAAATGAACAAATTATTGATGATTTGAATCGATTCTCACATTCTCACATACTATAATCTATGCAACACCCACATTCAGCAAAAATTTCATTCTTTTCCATTGGAAATCAAAGTTTCTATGAAGAAATTTCACAATTTTTGGGTTGAATCGATTCCCATTTCCGAGTTCGAGACATATAATCTACAATGCAACACCCAAATTCAGCTCAGTTTTAATTCTTTTTCTTTGGAAATAATCAAAGTTTTCATTTTTCACAAGTAAAAATAAATAAAATTAATTAATTAATCAAACAGTAGTAATTCAATATTCTTGAAAACCCTACATGAAAAACCCATGTAATCTGATCAATGAAACAAGACAAAAAGAAGATGAAAAGATATACTACTGCCCCCGGTTTTAAATGATCGCCTGCCTTTCAATATAATACTACCGATTTGATTATGAATTTATGAATCAAGGAGAATACTATATATCTTACCAATCGTGAAGCAGAAATGTGAAGATTGCGGAATCGGAGGTTTCTAACAATGGCTGCCACTGTCATGGTATTTTTCAGAAGAAGAAGAAGAAAGCGTTGCTGTGATGAGAGTAGTACGGTCAATTTGTCAATCGGAGGAAAATGGATGTCGTGTACGTAATCAATTAATCATAAGTCCAATCCGTCTCAATAGAAAGTTTACTTATAAGTCGGGTGTATTGAGTAGCTAGATTGACCTGGTTTAGTCGACAAAGATGGAAATTGGCATGTAGGTAGGTAAGTCAGTGGGCTGGCATAGTCTAACACGACCCACAATCCAATAAGGCATGAGTCTACTTTGACACAACTCGGATCAACACGACACGACATGGCTTCTGGTTTGTGCCTAGGCGACCCACTACAAGAATACAGGCTTCGGACGTCCGTCATATGACGACCGACTGTGGTCGCCATTGTCCGTCGCCCGAATTTGGCGACTAACAGTCGAGGGCTGAACTTTGTCCTCATGTCTTACACGACACGACACTGCCTACATCCATCTCTAACTGGTGGTGCACCCGGCTGTTTTGTCATGATTGAAGTCGATAATAACGTTCGTGAGAATGTGTACGATCACCGTGATAGGCAACACATCAACTAGTAGTACGTTTGTTCCTATTGAATTGGCGTGTGGGTCGTGGGTTGGCACGGTCCAATACAACCCATAAGTCCACTTAGACATGGCACAATATGTCAATGGGTCGTACCTAGACGACCCTTTCTTTAACACTGGCACGACACGAATCCCACTTCCCCATGATTGGAGTCGATAACAACGTTCGTGAGAATGTGTATTGATCACAAACGTTCATTCAGATTTGAGTAGTAATTCAATCATTTCTAAGTATCTAATCAAGTTATTATAGTACTCTGTGTAAAAGTGTAAATGTATAATGTAAACCATTATTACTACTATTACTTCACATTATCGTAATTTTTTTATATTTTAGTTTAGTTCAATTAAACTTGGTTCACAAAACGAGTAATGTTTTTTTTTCCTTTTCTTTTTTTGATAATGGAAAACCCGCAACCGTTACCCTTTAGGGGCCGTTTGGTTCGTAAAAGGGTATGAGAATGGAATCAGGAATCAAACCAGGGTGGTATGAGTTTGGAACTTGATTCCTGAAACTTGGTGTTTGTTTCATTTTTTAGATGATTGAGATTTAAATCCGAAATTCTATTTTTTTTAAAAAAAAGTTATATTTAATAATTATATTTTAAATATATAAAAATTTATATCACTGACTATATAAAATCTAAAAAATTTAGCTTGAAAGAAAAATTAAATAAATTTCATTAAAAACAACTCTTTTTAGCGATATAAAACAGTACATCAATAAAATTTTAAAATATTTTTTTTAATATTTTAAATTAGTGTCTTTCAATAAAATATTTCAACAAAAAAAATTGGAACAAATTCTTTCAAAAAAATCAAACAGAGTTTGATTTCAAGGGTACCACCTTCCTTGGTATGAGAAACCCATAACACGAGAATTAATAAGGATATCAAAATGAAAAACTTGTCAACCAAACACGAGATATGTGGTTCATTTTAAACTCATACCTCGTACCTAGAGTGAAATAAACCGTCCCTTAATACGCTCAGACTAAATGAAAGAGTTTAGCGATCGTGTGTAATCACGTATTCACGTCTTTCCTTTAAAACTCATCACGGATTATTTTGTGATTAATTTGCTTAAATAAAATAAATTCACTCTTTCAGATCTCAAATTTGTTCATAATTTACCTTCAATTTCCCCCCAATTTCTCTTCAATTTTCTTAATTAATTTCTGGCGAATATGATCTCCTCAAGCAAGCTGAAATCCGTTGATTTCTATCGGTTAGATCCTTCATCCTTCATCTTTTTTAATCAATCAATCAACGATAATTCTTTAATTTCGGCTTGTTTCTGGATTCAGTAATCGTAATTTTACGAATGTTCATGATTTTGTTGTTCAATTCTTTGCGTTTGATGATCGGAGTAATCTTTGATTTAATCGCATTACATGATTACACCTCTCCGTGATTCCGTCTTCGTCTTCGTCTTCGCCACTAGACTGAAACATTTTCGGTTGAGAATTGTTATAATGTGCGTACATGATCGATGATTTTAGTGATAACTGGTGTTGCTACTGAAGTTCCTTGTTCGATAGGCTGCTATGCCTGTCATCGACCTCGAATGTACACTGTTTTGTATACGAATCTGTTGATCTGTAATTCCGTAGTTTGTTTTTGATTGATACTCTCTCCGTTCACTAATTTTGCCCCATTTCTATGTTGGCTGAAAGTCGGAATAGAGTAGCATGGAATAGCATTAGGCAACGGGTTTTAAACAGTAGTTGATGTCTTGTAATGAGCCATTTCTATGTTGAATGAATGTCGGAATATAGTGGAGTAGGATGGAATAGCATTAGCTAACGGGTTTTAAACAGTCATTGATGTCTTGTAAGGAGAATTGGTTCATATTAGCAGTGGTGCACATAGAGGACTTTGGGACAGTGATTTATTCCAAAAAATTCCGTTGTTGATGTCTTGTAAGGAGAATTGGTTCATATTAGCAGTGGTGCATATAGAGGAGGACTTTTGGCACTGTGATTTATTCCAAAAATTCCCGTCACTGAATAATACTCTTTCCGTGTCGGTCATTTGTTTACTGTTTATATTATTCGTGAGCGGTATTATAATCAAAGGTAAAGAAATGAAAGAGACGGAAGGAGTTTAGGGAAAGGGCCTGGAACTCCGTAAGAGTTCATATTAGCAGAAAGTTTGTCAAAACTAACTGGGATTGGACCTCCTTGTTATCTTTGTGAATTGCATGTGCTTGCTTCAGGCCTCCAGTAATTTGCTGTTTGGGAAAGTTCTATCTCTGACCCTCTTTATGACTATTTTTTTGAATTATAAGTTTGATGTTAGTAATTTAGTATTCAGGGATTATAAACTATACTTCTGTGCCAAATGAGATCTCGTTAGAAGTTGTCATTACAGAAATATAGACTGTGATCGATTGGTATCTTTTATAGTTTACATTACATCAAGTTTGTGCAAGATTCCATCATGTCATATGTAGACATATAACGAAATTAACAGATCTATTTCTGAGTTTGGTTTGCATGGTTTATCATAACAACCAAGCCCTACACCCAAAGTAACGCGAGGTTGCCTGGCATAATCTCTGTGAGGACTTATAGACGTGTTGTGTCATTATTCATTATGTAATTGATCTTCATCTTATCTGCATGCAGTAAAATTCCCAGAGATTTAACAGAAGCATCATTATCAGGTGCAGGATTGTCCATTGTTGCAGCATTGGCCATGGTATTTTTATTTGGAATGGTAGGTAGCTCTTACCTAACTCTCAGGTTTTCAACTAGCCATTCAATATGAAACTAACTTGCTCATTTCAATAACATTTTTTTTAGCTTCACTTCTTTGCTTTTGTTTGGCATTTTTTTTTTTTGGGTTGACAATTTTTTTCTTATAGAGCGAGTTGAATGTAGATGGTAACTCACTGTTTGCTTGGCACCTTGGCCAATCTTTACTTCTTCTAAGACACATAAGGATTTGTATTTTTGGATGAATGTCGTGCTGCATGAATTTTAAGAGTAGTTCACCGAGTCCTCTTGCTTGACTTGGTTACTCACGTTGGAAGGTAAATTAATAAAATCATGGTATCGTCGCGGATTAAGACATGATTCTGCAGTTGGTTGCCGGGGCCTAATCTCGGTCTTTGTGTCATAAATGCAACTGCTACTGTCTCAGAATGTGTTCATCATACCTTTGAAACCTTTATAATTTGGTTGCAATGCGGAGTCATGACCTAACTTTAATGCCCAATAGAATGTCTATTGGCTGGTAAGTACAAATGCATGCATCTGGTGGTTATAGTTTGACACTTGTGTGTCAGTCTCTTAGCTATCACGCAGCTAAGAATCAAATGATCAGGCGTCAGAAATGTTGTTGTTTAACTCCATGAATATAAACCTTCTCTGGCTCAAGATGCTCAAGTTAAATCAAACTTTCATTGTCTTGAAACTCATATCGAAGAAGACTGTATCAAATGTTCTTTAATGGTGGATGGTAACTGCAGTTATTTTTGGGAAAACCTGGCATTGGTGTTTTATACTTAAAGAATGTTGTCTATTTTTCAATTACAATTCCCGCCATCAAAAGGTTATTAAATTTTCGCGTGTGGCCTCAGGCTCAGACTAACTGATTTTAATTGTTCTCTTTGTAGGAGCTAAGTAGTTACATATCATTGACCACCTCTACATCTGTAATAGTTGATAAGAGTCCTGACGGAGAGTTCTTACGTATTGATTTCAATATGAGGTACTGAAGTACTTGACACAAATTTTCTTAATGTCTATTCTACTCTTGTGTTGTACCCATCTCTTTACTCTTGTATAATACTTGCAGTTTGTTTACCCCATTTCTGGCTTTATTTCCTTCACTGCGTCTGCTACTATTGAGGTCCTTGTCTATACATTGACTTCTAAATGTGGCACGTTATACATATTACCCACAAATGACGGGCAAGAAATTGGGTAATCTTCTTACGGGTTTGCAAAATTTCCTCTCTAATGCGAAATCTTGTTTGATTAACTGTGGGAATTCAAAATTCCCATGAAGCTTTGATTTTATTTGGGATAGATATTCATATGAAGTGCTTGAAGTGCTTGGTTAACAAAGGAAGTTCAAAGTTGTGATTGAATCTTTGAAAATATGAAATCTCGTGAGTTCTAATGCAGAAGTTCTATGCATCCTCAAATTCTCACTGATGAAATTGTTTCAATCTGGCTGGATAACTTTGTGACTGTGACCTGGAAGCTGGGACTTGGAAAGTCTGCCTTTTTGGGGACCAGTAGTAGTTCTCTATTCCTGAAACAATTAGTAGTGATAACAACTCTTAACTAGTTGGATGCTTCTTGTTCTTGTTACATGTAATTCTTAGTGACTACAACATATTTTTCTGTTGTAAAAGGCTTCGTAATTGCCATTCTTAGCCAATCTATGAATTATGAATAGACCTTTTAGTAATCTCATAAGTGGTCATACTGTTATATTACTGAATTGATCTTCACAGCTACTGCCTACCGGTTAGTGGCTACTATTTAACAGGTTTTCATATCTAACATCAAACATTCTAACTTGTCTCAATGTTTCAGTTTCCGGCAATTTCTTTTCCAAATTCTGCCACTGTGATCTTGCTTATCTGATAGTTTTTTCAAATTTGAGTTTCACTACAACCCATCCTCTTGGTCTCATAATACCATTTTAAAAATCAATTTTCACATATATATATACTGACATTTCTGCCAATTATTTATGCAGCTTCCCAGCCCTTTCCTGTGAATTTGCTTCTGTGGATGTGAGCGATGCCTTGGGAACGGTAATTACTATTCTCCTATTGATCCATGCTTTCATACCTTGTGCCACCTTTTTTCCCCTATGCAGTGTTATGGTACTATTATGTTTGTGTTGTAATTGTAGCTGTAACCAAATGGATATTTTCCACTTGCCTAGATTATAATTTTAAAAAAATTGATTCTGTTTGGACAATTGGACGGGAAATATCCAGTTTAAGTGCTCAATATGCCCTGTATTCAGCCCTGAAGTGAATGCAGATTTCATATAGATTTATTCTTTAGTTTCAGCTTAAATGAGTTGAGTGTCTCTGCCTGACTTGGAAAAGAGTGATCTTTTGTAGAACCTCCAAGGCCGTGCGTAGCTTGCTAATTTGTCCTTCATAGCCTTTTCTACTTTGATGATGAAGTATAGTTTGTGAACCACTAACTGTTTTATGTATATACCATGACCGGTTGATAAGTGACAAGAGATTTGAGTGCTTTTGTAATTCTGTAACCAATTTGATGAACTAATATAGGCGTTCTCTTGACGGGATATCTTCTGCTCTTTGGTAGAGTTTGTACTGTCAAATATAGTATATTGGATTGGATTGGATTATATAGTTGATATTTTGTTTCAATATATGTGTGATGCCGTGATCACATGCTGTTGCTTGGATATCCATTCCTCTATTTATCTTGAGAGTGAAGTTATTCAATTGCTACATCAGTACACCTCATGTCCAGTTTGCTGTTATGAAGCTTAAGTTTTGTTTGGTTATACTTTCTATCTAATAAAAACTTGTTAAATGTCTAAAGTCGAGTATTAATTTCCAGAACAGGTTGAATATAACAAAGACAGTCCGCAAGTTCTCTATAGACTCTAATATGAGACCAACTGGTCCTGAGTACTTATCTGGAGCAAGCACGAAACTTGTTAAGCATGATGACGGTGGTGAGGAAAACTATGGAGAAGGTTCCCTTGCTCTTAATGGGCAAAATTTTGAGAGAGTTTCACATGAGTAAGTTTTGCATTCATTCATTTTTTTTGTTTTTCTTATAGCCTTCTGTTTCATTTCTTGATAGGTTTGATGAATACTATTAATATTGTTGTTGTATCATGTAGCCATGCTGCTTTCATATCTAATCATTCCTCAATTGATAATTGGCTTTGCTTTTTCAGGCATGATATTTTGGTAGTCAACTTTTTTGCTCCTTGGTGTTTCTGGAGCAACAGACTGGTAAGTTTACTTGGAAGCTTCAAATTCTTATGCCCATTTGGTTATGTGAAGGAACATGCCATCCCTAAGTGTGCCTTTTGGTGAATGTCTAGTTTATACATACATCACAACAGGTGCTCTTTGTCCATGAAAATCCTCTACAATTGAGGGTGGGACAGTCCATTATCAGGACATGATTTTGCTGATTACAATTATACAATTATAATCCAAGAAAAATGGGGTTTTTCGATTAGAGATATCTGTTAAACGATACATATATTTGGCAAAGGGATATCGTTATTGTTTTGGTTATGCGGTGAGACATCCCCATGCTTGGTCTGTTTGGTGAAGTTTTTCACTTTTTCTTCATAAATCTGTGACATACTTTGCTCTTTTTCCGTGAATGTCTTGTGGGATTGAAGGCTAGACAATGTGATATCTTGTTGTGTTGATCATCGTAGTTCAAGGTAGTATGGCTGTTTGGATTACTGATACTTGGCACAATGTCACATATCACATATGCCATGTTAAGGGAAGTGGTTTTCTCTAGAATAGCTCCAGTAGCAAGTCCCATCATTAGGCTCTCTATACTAGTAAAGCTCTTCGGGTGCGCTAACTAACATGGCACCTTAGGCACATCTTACACGTGAAGCACACTCAAAGGAAAACTAGCACGGAGACTTATAGTAGGTGTTCTTTTGTTTCCCACATCGTAGCACGTTATGGTTACTTATGGTAGTTGGCCCCATTTTATGTATCCACTGAGACTTTGCTTTGTACTATTACAATTGCTGAAAAGATGTTGATATTATCCAATTCATTGCATTTTCTGGTTGGGACTTGCACATTTGATTAGAAATCGCGCACCACTATATCTATATTTGATGCAGTTATGTATTTTTCTAGTTATGGAGCTGGGTCAATATTAAGTCTAGTGGTTAAGACTAGGTACTCTTGGACAATAGGTCTCAGGTTCGAATCCCCCCTCCCCTTATATTGTAAATGCAACTAAATGCGCTCTTCGTTGAACCAAAAAACAAATTCATTTGAGGTTTAGTTAACTTGGAAATTCTCTAATAATCTGTACTTCTTTTATTGGAATTGAAATTATTCCTATAACCCCGCCGGTGTGTTTGATTGTTAAGAAAAGAATACTCTCTGCAAGACTTATGGCTTGTATACTTGTATAATTGGTTTATTTGTCTAAAGCATCCTATCGGAGAACAATTTTTAATTTCTTGGGTTTAATTCTTTGCTCAGAAACCAGCTTGGGAGAAAGCAGCTACTATCATTAGGGAGAGGTATGCTGCTGTCATTTTGTGTTACATTTTCTTCATTTGCATCGTATTGTTGTGTGGAAAGGTTATTCTTCAAAAAGTTATCATTGTCATTTGCCATTTCTGTTTCAGACATGATCCCGAAGCAGATGGACGTATTCTTGTGGGTAGAGTTGATTGTACTGAACAAGTTGATTTATGTAGAAGGTATTCTTGTAGAGTTTCAGATTACCTTGTTGCATTTTGGTTAACTCTATGTCAACAACGGTTTGCTCTTCGAGGGATTAATTTCTTATGCGAACTTCTAGGAATCACATACAGGGCTACCCATCTATTAGAGTTTTCAGGAAAGGAACTGATTTGAAGTAAGTTTCATGTATATTCCTTTTCACTGCTTTAATTGTGATAACACAACAAAGTCATTAAATTACAGTATTGGTGCTTTATAAAGTTATACTCGTTCATTTATTCGGCGTATATGATTTCGTTTGTTTTCCCATTTTCTTTGCCACTGTGGCACAGTCTTTGTTTTCTTATATACTTGACAACTAGAACATTAGGGCCTTGTTTGGAAAGGATTTGGAGGGAGGGAGGGAGGGAGAGAGGGTTACAAAGTCCTTTATCTGGTTAGCAAACAGGTAAGTAGGGAGATGGAGGGATCTATTTTCCGTCCTCTGTGGCACATCAATCTCCTGCCAACATAAGACACATTTTGGTGGAAATTGTATTCAAATAGACCTACTTGATTCCTCCCCCCTTTCCCTTCCATTTCTTTCCTTTCCTTCTATCCATTTCCCTTCTAAAACCGTATCCAAATTCCAAACACACCCTGGAAATATTGAAGTTAATAATAAGTACTCCAGTGAAGCGTTCCATAGAACATACTAAAGCTGTATAATAGATACAGTTATGTTTGGCCTTTTGATGACTTTTTGTCGTTTGTCATATTTCAACCAAGCATAACAATTTTGCTTTTTTTCCCACCCCCAAATACGAGTTCCCCTTTTTATCAGCATAACCTACAATCTACATACTGTATCCACTATCCATGTATCTATTCAGTGAATTTGTTATCTCATCGGTTTAACCTCTCATTGTGTATTCTGTATGGTTTTAAACCAGGGATGACCATGGACACCATGAACATGAATCCTATTATGGGGATCGTGACACTGAAAGTCTTGTTAAGATAACAAAATTTAACAAACTGGAAGCTTTTTTACATCCCATTCTGCTTCATATGTTACATCAGGTTCACCATGTGTTGTGTACCCATCACTTTAGTATCTTTCTCAGTGTGTGAGCTGCCTGTGATCTTCTTCGATTTGTAGTTTTTTGAATCGCTGCTCACATCAATTCCATTGGAGAACCATCCGGCTCTTGAGGACAAGTCAGATAATAAGACTCAGACCATAAAGAGAGCAGCACCACCTTCAGGTGGCTGTAGAATTGAAGGATTTGTCCGCGTTAAGAAGGCAAGTGCTACTCTGACCTACGCACTTTAAGTTTCATTTGATCAGTAGTTCTGCATATTGGGTTCTAACTACATAGCAGCATTAAATTATACCCAGTATGAAGAGTATGATTAAAATTTGTACAAATATTTTCTACAATTTTACCTGATTTTAGTTTGTTAGATCTATTATTCTGACATCTGCAGCTTTATATATATATGCCTAGTGTCTACCTATATTTCCTCTGTGCATATGTCGAGATGTTAAGAGTGCTCTTTTATCTGTACCTTTCAGGTGCCGGGCAACCTTGTTGTTTCTGCTCGTTCTGGATCACATTCATTTGATGCATCAAGGATGAATGTTTCGCATTTCATCACTGAACTTTCATTCGGAATGAGACTTTCAGCTCGGATGTTGAGTGATCTAAAACGGATTGAACCTTATCTCGGCGCTAGTCATGAAAGATTGAGTGGTCAATCTTACATTACCCAAGATCAGGCCTCAGACGCAAATGTTACTGTGAGTTCTTAGCATATTACGGAGTATTTTTGTTTATTAACCTCTCAGAGTTAAGAAAATTATGTCCTTATCATTAAAAAAAAAGAAAATCCGTTCCTTTATTCCCTATAATCTACTACTATCGTGCAATTCAAGGTATACAGAAACTGGATGCCTACGAATGTTCATTTTCCCGCCACATATGACATGAATCTTCTGTTGCCTGGCATTATGGCTTTACAAGCGCTAGGATTTTACTCATGTCAGTCGTGTGTTGAAATACAAGAGGTCATTTTTACATGAGTAATAGCCAAATTATCCCCTTCTTCTCCCTCCAAATCCCTCAATCAACGGGGAACTGAAGGAAGCCTCAAGCTTCCGTAAATGATGCTGGCTGTTACCCTAAGTTAGATGAACATTGAGCTCCTGGAATTGACGATTCAGAAAATGAAATTATAATTGCAGTGTCCTTCCTTTGTATAACTGCGTCCAATTAATACAGTCTGATTTCTTCTCGTATGATTGTTGTTCTATCACATAACTAATCCATTCAACAAAACGCAGATCGAACATTATCTACAAGTTGTGAAAACAGAAGTGAGGACATCAAGTGGGCATACATTGGTCGAGGAGCATGAATATACTGCACATAGCAGCTTGGTTCACAGTCCCCACATCCCGGTTGCGAAATTTCACTTTGAGCTCTCTCCTATGCAGGTTTTACATTGAAACCCCCCACCTTCACATTCCATATACGTCAAAATTTGAAGCCGAAACAGATGTATGTTATGAGTCTTATGACCTAGATTGACATGAACCGTTCTTTCTAAGCTGACAAACTTGAATATGACCCAAAACCTGAATTGAGTGTATTGATTTAAATCTTGATTGCCTTAAAAAACTGACCTTTACCCTAAATGAGTAAATGTCATGATCGAACCCAAATGCAAACTTACAGAAAAGGACACATACCTAAATTGACCCATCTATACCCAATCCGAGTCTTCCAAATGACCCATTTACCACGTCTACATTCAAACTTCAAAGCATTGCATGCGTCTTGGACATATATGCCATCTCTCTAACCTCTCCCTTGTGTGGCCAGGTACTGGTCACGGAAAATCCTCGGTCTTTCTCGCATTTCATCACAAACGTTTGCGCCATTATCGGAGGCGTTTTCACGGTCTGCTCTCTCTCTCTCTCTCAACTTTCTCTCTCTAAACTTTCTCTCTCTAAAATTCCTCTCTCTAAACTTCTCTACTATGCATGGTACTTCAGGTAGCGGGGATATTGGACTCGATTCTGCACAACACAATGCGGCTGGTGAAGAAAGTCGAGTTGGGGAAGAATTTTTGACACATGCAAATGACAATATGATCCCTTTGTTCTTTTTTGGGGCTTACGGCGGTAGTAATGTAGTGTCGGAGGTGCAGGAATTCCACACGTCCGTGATGTTCGAGCTGAACTGTAGAGACGACTGTGTACAAGAAGTGAATGAGCCTTGACGATTTTCCCCACCTTATTAGAGATTTTGTCATACAGACCAACCTTTCAAGTAGAGAAACAACAGCGATCGCTGTAATTTTATGAATTGGGTCGGAATCCATCTTTTTGTTAGCTTCTTGTCGTCATATGCGAAACTTTCTCCAGGCACGAAGGTTAATGTTATCGTTCTTCTTCAAATTGGAGGTTTTCTCTGATAATAATGGACGATGAAATGGTTTTCTCTGATATCGTACGACTTTCTTAAATTAATTTATACTTAATCTCGAAATAATCTGAATTAAGTCATCGTTAATCTTGCATTGTACTTAACTTATTTGTGACGGGCTTTTTCTCTATCAACACCTTTGATTCACCCTTCATCAACTGCCAACCCTCTGTTAATAGAGCTCGATTACTTTGTGACAAAGTTCCGCAACAGGTAAGGTTGTAATACGATTAACGGTTTTTCTAACATTTAATAAGTTAATATAGTAATATTAACATGGATATTATCTTGATGATGAATTGAGATATTAAGTTCTATTTACCATATTTACACAATATCCATGATAATATTGCTATAATTAGCTTATTAAATACTCCTTCCGTTTTTTAATTTTTGCCCCGTATTCTTTATTTGGCAAGTTTTTATTTTTTGCCCCACTTCCTAACTTTCCTTATTTGTCATGTACTCCCTCCGTTCCAATGAATTGTTTGCCTATTTCATATTGGGGCGTCTCAATGAATTGTTTGCCTTTCTATTTTAGGAATGTTTTTTATATACAATTTGATCTTTCTCATGAGTTTTGTTATACATGTCACTCTCTCATTGGTTCCCTTAACCTTGGTGCCAAAAGGAAAGGCAAACAATTCATTGGAACGGAGGGAGTATATATTATTATATTATCTTTATACTTTTCTATTATACCTTATGTTCTCTTCACTTTGATGATTCATTGGTGTCTAGTCACCAAATTTCATCATCATTTATCTCTTTATCAATAATTTATCAAATTTTCTTAATTTATGTGCTAAACATAATGGGGCGAAAATTAAAAAACCGGAGGGAGTAACAAATTATTGAAAATATTTTCTTTTTTCGCTTTTATTTTTTGATTTGTTTTGGGGATGACGACTTGACGACCTCATATTCTGATTCATGTTAGCCGATCCCAAATTTTTTGGGACTAAGACTCTGATATTGTTGTATAAAAAATATATCCAAATAAAAAATAAATTTAAACACTTAATTTTTATATTCAAGTACTTGGATAAATGAAATGTATTGTGGGTGGTATACTGGTATGCAAGAAAAAAAATGTACGTATTTTTGGGAAAATGATAAATACAGTCCTAAAGGCCATAAGAGAAAATAAAATTTCAATACATGCATTAATTGCATTGATGGATGTGTAATTTGGGTTTCAAATTCTATGTGTATACTAAATTTGGAAGCTTTTAATGTCTTATATACAATCCTATGGGTTGTATTTAACATAACCGTAATTTAAATTAAATCAAATGTCGCAGAATATTGAATTTGGTTGTGCGTGCAAGTCAACCACAACTCCTCTACCTATTTTAATTCATGTGTGATGCACATACCTATTGGACCTAAGACCAGGTGCTTTGGACAATAGGTCTCACGTGCATTTTTTGTTGAACAAAAAAACAAAGAAATACGGAAAGAAACATAAAAAAAGCGGAGAGAATATATATTATCAGTTTAACATTTTATTACATTTTTAATCCCTTAAATATAACCCTAAGAGTTCTATACAATTGGCTTAATTAAATCTCATATTGAGCAACTAATTGAGATTAAGAACACAACACAACACAAGATCTAATTACTTTGTGTGGAAAAAACACATCACTTTTAGTCAAGCCAAGCACAAGATGTATGAATACTTAATTAATGTAAAAGACTTTAAGCCTCTACATATGACTTATTGACTTTCATACATCAAATAATAATGGGTTTATTATGGTTTACCAATCACACCAAAAAAAATCATATACAACCGTTGTACCGTGCGAAAAATCTAATTTATGGTAATCATTTTAAGTTAAATAGTGACCACATTTTAATATGAAAAACTGATAACTATTTATCTGAAAGTGGTAACTAACTAACCTAAAATGGTCACTTTTTATTATAAATTACAATTTTTTATTATCATCGCATGGTACAACGATTGTACACAATAATTATTCGAAAAAAAATTAACCTAACTTTATTATTAATTTATTATTATGCACAACATTATTAATGCATTGTATCACCCACAAGAAACCTAATGGATGGCCTAATTAATTATCCAAGTAGTTTCTTGTTGAGCTAAATTAATACTGTACGACTATTACTACTAAAGATGAAGTAGTAGTTCATCTAAATATCTACTCAATCACATTATTTTGAACAAAATATTTTATGACCAAATTTTGAAACAATTTCAACTTTTACACTACATGCACTTCACGGGC
Organism: Agrostemma githago; assembly: GCA_958450325.1. NCBI lineage: Eukaryota > Viridiplantae > Streptophyta > Magnoliopsida > Caryophyllales > Caryophyllaceae > Agrostemma > Agrostemma githago. The sequence goes on from OY288246.1 coordinate 74,937,150, forward strand.
ATCCCCGACCCATCTATCTTCTATCCTATGATTTTAATTTCTTTATTGAGATATTTATTAAGATCGTAACATGGATTCTGAGAACCCAAACGTTATAATCCAACGTTGTTTTTATTGCTGGCAAAAAAAACTCCATATTTCTCATGCTTTTAATTGTACTAACACGTACGTATGGGTTCTGACAACTCAGACGTAATATAATCCAAACTTATTTTTACTGCTGGTTTAAAAAAACACTCCGTCCTATTGTACTGTAATTAAGAAAAAAAATAACCCGTATTAATTAGATTTTAACTAGAAAAATAGTAATAATGGAGTATAGATTTAATTAGCACTAAGCAAGCAATAACACCAAACCAAATAAATGAAATGTACATGTAATTGAATAATTAATTCATCAACAAGACGCTTAATTATTACGAAGTATTACAGTATTACGTCTAGTATTTGTTTTTGCAGTTGTTTCCGTCACAGGCGAGAATTTATGCTGTTTTTGTTTTTTTTACCTCCTCTTGTTTTTACTGCCAAGTAACAAAGCAAAGTAAAACAAAATCCTAAAGAAAAACCCCCAAGCAACAGTCACCCACAAACAGTTCCACTTGGTCAAGTCAGTGATCCCTTGTTGTTGCAGTATATCGGCACCGGTGGTGACACATGTCGTTGGTGTAATCGTCATCCCCAACGACCCACTAATCGTCTGCAAAAGCTTGACTTTCATCGACTCAGGCACTTCCCCAAGCGGGGTGTTGTCGAATATCTGAACTCCCCTAACGAAACACTTTGTAGGGTCACTGAACTCGTTTTGAAGGACGCCTTCGTACGGGTACTTCACTAGGGAGATGTAGTGGAACCAAATCCAGTAGTTCGGGATTCTGTCTCGGTTGATGAAGAACCCTGAGAATAGTAGGAAGTAGGCTAGGATGGCCACGACAATGACGTAGCCAAGCATCACGTGTGGGACGACTCCTGAGAGGAAGGAGACGAACGAGTTGCCCGCCCAGAACGAAGCCAGGATTATTCCAAAGTAGAAGAAGAAGCCCTGGGCACCCCCGTCCAGGCCGACCGCCCAGAAGGTGGTGGCCGCGAAGGCCAAGGAGAGGAAGACGAGCGAGGGGAACGAGGTCAACGCGTGGGAGAGGACGTAGGATGACCTTCTGTACGCGTTGTATGCAGTCTCCCTCATGAAGATATATCGTTCCTGTATGAAGACTGGGAGCGCGTCTGCGCACGTGTAGAATGTTGTTGACATTGCAAACGCGAAGAAGCCTAGTCGCTCTTGGACGCCCTTGGGCGAGTTGTCGAGCTGCCAGAACATTGTCGCGAGGATGAAGCCCGTCACCAGGACGGCCCCCACCCTGATCCCGAACAGCTCAGGGGTGCGGCGAGAGTTCATGAACGACCTCCGCGACAGGGTCCCCATCTCCGCCCAGATAGGGTTGGCGAAGGTGGGGACCATGGAGGCCGGCGAGGCGCCGGCCTCCTTGGTGGTGGTGGCCACAGCAGCAGCTCCAGAGACAAGTTTGCCTCTGGAGATGCTCGCGCTGATGGCCTCCTTCAGCGAGAGCCCACCCCGGCTGTCCTGGGGTGCGCCCTCGATGGCTTGGTAGCTCCCCCGCTTCTTCGCCTCCCACCCCTTGTGGAACTCGACCAGCGCCCTGGCCCCACCGGGGGACGTCTCCAGCTCCCGAATCAAGTCCAATGCAAACTCGGTCTTGTTCTCATTCTCAGGAATCGAACTCCCAAACTCATGGAAATACCCGGGCAAATCCGAGGGTGAACCGCTGAAAACGGTCTGACCCCGAGACAAAAAAATCAACCGGTCCAGTAAACCCATGATACGGTAACTCGGCTGGTGAATCGACATGATGACGATACTCCCGCTCTGCGCAATCCTCTGCAAAACCTTGACCACCATGAACGCGCTGGTGGAATCCAACCCGGATGTCGGTTCGTCCAAGAACAACATAATCGGGTCGTGGATGATGTCGATCCCGATCGATACACGGCGGCGTTCACCGCCGGAAACACCGCGGTGACCTTCGTCTCCGATGATCGTTTTCGCAGCGTTTCGAAGGCCGAGCATCTCGATCAGCTGCTGCACACGTGCGGATTTCTTCGACTTCGAGAGCGTACGAGGTAGTCGGAATTCGGCCGAGAACATTAGGGTTTCCTCGACGGTGAGCATTGGGAAGAGAAGGTCGTCTTGCATGACGTAAGCTGATATCACCTTCAACAGCCTCGACTCTAGGTTTTCACCATTGAGGGTGACTTTACCCTTTAGACTTCCCCTCGCGATACGATTCGCGAGGGCGTCGATGAGGGTGGACTTCCCGGAGCCGCTGGCGCCGAGAACCGCCATTATCTCGCCGTCGCGAGCTTCGCCGGAGATGTCGTCGAGCAGTGTCTTGGTCCCGGAAAACACCCCGCCGTGGCCGCGGCGGGAGAAACTGCATTTTCTCGGGATTTTGACGTTGTAGGTGAGGTTAGTGAAACGAAGGACGAAAGGAAGAGCCGCCGCCGCCGCCGACTCCACGGTGGGGCTCACGGTGACGGCGTGGTGGTGGTGAACAGGGGTTTCGTCACCGTCACCGGTGGCTTCTTTTCTTACATCTCCTACCCTCTTCAGTAGCTGCCCTAGAGTCGGAGAGAACGAGGTGTTCGTGTTCGAGTTTACGCCATTGTTGTTTCTAAAGGACTCGACCTCCATCGAATGGTGGTGGTAGCTCGAGCCGAAGTATGGTAGTAAAGTCGGCGAAGAAGATGCAGAATTATCATCGATCACCCTCGACATTATTATCCAGTCCTGTTAGACCAGACCAGACCAGACCGTGTATTATACACTCCAATACGATAGAGAAACTTAGAGACTCGAGAATTGAAGAAGAAGAAGATGATGTGAAATAGGAATCACATGAAATTGGAAGAAGAAGAAGAGGTAGAAGTTTGAAATGAAATGAAAGAGAAGGAAGAGGAATGAGGATATATAGGATGGAGTTAGGAGATAATAGAGTTGATTGATAGAATAATGTGTAGAAAGTCTTCTGTAGGACAGAGTTATCCGTCACTTTGTTATAACTTGTGTTTTGTCTTTTTCAAGGGTAATATAAATATTTGAGTCGATTATAATAAAATGAGGGATAATTCCGTGAGAAAGGGGAAGATGTGATGAACAAAAGTGATAAAATAATGTGTAGTAAGTCTTCCTTGTAATGAAGTTATCCGTCACTTTGTTATAACGTGTAAAATGTATATACTACAGTGTTTTGTAGTGTTCGATCTTTTTTCAGTGCAAATGAGAGGAATATTTGATCCGGTTATAATAAAATGACGGATAATTCGGTGAGAAAGAGGGGTAACAAAAGGGTGGGGGTGTGAGGACATAGGGTGTGAGAGTGGAAAATGGGCGTGTACTAAAAGAGGGAGGGGGGAAGTTGAGATAGAGGTGACCTAAAACCTCCTAATTCTCTATTTTCAACACGTCTCATTTTTCTTATGCACATCTCAACACTTCACTTTCAACCTCTAAAGGCTTGCAACAAGCCAAAGCCAAAGCCAATAATCCAGGATAACGTGTTAAGTTCAAGTGGTAAGAGCTGTACCTTATTTTGATCGGAGAATTTGGTGGTTCAATTCTCACTTGCGACGTGACTAAAAACTTAAAATCAAGGCCCAATGTTTATTCTATTTTCGGTTCTTTTTTTTTTTTTTTTTTCAACCTTCGATATGAAGAGTAGTAAATGTTCCGAGTATTATTCAAAGAGAAACGTTTTTGATGTGGAGGTAGTGTAACCATATAACTAAGTGTACATGTGAATTGAATAGGATTGAGAGACTTCATAAGTCTTGTGGTCTTGCCTAATCTCTTGTAAGAAGATATCCTTAGTAATTTTTTTTTTTTGATGAACGAGGGAACCCGCAGCTGCTACCTTTCTGGTGCGCACTGGGTAAACCCTCGGGTGTACGCATAGCCTGCAAACCACGCACACCAAGGTAAACCGCCCGTGGGCGACAGGCTCGAAGTCTATAGGCATAGTCTCAAGCCATACAACTCTCACATGTTCGCGCTTGCAGGGGCTTGAACCTGAGACCCTTGGGTCAATCCTTAGTAATTTACTCGTATTTATTTTCAATAAATCGCTTACTTAGTCGGATTATAGTAAAAGGGGTGAGGAGCAATTAATCGTATACTTAGTCATTTTACTTCGTGTATTATTGATAACAAATGATCGAGATGGAAAGAGTAATGTTGTTGATGAATTAATGATGCATTGAGATATAGTTGAATGGATGAAATATGGATGAGAGTGTAGATGAATTAGGTGAAGGTGTTAATCTACTGACTACTGTTGGCCAATTCGTAAAATCTTTTTGGTCCAAAGATAAAGGGGGCGACTTTCTAGTTCTCGCTTCCTCTTTCTAGTTCACACTCTTGCACTCTTATTAATTGCTCCACTTCCTTCTTTGTCATCTCACCAAAGACCCTCTATTATCTTTTTTTTCAAATACTACTTAATCGTGTTATAATAGATCAGTTAATTTTCCTCGTGACAAAACTATTCGTTACAGGTGAAATACTATTCATTTGTATAGAAATGACAAAACAGTAGACTTGACCGAATAAGCCAACCCGAACTGATACTCGAACTGAAGACACGAATTTGATCCGTAATTCGAATTGACCCGACTTGACCCAAATGTTATCATGGAAAATGAGCTGATATCCCTAAAAAAAAGTTGAAAATAGCGAGTCAGGGAAGAGATGACCCGAAGCAGACCCAGTTGACCCATTCGACAGGTCTACGAAAGATTACAATTTCTATGTAAGTGAGTAGTATTTGATCCGTTAAAAGAAAGTTACTGATAACTCCGTCACAAACAAGAATGTGTGAATACTAAATAGGATATCAGCCCAAATCCAAGAGATTGGTTTCTTAGTCAATTGCCTGGACATTGTGTCAGGGTCCAACACTACTTTCAGGTTTTAAGCATGTGTAGAGAAGACTAGATCAGACGAAACTGATCCGATCCGATCCGATATGAATGACCCAATCTAATATTCGAACTAAAAATCCAATTTGGATCCATAATTCGAATCGATCCGGTTTACGAACTGACTTGAATATCATTATAGCAAACAAGACGATGTTCATAAAAAGCGGAAAACAACAGTCCGAACCCAACCCGATTTTCTAACCCGAGATTGACCAACCCGAAGCTGACTGATCGGATTGACCCATTTGCCAAGTCTAGAGTAATGACTTTTTACGTAAATAGATACCGATTTGGGGATTATATGGCAAAAATTTACCGTTTATATTAAATACTAGATCTGGCAAACAAATTGTGTCGTGTCGTGTTCGTGTTCGTGTCATTGATAAACGGGTCACGAACCCCTCAACCCAAACCCGACCCTTTTAAGTTTCGTGTCGTGTTCGTGCTGATCCACTTACATAAATGGGTCATCAACCCTCAACCCATACCCATTTAGTGTCGTGTTTTCGTGTCATGTCCAAATTTGTAAAGTATTAACATATTTATGTTAAAAATGATTAAAAATATTTACACTAATTTAATAATCAGGTTATTCGTGTCAGTTTCGTGTTTTGGGACCTCAACCCAAACCCGACCCAATTAAACCTCGTGTCGTGTTCGTGTCGATCCACTTACATAAATGGGTCATCAACCCTCAACCCAAACCCGTTTATTTCGTGTCGGGTTCGTGTCGTATCAATTTTTGCCGGCTCTATTAAATATTGAGTAAGTAGTATAAAAAGATTTATTTAGACGAGGTGATAAAACCGAATTATTTAGACGAGATGGTAAAACCGAAAGTGACCCGAATCCAAACTAACATCATTTTGATCACAAATGCCAAAATTAGACTATAATATTTCTGATTATCATCCAATTTGGGTTTTCTTTGAAAAATTCAATGCTAAATTTGTAATCCAATCTATAGATGTTTGAGCAGAATAACAAAGAGAAAATGGTGAAGCACTTCTCATTTCAGACATCAGGACATCCCTCCATTTCCTTGACCAAGTAATTGCTGTCCATTGAATTTTAATTATATACTTAAGGATAAAAATAGCCCTTTTAATTTCCCCAATTTTAAAAAATATACTCTCATTTTTTGTTGTTGGGTCATTCAATTTTGTCAATTACTAACAAGGGTTCTTTTTACTTTCATATTTTTCCCCAATTTTTTTTAGTTAATTTTTGTTTGGGAGGGTGTTTGGTGGGTGTGAATTAGTTTAAATGCAAATTAGGGTTTGATTGAATTTTGATGAATTTAAGAATTGGGGGTTCAAGATGATGTGGTTAGACCCTGGACAGCCTGCAGATTCATATTATGAAGTTAGACCTGAGATTACTGATGCCCCTAAATCCAAGTTTAGGATCAAGGTTTGTGAGTTGTAACATGTTGTTTCAAATCCCTGTTTTTGCTGTTTCCGTCTCGACTATTTATTGTCATTTGATTAAAATACTCTCACGAATAATATAAAAGGACAACAAATGACCGTGATGGAGGGAGTATCTGATTTATTACTCCATTATGATTTCAATTCTGGCATCATGGTAATGTGCTTATATGTTCAGTTCAGCTGATAATGTGAACCGATGTCCTGTGAATCTGTTTTCCCTTTTCCCGCCCTGATGAATTAGATGAACCATTTCAACCAAAACCAACTGTTATATTTATATCGGGCTTGAATAGTGGCTAGTTCACATGCTCCTCGTATGCTGTGTTGAGTTGGAGATCAGAGATATTGGAGGCTTCCAGTATTCAAACTCGTGGCTTTTTGTCATGCTGACTCTAATACCTTATGCCGACTCTTTCTCATGCTGAAGAGTACCATGTTAGATGAACTAGTGTGTGTTTGCATGGGAGAATTTTGACCGGAAAGGTGGTATGGGAGGGAAATGGAGGGTAGTAATTACCTTCTTTTTTGGTTAGTAAAATGGAGATGAAGGGATGCGAAAGGAGTAAGAAAATGAGTCCCTCCTACGAGGCAAATTATTAAATCAACTCTCTCGATTCTCCATCCCTCCTCTTCTCGTATTCAAACAAGGCTAGTTGAGGATCGTTTTTTCACGACGCTCTATATTAATTCTGCTTTTAATCATTTGCAGGCGGGTAAAACACTGAGTGTAAGAAAATGGCAGGCTTCTTTTACTCCAGAGGGCCAAGTTGATTTTACCAAAACACTCAGCAGGATTCATCGAGGGGTAAGTTTTTTTCGTGAGGAAGCCTTTGATGTAGTTGAAGTTTGACATTTGAAAATCGATGTTTTTGATATGTGAAAGTAAAATGCACATATGCCTCTTTATCAAATTCTTCATTAACTAAATGTCTTCTTTAATCAGGGGATCCATCCATCGATTAGGGGAGAGGTGTGGGAATTTCTGTTGGGATGTTTTGATCCAAACAGCACGTATGAGGAGCGTACACAAATACGGGAACAGAGAAGGTAGCCCCTTGATAAATGTCCTTTTATTTACTCATGTTTTCGGTACAAGTTTGTCTGCACAGTGGCCTAATATGAGCAATTTGTTTGAAATTGCAGGGTACAGTATGATAACTGGAAGGAGACGTGTCGTGTGATGTTTCCCCTGATTGGCAGTGGCAGATTTATAACAGCTCCCGTAATCAATGAGAAAGGAGAGCCAATTTTAGATCCACTGGTACTACTTGAAGCAAATATGGGAAATGAACCTGGAACTGATGGAGCTCTAGATGCTGCAACATTAGAGAAACTACAGAAGGATACGGGTCCTATGTCGCAGAAAGAAATTCAATGGAAGCTTCATCTACACCAAATAGGTTGGTAACAAAAAACTAAATGTTCTAGTCCGTAAAAATTGGAAGTACTTCCTTACCAATCTTCTTTCATGATGTCTGTGCAAAATGTATAACAGGTCTCGATGTGAAACGTACTGACAGGGCACTCGTGTTCTTCGAAAAGCAAGAAAATCTTGCTAAACTTTGGGATATTTTATCTGTTTATGCTTGGATAGATGAAGACGTCGGTTACTGCCAAGGTCAGTCATTAGTTCTCATGATAATCTTTTCACGAGTCCATTTCATACGAGGGTTTATGTTTCCTAGAAGCCTGGTTGAACTGATTACTGTAGAGACGTGAGTCGTGAAAAGCTGTTTGCAAAAATTGCAGGAATGAGTGATCTATGCTCGCCCATGATAATTCTCCTTGAGAATGAAGCTGATGCCTTTTGGTGCTTTGAACGTCTTATGCGCAGATTGGTACATTCATACTAAATCGCTTTCATGTCAAATATATCGGTGATTTGGTTAACTTTCATACTAAATTGTTTCCATTTTTGAACTTTTACAGCGAGGAAATTTCAGATCGACTGGCAGATCTGTCGGAGTAGAGGCACAGCTTAGTAATCTAGCTGCAATTACTCAAATTGTCGATCCCAAACTTCATCAGCATCTAGGTATGAGAAATTAGAAATTACTCAAATTGTCAGAATGTTTATTTAGCTGTTTCATTTACGTGAATATGAATCTACCATTTTGATATCGGAGAACAGAAACACTTGGAGGAGGTGACTATCTATTTGCGATTCGAATGCTCATGGTATTATTTCGCCGTGAATTCTCATTTGGCGACTCCCTGTACCTGTGGGAGGTACGATATGAATACTGTTACGGAGTAGTGTTTTATTTGACTCGCTTTGTTTTCAGATGAAGTCGTTTACAGTTGTTTCAACTGCAGATGATGTGGGCTTTAGAATATGATCCAGACCTTTACTATGTGTATGAAGATTCTGATTCTGCCAGCGACAATCCCGATGGAACTAAAGGACGGACGAAATCAATACGCCATTATGGAAAATTCGAAAGGGAAAACATGAAAAGTGGAATCAGGGAAGATGCTCCTCTTCCTATTTCCGTCTTCCTTGTCGTCAGTGTTTTGAAAGAAAAGAGCCCTAAACTTCTCAAAGAAGCCCATGGTCTGGACGACGTTGTCAAGGTTCGTCTCTCTCTCTTTTTTTTTTTTTTAAAAAAAAAAAAATTCTATATTCCTTTATATGATGCTTTAGGCGAGTGTCGAGATTTTATGCCCGGTTCACATGCCATTGCCAAGTAGGTCTTAGGTTCGAAACCCAAACCCGGTTCACATGCCCTGTTCTTTTTTAGACTGAAACTGATTGAACTTAACTTACCTGAACTTAATTTAACTGAAACTGACTGAAATATAGAGACACAATATGCCTCCTGAACTGAAAGTGACTGAATATAAGTCCAAAAGAACATGGCCTAAGTAAGTTCTGAATCAAAAAATTCAGGCTTTATCCCTAATCCTACATTCAGCCGTGTGCCCGTGTGTTGGTTACATTCAACCGTGCGTTCTGCATTGAACCAATACTCACTTGACTTTGTAATGCACACTTCTGAGTTCTGAGTTCTGAGTTCTGATGTCTCGTTTTTTCTTTATATATCCGACAGATTTTGAATGACATAGCAGGAGATTTAGATGCGAAGAAAGCTTGTGTCAATGCAATGAAACTGCATAAAAAATATTTGAAACAACAACAACTGGTACTCTTTCGTTTCTCTACCTCCTTCTGTTTTCGGGTTCTGCAACAACGAAAACACAAACAACAACGATATATTTGTCGATAAAGTTGATAGATGTTTTTGTTTGATTTTCAGGCAAGGAAACCTGCATGAAGCTGCAAATGGCATAAACCACACAACATAATAATTTTTTTATTTATTTTATTTATTTACTTTTTTACGAGAGTTTATAATAACTTTTTTTTTTTTGCCATCGAGTTTATAATAACTGTATCGTATAGAAGTAATGATATAATCATTCGTTCATTCTCCTACAGACAAGGGAGTATTTTCATCGAATGGTAGGAATCTAGGTAGAATCGATTATATATACAGCCACTTCTTGTGGGTTTTTGTAAACCTGTTTGTAAAAATCTCAAACAAGAATTCTTTGGAATTTTACCGTATGTGATTACATTTTTACCATTAATTACCGTTGTGTTATAATAGCTTATCGGTTTTTCTAACGTGTGCCCATTGGGCACACGTTAAGATGCTAATTATAGAAGGAATCTCATTGATCTTATCAAGAGAAAATGTAATATTAACTAATAATTACCATACTTAAATAACATCAATGAAATTCCTTCTATAATTAACATCTTAACGTGTGCCCACTGGGCACACGTTAGAAAAACCGATACAACCATAAGAGTTGTATTTAACAAATCCGTAATTATAATATTACTTCTTCTACGGAATATTCTCGCGTTTCTTTTAGAGTTTCAGGAATGATCTTGTAATACTCTACGGGAATGACGTGGATTAGTGCGAAAAGTAACAACAACGGGTATTGACGTATTGTTGTTACGGAGTATAGGTTATCGGTTTTTCTAAAAGAAATGCGAGAATATTCCGTAAAAGAAGTAATATTATAATTACGGATTTGTTAAATACAACTCTTAGGGTTGTATTTAAACAATTAAAATCTACCTAAATTAGCATAAACCTAGAAATTGAAAATCAAATTACACAAACATTGATGTAACTAATACATATATTAAAACTTTCTTTCCTCTTTTAGTGTCTTACATACAGCTCTAAGGACTGTATATATCAATTTCTTTATAATTATAAGATCTATTTAAAAAGAAAAAGAAAAAGGAAAAAAAGGTGGCGTCGTAGGAAATTACGCAGTACGTATATGTTAGTAATATCTTCACAAAGCGTGGTTCATGGAAGTTAGGTCAGCCATATTAATGCAATTCCATTGTCCTACTCCTAATATAATATCGATTTTTCTAACATAATTTATTACCCGTGACACGAGTTTACGACAGGTCAAATACTATCACGTGGTTAGATCCACATGGACAGTATTTAATCCGTCGCAAGTTTGTGAATGTTGGGACCGATATGCCTAAAATATTAATAAAAAATGTCTGATTAAAACTACGTATCGTGGACGATAGGTTCCAGATTGTAATGACAACTAAAGTGCGTGATTCGCTGGAAAAAAAATATATTACCATATACTCCCTCCGTTCCAATGAATTGTTTGTCTTTGCTTTTGGCACCAAGGGAAAGAGAACCAATGAGGAAGTTACATGTGGAGCAAGAGTCAAATTACACGTAAAAAACATTCCTAAAATAGAAAGGCAAACAATTCATTGAGACGCCCCAATATGGAATAGGCAAACAATTCATTGGGACGGAGGGAGTACTATATTTATCTAGACCTGACAAAACGGGTCAACGTGTCGGATTTGGGGCGGACCACTTTCGGGTTAGTAAAATCAGGTCAACTTTGGGCCAGGTCGGGTCACTCGGGTTCAAGTTAGGGGTCAAGTCGGATTTTCTGTTCGGATGTCGGATCAGATTCAAGTTGACTTATCGGGTCAAGTCATTCGAATCGGATCAGTTTTGTCAGGTCTAATTTACCGTAATAAGAAAAATCGATATAATAATTCTTTCCGTAAATATATTTATCGTAGTCGGTAATATATATATATGGTGATTGTCCAAAAGAAAGGGTCGGCCACCCAAAAAACAAGCTGTTGTTTATTGTTAGATAGAGAAAATAGCAGAAGAAGAAGAAGAGAGAGAGAGAGAGAGAGATAATCGCCCTGGAGTACACCTTATCCCTTCCTCTCCTTGGGAGGTGGTTATGCTTTTTCGCTTCCTGGTTCTCCCTCTTTCCCTCTCCCTCCCCCTCCTTTCTTTGATTCGATTCAATTCGATTCAATTCTGGTGTTTGATGATTGATGATTGATCATTGATTATGGCGTTATTGAATTCTTGATCTGATTTTGTTACGTTGCTGTGCGTTATTCCGATCTGTAGCTAGGGTTTGAAATTGGGGGAAATTAGGGGAGATTCTCTCAATTTTGCTTTTGACGGATTTTCAGCTCATGTTTGTGATTGTGAGTAGCTTTTGTAGTCAATCGAATTCCGAGTGGCGAGATTTGATTATGTTTTTGTCGAATTTTAATTTAGGTTTGTGAATTATTGAATTAGTTCATGATTGTGATTATGTTTGGTATTTGAAATTGGGGGGAGTTCTCTCAATTTTTCTTTTTGACGGATTTTCAGCTGATGTTTGTGATTGTGAGTAGCTTTTGTAGTCAATCGAATTCCGAGTGGCGAGATTTGATTATGTTTTTGTCTGATTTTTGAATTATTGAAGTCGTTCATACTCATTCAATCTTGATTGTGATGAAATTGGGGGAGATTCTCTCAATTTTGCTTTCGACGGATTTTCAGCTCATGTTTGTGATTGTGAGTAACTTTTGTAGTCGATTGAATACCGAGTGGTGAGATTTGATTATGTTTTTGTCTGATTTTTGAATTATTGAAGTCGGTTCATATTCATTCCATCATGATTGTGATGAAATTGGGGGAAATTCTCTCAATTTTGCTTTTGACGGATTTTCAGCTCATGTTTTTGATTGTGAGTAACTTCGTAGACAATCGAATTCCCAGTGGTGAGATTTGATTATGTTTTTGTCTGATTTTTGAATTATTGAAGTCGTTCATACTCATTCAATCATGATTGTGATTATGTTTGGTATTTGAAATTGGGGGAGATTCTCTCAATTTTGGTTTTGATGGATTTTCAGCTGATGTTTGTGACTGTGAGTAACTTTTGTAGACAATCAATTACCGAGTGGTGAGATTTGATCATGTTTTTGTGAATTATTGAAGGCGTTCATACTCATTCCGTCATGATTGTGATTATGTTTGGTATTTGAAATTGGGGAAGATTCTCTCAATTTTGCGTCACCGGATTTTGAGCTGATGTTTGTGAGTAACTTTTGTAGTCAATCGAATACCGAGTGGTGAGATTTGATTTATGTTTTTTTTTTCGAGTTTTGATTTAGGTCTGGGAATTATTGAAGTCATTCATACTCATTCCATCATGATTGTGATTGTAATCATATAATTGAGATTTGATTCCGTTTTTGTCTGAGTTTGAATCTTGGTCGAGCTTCTCGTCTGTGAATTCTTGAATTCGTTCATACTCATTCCATCATATTGTGATTGTAATCATGTAATTGAGATTTGATTCTGTTTTTGTCTGAGTTTGAATCTAGGTCGAGTTTTTTGTCTGTGAATTATTGAAGTCATTCATAATCATTCCATCATGATTGTGATTCTATTACGGAGTACTGCAAGTGTGCATCATCAGAGTATATATAAATATTTCTAGCGAAATTTTGGCTTTCGTTGAATTCTTGTAATAGTTCGGCCGAGATTTCTATCTCGCCAAACCTGTTTTGGAGTTTGAGTTAATATCAATTTGGCAACCCTAGCTCCTGTAAAGACATTGAATTGTTTGTTCTTGTTGTGAGCTTGTGACTTTCTTTTTGGATTATTGTGTTTTCTGGAGGTAGAAATGGCAGTTGTCGGTTTTGTTCTCCAAGTAATTGCCCCCTTAAATTTTTGTATTTCAGAAAACTGAATCACTGAATTGATTGATTTTGTTGATGCTTATGTTTCATTCGATACGTTCCCTGATATACCAAGTATGTTTTAGGATTGAATTGAAGGGATGTTTTAAGATTATTGCATACGTAGTCGTGTAGGTTTTCTTGATTTATGGAGAATGTCATGAGATTATTAAGATGACTAAGCGTTCTTCCTTATACTTCGCAGATTCCAGTCATTTTAAACAGCACATCTTGCACTTCTAAGATATGGAGCAAGTTCAGTTTAGATCAAGTTTTTTCCATTTCTGCACTGTGTTATTTCGAGAAGTTCTTGACTGGAGGTTCTTCAATCTTGGAAAATTTCCACGCGTTTCTTTTGTCAACAGCACCTAATGCCCAAATATATCTTAATGATCAACATAGGAGGCCTGATGCAATTTTCTACTAATATATGTCGTCCATCCTTTAGCGCTCTCCAATAAGTAAGTGTATCAAGTTGAGATTTGTTGTCATTTTACCTTTTCATTCTTACGTGTTTTTTAAACAAAAATCTTTGTTGATTATCAGAAGTTTGTTGAATATAAATCAAGCCAAGTGTTTCCGAAAGATGTCTTCTGGGGTACTTTCAGAACCCTTATTCTTCGAGATGTAGCTCTCTATCTCGTTTTTTTTTCTGCTCCTTACACAGTTATATTTATTCTGCAGGGCTAGTAATTGCTGGTAGACAAATGTATTTTGCTTTTGAAGTTGCTGTTTAGACTCTTGTTTTCCAGATAGCTCTTGAGTTTTTTGGCAGCCTTGGTATTATGTTTGGATGTGATGATTTTCCTCTCGGAACATTTTCATGAGTGTCCGGACCTCTCTTTCATCTACTCTTTTGGATCTTCGAACCATTGGGTATTGTTCTGTAAGTAGGTCCTCACACGTGTTTTCTGTGATAGAAAACTGACGGGTGTGCAGCTGGGTCAACCAGGATATACCTTTTTCATTTAGTTTTATATACAAACAACAAACGTTTGTCAACTCCATTGACATACGTGTCTCTTTAGCAATCTATCAATCTGTTTTTAATAAGGAGGAGTCGCCAGTGTGTTCAGACTCAACTATGGACAGGTGAGTCAACCCAACAATTGTTTTCAGTTGTGGATGTCTATTGTCTTTATTTGGCATGCATTGATGACTAATCGGAAGTCCTGGGTGAAACAGGTATAAGCTTATTAAAGAAGTTGGTGATGGAACTTTTGGGTGTGTTTGGAGGGCTATTAATAAAGAAACTGGTGAAGTGGTGAGTTTTCGCCCTTGTGTATATTGATGATAATTTATTTTTTCCGGGTTTATGATTAATCTTCTGCCACTATTATTCTCTATAGGTTGCCATAAAAAAGATGAAGAAAAAATATTATTCTTGGGAAGAATGCATAAACTTGAGAGAAGTAAAGGTAATTGGATAAGAATTTTTTAGAGTAGTTTCATCAATATTTGCGTAATTCCTCTGTAAAATTTTCTTTCATTTGGAATGGCTAACATTTTGTGCCTTTGTCTCAGTCGCTGAAGAAGATGAACCATCCCAATATCGTGAAGTTGAAGGAAGTTATTAGAGAAAATGACATCTTGCATTTTGTGTTTGAATATATGGTAATATTTGACATCGTGTTTGTTTGGTTTTGAATCGTTAGTTATGTTTGCTGATTGGAGTTCTTGCAATGTCTGTTTCTCTAGGAGTGCAATTTGTATCAGCTCATGAAAAGTAGGGGAAGGCCTTTTTCAGAAGCTGAAGTCAGAAATTGGTGCTTTGAAGTTTTTCAAGGCCTTGCCTACATTCATCAACGTGGGTATTTCCACCGTGATCTTAAACCAGGTATGTTCTGCTACCTCTGAAACGATTTAGAGCCATCAATGTGTTCTCTTATGTGCAACTGTTCACTATTGCCCTAATAGTTCTAGACTAATTAGTTTGCCTACTGGTTTAATTATAGAGAATCTTCTGGTCTCAAAACATGTCATCAAGATCGCAGATTTTGGTCTTGCTCGAGAAATAACTTCAGCTCCACCTTACACCGAATATGTCTCTACTCGCTGGTAAGAGATTCTTTTCCTAGCAACTTTATATACACGCTTCCTTCTTTTTGCATGATGTAATATGAATGGTTGTATATTAAATTATGGTTCTTGCTAGGTATCGGGCTCCTGAGGTGCTGCTCCAGTCTCCCACGTATACTTCGGCTGTTGGTGAGTGGATTGATACTGTCATTGTGTGTCGAACTATTATTGCTGTATCGAGCCCTGTTTGATATCTTTCAATTTCAGATATGTGGGCAATGGGTGCTATAATGGCAGAAATGTTTACTCTCCGTCCTCTTTTTCCTGGTCTGAGGTATTAACCCTAACCTTTGCCATTTGAATCTCTTCGAATTAAATATAGTGATTTAGCATGATATTGATGTAATAATTTTAACGATTTCTGTATAATAAATGGATGTATTTGTAGTGAAGCAGACGAGATATACAAGATCTGTAGTGTTGTTGGAACTCCAACAGAGGTTACATGGGCCAATGGGTGTCGGCTTGCTAAAGGAATGAACTTCCAGTTCCCACAGGTTTGTTTGTCGAGCTGAGTTGAATGTTTTGTTGACTTTGAAATTTACTCTGTAGTTTATTTCTCTTATCCTTGCTGACGGTTTCTTGCTACTTGTTTTTCAGTTTCCTGGGGCACACCTTTCAACTTTCATGCCCTCAGCAAGTGCAGATGCAATCAACCTTATGACGGTATGCTGATTATTCATTTATTCCACTGCTCCCTAGTCCCTACCCTTAGCCATTAACTAGCACTCCTACCAACTTTTCTAACTGAAATTCTACTGCAGTCACTGTGTTCGTGGGATCCATACAGAAGGCCGACAGCGGCCGAGGTCCTTAAACATCCCTTCTTCCAGGTAATTACTCGTTTCACGATCACTATCTAAACATCTCTGAAGAATAAAAACATAAATTGCTGAAACTTTGCGCTACGAATTATGTCGGATTGGTTCTATGTACAAAGAGTCCGTTAACAAGATTAAAATGTAAATTATGCAGAGCTGTTTCTATATACCTCCATCTCTTCGGACAAGGGCAACTGTCAATAGAACACCGCCGCCTACAGGAGCCAAGGGATTCGTGGACCAGAAATTCGCAAGGTATTCTGGACCTGGAAGTCTTCTCAACCCAAAAAACACCTATCTGAAACCCCATGTGACCTTTGGTGCTGGCGTGCAAAGAAAACTCGAAATGGATGACAAGAATTTGGACAAGAATGACAGATATTTCAAGAGCTCCTTTGTAGAGCAAAAGTATGGACCAGGACCACCAGCTAGGGATACCTCATGTAAGTCCACTTTTATTTTACTCATTACGAATTATTAGGGGCGAATCTAGACCTAAAATTTTGGGGTAGCGAGTCTCCGTCAAGTTGAACCTTCCCTTGTTTCTTTTTGGGACGTTCAAGTCCAGTCTACCCATTTCCATTTTAGTCATTGTTTTAATATTAAACAGATACTTTAAACCTTATACTAGTATATTCTACCCTACATTTTATATCAAACAAATACTTTAACTTTTACCCATTTGTACCTTTGGTAATAAACAATCGATTTCTTAGAACTTGTGTAAAAAGCAAAAGAGAAGGATCGACTTGAACGGAGGGAGTATATATGTTAAGGTCCCACATTTACTAACTTTGGGGTAGCGAAAGTCTATAATATTACACAAATTATAGTATACAACCGGTGTGCCGTAAAACTAGGAATTTACGGTAAAATGTTATCACTTAGGTTATTTAGTGACCACGTTAGGTTAAATAATGACCACTTTTTGATATGAAAACGTGGTAACTATTTATATGAAAGCGGTAACTAACTAACTAACTTAAAATGGTCACTTTTTACCATAAATTGCAAATTTTTACTATTGTTGCATTGTATAACGGTTATACACAATAATTACGGTTAGTCTTGTATGAAGTGCGACTTTTTACCATAAATTGCAAATTTTTACTATTGTCACATTGTCCAACGGTTGTACACAATAATTACTGTATGGTTTTGGTACATAATTATGCAGGGAGGACTAGACATGGCTTAACAGAATCAGCAGAAAAGTTGCAATGTGTGGGTAATGGGAGGGAAGCGGCGGCTATCAAGGCTGGAGGAGGATGGCACGGGCACGGGCACGGGCACGGGCACGGTCGTTCAAATATGTTGACGGGGGGACAGTCTCCGGTGATCTACCCTTCTAGAAACTTCGCCAGGAAAGTTGCAGGATGATCTCTTCCTTCTCAACTTCTTCTTCTCGCCCTCCTTTATTCGTTGTTCTCTTGCTTCCCCTGTTCTCGGTACAACACTACACTACAACCTCGAAAAGGTTTCTCAAAGAATGTTTTGAATTCTCACCTCTGAGACGATTTCCGTTTCCATTTCCATTTCCTGAATGTTCCTTTTAATTATATAACAATAATAATTTGTCGCAAGCATTTCCCAAGTTCCCAAAATTCTTGCTTTTTTTTTTTTTTTTTGCAGCGTTCATGTTTAATTTTTTATCGT
The DNA here is from genome assembly GCA_958450325.1 of Agrostemma githago. Taxonomy (NCBI): domain Eukaryota; kingdom Viridiplantae; phylum Streptophyta; class Magnoliopsida; order Caryophyllales; family Caryophyllaceae; genus Agrostemma; species Agrostemma githago. The sequence goes on from OY288246.1 coordinate 74,955,182, forward strand.
CCGTTGTATTTTCATCATTTCACCAGGATCTGTCCTACCTGATGACTTGAATATTTTAGATTTCTCTAAAACTTCTAAATTTATTCATTTGGATTAAGTTAACAATTAACTACACGCGTAAAATTACTAACCTAATTCGAAACTACAGTAATAATCTTAGGTTAAATCACAATTGTGCATGTTACATACAACCTGGCATAATAAGCCGTCTATACAATTAGCATAAACTGATTATTATACTAATAATACCGAGTATAAACTAATTATCGAATCTCAATATACTGTGCAAAATAATCATATTGTAAAAATGTTTATAATTTATCATATTTTTAGAGTAAATAAACAGAGGTATTAGTTCAATTAGCATATATTATATACAATGTGTCGATGTTACATCAATATTCAATATTCAATATTCCAGGTATAATTGATTAATTGTGTTACAAAAGTATCTACGCCGCTCAATAAATAATAAATTCATATACAATTATACAAATAATACGAAGGGTTTAATTTCTAGATCGACTGCACCATCGTTCGTTCATTCATTCATTCATCCTCGATCCACTCCAAACTAGGTTCGCTCCACGACCTAGGCCGTACCCCAAACTTAAAGAACAACACCATTTCAAGTACCTCAGACACCTTATTCTCATCAAGTAACTTGTTCCACACGCCACTCACTATACAATAGTTACCGTTATAAGGAGGACGATGGTGGGCCGCGTGTTGCGACCGCGAAACCAACACCCCTGCATCCTGTAACCCCACAACGGCTTTTGGCAATTTACTCTTTGTTGTGTGGGCCCACGCGTGGAACTGCTGGCTAAACATAATGCACCCCGCAAACGACCCGACAAAGGCCAATTGCGTCGGGTCGTTGAGGAATAGGTCCATGGGTAAGACCGTGAACGTTATGACCCGGGCTAGTGCGTGGAGGTTGTTCGCGAATTGTCGCTTTGTTATGGTCCAAGGCCACTTATGGTGTCCTTGAAATGCTTCAATTTGGGCTCCTACGATTGGGGTTTTTGGCCCACCGTAATTGTCTATACCCCAATGGTACACTCCTGACCCGAGGTCAGCTAGTATGTACCCGCCTAGACCTGATAAAACTGGCTCGACCCAAATGTGGGACGATGTTGAGTTGGCTAGGGACTTGGCTAGCGCGATTACCAGAGTTGTAATCCCGCTAGCCACCCATGCTTGGTGCGTTCTGGTTGATTTAAGGGACGGGTCATTTGGCCTCGGAGGAATATTAGTAGTAGTAGTCAATATTGTGGGTTTCGGACCCAAATTTAGCCGGTTTGGGTTGGGTTTTGTAGGGGTTACGAGGGAGGAATGGGTACGGTATGATAAATGAGTATTCAGGCGGGTTTCGCTAGCCCGGTGGGATGGTTTAAGGAGGTAATTTTGTTGAGGGAGGATAGAAGACATTGAGGCTAAAGCTCTCAACTAACTAACTAACCAAACAAATGGAAACTAGTCCATATAATTCTTTGAATAAAATAAAAATGGTTGTTGAAATGTTTTTTTATTTGGTGAGGGAGAATAAATAAAGAAAGTGGGTGTGGTTTGTGTTCATCTAGGGAATTTATCCCGGAAATCAGTGCAGATCTTCTGTCTCATTATTTTTTTGTATTGTGTTTCATTTTTTTTGTGAGATATCATTATGACATAAATAATTATTACTCACTTTTTATCAACTGAGAAATAATGTGTCGTATAATAAAGGTTATAGAACACGATATGCGACACAAAAGTGGGACATATGAGCCGTATAATGTGGATTGTAGAGTTGATGCGTGGAAGTAAGGAATGTCAATTGTAAGATAACTCATTGGTGGGTTGTGCATCATTCATTTCTTATGGTTGGACATTGATACAAGACTTGGACTTCAATTTTTATTTTTTATTTTTTATTTTTTTTTGTAAAATGAAAAAGATTTTATCAATTGAGTTTGGATATTTTCGTTTAAAAATAAATAAATTAAGTCTCTATTTTTCTTTCCCAAGTTATGTTTTTTTAATGTGAAACGGTGTCAGATTTAATTATATTTTGACATTTTGATATCAAGATTTTTAGTTAATTTATACCCTTCTCCATTTTCTATTTTTTTCGTTCTTACAATTTTTTATTTTTTTTGGTAAAAGGTAAGAATATATTAAAAAATGATGATCAATGTACAAATGAATGACTACATCAAATTATGTAGCCATCTCGCATCTCTAGCCCGTAACGGGTATTTAATCATAACATTAATCCTATTCCGAACTTCCATTTTAATCATTTTAACTACTAGTTGCGGACACTGCACTGGGCCTTCAATTCTGCACAGGTTGCGTTGTCTCCACACGTGATATATCATGGCATTGAACAGTACACGGACCACATTACATTGCAGTTTGGTACCCCGCACCTTGCAAGCCCAAGTAAGCGCACCATTTGAAGGGATTCGTTTCGACATCCATTCGCTTAGGCCTTTGACAACCTTGGAGCTCCACTCGCACTCAAAGAACAAATGATCAAGACTTTCCTCATGGGCCTCACATAACAAACATCGGTCAGAATCAGCAACCCCAAATCTAACCAGATTAACCCTAGTGTTTAGAGCACGCCTAAAAACGAGCCAAGAAATGAAGCTGTGTTTAGGAATGCTCCATCCACTCCAGACGAGACGAGCCCAAGGCACAATCGGGTTGTGGACCCGAATTGCCTCATAGCCCTCCGAGATCCTATAGCAGGACCGAGACCCATGCCACAGGCCATTCACATACAAATGTTTAATTTTGTCCTTAGCCTGACAAATCTTTCGCCAAGCCCAGGTAACATCCGTGTTAGGTTGGTATTCATTCCAATCACGCCCCTTGAGATAAATGGAATTCACCCATCTAACCCAAAGTCGGTCCGGTTGATCAAAAATCCAAGCTGCTAACTTAGCCACCGCTGCCTGATTCCAGATAGTCAAGTCCCGAAGGCCTAACTAATTACAAATTTGGTAATTATATAAATTCGTTGTTGAGCAATCGTAACTAACTAATTACTTCGTTAAGTACAATAAAACAATTATACGAATTTCGTTCTAATATATCGATTCGACAAAAAAATCGATCACACGTACAACATGTCAAATCGATATTTTTTTTTATTAATTTAAAGATGTAATTAGTAATTAAAGGATTATTTTTTGAAATTGATGTTTTTTTGGAGTGAAATAGATTTTTTAAGGGTGAAATTGTGTCAAGAAATTGTGTTTAATTAGTGATTGTTGTGGTAATTCTTATTTTAAGGCCCAACTTTGTTGTATTATTATTTGAGCAAGTTTAATTAATTTCCCTTTTCATATGTTCTTTCCAATAAATATAACATACAATTTTCGTCTTGGTAAATACAGAGTACATAGTATGAATTTATAAGCAATGATATTACACCATTAATAATGTTATCGAATGATGTCATGATTATTCGTTACCATTGTTAAATATTATTCCTACGTCGAGGAAAACGCATCAAAGTTGTTGAACTTTTGTGTATATTTACTGACTTATACAAGCAAGTTTTTGAGCCGAGTTTTAAGTTTTTGAACTTAAGCATTTACGTGATTTAGTTCGACAACTTTACACTAAAGCTCGGAAAATTTACAACAAAACTCGAAAATTTTGTGATAACATTCAAAATCATAAAATCAGTTGTACATAGAGCTATTCAGTACTTCGAGGCCATGACTTTGCACTAGTTTTTCATATACATGTATTTATATATACACGCATTTGAGATAATATAGAGAAATCAAGTGAAATCGAAATGAAGAAAATGATAACGATAGGCGACATTGTTAGTGTGGCATGTCTAATGATTCTACATTGTATTTGGAAGACAATGGATTGGATTTGGTTTAAACCAAGACGATTAGAGAAACAACTTCGACAACAAGGACTCGGTGGAAACTCTTACAAGTTATTGTTTGGAGATCACAAAGAAAGTTCCAAAAGTCGAACTGAAATCACAAAAACACAAATCCCTTTTACTAACGACTACTTTTCACGTGTTTTCCCTCACTTCCATCAACTCAGCAACAAATATGGTAAGAAAACTAGATTTTCTTTTATTACATACATTTTCAAATACATGTCCACAATCTGAGATGTATTGATCAGGGTATGGTATGCATGCAGGTGAAAATAGTTTTGCATGGGTGGGACCGACGCCGTTTATACATATAACAGATCCGAATTTGATCAACGATGCCATATCAAGAATACATGAGTTTCAAAAGGTTGAAACAAGTCCTCTAGTTTATAAGCTCTTTTGTGGACTTGTTAGCTATGAAGGTGACAAATGGGAATCACACAGAAAACTTCTGAATCCTGCTTTCCAACTCGATAAATTGAAGGTATATTTTTAAATGTATAAGTTTTTCTAACATGTGTCCCAAGGGCACACTGCACGTTAGAAAAACTGATAGTAATATTACCATGATAAAAGGATATATTAAGTCATATTTATCATACTTATACAATATTCATGTGAATGTCATACTATTAATTAACCTGTTAATGTGTGCCAGTTTATGCTTCCAACATTTCGCACGAGCATTAACGAAATGGTGAACAAATGGGAGAGACTATTATCGGAGACAAGTTCATCATCATGTGAGATTGATGTATGCCCATATTTTACATCCATGACGGCGGATGCAATCACTCGAACTTCATTTGGAAGTACATATGAGGACGAACGAAGAACATTCGAACTTATTACCCGACAACAACTCCTCCTCGCTCCTCTTATCAATTCTATTTATATTCCTGGATGGCAGTGAGTTCACCGTACCCTTCACTTTATATTTCCGATTTTAGTTGTTCAACTAATCAGTCGATAGATAGGCTACCGAAGATGTCTTAGCTGGCCTAGTGGTTAATACTAAGTATCCTAGACAATAGGTCGCGCAACTTTAAGTATATCCATAGTTTTAGCAGTTTTACAATGCTTTATACTTGATATTAGGTATGTGGGTACAAAAACAAACAAAAGGATTAAAGAGAAGAATGCAGCAATAGAAAAATTGATGAAGAAACTTGTTGATAAAAAGGAGAAGGCAATGAATGAAGGAAAAGGAAGCAATGATGACTTGTTAGGAATTTTGATTGAATCTTCAAAGCAGAAGAAGAATAACGATAACAATAACACTAACAATAAGTATAGTATTAACTATGATGAACTAATAGACGATTGTAAGTTGTTCTTCTTTAGTGGTCATGAGACCACTTCTTCCCTTTTATCATGGACTATACTTCTATTGAGCAAGCATCAAGACTGGCAAACTCAAGCACGTCGAGAAATTCTCCAGATATTCGGGACCGATCCTCCTAACTACCAAGGTTTACATCGTTTAAAGATCGTAAGTCACTTTTTCTGTCTCACTTTAGCGTTGCGTCTCATTCTGTGTCTGTATGAAATGACGCACAGAATGAGACACAAAATGTCATTTACTCGTACATATTACTAACTGAATGGATGATATGATATCGAAATGGGAATGAATATATGTAGATGAAGATGATCCTGAATGAAGTGTTGAGATTATATCCGCCAGTGCCGAGTCTGACTCGAGGGATAAGAGCCAGGGACACAAGATTGGGAAACCTACATCTACCAAAGGGTATAATAGTAAATTTGTCGTTAATTCATGCGCATCATAACCCGAAATACTGGGGAGACGATGCCAAAGAATTCAAACCAGAGAGATTTTCAGAAGGCGTTGGAAGAGCCACAAAAGGGAACATGTCATTCTTCCCGTTCGGGGGAGGCCCGCGCATCTGCATCGGACAGAATTTGGCACTCATTGAGGCTAAGATGGCGTTGTCGATCATTTTGCAGAAGTTCGAGTTTCAACTCTCACCATCTTATATTCATGCTCCGATTAGTCTTATTACTCTTAAACCCCAACACGGTGCTCATGTTATTTTGCGCCATATCTAGCTGTTTATACTTTACTACCATTAGTTTGAGCTTGCGATTCGTTATACATGTGAATTTTATCGTTATACATGTCATGTATGACTTGCCGAAAATAATACTTTTTACAAAAAGATTACCCGTTTCTTCACTATATTACGAGTAGGTTAAAATAAAACCTATGTCTACAATATATGAATAGATGTAGAACATATAAAAAACCCATGTACATTGAAATAAAACTAATAAACTAGTGTCTCACGTCTATTACTACTCCCTCCATCCCACTATCTTCTTCCCATTTTCCTAAAAAGGAAATCTCACTAACCTCCTCACATTTACTTTATTTCCTTATTTAGTTGTTTATTATACAACATTATCCTTATAAACATTACCTATTTACAAAAAATGACACCCATTTTAGTTACTTTAAGCCAACTTGCATTAGTTTATAATATTTCCTCTTACAAATGGACCCACTTGTAATATTTTATACTAATCCTGAAGAGATGTGCCCATATCAAATGGAAACATGTCTTTGGGATAGAGGGAGTACTAGACTAGTAAACCCCAAATTTTTAAAGAATTCGAATTCAGAAACTCTAACCTAGTATTCTTATTAGATTGAACAGAAGCTTGCATGCCCTAAATAGCGATTAGCCCCAATTAATCCCCCAATTAATCCCCAATTCAGAAATCATACACCCCGTATCCCCAATTAATCTCCCCGTATCCCCAATTGAACAGGCCTGTAGCCTTCGATCCTGTGATCAACTCCACAACTCCAGAATTCTTCACGAAATCAACTCCACAACTCCTTCGATCCTTCAAGCTTTCAATCTGTTCGTGTTCAAGGCTTCGATCCTCCAGAATCCTGGCCTTCAATCGTGTTGAACGCTCGCCACCATCCTCATTATTATGCTTCTAAAATGGAGAGAATATACGTTAGCGTTAGAGCGAGACCGCTGTCGTCGGAGGATGCTACATCAACTAACTCCTTGGAAAATCTCCGGCAACTCCATCTCCTTCGCTAATTCTTCCTCCAAATTCGATTTCGGTACAATTTTCTTCAAAAATCGAGATAATATGTGTCCTTTTAGCTTCAATTTCGATTGTTTTCGAATTCTAGGGTTTTGAATTTGTGTTCGGATTGTTTCGGTTCTTGTAGATAGGGTTTTTCGAGAAGATTGCAAGACTAAAGAGGTTTACGAGTCTCGTACTAAGCAAAGCTGTGCAAGGCTTCAATGGTGCTCACTTCCTCTTCTTAATTTTGATTGCTTAATTTTATTTTTGAATATGTTTATGTTGAAGGTATTATACTTTATATGCACAGGAGCAACGATGTATCGTAATCACAGTTTGAACAATGTCAATTTTTTGCTAGATAATTGCTGTTAATCTGAGCATTTAGTCGCATTTTTAGTAGTCGTACTATCTTTTATGAATTCAGTGAGTTGATCCGAGTTTGATCGCTTAATAATTTAATCTTGTTCAGTTTTATTGTTAGCAGCGGAGTTTGAATGCTTGTGAAATGTCGTTAAATTGTTTAATTTGAGCATTTAGTCGAAATTTCATCATTCTTGGGGGATTTAGAGAGCTGTTTTGAGTTTAATCGTATCACCTCCTCTCGCATGAGTTTGTATGTTGGATGAATTCAATTTTGCTGTAAATCAACGAATTTCGATTATTTTTATGTTTTTGATTAATTGAAGTTTCTGTCAAAAGAGTTCTGTGCTTTGCCTGTAATGGTGATTTTCGAGTAATGGTGATTTTCTTCCTTCTTTCTTTCCTAGATGGAGTTTCCTGGACTTGCCCGTATCAGAGTTTCAGTTTCTAGTTGAGGCACATACGTACACAGGTACCTAAATTCAAAAAAGCATTGAAATACCGAGTAGAGTTCATTAAGTTCCTTCCTTCTCACTTTGATTTTATTTGTGCAGCAGGTTGTGAATAGTTATCGGATCCTTAAATAATGGATGTATGTTTATGCCTATTATCAGCCCGAGGAAGAGTTCGTGAAGAGGAGCCTTTTGGAATTCATGCTAGGTACGACTTCTTTCAGTCTCGCCATCTCTTTTTATCTTGTTTGATGTCGGGTTGTATATTTTTCTATTTCTGAACTTGTGGGTTGGTGGACTTTGGCAGAACAAGGAGTTGCAGTAGTGAGAATGCTGGAGAATCATGTCAACGAGCTTGTGCAGGTTATATACTTTACTCAGTTTGATGCCTTCTGGGAGGACTTAACCAGGGTAATAAGAAACTATATTGAGAAATTGGTGGAGTCGGTAAACAATGACCTGTAAGAAGTGGTTTCCGTTAGTGATTAAGATGGAGACAAAAGAAGGCATGAGCAGCCCCGTGGTGAATATGAAGTCTGAAGTCCTGATACCAGGAGCAACTGCATGCTACTCAGAAAGAGCTCGTGGCCGACTTAATTAAAGCTTGAGTGAGCTTGGGATCAGACAATCCTTGTTCATACAAAACTTCCTTTTGCGCGTGCTCTAACTCGCAATTAAATATGGCTCTAATCTTCTGCGTTATTGTAAGTAACTCGAAAAATATGGCTCTTTCTTGTTTCTAATTTCTGTCGTTAATGTATATTCCTGTCCTACAATTAATCTGAATTCGCAAGTGGCCGTACATTGTGGAATATCATTACAATGTGAGATACCTCGCTCGTTAATAGAATAGAGATACCTTTAAAATTAAATGTTATTCGTTCTTCTCTATGTGATAGGCCATGTCTTTTCCTAGGAAATAAAGTGGGTAAAATGTTCTACAAGAAAAGCTACGGAGAAGTTAGACTGTTCCGACTTTGTTGACGAGGGCCAAAGATCATGCTCAAGATCTGAACTTAAAAGTAATCTTCAGGTAAATGAGACTAGTAATTGCATCTTTGAGTTTATGTTACTGTGGTGGTTTTCTACTGTCCCGTGTTTTCAATATTCATTCTAATTTCGTTTTATTTTGTTTTGTTGTACCTCTTCTCCTTGCAAGTTGCAACTACTTTTTCTATTCTTCTATAACAACTCAGAGCTGGAATAATCCATTTGGGACAGAGGTTTAGCTGTTGTGTGATGCTAACATCCAAAAGTTCCTACACTAATTATTCTCTTAAATATACTTATTAAAATAATTCATAAAAATCCGAAGAAAATTGGATATGTGGATTTCCTTGGATAAAAATTGGATAATTCATGATTCAAATAGGTTAGATATGTGGATTTCCTTGGCATAGATTAATTGAAATATGTGCTTGCTTGTAAGTTGTAACCAGACACCATTTTTCTTTATTCTATAAACTTAGAGTTCAATTTTCGGGTGATTATTGTCCCTCTATACTCTTATGTTGCTTGCATTTTACGGTAACCAGGATGCATTTCGGTAGGTATAGTACAGGAATGCATGCTTATTTTTACTATTGGGTTTTCAGTGGAACTAATAGATAGATGTGTTGATGTACGTGACTAAGGTAGAATTACTCCGTAGTATAATACCCTATATTTATGAGAAGGTCAATGCAAAGTTGATTATAAAAACTTACAAGTTTAAATGTATTGATAATATTATTACTCATTTTATATGCTAATTAATCAACAAGTAGTTATGTATGATAATGAATTCTTTTGAAAGGTTCTCCTAGCTTGGTAGCATTTTGGCCATTTTTATTCAACATTGATACGAGTATTACATGTGCATACCCTTATTAGTTTCTTGGAAAATAAATGTTAAATTCAGCCTTGGAAACTTTGTAATGTTGTTAACTCTTGTTTGATTCACAGGAGATAGTTCGTCGGAGAAAGGTTGAGAGTAACATCATGAGCAGCTATGTCATGTCTATCCAATTTAGATTTGTACTTGAGTATCTCTATAGTGTGGAAGGAAGAGAGATAATGTGTTGTAGCTGTAATTAATTGTTTTGTTATTAATAAAATTTAACAACTATTTACGTGAAAATGGTGTGCCTATTTTTTCTGTGTAATTTAGCAGATCAATAAACATAGGGCTTACAAAAAACCCATGTGTATTGTTTTTATAGACATGGGTTAATTCTGCAAACCTATGTCTAATACAGTATAAAAATAGACATGAGTTATTAGAAAAACCTATGTCTACGTTTTAAATAGACATTATGTCTAAGTATTTAACAATAGATGTAACTCAACTTAACATGAGCCGCAAAACCCATCTATTTAGTGAAAATGACCCATGTCTATTTGATGTTTTGTAGTAGTTCCATATTAGAATGTTTAATTTTGTTAGTATTTTCTTCTTGACGACTCTTATTCGAAAGGTAACGTGACTAGCGTCATGTCTCTCAGCTTGTCTCTAAGACTCAGACACACACAATGTAATCGACTCTAGCTTGGGTAGGCTCGAAATCCTCTCAAAAATTAGAAATAACATTAAGTTGATAAACATAAGTGTTTCTGTTTCTACATCCAAGGCTAAGAATAACTAATTTTTTCATTGTTACAAAGGCTAAGAATAACTTGTTAAGTCTTAACAAGCTAGATTACATACGTACTACTCTAGCTATCTGTCTTCGATACACATCAAGGACGTCTCAGTTCAGCCTTCAATCATCGATGATCACTGGCCAAAATTATAAATGTCGATATTAGCATATTAAATCCACACAAGAGTACATAAAAGAAAAAAAAACGACACGAGATTAGGATCGGATACATACATCTTCGCTGAGTCGTTCTTTGTAATCCCGGCCTTGCTATGGGGTTCCCTGTCCCTGCTAAATGATGAAAGTAACGAAAATTAAAAGAAGGCTGACGAGTGACAAAAAAAAAATCAAATGTTGTAACTCACAGCTCGTAAAATAAACGAAGCCTGGCGTGTCTGTCCTTCGCCCATCCATCGTGTAATAGGCAAATATATGAGTCCAAGACGAGTCATTGTCGGCATCTCCTGTGATGACCTCCCCAATATAATAAGGACGGTCCATTCGTTCAAATTCAGCTATATGCTCGACAATCGGGAGCGGTCTGAGGTGGCGCACCCACAAGTATCTTAATGATACTAGCTGTCTTACCGCCATCGTCACGCCTCGTACTGTGAAGGGACACCTCATCAGTTCAAGCTGTTTTAGGCTCGGGCATCCCTTCGACAGTGCACTCAAACCCTCGTCGGTCTCTCCGACATTGGTCATCACCAGCGTCTTCAATTTATGACCCAACTGACCAATGTGCCCTAGTCTAGCATCGCTCAGCCCGCCCGGTCTCAGTATGAGGCTTAATCGGGTCAGGTTCGGGCGGCTCTGGAGAAGAGCCCGGACTCCATCGTCCAATGGGAAATCCGGCGGTGTTGGTGCTCCATCCAACACGGCTAGACGGAAGTTTTCCAACTCCGTCAGGTGCTCTCCTATGCATGTCAGCGCTGCGTTTGTCATGTCCGTTACGTACGCAGTTAACGCTGTCAGCGCTGGACATCCCCTTGCAACGGCCATCAATCCGTTGTGCGTGATGTGACCGTACTGAGAACGATCATGGCTTATCCAAAGTTTCTTCAGACTTTTACAAGTCTGCGCTACGATTGCTAGCCCTGAATCTTGGATGCCATTCAACGTCTGTTACAGGAAAAAAAATATGTTATTAGAATAAAATACGAGGAAAAAGTCTTAGATATTGAAATAAGGATGATAATTGATAGAGGAAATGTATTTCATACCTCGAGAATACGTAGATTGGGACATCTACGTATAATTTCGCAATGTCCTTGGTGACAAAGCGATGCACAACCACGGATATCCAGCCTTTGCAAGGACGGTCCGATGGGCAGAAACATAGGGAGATGGACTTTCTTCATGGAATTGAAACCCGCGGAAACCAACTGAGATGGCAGTCTCATCTCATCGTCGTCCACCTGCTCCGCGGGTAATTCAGCTCCATGAAATTCTTTGAGACTGGGGCTGTTGGACAAGAATTGTTTTACATCGGTAAGGTTGATGTCCGCAACCTTGACCGTCTTTAACGAGCACCTCAATGTGAGGCGCTCAAGATCATCGATGTTGATCTTGGTAAGACCTGAGCCGTAGAAGCTCAGCGATTCAAGAGAGCTGTTATTTACGGCCAAATGATGAAGCCAGTCGCCGCTTATATCCTTTATGCGACAACTCTCCAAAACCAACGTGCCTAAATTCCTGAAATCAAAACCAAACATCGATCATCGGTCTCAATCATACATTTGGAATTAACGAAATGAAGTACGTAAACCCTTCGATTTGATGATGTTAAAAATAGTACAAAAACTTACTTGCAAGCTCTTGTAATCGCCTCCAAACCAACCGTGCTGAAACCCACGCAATGCACCAGCCTAAGGCTGGACAGCCGGTTCCCTAAGACGGTCCCAATTCTCTCCAAGTCTCTGTCGGACACGATCCCTCTCCGGAAGTCGATCAAATTCAGCCTTCGCAGACCGCTGATCGCGTCCAACCACTGCTCCAAGAACCCGCCCCATTGCTCGGGAAAAAGGTCGAACATGGCCGGTCTCGGTTTTCCCTTAACCTTGAGAGACTCGAGGTTAGGGAAGCGTCGAACAAGTCGTGTCGGGTTTATAACGTACCCGAGCGGGACGCTTACGTGGCGTCGAGTCAGTCTGTCGAGCTCGTACCACTGTTTGCACACTTGTGATACAGACGCCCGGTTCTCCATGTATGGCAATACACACTCGATGATTTCGTCGGATAGCTCACGGTGATGTGCCATTCTTATTAATCGATACACACTTAATGATCGACTTTGTATTTGTGAGGTTCTGTGAGGGTTTTGTTCGATTTGTGTTATGCTAATTGCCAAGGATTATGGCCATATTTATAGCCATATGATTAAGCATATTAATGACTTAGTTTATAAACTAAGTTATTCCTTAACCATTATTACGGTTTTTACCTTGGTATATGCTTATACCTTAACTTAACCTCGTTCCGAGTTAATGAACAAATTAACTTCGAAGCAACATTAAGGAATCAATGATAACTTAGTTATGAATTTGGATTAAATCTTCATAGCAAAATAAGAATAAGTATAGTATTAACTATGAGGAACTAATAATCGATTCAGTAACATTTTATTTTGAATCAAGCCTTATAGTCGAGCTTCGACTATTACATTGTTGATGTTAGGGTTTTGTGGCGGAGGTGGGGGGTGATCGCGGCTGCCATTGTTGGAGGTGGTGGTGCAAATGGAAGACGGGTCACTTCCTGAATTAGTTCCTGGGTCGGATGGCGATGGATCCTGTCCAGAATTGAAAATGGGTTCGGAGATCTAAATATCATTCTTAATCTTAATTTATTTTGGTTTTTTCTTAAATTTAGAAATATTACTATCATTTCATAAATTGACTATAGTCTTTACTATTGACGTCTTTCGATTAACATTAAGCTTTTTTCATAAAGGCCAAATTCAGATTTGTTTGTCACTAACACTAATCTCAGTGTATCGTACCTGGCGTTATAATAGGAAATCGTTAAGTTTTGCCAGCGGCACGCATCGTTGAATTACCAAAATGAATCGGGGTAGCGGGTAGCCTAGTTAACATGATATGCCTAAAAACAAGTTAAGTTAAATCGATATCTGAATCGCAGAAAAGGGAGAATTATAATGCAAAGATTTTCTGAAAGACGACTTAAACAGATTTAAAAGTAAGAGGAGCATCGACAGTATGAGAATGGTTTCCTTCAACCTCTGCTGCTGCTCTCAGATGAGCAGGCAGCATACTGTGTCACAAAGTCAGTGAAATACTACGAGTATATTGCAAATTTGATTAACTCGGATGCAACATCGTTAAATTCCACGGAGATAATACCTCCCTAAAACCCTCGGATCATAGCACAAAATCCAAAAAATGGCGATTGTATCATCATAATCTATGTATCTGATTCATTGAGATTATTACGAGAAGGAAGGAAGCAAGCACTGAAGGGTTGGAATCTGGGAATTCGACATTCACAGAGAAAACCAAATGTACCAGACGGTTGCAATTGGTAAACTCAACACAAATTGACCCAAAAAGACAGTTTGAACTGAGATCAATACTTCAGTGGTGTTATCGCCATTACAGCACCATTGTAGCCAAAAAAATATGAAAATTGGGCATTTCATCATAATGTATGTAATCTCTGCAGTAATTGACCCGAAAAGACGGTTTGAACTGGGATGAATTCTTCATAGCAATTAATAACTTGCTACTAAAAATCACAAACTATTCGATATAACAGCAAGATCACATACATCCTGAATAATTCTATAAAAAAAAACGTAAAATTGGGGAAAAACAGAGCAATCAAAGCTGAATACCACCATCATAGCATTAAATCCGACATATTGCCCATTGTATCATAACATCTGTATCCGATTTAACAGCAGTGGCACATTCATACTAAATAATTCTGCGTAAAATTGGGGGAAAACAGAGCAATCAAAGCTGAATACCAACATCATAGCCATAACATATGTATCTGATAAAACAGCAGGAGCTCATACAAAGCACCTAATTTTACAGAAACTCGTAAAATTGGGGAAGAAGAGAACACAATACCAACATCATAGCATTAAATCTGAAAATTGCCCATTGTATCATAACATTCGTATCCGATATAACAGCAAGATCACATACATACTAAATAATTCTACGAAAAACCCGTAAAATTGGGGGAAAAACAGAGCAATCAGAATCAAAGCTCGTCTTCAGCACGAAGATATTCACCAATATCAGCCTGATGAATAACAACAAGAACATTCGGGTCGGACTTCCTAACATCCTTAGTCGACTTAGACGCAACCCCAAACCCTAACGGAATATCCGCCATTGAATAAACAACAACACCATCACCAGCACTGATATCCTCCGTAATCCGACCCAGGTGCGCCTTCAAAATCGGGTTACCATACAAAAACGACATCTCAGAGGTGGGTTTAAGCCATACCTTATGCTTGGCGTGTGGTGCAAGTAAGGGTAAAGCGTGTACCGTGAGATGGAAGTTTCCATGGTGGGTGAACTTACCGACTTGAGTTCCGAGGTACACGAGCTTGTCACGTGAGACGTTGGTTGCGCGCTTGACTAGGGATTCGGAGACGTAGTAGAGGCGGTTCTTTTGGAGGCGGAAACAGTATCGGGTCGGGTTTGATGGGTCGGTATCTGGGCCTTCGTAGGATTGGTTTTCGATTAGGTTTTTGAGGTTGTTGCCGATGAATTTGAAGAGTTTCTCGAATACTGCTGTTGTTTCTTGCTCGTCTAAGGTTCTCATGGCTATGGCGGCTGCTGCTGCTCTGATTTGTGAGAAATTAGGGTTTAAGAGAGAAGAAGGAGAAGAAGATGAAGATGAAGAGGAGAAGAGATATGAAGGTTTAGTCCTCTCATTCGCCCGGTTTTATCATAAACCGGATATCCCATTCTTACCTAACCCAACGTAATTTTTGGGAGGAAATGGACTGGACCGGACTATTTTGTCTGGACCAAAATCGGATCGATTTCTTTTAGGTCCGGTACTCGGTCAACATTTTTTTAGATCCCGATCATCAAAATTATTAAAATACGGAGTAACATAAAACGAACGATCATTTTATCATTAAAAGAAATAAATAAATTTACATTAACAATTATTTTTGCAACAAAAACATCGTCTTACTCTTATTATTCAATGAAATTGATTTTAGTGGAATTACGTGTATTTATTGCATCATATACAGAGTATAAAATAATGAAAAAATAGTTTTAGGTTCATTTCAGTCAAAGATCGGACCAAACTGAATATGGTCCGGTCCAAGACCAAAAGTTTTAGATCCAATCTTCGATCATGAAAATTTTATTTTCGATCTTCGATGCATGTGCGGTCCAATCTTGGATCGATGCTCACCCTAAAACTGTTGCCACTTGTTATACGTTGATTGGGAGAAGAAAATTCTATAAGAAAATAAACTTTCTTCGTTTAAAATTCTTTGTAAATTTAATCAATTTTCATTAATATTCATCATATTCATCTTTCCCAAAATCACCGTAACTTTCCATTTGTTTGTCTAAAAGCATCAAAACTCAAATTCGGTAAAAAACGCTACCACACGTTAGCTAGCCATGCATGTTTTAACAACACACACTACGCATCCAAGTATATGTAGAGCCAAGAAATCATGCATGCCATGCATGCATGCATATCTTCTTTATATTAAAGCAAAGACCATTTAATCCTACATGGCACTACCCATTGCCCCCCATTTGAGAATAGACCCCTTTTTTTTCCACTTAGTTGCTTCATAGTTTAGTGAGTAAGTTTAGTTAATATTAGTGAATGTAGGTACTTTGCAATCAATGCTTATTTGCATTGAATGAACCTTCATTCATCTCGGTGGCAGTTAATGTTGTCCACCATTATTCGAGGTAAGTATTACCAAAGCAAGATTGAAGTCTTCTTCACATTCCAATGCTCATTCAAACAATCTTCTTAATCATCATAGGGAAGCGAGGACTGCGCGGCTACACATGTACATACATTCTCGAATGCATCTCACTCAAGGCTGCCTAGGTAACTGTCTGTTCATTGTTCCAAGAGTGAATTCAAGGCTCTTTGTTTCCATTGAAGATGTACATTGATTCATCATCTGATTTTGGCTATAAAACGGTGCTGTGGCTATCCAATGGATTCATCATGCTCTTTGCGCCTTTTTCTCTACCTTTAAATTCCAGAACTTATTTGAACAACTTAATACCAAATCTGGGCATCTCTTTCTCTCCCTCATTATGTCTACATCCATGCGTGATTTGACCAAGGAAACATTCTCTTCATTATGTCAAGGTGTGCGGCTGAGAGATATTGATGTTCGGGTCGTCTATCGGTGGACCAGACCAGAGTACATTGACAAGACGAAGGTTGAAGCTGTTGAGCTGCTACTCATTGATGCGAAGGTAGTGTTTGAGCGCAAATTAACTGTTATGTATTTGCTGTTGTTTTTCAGTTTCGTATACGCTTTTGTTGCATTGAAGTTCCTGATCTCATGTCTTTGTTCTGTTTGTGCTGTTAGAATGAAGTTGTTCAAGCTTCAATTAAGAAGTCGTTGCTTCATAAGAATAAATGTTATTTTGTTGTCGGTGAGGCGTACAACATTAGAAGCCTCACTGTTGTGTCTAACACCGGCAAAGACAAGGCGACATTGCATCCTTGCAGGCTGAATGTGGTATTCTCAACCAAAGTTACTCATCTGCCCAACAACGAATCAATACCCACCAATTGTTATCGTTTTGTAAGATTCGAAGACATTCTTGGCGGTAGAACTCCGTCCGGGCAATACATAGGTAAATTTGGAATCAATCTCAAAAATCGTGCATACAATCCATCATATTCTTATTCATCAAGTCCAAATAACAATTTCCCTCATGTGTTTAGATGTTGTCGGTAAGCTTTATGAGATAGGTGGTATGATTGAAACCAAAAACGGGTTCAAATGCAGGAACATCAAGCTAGAAGATGTGGAGTAAGTTATTTTTGACATCTGAAATCTCATTCACTCATGTATGTCAATATGTTTACCTATAGATCTTAACAGCTTCGTTGCATGACCAAATATTTCCGATTTTCCAGCGGCGACGTTCTTATTTGCACTTTGTGGTTACCTCATGCTACCGATCTCCCGGACGCTTTGCAAGTTCTTCCAAACCCGGAGCAGTCGAAGGTTATTGTCCTCCGCTATGTCGAGCCCAGGATTTATGAGAGTAAGCTCTATTGTTTTGTTTTGACCTTGCAAGAACACATTCCCACTAGATACGTATTCACCTCCATCGCTCCTCCACCAAATGATCAGATTCTTGGCGTGTTCAAACCACGTTCAACGCAACTACTTTTGAGGTTAACCCGAACATACCCGAAGTCGACGCATTTCAGGAGAGGTTGGCAGTGCTTTGTTATTTAATTCGTTGCTATGTCATCCTCATTCACTGTCGTATGTTCGCACTTAATGCTGGATCTTTACATAAATTTAACCCACATAAGTACACAGTTTGTCTTCGCAAGCTCCGAGCAATTCCCTTCAGATTTTGGAGGACTCCGGGGAGCAAAAGAAGGAATTTCAGTTGAAGGCCAGTGAAGTTCTCACAATCAAACAGCTTTGTAGCAATGAAAAGGTATTTCATCTCGCACATATGTGTAACTGTTATTCATCATTCATTCCATTTTATTTCCCTGTTTTCACTCGATTTTATTCACTCGACATGCTGGATCTTTTTACACTGTCGCATACATTGTTGACCTTGACAGCACTTACGGGTGGTATTATCACAGTTGTAAGCAATGTCGTTCGAAGGCCGTTCCTAACGAAAGAGGTAATTGGATCTGTACCAAGACTGGCTGCGATGGCCACAAATCAGGTCGCACAACCATGGTAGACAGGTATTTACTTTTTCCCCCTGATGGCAGGTTGTTCTCACCTTCTCAATTTAACTTCAGCATGTATTAATGCATATTATTTTTTCCAGATATCAGTTGAAGTTTGTTGTCAGAGATTTCACTGGCATTGAGTGTCAGTTCTCCGTATTCGACTCTCAAGTAACTGAATTCATTCAACTAAGTGCCCCTGAACTGCTCGCGAAGATACAAAAGGTTGCCTCGACTACCATGACTTCTTCAATTAAATTCACGAATTTTTAGAATTATCAAGTACTTATATTTTATCATTGATGCAGGATGGTGTAGGTGATTCATTTCCTGACGAGTTTAATGTCTTTCTCGACAAGCGATTTCTTTTCAAGGTGAAGGTTGATCAGAGGTTTAACGTAGAACACTCTTCCAACTCATACACTGTGCAGTGGATGACCGGTGATGCAGACAAGATATATCAATGGAATATGGCTTATGAAGTTGCGCTGCAGGTTTCGACTAATCTCATTTCATTTACCCTCGCCATCATCATGTTCTTTCGTAACTTTGACAAGTTTAATAACCCTCTTTCAAATACCGCAGCTCGAACTCTCCAATTACGGTTTGCGCACGAGGAACTTAGAAATTATGAAGGTATCCTGTATATATGTGTGTTTTATTTTCTTCCAATACTCTTCTAAGTTAACATTTTCAGTTTCTCATATAATTTTGTGAATGTTGGGCACCAGACAAACTCAGCGTCGACCTCTGTGAACATGGATAACGATGCCCATTCCAATCAAAAGGCCACCGAGGTTCATGCTGTTCATCTATCACATTTATTTGTCTTTGATGTGTTGTAGTTGTAACCACTTTACCAACCCATTATTACTTTCATCTTCTAGGTCATCGACTGTGAAACAGATTCTACGTCTTCTGCATTCACTCCATCCAAGCGTAGTGCTGACCGATTGGATATTGAGCTCATCGATGCAGTGGACTCTGAGTCTGCGACGAAGCATTATTCCTCTGTCAAGAAGGAGAAGACTTCGTGATTATTTGGCACCATAGTGGCATACTCATTTCTCTTAAAATATCTACCGTTCTTTTGCACTTCAAACTAAGTTGTATTGGATTTTCTATTATTTATCGATTCCATCACAGTCTCTGTTTTGTCTATTTACGACTATTCTCTCTGTTTCATCTTACAACTGTCCAGTGTGCCCTTTGTTATACTCCCTTGGTCCTTTCAATTCGATACGCTTGCTCCATCAATATCCCGATGATGCATATTTCTAAAAAATATAAAAATTTTATATTCATGATGCATTCAATTAGACAATTTAAACAAGATCTCATATGACTATATTTTATCATATACATTAAAAGTTATATCTATAATTCTACTCATCTATGAATAGCGCATAATATCCAAATTTACGGAAATGATCGGAACAGAGGGAGTATAAGTTCGGCTCACCTTTGCCATCGTACTATTTACCAATATTGTCAAGGCATCTCCATCCTGTCACAATGCCAAATAAATGAGTAGCATAATGTCGCTGTGTTTGTTTTACGTAGCTGAACTTAAAGAAAAAAGGGTTGTTTATATGCTCCTCTTTGAATAAACCTTGACTTAGATCCATGAACCTAACCTGTCAGTAACTGAAGACATCTTCCTATCGACCTTCAACTATTTTTACATTCTTTACATCAATCATCAATCACGCAATCGCTCATGCTTAGAGCTTAGACGATACCTATACATTAATATAACTGACCCTATCATTTTGGATATTCAAGGCAATCTGTATTCTACCATTGAGTATTACACAACGGTGTTATAACTGTCTCAGTATGTTACTAATTCGTTGATACCTTTGTTAATGACCATTTCATAATTTCAAGCAATTACAATTTTTCATCCCTCCTTATAAATTAGTCAGTACGGAAATTTTTGTTATCATAATTAACAGCATACGAGTTCCCATTATCAGAATTCTAATAATCACTTACGTTTTCATGTGCAGGCCTTCCAAATTCATTTCGCGTCTTCCCTAGGTCAAGTTTTTTATATGGAGATATTCATAACTCTTTGTTCCTACTCTGTTTCCATCAATATCTTCCAGTCATTCTTTCTTACTAATCCGTCAATTTATCAATACTGAAGCGCCAGTTTGGCTGACCGTGTTATGGCTAATATACGGGGAAAGAAGAAACAAGTTGGAGGTTTCCCCCTTTAGGCTATACTCCGTCTTCATGTTATAGCGAAAGAATTAAGTACGTGCCTTTTTGTGCGCCTGATGATTTCTTAATTCTTACTCTCTGCAGGTAGTTCACGTATACCATTATCTGATATCACAAACACCAGTAACAATGAGCAACAGAGCACACAGATTGGATATCCCCATGGTGTTGTCCCCACCCCAGATTCTCATGTCGTCGACGATCGATCGAGGCAGTTGGTATTACGTAATTCAGGTAACTGGAAAGGCATTTTAATACTCTTATTTACATTCCGGCTAGCTCATCATGTTGTATATTCTGAACATTATAAAGATGAATTTTAGTGATTCAATTGTTCTACCAATTCAGGGAGTCAACTTTCGACTGTCAATAACGAGTCAGAAAGTTCTTTTCAACAACGTGTTCAGTCACAACTCTCTTCCGAGGTTCCTCCATGTAATGACATTGTTTATCCTTTCAGTACACATGTTTTCGTCCTACTTCTTTATTCAATTGCTTCAACGCATGTATCCTTTGGTATCTCAATTGATATTTCTTTACTCAATGAGCAGCTGTGGCTTATCAGTTAGCATTGTTCGACAGGAGCAGACGTAGCCTTGATGATGGTAGAAGTCATTTATGTCATTCAGTCTTTGTTATAATGCCTCACCTCTGCTGTATAAAAAGTTTCATATCTGTATGGTTACAGTTTTGAAGTAGCTGAGTTTGAATTTCTTTTTTAGCTCACAAATTGGAGACATATATTATAAAGTTCCTCATTGCTCAACAAGCTCGAAGGGACCGTAAAATTATGTTGTGCAATGAGAGGTCTGGCAACACTGATCATGCTGATAACATGTGGACCGAGAGTGACCCATATCTTAATACGTCGGCAACTATTTCCAACGTCGGCAACTATTTCCAACCGATTCTTCTTCCAGTTAAGCATACGAAAATCAAACAACGTACAATTAACCCATATATTCCACTGCAAATTACAAAGTACTAATTTGTTGCACGCAAATTCCTATGCACTACAATTAAAAAACATATTCCTATTATCTTAATCCACATAGAAATCGCGGTAGATTTCGTTCAAAGCGTCAATCACATGTCCATAGGTCCCAAACTCCTCCGCCTCGCCCAAATATGTTCCAACGTAACGGCACCAGATTGGCACCATACGGTAGTCAGTGCCCGTCGAAAGGTACTTTTCGTCATCCCAAGAAGCGACCCAGCAGTGCGGCCCGGCTTGGTGATTCAACTGCCCCACCATATCCTCCTTCGTCTTCCCTTCATTCTCGAACTCCCTTTGAAGTTTGAAGGCCATGAAGTAGTTTGGTAGCCTAGCTCCGAACTCAACTACAACCGCCCTTTCAAAATCAAGTGTCAGCGATATACATGGATCTGATCTAACCACATCATACCCCAAGTATATTAGTCTCATTTTCAAAATGTGCAAATTTTGGCAAATGTACCACCCGTCTTGCACGTCGTACGGCATGTTATCGATGATGCATCTAGGAGGCCACATCAACTGTCTATACATGGCTATTGATTATCGATAATAATTAACAATAATTTTCCACGTGAGGTATCTCTTCCTTCTTGAGGTGGAGAATGTGGATGGGCATGCAAGTTAAATTATTTTTACTCTTGGTTAAATGAGAAGCTGAATTGATGGTTACTCTTAAATGGACTTATGCAAACTTCAAGTTACCCTTAGATTGGTTGTGACTATTCGATTGACTCCATGTGGTGCATTACTGTAGGTGCAATAATTAGTGACATCAGCTAACTTAAGTACGTATTGGGATGCACTCCTTACAAACCCGGAAAAACGGTTGACGTAAAGGTCCTTTTGCGTATGTCTACCAAAATACTTACGAAGACGATTTATTATAGTTCAACAATTCTGGTCATTCGAGAAATCTAATAATAAATTTTAACTGCCTTTATTTTCACGTCAATAACCCCATACTCGATGTTGTGGATTTTCACAATTACCGTTCTGTTGAAGCAAATTATCTACGTAGGGGCTGCATTTGTGGACAGGTTCTCTTTGGGCCGAATGACTTGCCAACTGTGTTACTAAGCCCACCCCATTTCGACGTTTGGGCCATTAGTAACTACTATGATGCATTAATATGCAGTTCAGCCCAGAACACAACAGTGCAAAAACAAATATACGCATTACTTTTAACGAAATCCACTAAGTTTCGACACTTTATTCCACGACACCCATGCACTTCAATATTTCGCTTACGATCTAGACTGAGGAATTAATACGTGATAAAACAAAGCATGTTCAATTTTGTCCGTACTAATATATAATCCGCATTTAGAGTTAACTTATTGTTCAAAACTCAATGCCCCGATTACTCAATGCACTTCATCATAATACTTTTTCACAAATGCGTAAAGACTCTCCCATGTAAACAATATTAGAACCACAACCCGTGAAATATTTCACGGGTATAACACTAGTATACTCAAAAATGAACAAACATTTGCTTCCTATTCTCTGATCAATCAATCCACGTTAAATCCATGCAAACCAACCATCCCCCCTATAAATGAACTCCATTCCTACATACTTTCTCTCAATCCTCCATCACTGAAATTAAATAAATAAATACGGAGTATATAACATAGATGGCAGTAAGCAAGGTAGTGATAATATTGGCTGTCACACTGGTGGCAGCCACGGTGGTTCTAACCCAGGCCAGTCAAGGAGGAGGAGGAGGAGGAGGACGGTGCGGGCAACAGTGGCCGGAGAAGTGTCAGAAGTTCATGATGAGGACGCAGATGAACCCGCCAGGGCGTCGAGGTGGGGGAGGAGAGTGTTTGTTTGATATGTGTTGTGAGGAGATGGAGATGATGGAGCCGGAATGTCAGTGCGAAGTCATGAAGATGATGGCGAAGGAGATGATAGAAATTCCGCTTTCGTACAGGTATAATCCTTCTCAGATGATGATGGAGAAGGCTATGATGATTCCTTTGATGTGTGGTACTATGGAACGTAAGTGCTCCATGTCGTCCACTATCTAATCATCATAAATCATGAAGAAGAATGAGAAGGAGAAGAATGAATGAATGAATAAGTGTGTTATTGACACACCATCGTGTGTTATTTTTAATAAAGTTGTGTGTATATCTTTGAGCTATTTATATGATATGATAAATAAAGAATTTGTAGCTCATCATATATAAAACCCCTATTTGATTTATTACCTTACAAAAACCCCTATGAAACGGTGTACGTTAATGTAATTTTACTGTGAGATATCTCATATAAAGGTGGTTATTGCTTATTAGTACATCTGATCATGGAAAATTTATCGTGAAATCGTCGTGCATGAGACATATATTTTGTAACGATGATTAAAAGCTCCTTTATTCTGATCTTAAGACCCGGGTTCAACTCCCCTCTATGACATAGTGTACTTAAGCTATGGTAGTAAAGTTGAAATTTGAACATGAAATCCCCTTGGAGTGCAAAGAAGTGAACCCAATTCCATCAACAACACTAAACTCCACCAAATTATCCTCCAATTGATGTCCACCAATCACTATAGCCGCCGCTCTAGAGTCGTCGTCCACCCCTCCGTCCACAAACCCCAGACAGACGACATCCTTACTCACTCGTACCATCGAGTTAGCCTCCAAAATCCTCCATGTTACACTTTGCTTGTGTAAAACCATGTCAATTACCGGCACATTTGACACGCTTTTGGACTCAAAGCACGTGCCAAATGGGTTCACTCGTTGCGAGCGCACCCACTTAGCTCTCTTCGCCTGCTTGGTGAATGCTGTCACGATTGCTTTGAAAATCGAAGTTGTGAGAGTAGTGTAAGGATGGGTGGTGCTGATTTTAGTACCTCCATTGCCTCTACCATCTATACTTAAAACAGTTTTGTTCAGATTCACTAATTTGTTGTTAATTTTGATGGCGGTGACATTGAGGTAATAATCAGTTGACCGGTGTTCACCATTTTGAACCATCGGGGTGAATTTGAGTGATTTTGATAAATCAATGGGTGAGATTAGCTTGTATTTGGGTTCGCCAAAGATGGCGAACCCAGGACTATGACTAGAGCTAGACAGACAAATCGCAAATTTCAAAGGGAAATAGGAAACCTCGTCGCTGAATTCATTGTCAAATTGAGTTAGAAGAGAAGATCTAGCTCTCCCAAACCCGACTACCCCTTTAGCCCCTTTAGGAAGACCTTGTAATAATAGACCAGTGCTAGCACAGACGAAATCTGCATGGACCGGGAGAAGTAGTCCGCCAGTGGAGTGGACAGTGAGAACGTCACTTGCCACTTCACCAGCATAAGACATGCCGGTGAATGGATTTGTAACAATGACACTACAGGTATCATTGTTGCACCCTGGACTTGGATTTGGACCTGAGCGACAATTCCCACATGTTTGCTCAGGCCCAAAACTCCCACAGGGTGCTAAGCCACAGCGACCAGGTCCATATGTCGATGATTTGTAATAACGTTGACTGCAATCAACCCATGAAAAGGGGGCTCCAAGGTCGACAGTCAACGAAAGTGACATGGGCGGGGTTCCTTGTTGCAACATGGCGGTGTATTGGGAAGTGGTTTCATCCTTGAAGACGGGTATTACAACAGCATCCACTTCGCCTTTGACGACATTGACATGGAATGTAGTGACGCCGATGACGGTGATGATGCTCAATAACAAGGCCTTCATGGAGGTGGCATTTGACAAAGAGTGACAAACCATTGTATGTAGAATATAATGTAGATGTAGTTGAGTTATATTATCATGAACTGATGAATGATGGTAAGGTTATCAAGTCATGATCTAAAGTCTAAAGTCTAAAGTCTAAAGGTCTTGGTTGAGATTTGAGATCAAGTCAAAGGTATCATGCCCTTAGCACTTTCCTACCTATTATAGTATGGCCCAAGTTGCAAATGCACATACTCACTACTCAATAAAACTATTTTTAAAGATTTTTTCTCAGTCCCATTTCTCGTTTCGTCTGTGTAGTTTTATATTCTTTGTAATTTGAAATGATCCGATTTGATAGTGACCCGACTCAAATACGAATCAACCAAACCAAATATTGACCGATCGAATTGAATATGACATGGGTCCGACCCAAGTCCGGCCCCGACCCTATTGCCACTTCTACATGAGGGGGTAACCTATCCTACATACGCCAAGGCCGCGACATTAATGGTCCACTTGCACATGTTCATATGTCCAAGTAGGCAAAGTATCTTACTATACACAGTTGTGGCTTACATGAACTTCATTCCTCCTATTATTATTCATAGTTGACTTATACTTTTTCTAGTCTAGCCAAGTCTTTAAAATATCACATATAACTAATCACTTGCTTAAGATATAACGAGTATTAAATCTTAAAACGAGTCAAATATAATATACATATATGGATCAAAACATTCAATATTTCGTACACAAATTACCACGTAAATTGATACGGTATATACTTGACTTGTCCTCAGACCTGACAAAATTGATCCAACTCGAATAAGTCAACCCGAACCTGAACCCGACCCGACACCCGAATTGAAAATCCGAGGTTGACCCGTAACTCGAATTGATTCAACTATTATTATAGAAAACGAGTCGATATATATACCTAAAATGAGGCAAACTTAAAATGGGTTGACCAGATCTGAGGTCACCTGATTTCTATAACCCGAAAGTAATCCAACCAGAACCAAACTCGATCCAGTTGACCCGTTTTCCCGGTCCACTCGTACTAAATAATAATAAGCCTCCTAATATAATCATATATAAATCATTCTTTTAATTTCATAACTAACTACCCCTACAAATTAAACTATCTTCCTTTAAGTTGCAAGACTAAGCTTGCAACAAATACAACAATGTCGAGAGAAGTAAAGGGTTGTTGCAGCTGTGGTTGCCTATTCTCAACCGCAATCTCCGCCATTTTCATCTGGCTAGCATTCAGAATCCTAACCCCGACCATCTCTGTTGAAAACTTCGACGCTTTCGCCCTTCAAAGCTCCCCTAACAACAACAACAACTCCATTCATTACGACCTCAAGCTCAAGAACAGAAACTTCAACAAAGGAATCTACTATGATGCCCTTGACCTCACCTTCTATTATAAACCTAATCCTGGGTTGCCTATTGGAAATGTTACCATTGACGCCTTTTACCAGGTACATACACTCTTTCTGTCTCGGTCATTTATTGTTATTTGATTAAAACATTCTTCAAAAATAATATAAAAGATAACGAATGACGGAGATATTACGTTTTAGAATATTATTTTTATATATCTAAGAGTTATAATGAGACGAGACACCTCGCGAGCAACTTAATCTCGATTCGGTCAAAGCTTGGTCAAAGCTCGACTCAGGCTCGAGTTCGCCTCGACAACTTAACTAGTCAAGCCGAGCCATCATTGACAATTTGAAATAATGTCATGAGAGAAAAAAAAAATATTAATAATAAAATATTCTATTTATTTTTGTCTAATACGTTTTCTAGATCTCAAATTACTAAAACGCATCGAAGAATGAAAAAAAAAACTTAAATTTAATTTAATAATTATATATAGACAGCTCAAACTCGACTCGAAATCACATTTTAGTTCTCGAGTTTATTTGCGAACTCAATTTTTTGAAAGATAAACTCGAGATCAGCTCGAGTTTGAATTTTGATTAACGAGTAAAGGCCGCGTAAAGCCAAATTGTGTTACATTTGTTCGTCAATAATATTCAAGCAATTTATTAATATTTTTTCAATTTTTCTCATAATTCTCGTGTTTCTGACACCAGGGATTCTGGAAGAGCACTCACCGTGTGGGCGACATTCAACCCGCCGCAGGGGTTAAACTCGGGGGTGGCAGCGACGCGGTGTTCACGGTGGAGCTATCGACTAAGGTTAGGTACAAGAGTCCATTGTGGAAGACTAAACGACGTAGTTTAGTGATCGGGGCTGATTTGAAAGTCAACGGTCAAGGGAGTTTGATTAAGGGGAAGGGTAATAATGGAATTAAACTTAGCTCGGGTTCAACTCAAAGGAGGATGAGTTGGATTGGTTTGATTGGTGTTTTGGGTATTTTGTTGTCTATTCATTCCTTGTAGACTCGATTTCAGATATCTGTCTTAACGTTATAACTGATAAAATACTCCCGTAACTGGTTGATATTTGATATGTTTTAATGTTACGATGGATCTGTATTTTGGTATTCGGATTATTTGACTTTTTTAGGAGTATTTGTTTTTTTGGATGTGGGTGTGTAAGTGTGTGTGGGTGATTTTTTTTGGCTAATTGTAATGTGATGTTGAAGGTGTTGTTGTACTTGTTCAATTAATCATTGTAATTAAATTGCAAATTCTATTTGTGATATTTTTTTTCCATTTTATTCGGGGTGGTGTCTTGCGAAACACGTGGAAATATTGAGGGTACATTTTTGCAACTATTTTATCTTTGTTGACATATACAGAGTAGTATTCAATGCATACACATATATCGAAATTTGAAAGGTACATTTACGTGCCTAAGCATACCCAAGTAGAAACGTGTGAGATCCACGCCTGAGCGAGGCCTTGGCCGTGAATCTCCTAAGTTTCTATCCGGGTTTGAGCATGACTCATTCACACGTACACCTAGGTGAAAACACGGGAGGTTCAAGCCCAATGCTTCAATTGCGCGTGAATCTACTTGTTTTTACGTTGATTCGTTTCATTTTTGTATTTATTCAAAAGTTTCGATTTTCAATGGATAACTAACTAAACTAATACGGAGTAATGCCTAATTGAATTGTAATATAGGGTAACAATTTACTAAGTTGAATTATAGAAATAATAAAAAAAAAACAAATAGTGAGACGGTAACATCGATTAGAAAATTTAAATAACGAGATTCAATTCTCACGTAACTTCATCTCACGGTAATATAATTATTTCATTTCATTATTATTTGTGGGGAGTATTTTAAGGGAGTGAGACAAAAGATAATTAACAGAGGGAGTAATACCACTCCGTTTCATTTGATTTTTTGCATTTATTTTTTCGGCACTATTTATAGGTAAGTGAAATCGTCAATGTAACTTATAATATACTGTATAAGATAAAATACAGTTATGTGAGATTTGGTTTAAATTGTCTAGTCGAGAACGTTATAAACATCAATTTTTTATAATTTTTAGAAATACGTAACCAAAAATACAGATAACAAAAAGGTTCATTGACTATGAATAAGTAAATGCAAAGAATCAACACAAATGGATCGGATGAGTAATACTCCCTCTGTTAATTATCTTTTGTCCCATTAGAAATGAATAATTATATTACCGTGAGACGATGTTACGGGAGAGCCTTGAATACTAGAAGAAAAGCGCCGATACCTAACAAGATTAAGCGGATCCTACGTTAGCGCCAAGACGTTGGTCTCTAACTAAAAAAGTAAATGCTTGGGCTTGAGAAGCTTCGGGTCCAGTGGGTCCGTAAAACTCACTAGGATAAGCAGTATTATTGAACCAGACAAAGCAACAAGCAATGAAACCAAAGACGGATAAAGCACCTAAACTATAAGACAAATAAGCTTCTCCCGACCAGACAAGTGCGCGACGAGCCCATGCAAAAGGTTTAGTTAAGATATGCCAAATTCCACCAAGTATACAAATTGGTCGACTTTATATATATATATATGAGTATATATATCCAATTTCTGAACGTTTATTTATTCAATTGAGTTACTTCGTGGTGCACGCATTTGGAATATTTTTTACACCTCAAGAAAACAGTAAGCAGGTAAAAATGGCGGAAAGAGGTAAACACACAAAAGAGGTGTGACAACTGACAACTGATAAACCTTCTCAAAACCTCTCTTCCTTCCTTCCTTCCTCATCCTGGAAATGCCCAGTCTGGTGAAGCATCTAAGCTCCCTCTTCCGCTCCGCCGTCTCAACCACCGTCAAATCCTCCGCCCCCAAATCCCCCAAACCCTCCGCCGATACCACCACCACTACTACCACCGTCAAACACCCTTATTCCTCCGCCACCACCACCGTCAAATCCGCCGCCCCCAAACGCCTCAAACCCTCCGCCGATTCCACCACTGTCAAAACCGCCGCACCCAAACCACGTAAACCTGCCGGAAACCCCTCTTCTGCCGACAAAACTACCACCGTCAAAACCGCCGTCACCAAACGTCTCAAACACTCCGCCGATTCCACCACCATTACTACCACCGTCAAAACCTGCGCCTCCGAACAACTCAAACCCTCCGCCGATACTACCGCCGTCAAAACCGCCGCACTTAAAGCTAGTAAACCTGCCGAAGACCTTTCTTCCGCCGAAACCACCACCACTACCACCACCATTTCGGTTAAAAAGAAGGTGCGGCGGAAAGCGGTGAAGTCGTCGTTGAGGAAACAACTACGTCCCCCAAATTATCAGGGTACTCCACTTGGTGATTTCATTTCTGAAGCCATTAATGAACATGGTTAAGCTTCTTTCCCCCAATTTTAATTCTGCAATTTTACCCT
Source organism: Agrostemma githago (assembly GCA_958450325.1). NCBI lineage: Eukaryota > Viridiplantae > Streptophyta > Magnoliopsida > Caryophyllales > Caryophyllaceae > Agrostemma > Agrostemma githago. Next base: position 74,985,250 of record OY288246.1, read on the forward strand.
CTTACTTGTTATCTTATGATTGTATATGTCGTTTAGTTATAACGGATTAAGTATTGATGATGATAAATATGTTCATAAGACCACATTTGTTTCTTTCTATTCAAGTGGGTTAACTTGACCCGTTAATGACGGATATCTTCGTCATAAACAAGAATTGCGATGATTGTATTCTAGTGCATTCGACTGGTTACTCAACGACAGGGGTGCAAGGGGAGAGACAGAACCGGGTATTCACTTTCAGGGGCCAAAAACATTGTAAAACGATATGGGTTATGAGGAAAATTCGTTAGTTTTATTATTATGAAGCATAAGTAGTAGTAGTAGTATCCATAACAGTTGTATAAGTAATTCACAAGAGTGTGCATCGACGAAAAGAGTTGATGTCAAGTCTCGAGGCGTTGGGGGTAGTGTTTCTTCATGCAAAAATTATTGTTTGTGACGAGTGTGCCACAAACTTGTGATGGGTTCGTTAAAAGAAGTTGTTTCTCAAGTGGGTGATATTTGACCCCTCGGGATTATGTATCCGTCACAGGGGACTTACTCTATTTCATGACAGCTGCGTAGAAAAGAGTGCAATATGAGTAGTAATTAACAAAGGTGGAGCTGAATGTTGGCAAGGTCGATTCGATGCAACATGTGATTAAGTTGAATACTTGAATGTATGAGTGGGGTGTGGGAACTCGAGAGTCGAGACAAGTTTGCTCTGGTCTAGATTGGTCTTGTAGATTTGTGTGGGTTTCAAGGAATTCTATTATGATTCACATGTTGTCTTGCACTTGAATTGAAATTGAAATATTTTTTCTTGGTTGATTTAGGTTAGGTGTTTGTTTCACTTCCGTTTATGTTATACCCATATTAATATCGATGCTCTGGCAGGGGATTCCGCTAAGGAAACATCAGGAGATATAACTTCAATACTGTGTGGTATGTTACTATGTTTCCATTGCAAAAACATTATTTGCTTTAGAACTTGCTCGGGCCTCAATGTTAGTCTTTACATTGCTCAACTCGACCCGTCATTTCATTTATTGTAGGTCCCACTTATATTGAAATGTCCAATCCGTCTGATGCAATGGAGGCTGATGGTAATGATTCAGCAGAGGGTGATCCTGGTTCGCCATGGTTTTTAAACTTGTTTAACAGTACCACACAACTTCACCGCAAAGAGTTATCCCGTGATCGGAAGGTCAAATGGGTTTTCAAGAATACCCAAAAACTACGTTTTGATAAGCTTTTTTCGTTGTGCTTGGAAAAAGTTGGTGCAGGGTCCATGTTCGATCTTTTGAATAGATTAGGTCGAGGGACGGGTTTGAAGGACTACAGTGCTTTTATCAAAGGTTGCATACAAAGCGCTAGAAATAGTAAAGACGAAAAAGCTCAGATACAACAGATTTTGGAGGCGTACCGGCTGTTACAACTGATGAAGGAACGAGGTTTTCCAATAGAGGAGGAAATTTTTGGCCCCTTTCTTATGTATCTTATTGACAAACACCAGGAAGAGCAGTTTATTCTTTTACTTGAGATTGTCAAAGATGAAGATCCGAGTTTACATCCACGACTAGGATATTATGAAATGCTGTTTTTTATTGAAATGAACAATGAGGAAAAGATTAAGGAACTTTGTGAAGAAATGGCTGTTGGAGAGAGTGAGATGGGTTCCTTGTTGCATGGTGAGCATGTTTTTTTTTTTTTTTGTAAACATTTCAGTTATTTTTGTTTCTTGGTTTATAAGCGAAGTTGTTTTACCATCTTGCATTTACTGTCGAAATAAACCCATCAGATTATTACTTTTAATCTCCCTTAGTATGATTTATCAATTGAAGACATGCATCTGGTGATTAATATTGAAATGGGTAGGACTCTCAGCTCCTTACCTGTGGACGCCAATATGGGGAATGTTACCACAATGTTTATTAGTCTGATTTGGCATCTTGCTAATGCTTTTTTGTTGTCGTCTGATATTTCTGTTGAGTATCCCTTGTTCTTTCTTAGAGAGGATATTAGTGTTACAAGTTTATACTTAGATCATAGTTGTACATGTTGCTCCTATATACTTAATGTGTATCTGCTAACAGATGGAGGTAAATAATGTAGTTCTCTATTGATATCGGGTGTGTCTTAAGAGATGATAGTGGCTTCATATCATTTGTGGAAATTTTGAATAAGATCTTAAAAGGCCTATATTGCTTTTAAGATTGCATTAAGTAGATCGTTGCGGCTCACCAATGAGTCTCAATCTGATTAGTGTTGCAGTTTAATTGTTTTTCTTGTGTTGCAGAAAATTATTTATTAGCGCTGTGTGAAAGGGATAGGGAGAAGGAGCTTCTTCAACTGTTAGATATCATAGATATAACAAAAATTTCCACAACTGATAATATGGCTGCTATATTCAGATCAATCGGAAGGCTATCATTGGAAGCATTTGCAGAGATATTTATCTTGGTCTTGAAAGATTGCGGTATGTTTAAGTTTAAACAACTCATGGCCTTAATTTCCCTTTTCTAATATTTTTCGGGATCTTCAAAGTCTAAGTGTGTCGTAGAACTGAAACACAGTCACTACCTTGGATCAGTCTTGTCTTGTTATCTGGTACATTTTAAATAGAGTAATTGGCGGTTGGCACTAAGGACTCCAGTCCCAAGATAAAATCTCATACTTAGATTAAGTACTGCGGAGTATTGTTTTATGTTGGTTCAGTGGCTTTCATTCATGAGTTTATTGCACCTGCTGGAGCCTGATAAAGACATGTCGATTTACAGCCGATCTTTTGTCAAAGCTTAAGATTAAGGTCCTTCTGAACAACTTCATTTACTAACTGTGTATTTGTTGCTCGAAGAGTTTTCGACCTGAGAGTATCGACCACCTTTTTTAGTAGGGGAATGGCGATGGCTTCTTGTTGTGGGTAAATGGGAAACCTCATATTAAGAACTCCAGGGAAGCCATAATCAGGATTAAGACATTAAGATTGGTAGCTAAAGCTGTTGAGTAGAAAGTCTTTCACAAATACCGTCTCTGGCATCATCATTGAGTACATAGTTACGTAATCGTGCCTTCTTTATCTTACCTTAAGCTTAAGATGCGCATAAGCTGGCACATTAAACTCCCTCTCCCCACCCCCTATGCAAGCACCACCCGACGAAGGGGGCACAAGGGTGGGTTGAGTCTAGTTAGCTGGCATGGCTGATCTTTTTGACTTGTCCGCGAAGCACTTTCACTGTTTGAAGTGAATTTCAGATGATGGAATGGTTTATTTTCAGTGGATGGATATATGGGACAGCTCATTCAGTCTGCTGGGTAAGAAAAGAAAAGTTTTACATAGCATTAACGAATTAACAAGGAAAGCTGCTTGGCTTACCAACTTTGGAACTGCTGCTTTTCACTTTCTCACAGTGTTCATAAAATAGTATGAGAAGTTTTTCTTCGGTTTCTCAGTAACGAGCTCGTGTACTTCTTATCCAGCTCATGTACTTTTTCTGTGTTGAATTACAATTTTGTAGAAATATTTGTTATTAATGACTTTCTGAACTTTTGAAGACATTTGTAAATGCAATAACACGAGGAAAAAAAAAGCATTCCAAGTTTTCATGGTTCTCTGAGTAAGTATTGCTCTACTTGGTCTGGTATGGTTGCATATATTGACCTCGTAGACCCTTCTCTAGTGAGATGGCTTGCAAGTTGTAACTTAAGTTATGTAGGACCAGCTATCTTCAGGGATGCTCGTTCTATGGATGCACTTAAGAATGAATATCAAACGTCTTTGCTGCTAATGTTTTTGTTTAAGCTAATGTTTCTTGAAAGTCAATGTTATAGATGCCACAATGATATCTTTCATGGACTCATGGATCCATCGTACAGATGTGCCTTCCATCACTATTGTTTTATGGCCCTTTTTTAATTGGTGATACTGTCTCTTGTTTTGATGTTCATATTTCTTTGTTTTGCAGACTATGGGTCTCCGGATATCTCAAACTTGATCTATGCTTATTCTTCTAGCCTGAAAAATTTAGCGGTGAGGAACTTCCCATGAATTCTATCGGTAATTTCATTAGAGCCATGTAGGCATTGCTGTAATAGCTTGTCTAGCATGTGATTCCTTATGCATATAAGATTATAAGCATCTGTGGTAATATCGTGGCTTATTTATGTATGGGCATAAGCTTACCGTAGTAAGGGCTCTTGTTTTTTTGAGCATATTACTACTTTCTTTATCCATGCATATAACTTGGGTCTTATGTATAAATATATTCGTTATCGTTCTAAAAAATAACAAATAGAGAGTATGAGATAAAAATGTGGGAGACAAGTTAAGTCCTATGAAGTGCAAAGAAAATATAGTGGATAAATTTCAGACAACAATGAGGTTTTCTAATGCCTTGAAGCTTTCTAGATGATCTTGTGAGAACTGAGAACCCTAACTCTGTGACAACCACGAAAACCATTCCCCGCTCTAGCTAGCCGTATAGATTTGGAAGTGTAAAGCTCCTTGTAGCCCTTTTTTTTTGCTTGGACATTAGCGAAAGTGAAAATCCCCACAAAAGATATGCTTAAAAAGAGAAGTTTCAACCTGGCTACTGGAGGTTCTCCTTGATGAGTTTATGATTTACACCCTGGTTAATAGCTTTGTAGATAATGATTCCTGGCAAATGAATAATATTGGTTGGAGACCTTCTCACACATTTATCTTTAATAAAATAAATTTTTATAAATTGTTATTCACTGCTTCGTGTACTGCTGTAGATTAGAGGATAAAAAAATATAGTTGCAGCGATCAAAATTTTGCATTTGAGTATAATTCCACTTTCGATGCAGGTTGAGGATATTATTTTAAAATTCAAAGAGATGCATGAAAGACTGGATCTTTCACTTGTAGCTGGATCTTATGAGAAGCTCATAACCTTTTGTTGCGACTCCGATAAGGTATGCATAATATGATGTCTTTTTGAGTTATCTTCCCCCGTTTGACTGTTTCTGGTGGTGTTTCTTGGCTTTCTATTTGAGGTCCTTATGATTACTGCATCTTAATTTCCCTCTTGTTCCTATCATATTTTATAGGTCCATTTGGCTTTGGATTTAGTTGATGAAATGTGTGAAGCAGGATTAACCTTGTCAGTGGGAACACTCAATACCATATGTCATACCTGTGAGGAGACCTGTGAGTTTATTCTGGTATGTTTTTAGCTTCTGTCATTTGTGCTATTTCCATTTTAGCAATTCTATTAAGTCGATATCCTTCTGTCCTCACGGCATAATCATTGGTTACTTATCGTATAAACATATAATCATTGATTTCACATGAGATTTATTTTATTTGATACCGAATGATTTTAGGAGTAAGGTATTCGCAGGTCTAGACTCTAGACATACTTTCACGCGAGTCTAATATGATTAGGAGTTTTAATGAGTGTTAAAAATCACAAACAAAAATTAGATAATTCAGCTTATTTTGTAGTTTTTCCAGCCTTAATTTTGTTTGGAGGTCAAGTTTGCTCGTATATCTCCTACCAAGTTGCTATTGAAGTCTTTTATCAGTTTCTGATGAACTGATAGTATTGTTATTCTGTTACGCCCGATTCCCCTCTTCTTGATTGTTTTGAGCTGTGGCCTTAATGGATTCTTAGTTTAAAAAAGCACGCCTGAGGTGTTCCTAGGCGCAAGACGCAGTGAGGCGTGCCTAGGCATAAGGGGCAGTGAGGGGCCAACCAAATCGCATCAGGGTGCCTCAAGCGCATGGAATACAAAAGGCGCACCCAAGGCGCGCGAGACAACTAATTAGGCGCCCCTGAGGCGGATTACTATGCAATTCCATTTTTTTTCTCCAGATTGTTCTATTTTACCCTTCTCTTCTCCTTATCCTTAATTTTCACTTATAAATACATCTTAGCCATCTTTAATACAAACAAGGGACTATTCTTGCACAAAATTTGATTGTAAAATATGCATGTCTATTTGAAAAATTAGTGTGCCTTGTGTGATGAGACCTCACTGTGTTGGGTCATGTCCAATTGTGTTGCTGTCGCTGCTGAGTCAAGCGATCTTGTCATTAATTCTGATCATCAGATATCTCAATGAAAATTGGTTTATCCCTTTGCTCTCTTATGGTGCTCCTAGCCTCCTGTAGTGTGTATCTTAACTTCGATTTTTGCTCTCATTTTTTGGTCTATATAGGTTCGTAGAATATATTCCATTCTTGGGCGCTACCAGTTGAACCCAAATGGCGAGACATACAGAAGTATGATTAACTTAAATGTTAGAATGAAAGATGTGAGTTTTTATCATACACCATTCTTATTGTAGAGTTGGATACTGTTTTGAAATATTTTGCTCTGTATTTGTGGATTTTGTTGGATCCAGCTCTGATGGCTTATTGTTTTCCTTATCTTGCAGTATGAAAATGCTTATGCCATGCTTAAGGATTTGGATAGACTTAACTTGAAGCATTCTGCAAGTATGTACAATGCTATATTAGCTGGTTATTGTCGAGAGGTAAGTTTTTTTTGTCTCTTACAGTTTCCTTCACTGCTTTCACTTTGCTTGGCATCTTTGGTTAGAAAGAACAAGCAAAAAAATTACCATTAGATAATATTTTGAACGTTTTGTAATTAAATTCTAGGCTGCCATCACATTATTTCCATTTGTAAAACCTTATGAAATAACGGCACGACCAATATTCCAAAATATTGTTGTTACTTCTGCACCTTCATCTATAGTCTGTACGACCTATTTGTAAATGATATCTACTTGTGACAGAACTGCCAATGTTTTGAGATACATTTTTGACACTATAAGTTGCGATCCCTTAAATTACCACTGCGACTTCCTGATACGGCTACTAGAATCGCATTTTTGCACCATTATGAAGGGGCTTAATTCAATATTTAGATTGTATTTGGAGAGATTGTCGAAAGGGAGGTAGCCTGTGTAAAATCTCTCGAGCTATCTATTATGAAGTTAAAACAATATTGTAAAGATTTATTTTTTGGAAGAAAGTGAGCACTTCCACCGCCATATAAGTTTGTATTTGTTGCTAGTAATCAGGGAAATTTTGTTTCCATATCCAATACAGCGAAAAGCTATCTATTCTTTCTTTCTAGAGTACGATGGAACAAACCAAAATTACGCACGATATTGTTGTGCTCTATTTTTTTCAAGCATTACCTGCTGGGTATTCATCTATTTGGAGAAGATTTTGCATGGCTTTTGAATATTGTCTGAATTTTGTTTCTCCCGTGCATTTGCAGAAAAACTTTGATGGTATGCAGAAGGTCCTCAAAAACATGAAAAAAGCAGATGTGAAACCAGATTCACAGACTTTTAGCTATCTTATAACCAATGCTACACATGAAGAAGACATTGTTAAGGTTGTTCTTTCAAGAATACCATCTAAATGAATCTTAACTATAGTTTACAACTAAATATTCACACACCATCTTTTTGCTTGGTTCATGTTGCCTTCTAAGTGATGGGTTAATGTGATATTTTTGAGTTATCTAGAAGATTCTAGATTAGTTTGGAAGCGTCGTCTAGATATTTCTTGTATATAGTAGAATGTCCATGAAGTTAATAGTAGATCGTGGAATATTCTAGAATAAGGTCTAGAATGTTCTAGAAAATAAGTGTAACTGTGTAGAAGTATCTTGAGTGATTACTCCGCTTCAACCTTTATCCTAAAACACGTAGACATCAAAGGGAGTATGAGGGGTGACCAAATGAGTGCATAATGAGTATCCACCCTTGGCTCGTGAGTCAATTGAAGGGCTCGACAGTGGAGCCAATTTGGGAAGCCTGACTCGTCACAACAGATTGTTGAGGGGTAGTTCATGCGTGACTTTCTTACGGGTGTCAAATTGCTAGCTTGTTCAAATGTCTTCTTTATTGTGAATTATTGCCCTTTTATATTCTTTGAATATTTGTATTAAAGATATCAGATTTCTTTTTCTAAGGGTCCCGAAAACTCACTATCATTTGTCTTTTGAATATGTTGGGCTTAAGCAAAATGGCTGACCAAACTTATGCTACTAATATTGTGAAGTAATTAGGGGACGATGCACTTTTAGTAATGGATTTACTTGCGTCATTCAGAAATATTTTTTGTGTTTTTGACCCAAGGTAAGGTTGCATACATCCCATCCTCTTACCCTACCTAGCCTCTTATACGCCGTGTAATGCTATTATCAAGATCAAGGGGTTTCTGTCATTCCTTTTCACTACCTTCGTTTCCTTTTAGTGGATGTTTTTGCTCTGATAATAGGGTGGTAGGTGATGTCATGTCGTGTCGTGTTATTCATTTCATTTTAATTTTTTCGTCTTCAACAGCTTAACAGCCTATTAAAATGTTGTAAATATATGAGAATAACGTGTGTGATAGGTGTGATGATTAATTCTGCTCCTTATTTGAGTTTATATGGTTGTCCTTTCACTATGTTCCGTATGTTGCTTGACATACTTCACTGCATGCGTGTTTTCGTTTGGTCATGAAGGTAAAAATGCAAATCGTTTTTTTTTTTTTAATTTCAAATTCTTAGTTGAATGAGTTTGTTCTGCAGTACTATGAAGAGCTGAAGCACAGTGGTGTTCAAACTACTAAACATGTTTTCATGGCACTTATAAATGGATATGTTTCTTCTGGTCAATTCGAGAAGGCCAAGGAGGTAATGTTTCTTTAGTATTTGGTACTGCTAACTTCAGTTCATAACATCTTCTGTATTTACTAAACAGCTCAAACTTAATTTTTGTATCGATTAGTGAGTGAAGTGGGAATGTCTGGAATCAGGGATATTGATGGTCGTCGATGATAAATTGATGGTGTGCGACTAGATTGTTCTGTCATTAAATTTGCTGTGTTGATGTTTACTCAGGCGATGCTTAATTTTATGCATCAGAGACCTCTGAAGCATTTACCTTGTTAGTGAATCAACCTTTTGAACTCTGGAAGATTTGGTTTATACTTTGAAACTAACTCCTGGTTTTGATCGATCTAACACTGTTGTAGTTGTATATCTTGGCTACTTAATGAGCATTAGGAGAAATAATGATGAACTGAAGGTTGTGCTCATATAAGTAACTTATCAGCTATTGGCTTCCAGATGTGTCGCAAGGCTCTTAGATTGTGTTGTAGACTGTTGTCATATGCATGACTCTTGGGTCGGGGAGTATATTTGTTCTATCTTATATGGATGCCCATAAAATGCATACCCTTTATAATTTCCACCTTGCTCCCTTGACGTTAAACGTGAAGAAATGTAACCATTTAAAAAAGAACTTTAACACTTGTGAAGCTGCAATATACGTCAGAGCCTCAGAGACGTGACTTCATATTGCTCTTCGTCCAAATGTGTGAGACAGGGATGCATTTATTTATATATTATGACATCATTCATTCGTTATTGAGGGTTGTTGGCTTTTGGCAGTAACATTGTGTGTGCTTAACATGTTCAATAAGATTTCTTAATATGTAATTTTGCATTTTGGGTTAATATAAAAGAAAACAAGCTCTTACGGATCTGCTTACTGTTAATCATCTTTTGGTTCACTCGATTGGAACAGGATTCTCTACGTTCTTCAAATAATAGAGAATCATTTCTTGTTCACTGGGGAAGGATTCGTATTCTAGCTTTGTTGTGGGTTAAAGCAGGGGGCAAAGGGGGAATCTTATAGTGCTTCAAGACAACTGTATTCATTTGTCATTACTCGTATTTGAAATCGACGACCCTTGCCTTCTCTTGTTTGTTCTTTTTGTTTTAATAGTTCGGAGTATATTTCTCTTTGAAAATAAAGAGGATTGTTTCTTTGACCTTGTTGCGTTATGTTCCCTTGTTGTATCAGGTTCTCCTTGAGAAAGGGATACCACAGCAGATTATGACTGAAATAAAAAGTGTTCTTGTTTCTGCCCTTGCAAGTCGTGGGCAGATGGCGGATGCGTTGGACATCTATGAGGACATGAAACAAAACGGTTCCTATTTAGAACCAAAGGCTGTAATAGCTCTTATTGTAAGTTCTTTTTAAGTTTTTTCTAAGGACGTGATAATTTTTTCCTCCTGTTTTTTGAAAAAAAGAAAGCTGCTAACTGTATTCCGTCTTTTGCAGGAAAACCAGCAATATAAAGGAGAACTGAAACTGATGCTTGGATTGCTCGAGGAATTAACTGATCCACTTTACTGGGTTGATGGTTGCTGTAGGGTTATTCTGTACTGTATTAGAGAAAAGAATCTAAGGTGGGTCGTTAAACACATCCCAACTAAGCACGTGTTGACGTGTTCAATGTGAGAGCGTATGTTTGAGATAAGTTATTCCTTTTTGTTGAATAGGTCTACCGTTGATTTGCTGAAGGCACTTTCTTCGAAAATCCAGAATGACGAGCTGGCTCAAGAATTCATGTTTGACGAGGTCTTCTTACCTTCTCCCACCATATTTGCCAAAAGGCAAAATGTGATTTACCTTATTATCTCGGTTGTTTTACGGCCTAATTGCTTCCATTTTATTTTATTTTAGATTTTTTCACAAATAGCGGATATGAAGCCTCCTGATTTGACCATTGGCACCGACCTGATTGTTGCTATCAGGGAAGAACTTAATCTTCGCCCTTCACGTAAATGTCTTGATTTTCTCCTCAGTGCTTGCGTCAGTTGCAAGGATCTTGAGAAAGCTCAAGTGGTTTGGAACGAATATGAGAAAGCTGGTTTTCCTCACAATATTTTAAGTTTATTAAGGTATGTCTACTTACGATACTTCATTTCTGTTCTTATAGAGATATTCGACATCTCATCAGACTTCCGATTACAGACTCCTAACAGTGCCACTGAAATTTATTAGACGTGGGCGAGATCAGTGTAACAGTGATAATCTGAGCCCTATCATAACTCGTGATATCATTGAGCTGACGGCTATCCATCATCCTGTACCTAGTAATATTGCTACATGTCAAGTATAGGTGATAAAATAATCTGCATTTTCAGCGGACTTGTAACATGCTGAGCACTTAGTAAGTAAGAGTAGCAGGTATCCAAGCGACCACGTAGTGATAATATAGTTTGCTTTGGCAGGATGTACCAGGCCTATCTGGCTTCAGGGCACTTTGATGAGGCTGCCGATTTTCTGAGAAGAATACCAAAGGATGATTCTCATGTTCGAGCTATAATCCATGCATGCCGTGTGAGTTATGGCAAACAAACAGTGACGAAAAAGAAGAAAAAGAAGAAGACGACGACTATGAAAACATAGGTGGCGATCAACAGAACCACGGAAACTGAACTTAGTGAGTCTGAGATCTCTTCCTTTATACTAAAACATTGAAACTCCCTCTATTTTGCCACCTTTTTCCATTTTTGGTCGAAAAATGAGGCTTTATGAAAAAGACCGAGGGAGCATTTTATTTCCCGTCTCCCTTGGTTCACTTGACAGTCATATTGTTTTGAAAATCCGAGTGCACTGTATGAGCCGTAAAAGGGTAAATACAGAACATTTGAATTCTTTCAACATCGAAATAGTGTACATACCCTTTCTATAGCCCATCGATGATGAGGTTGTTAATACCATTCCTAACCCGGTCTATTTGGTATGTCTTCTAGCAACTCATCTCAAACAATTCTCATTAATAATACAAATGAATAGTTGTGATTTGTATCTAGAGCGGGCAGTTTGGCGTGCCAACCCATGATTCAGCCCGGCCCGATTGTGCATGGTCTCCCACCCAGCCCAACCCAGAGACGGGCAACCATGCCCGCATTGCTGTGCTTGGGCCCGGTCCGATACCTCAGCCTGAACTGAAGACCAACCGAGGCACTGGGCCTGATCGTGCCATGTCTGGCCAACCTCGGGCCTGTGTAGTATTTTGTTATTTTGACTTTGAGCCGGGTTTGTGCTTCACCGAGATGGGCCCAGCCCAGATTGCCAGCTCTAGCTTGTATCTCTAAGCTATAAGGACATTGAGTTAAACTCTTCTTCAACTGTCTCTTAACTTTTCCTTCAATTTTTTTCTTTCTTTTTTTATTTTTTTGCCAGCTTTTTTTAAAATTTCGTTTGAACTGTATTGTGTAATTTTAGGTGAATTGCTGTTCTCTTGACTTGAGAGATAACTTGATGCACTGATTGTACTCAATATTTGTGGAAAAACTTAGTTAATCGAAAGCCTCGATGCTCAAATCTTAAAATTGGCAAGAAATTAGCCCTAAATAAGCAACCTTATGAGGATAAGACAGTTCAGAGTCGAGTCGGGATGATATTGATATCAATATCAATAATTCTTAAATTTATAAACATTTTTCCTGGTACCATACACAACAACCCACATCCCACTAAATGTAGTTTGTTAGTCGACTTCAGCATGCAATTAGTTAAGCCACAGGTGGTCGAAGCATGTGATCCTGCGATGTGTCGACAGCAGCAGGAGGCATGAACTGCCACATGGCGACTCCAGGGTATCCCATAAACGGAACTAATTTGCCACCAGGTGCTTGAGCAACTGGCCCAAACCCAGCTGGGATCGGAGTATGGGTAGGGAAGTATCCTGGTTGGGTGTTCACCGTTTTCAGCTGCTGCTCTAGTCTCTCTTTCTCAGCCTTCAGCCTTTGTTTCTCGTCACGAAGCTCATTCTTCTCAACCTGACCCAAAAAAACGTAGTTACAGACCTTACAGTGAACTCAACTAAGGAAAACAAATAGGGGATGTAACGGTATAGCACGAAGAGCTACCTTCAATTCCTTAATTTTCTCCTGTAAATCTGAGTTCGAGTCTTTCAACTTTTGGGCTTCATCCCTCAGTTGAGTCACCATTCGGATAGCGTCGTTCAAAATGGCTGCCTTATCGGTCTTAGGTGTCCTACCATGTTCCAATATAGAGCCTAATTCCGTAAACCTAACAACAATTATAAAAGCAGTGGTCACGGTCACACAATACAACATGCACACTGGCACGCAACTAACGATTGTGCTAATGAAAGGAAAACTTACTTGTCATTCAGACGGTCCCTGCGTGCCTTCTCCCTGCACGCTTTGGAGCTCGATGGACCACATGACTCCGATCTACCCCTAATGTAAGAGCAACATGTTCACTAAATCAAGATTGAATGTCGAAACTCCCTACAGTTTATCCAATAAGATGCCCTGTCAAGACCCTCGACAACATATATGGCAGGTATCTTATGCTATTTGTTTTAAGCATTTCAACATCGTTAGCTTTAGTCCTAAATCCGAATATATTCATGCTTTTTTTGAATAAAGGGGTCAACCAAAACCAAACGAGTGACACCAGGCAACATATCTGTGCAACGACAAAAGTAATGAACAGATGTGATTCAGAATAGGAATATATACCTCTTTTTCGAAGCGTTCTCCTTCGTCCCCTCAGACTCGACATAAATTCCATCAAGTTCCGCACTACAGCAAAGACAATGTACATCACACTCGTAAGAACCTAATGCAAACACAAAACAGAGAATCTGCAGGGCATACTTATACAGTTATACATAACCAGTTGCGGTAGTCAGTGTCGCAGCACTGTACCAGGCATATCAGTAATGCTACACATAGAAAGAATCGTAACATATGCTGTCTGAATTCTGAAATGATGCACATATGCTGTCATATTGAATTCTCGAAGGAGAATGCGTATAGAAACGACAATTAAGAGCGGGTTCAGCATTATAAACACATGAATTTGAACTCCACAACAAAGCGAAATCGATTCAAATTGAACTTCGACTGATCACCTGCTGCAATATGAGGAGAAGGAGGCTATTCCTCCTGCAATCAAAAGGATCAAAACCTTCGAAATGGCGGAATCCAATAAAATCATTCAACAAGCTCGAGAAGGAATTCACAAAGCATCAAAAATGGCGAAAATAAATAAATTATAAATCTGGGCACATCTAAAAAATCCCCAAAATTCATGACATTAGCAATTAATGGAAGAAAATCAAAAAATTAAGACATGGGTATTTGTCTATATACATCGAATAAGATAAGAGCCTCAATCGTAAGACCTAAAAAATAGGTATTCATGGATTGGTACCTGAGATTGAAACTGGAAGCATGAATGGGTTGTTGCAAAGGGCAATTGAAATTGAAATCAGAATTTGGGGGAACAAAACTGCAATCAAACCCAAAGTTTTCTTCCATCAAGGGATTACAATCATCATCATACAGCAAAAAATTAGGGTTTTCTTGAGACATCTGGAGCCAATCCTATCCAATTAATGGAAACAAATCAATAAAACGATTGAAGAAGAAAAAGGGTAAAATGGTAGATGGGTGTTATGAATTTATGATTCTTTGAACTTGGATTATGGATTTTGGATTTTGTTGCAGGTGTTGATGCAATTATTGTAGAGAGATGGGAGGCGCAGAAAAAGATGAGGAATTTTTTGACTTTGTGTTGAAATTTTATTACCGCTATTTCATTTCAATGGGGATTACAATTAATGGCGGGCTAGTTGGTTAGTAGACTTACTACTTACTCTACTTGGTTGGTTACTTTGAAGAGACGGTTTCTCACTTTCTCCTACATTGATCCTGCAAATCTCGGATATTGTTTTCCGATACCATCAAGTCTTCTTTGTTGGTCCTAAAGATCCGTGGGGACGTGTTATATGACCTGTAGAATAGGATGGACGATTTTCAGCGAGTTTTGTTTCGGACTCTCGGATCTCTGAAAATCGTGTATTATACACTACTCGAAAGATAGCTGAATTTCATTATTATGTGTTTATTTGAAACCCTATGTCCCTTATGTTACACCGAGACCATTCTATGATGTATGGAGTAGTTATTGTGCGAATTTGGAGACATTTAATTTCGGGATCAAATCAGCCCGAACAACGTGGATAATAACCTTCAAATTCGCCCGTTTCGTGTATTTTTCGAATAATATGAGATATTTTGTTGGTCATCATAGTAGGACCCGTATGACGTAAAATAACTGACGGTCGTTAAAAAAGCTCTTATATGGTTCAGTTTTGATTATATATATCGAAGATTTCGTCATAATCCGACGTTACTCGAAAGATATACGAATGTCTTTTAATTGAATTTATTTGAAACCATAAAGACCTTCTGCTACATTGAAACATTTCTACAATGTAGGGAGTAGTTACTATGCGAATTTGGAGACATTTAATTTTGAAACCCAATCGGCCCGAAAAACGTGGATAATAACCTTCATATTCACCCGTTTCAAGTGATTTTTCAAAAATGTGAGATCTTTTGTTGGGCATCAAAGTAGGACCCGTGTAACATAAAATGACTGACGGCTGGTAAAAAAAACTCTTAAATGGTTCAGTTTTGATTATATATATCGAAGATTTTGTCATAATCCGACGTTATTCGAAAGATATTCGAATGTCTTTTAATTGAGTTTATTTGAAAGCATAAGTACCTCCTGCCACACCGAAACATATCTACAATGTATGGAGTAGATACTATACGAATTTGGAGACATTTAATTTCAGGACCCAATCGGCCCGAAAAACGTGGATAATAACCTTCAAAATCGCCCGTTTCGGATGATTTTTCGAAAAATATGAGATATTTTGCAAGCCATCTTAGTAGGATCCATATGACGTAAAATGACTGACGGTTGTTAAAAAAGCTCTTATAAGGTTCCGTTTTGATTATATATATCGAAGATTTCGTCATAATCCGACGTTATTCGAAAGTATTTTGATTGATATTTGACACCATAAGTAACTTCTGCTACACCGAAACATATCTACAATGTATGGAGTAGTTACTATGCAAATTTGGAGACATTTAATTTAAGAACCCAATCGGCCCGAAAAACGTGGATAATAACCTTCAAATTCGTCCGTTTCGTGTGATTTTTCAAAAAATGTGAGATATTTTGTTCGTCATCTCAGTAGGACCTGTATAACGTAAAATGACCGACGATTGTTAAAAAAGCTCTTATATGGTTCAGTTTTGATTATATATATCAAAGATTTCGTCATAATCCGACGTTATTCGAAAAATATTCAAATGTCTTTTAATTGATTTTATTTGACACCAAAATTACTTTCTGCTACATCAAAACATTTCAACAATGTATGGAGTACTTACTATGCGAATTTGGAGACAATTAATTTCGTGACCCAATCGGCCCGAAAAACGTGAATAATAACCTTCAAATTCGCCCATTTCGGGTGATTTTTCGAAAAATTTGAGATATTTTGCTGGACATACAAGTAGAACCCATACAACATAAAATAACTAACGGATGATAAAAAAGCACTTAAATGGTTCAGTTTTGATTATATATATCGAAGATTTTGTCATAATCCGATGTTACTTAAAAGATATTCTAATGTCTTTAAATTAAATTTATTTGAAAGCGTAAGTAACTTCTGCTACGTCGAAACCTAATGCAAACACAAAACAGAGAATCTGTAGGGCATACTTATACATAACCAGTTACGGTATTCAGTGTCGCAGCACTCTGCCAGGCATATCAGTAATGCTACACATAGAATCCTAACATATGCTGTCTGAATTCTGAAATGATGCACATATGCTGTCGTATTGAATTCTCGAAGGAGAATGCGTATAGAAACGACAGTTAAGAGCGGTTTCAGCATTATAAACACATGAATTTGAACTCCACAACAAAGCGAAAATCAATTCAAACTCAACTTCGACTGATCACCTGCTCCAATATGATGAGAGGGAGGTTATTCCTCCTGCAATCAAAAGGATCAAAACCTTCGAAATGGCGGAATCCATTAAAAATTATTCAACAAAGCATCACCATCAAAATTCAAAACTGGCGAAAATAAATCAAATTACAAATCTGGGCACATCTAAAAAATCCCCAAAATTCATGACATTAGCAATTAATGGAAGAAAATCAAAAAATTAAGACATGGGTATTTGTCTATATACATCGAATAAGAGCTTCAATCATAAGACCTAAAAAATAGGTAATCATGAATTGGATTGGTACCTGAGATTGAAACTGGAAGCATACAGAGGTTGTTGCAAAGGGCAATTGAAATTGAAATCGGGATTTGGGGGAACAAAACTGCAATCAAACCCAAAGTTTTCTTCCATCAAGGGATTACAATCATCATCATACAACAAAAAAATAGGGTTTTCTTGAGACATCTGGAGCCAATCAGATTAATTGAAACAAATTAATAAAACGATTGAAGAAGGAAAAAAAGGGTAAAATGGTAGATGGGTGTTATGAATTAATGATTCTTTCAACTTGGATTTTGTTTGCAGGTGTTGATTGCAATTAATGTTGATTTGTTAGTAGAGATATGGGAGGCGCAGAAAAAGATGAGGAATTTTTTGACTTTGTTGAAATTTATTACCGCTATTTCATTTCAATGGGGGTTACAATTAATGGCGGGCTAGATGGTCACTACTTACTTGGTTGGTTACTTTGAAGAGACGGTTTCTCACTTTCTCTTACGACCTAAGTTGGTTATGAAAATCTTGGATATTGTTTTTCGATACCATCAAGTTTTCTCTGTTGGTCCTGATGATATGAGAGGACGTGTTATGGGACCTATAGAATAGGACGTATGATTTTCAGTGAGTTTTGTTCTATGCTCTAAGATCTCCGAAAATCGTGTATTATACACTATTTGAAAGATAATCGAATTTCTTTTAAATGAGTTTATTTTAAATCATATGTACTTTCTGTTACATCGAGACAATTCTATGATGTATAGAGTAGTTATTTTGTGAATTTAGAGACATTTAATTTCGGGACCAAATCGACAAAAAAAACGTGGATAATACCCTTCAAATTCGTCCGTCCCGGGTGATTTTTCGAAAAATGTGAGATATTTTGATGGCCAACTTAGTAGGACCCGTATAACATAAAATGATTGACGGTGGTTAAAATACTCTTAAATGGTTCAGTTTTGATTATATATATCGAAGATTTCGTCATAATCCGACGTTACTCGAAAGATATTTGAACGCCTTTTAATTGAGTTTATTTGAAAGCATAAGTACCTTTTACTACGTCGAAACATTTCTACAATGTATGGAATAGTTATTGTGCGAATTTAGAGACATTTAATTTCGAGACCCAATCGACCCGAAAAACTTGGATAATAACCTTCAAATACGCCCGTTTCGGGTGTTTTTTCGAAAAATGTGAGATTTTTTGTTGGGCATCCAAGTAAGACTCGTATAACATAAAATGACTGACGGGAGTTAAAAGGCCCTTAAATGGTTCAGTTTTGATTATATATATCGAAAATTTCGTCATAATCCGACGTTACTCGAAACATATTCGAATGCCTTTTAATTGAGTTTATTTGACACCATAATTAACTTATGCTACGTCGAACATTTCTACAATGTATATATTATTAGTTACTGTATAAATTTGGAGACATTTAATTTCGGGACCCAATCGGCCCGAAAAATGTGGATAATAACCTTCAAATTCGTCCGTTTCGGGAGATTTTTTGAAGAATATGAGATATTTTGCTGGACATCTAAGTAAGACCCGTATAACATAAAATGACTGGTGGTTGTTAAAAAAGCCCTTAAGTAGTTCAGTTTTGATTATATATATCGAAGATTTCGTCATTATCCAACGTTACACGAAAGATATTAAAATGACTTTTAATTGAGTTTATTTGAAAGCATAAGTAACTTCTATTACGTCGAAACATTTCTACAATGTATATATTAGTTACTGTGCGAATTTGGAGACATTTAATTTCGGGACCCAATCGGGCCGAAAAACGTGGATAATAACCTTCAAATTTGTCCGTTTCTGGTGATTTTTCGAAAAATGTGAGATATTTCTTCTGGACATCCAAGGAGGACCCATATAACATAAAATGAGGCACGTGTCTCAACGTAACTCATTTACCCTTATGTAATATATTCTAATGAATTTAATTAAGTTTCTTAACTATTCATAATAATTCTATTCATATTTCGAACTAATAATATTCATAATAATAATTCTAATCATATAAATTACAAATAATGAGACCCGAGTCACGATATTTTAACGCATAACGTCGAACAATAACAAAAATAAACGCGAACAGGGGCCCAGACGCATGAGTTTCGCATCTGGGTGGCCTCCTAGACGCGGAATTCATGCGTCTGGGGGGCCTCCTAGACGCAGAATTCATGCGTCTGAGAGACCCCCTAGACGCATGATTTTCGCGTCTAGGAGGCCCCCCATACGCATGGAGTTCGCGTCTAGGAGGCCACTTAGACGCATGAATTTCGCGTCTATGTGGCCCCCAGACGCGATATTCATGCGTCTGGGCCCCTGTTCGCGTTTTTCCGGGTTATGCGTTCCTACCCTCGATTCCTATTTCAACTACGATTTTCACAACAAATCCAGCACATAAACGACATGTTATAGAACAAAATGCGATTTCTTTAATAAACTAACACACATTTCTCACAAGTTTTAAACAAAAAATCGGATCGGGGCTAATATAAACAATAAATGTACAAAAAATGACGGATAATATAAACAAAAAATGTACTAACCGCATGTCGATCCATTTAAAGGCAGAATCGGGTCTCTAGAAAAATCGGATTTCTCGAAAAAAAAAGACGGTTTTTTAAAATATCAAATGTTGGGTGGAGTGTTAGTGGAGTGTGAGTGGGTAAGTGGGTAAGTGAGGGTAAGTAAAACGGTTTGTTAACGAGTTTTAAAATTTTAAAACCGCTTTGTTAACGAGTTTCATTACCTAATCTAACTAATCTAACTCAATTACATTAGTTAAGTAATCTAAAAAAGTCAAGGGCAAGATCGTCTTTCAGCATTAAAAAGCGCCGACGACGTGGCTGAAGTGCCGACGACGAAAAACAGCACTCTGAAAGATATTCGAATGCCTTTTAATTGAGTTTTTTGACACAATAAGTAACTTATGCTACGTCGAAACATTTCTACACTGTATGGATTAGTTACTATGCGAATTTGGAGACATTTAATTTTGTGACCCAATCGACCCGAAAAACGTGGATAATAACCTTCAAATTCGTCTGTTTCGGGTGATTTTTCGAAAAATTTGAGATATTTTGCTGGTCATCCAAGTTAGACCCATATAACATAAAATGACTCACGGTTGTTAAAAAAGCCCTTAAATAGTTCAGTTTTGATTATATATATCGAAAATTTCGTCATAATCCGACGTTACTCGAAACATATTCGAATGCCTTTTAATTGGTTTATTTGACACCATAAGTAACTTCTGCTATGTCGAAACATTTCTACAATGTAGGTTGTAGTTACTGTGCGAATTTGAAAACATTTAATTTCGTGACCCAATCGGCCCGAAAAACGTGGATAATAACCTTCAAATTCGCCCGTTTCAGGTGATTTTTCGAAAATGTGAGATATTTTGTTGGGCATCCAAATAGAACCCGTGTAACATAAAATGAGTGACGGCTATTAAAAATGCTCTTAAATAGTTCAATTTTGATTATATATATCGAAGATTTCGTTATAATCCGACGTTACTCGAAAGATATTCGAATGTCTTTTAATTGAGTTTATTTGAAAGTATAAGTACCTTCTGCTATGTCGAAACATTTCTACAATGTATGGAGTAGTTACTGTGCAAATTTGGAGACAGTTAATTTCGGGACCCAATCGGTCCGAAAAACATGGATAATAACCTTCAAATTCACTCGTTTCGGGTGATTTTTTGAAAAATGTGAGATATTTTGTTTGGCATCCAAGTAAGACCCGTATAACATAAAATGACTTGCGGCTGTTAAAAAAGACCTTAAATAGTTCAATTTTGATTATATATATCGAAGATTTCGTCATAATCCGACGTTACTCGAAAGATATTTGAGTATCTTTTAATTGAGTTTATTTGAAAGCATAAGTTCCTTCTGCTACGTGGAAACATTTCTACAATTTATGAAATAGTTAGTGTGCGAATTTGGAGACATTTAATTTTGCGATTCAATCGGTCCAAAAAACGTGGATAATAACCTTCAAATTCGCCGTTTCGGATGATTTTTTGAAAAAATGTGAGATATTTTGCTGGTCATCACGTAAGATCCGTATATCATAAAATGACTGATGATTTTTCAAATTCGCCCGTTTCAGGTGATTTTTCAAAAAATGTGAGATACTTTGCTGATAAACGAGTGATTATTTTACCCACATTTATTTACTTATTCGGGTCAATTTTGTGTGCTTAAGCGTTATTTAACTCATTTTAGTACTTAATTAGTAATTAGCATAATTATTATAGTTATTTGTTAATAGTGTTATATTTCAAAAAATGGGTACTGCTTTTTGTTGATTTAATTTTGTAGGATTTGGAGCATGAATTAGCAAGAAGAGACGGATCAAAACCGAGTAAAGAATTGAGCCAATCCCGAGTTTGACTTGATTGAAGACTCCCTCCTATCATGCTCTCCTGCGAATCACTGACATTCACTCTCCACCATCATCATACGCTCATCATCAATCAAATACATTCACCATCACCATCACCATCAAGCTCGGAATCTGGCCACCACCACTACTTCCGGCGACCGCGCCCATACACCACCGGCAGCCCAGCTCAATCAACCAGCATCATCACCCGTCATCCCTGTGCTCCACTTCCGGCGACCACCAATTGACTCGCCCGGCTTCCGCGGTTCCGCCATCGTCAACACCACCAGGCTCCGACCAAGATTCGCCCAGAACCGCTGATCTCAGGCGACCCGCGCCACCAGTCAGAGCGCCCAACTCCACCGGCGTCGCACCTCCGGTTCACGCACTGCCCATCTCCGTCCAGATGTTGGCTCTATTCAATAATTGGTTGAATTGGGTTGCAATTGACTTATTTGCCCTTCATTAACGAGGTCGAGGTGGCACTTGACTTTTGTTGACTGATTTTGGGAACTGAAGGGGGAGTGCAGAGGGAGGGAGTTGGAGTTGGAGTTGAAGAAAAAGAAGGGGCCCTACCCGTAGGTAGAGATGATAAAAGGGGGAGGGTTTTTGAGTAGAGTTAGCTCTTGGATTATATTAGTTTAATTAGTTTGGTTAATCCGTCGTTTGGTACAATTTCTTCTCCCTTTTCTTTATCGTTCATCTTTTATGTTTATAGTTTTAAATTCTTTTATGCTTAATTAGTTTAAAGTTTGCATCTTTATTAGTTGTTCATGTTTATTACCGTATTATGATTAGAATAGTGGGTAGTTTAATGATGTTTGAGTAGTTAATTTCTAGGGTTGAGGAAGATTTGGTTTGTCTCCATTATGAGTTTTGTTGTGTGTTTATGATCTTGTCTATTATTGTTGGTGGTCTTCATTGATTGCGATTTTTGTATGATTTACTTGTCTTAGCCGCGATAGGTGAATTATATTTCGTCGAACTTTCTTTGGGGTGAGTCGACCTAGTAATAAGTGCGAGAACCCATTATTAGAACCGTTCCGGGTAGATAGAGACTCGAGAGAGACCTTTATCTTCCCAATTACCGACCATAATCGACTCGTTTGTGAACTCCGACAATTCCCTTGAGACTACCTCGTTGACCTTGACCCTAGTCCTTTTTATCATATTTCTCTTTATTTGTTTGTTCGATTAGCTTAGCTAGCTTGTTTAGAACCAGCTTTCAACCAAAAACATTTTCTTCCTTTGACTAATTTCTTACCTAGACCTACACCTTTAATTTAACTAGACCGTCCCTGTGGAATTCGACCCGACTTACCCTCGATTATCCAATTCTAGGATTAGTTGGTTTTTACTTTGATCGATCGGAATTCACGACAAATCCCTATCGTCATTTGCTGGGCATCCAAGTAAAACTCGTATAACATAAAATGATTGACGGTGGTTAAAAAACTCTTAAATGGTTCAGCTTTGATTATATATATTGAATATTTCGTCATAATCCGACGTTACTCGAAAGAAATTCGAATGCCTTTTAATTTAGTTTATTTGTAAGCATAAGTACCTTCTGCTCCATGGAAACATTTCTACAATGTATGAAATAGTTACTGTGCGGATTTGGAGACATTTAATTTTGGGAACCAATCGACCCGAAAATCGTGGATAATAACCTTCAAATTCGTCCGTTTCGGGTGATTTTTCGAAAAATGTGAGATATTTTGCTGGGCAGCCAAGTAGGACCCGTATAACATAAAATAACTGACGGCTGTTAAAAAAGCCCATAAATAGTTCAGTTTTGCTTATATATATATATATATATCGAAGATTTCGTAATAATCCGACGTTACTCGAAAGATATTCGAATGCCTTTTAATTGAGTTTAATTGAAACCATAAGTAACTTTTGCTACGTCGAAACATTTCTACAATGTCTGGAGTAGTTACTGCGCAAATTTGGAGATATTTAATTTCGAGTCCCAATCGGCCCGAAAAACGTGGATAATAACCTTCAAATTCGTCCGTTTCGGCTGATTTTTCGAAAAATGTGAGATATTTTGCTGAGCATCCAAGTAGGACCAATATAACATAAAATGACTGACGGTTGTTAAAAAAGCTCTTAAATGGTTCGTTTTTGATTATATATTCAAAGATTTCGTCATAATCCGACGTTACTCGAAATATATTAGAATGTCTTTTAATTGAGTTTAATTGAAACCATAAGTAGCTTCTGCTACGTCGAAATATTTCTACAATGTTTGGAGTAGTTACTGCGCGAATTTGGAGATATTTAATTTCGGGTCCCAATCGACCCGAAAAACGTGGATAATAACCTTCAAATTCGCCCGTTTCGGCTGATTTTTCGAAAAATGTGAGATATTTTGCTGGGCATCCAAGTAGGACCAATTTAACATAAAATGACTGACGGTTGTTAAAAAAACTCTTAAATGGTTCATTTTTGATTATATATTCAAAGATTTCGTCATAATCCGACGTTACTCGAAAGATATTCGATGCCTTTTAATTGAGTTTATTTGACACCATAAGTAACTTCTTCTACGTCGAAACATTTCTACAATGTATATGGTAGTTACTGTGCGAATTTGGAGGCATTTAATTTCAGGTCCCAATCGGCCCGAAAAACGTGGATAATAACCTTCAAATTCGCTCGTATCGAGTGATTTTTCAAAAAATGTGAAATATTTTGCTGGGCAGCCAAGTACGACCCGTATAACATAAAATGATCGACGGTTGCTAAAAAGCCCTTAAATAGTTCAGTTTTGATTATATATATCGAAGATTTCGTCATAATCCGACGTTACTCGAAAGATATTTAAATGCCTTTTAATTGAGTTTATTTGAAAGCATAAGTACCTTCTACTACGTCGAAAACATTTCTACAATGTATGAAATAGTTACTGTGCGAATTTGGAGACATTTAATTTCGTGATCCAATCGGCCCAAAAACGTGGATAATAACCTTCAAATTCGCCCGTTTCGGGTGATTTTTTGAAAAATGTGAGATATTTTGTTGGGCATCCAAGTAGGACCCGTATATCATAAAATGACTGACGGCGGTTAGAAAAACCGTTAAATAGTTCAGTTTTGATTATATATATCAAATATTTCATCATAATCCGACGTCAGTCGAAAGATATTCGAATGTCTTTTAATTGAATTTATTTGAAAGCATAAGTAACTTCTGCTACGTCGAAATATTTCTACAATGTAGTATATATTAGTTACTGTGCGAATTTAGAGACATTTAATTTCGGGACCCAATCAGTCCGAAAAACGTGGATAATAACCTTCAAATTCACCCATTTTGAGTGATTTTTCGAAAAATGTAAGATATTTTGCTGGTCATTTAAATAGGACCCGTATTTCATAAAATGACTAACGGCGGTTAAAAAGCTCTTAAATGGTTCAGTTTTGATTATATATATCGAAGATTTCATCATAATCCGACGTTACTTGAAAGATATTTGAATGTCTTTTAATTGAGTTTATTTGAAAGCATAAGTAACCTCTACTACAACGAAACATTTCTACAATGTATTGGGTAGTTATTGCGTGAATTTTGAGATTTGATGATCATCTAAGTAGATTCGTATAATATAAAATGACTGACAATGTTATAAAAACTCCTAAATGATTCAGTTTTGATTATTTATATCGATGATTTCATCATAATATGACGTTACTCGAAAGATAATCGAATGTCTTTTAATTGAATTATTTCAAACATGTGCACTGAACACATATTTGCACATGTTTTATAAGTATATACTACTCGTACTAGTTACTCCCTTCGTTACAAAATAAAAGTAGTTTAAGATATTTGCACACTTATTAAGAAAGTGTTTTAAGTGGATATTAAGCTGCTTTGAAAATTGGAAAACCTCTCTTAACCAAAGTTTTACTGTATTGAAAAATGTAAAACTTATAAAAAATAAAGTTTTCAATCCTGTAAAACTACTATATTTTGTAACGGAGGAAGTAATAATTTTAAGTCTTAATGTGTTTCCAAATTCCAATGGACACACGATAGAAAAACCGTAATACGTAGTAATAATAATAAAAGGTGCTAGATTTAACAATCAAGTCTTGCTTAACCATGAAAAAAGATTCAACAATCAAACAAACCAGTATGCAGAGAGTATCAAAGCATTCAAATTGTCACTGAAACACAGAGAAAATAAAATTTACTGCATGCATGCATGACTGGAGTTTTTTTACTGCTGCATGCTCTTATATTTAAAAACACAGTAACAGCCAATAAGTAAACACACACCTTAGTTTTCCAGTAATTCATAAGGCAATCTCAGGACCTTCCCTAGATTACCGATTTCTCGCTAATGCTTTCCATGACACGACTTGTATTCTGTAAACTTCCGACCACTATCAATCATAAGGGGAGAGCATCGTTTGCCAGTCGATGAGACAACCCACATGCATTACCATTGAACAACGGACCCAATACATTACGTTTTTCTAAAAACCCGTCTTCAACCAATACCCAGAGCCCAGAATGGGAACCAGCAACAGACCAAACCGATATGGGTAAGGCGGTCAATTCCTTAAGCCCACCAGAGTAACTCAGCAGATTCTGCACAGGTGAAGATTATATGAGATTTTACACAGTTAAACTAGGCCGAACTTAAGCCATCCTTACATATGAAGTCCCCGGGGAAATAAGACGGGTTGGGTTAGAGTTGAGACAATCAACATGATTATGAATTAGGGTCAGGTTTGGGTCGGAAGGATAATGACCCGTTTAACTTTGACACGAACATGAAAATGATACGGTATGATCTGTTTGCCACCTATACGTATTGTATTTATCACGGGATCATATATCAGACATTTTACAACAAAACACCTTGAATATCATCTTTTATTTTAACGTAAGCGACGAGGTTAACGTGGAATTGAGAAAGGTGAAAACTGTTACTTTCAGGTGCCACTAGGGAAAACGGAAGAATAAGAAACAAGTTGGGGGACATTCCAAGAAGTGAGTGCGCAAATCAAAAGAGTTTAGTGTTAGGAGTACAGAAAACTCACAAGTTTGGCTGCCTGTCCCAACTGAATACCTGACACCACCCATCACCAGGTTACCAAAAATACTGAGAGACCTACACAGCTGGGGTGTGCACCAAGCTCAAGCCTACAAAACTCAGGATTCGTCAATCAGCACATAAAAACCCAGAGTCGATGTCTATAAACATATAATAAACCATACATGAGACCGTTAATGAAGTGGTCTCACACTCTATTTTATGTGAAGCATATATAAATAGCCCTCACCATTGATGTTTTTCGAAGTAATCAAAGTGACCTCACACCCGGTAGTGACCTGTCCAAGTTGGCTTCCCTTGAAAATTCTCGGCCTGAGATCCGAACGGAGTTCCAGGCATAATCTGATGTTGTTGCTGTTCAGGTAATCTCTGCCCATGCATAGGAGGATGTATATTCACAAAAGACTGGTAGTCTGGAAAGGTTTTTAAATTTCCCCCTTGAAACTGTACACCGGACGGTTGCATTCCAGAAAAGGGCATGCCGATTTGTCCATTTGAGCTACCAATATTACCATGCAACACTTGATTTGAGGGGTAATTTGGTCTGAAACTGTTAGTTGAGGGCGGCATCTGAAACCCATCTAACCAGCTGTAATCATCACTCATCAGGGAGCCATTGGTCATCCCACTCACATTTGATACTGGCATGTTGACCGACTTTGGAGGAACATGGTTAAACCCAGGTGGAGGCCCGAGATGTCTTACAGGACGACTCCCCTGACTTCTGAACGTTGATGTCGGCGGCGGCCTTACTTCAGAAAATGGAATAGAATTCATGTTGGATGGGATTAAAACATCTGAAGATGGCTTGTACTGAGAGTACATCGAATTGTCCAGTGGAAAAAGTGAGCCTTTCATATTTTGTGGCGGTACGAGTTCATTTTCCATAAATCTCAAATTCTTAATGCCACCTGCAGCTGATTTTAGCTGTTCATTTTCCACAAATCTCAGTTTTTTAATGCCATCTGCAACTGAAGCATGCTGCTGTTCATTTTCCACAAATCCCAGATTTTTAATGCCATCTGCAACTGAAGCTTGCTGTTCATGTAACCAGTTTGAGTTCTGCAGATCCCTTACTGGATAATTGTTTTGGGGCGGTATAATTTCAGAACGAGGGGCAATTTTAACCAGCTCAGGAACCTCAAAAGGCTTCTCTACAAGCACTGGCTTAAAAACAATCTCTTCATCATCATCGTCATCCTCATCCTCGCCTTCGAATATTAGCTGAGCATTTTCCGGCATCATTAAAGAGGTAGGAGTATTTTCAGGCACTTGTGGTTGACTTCCAATTATAAACTGTTTCATATTGGAATCAAATGAAACAGGCTTCTGATCTACCATAGCTACACTTGTCAGAGCCTTGCCAGCAGCTATTATCCTTTTAACTCGAGTTCGTTTCTCCTTGTTGCTTCCACTAACACCAGGTGAATGCTTTCTAGAAAATTCTAAGATACTTTGTGCAGGAAGAATGGGCAAAAATCCCCTTAACTCAAAATCCTCAGCTAAAGCAAGTCGACTGTCGGTTTCCCCTTCGTCATACCTACTCATGTTAGTAAAGAAAGTTTCATCCCCGCTATCATCAGCAGAAATAAGCTTGTTCAGTAAAGCTACGCAATGCTTCCAGAACGACATTTTCGCTGCACTTATTTTCTTCTGATCGATGGCGCAAGCAGCAATATCAGGACAGCAAGCTAGCCACTCCAGGAAAACCAAGATGCCAGGAAGAAAGAAACTCGATGAAGGATCGTGAAGTTGTACACATCTCTCAATAATGAGACCCATGAGCTCAAAAGTAACAGTACAAGCATTCTCATACAGAACATTACGCTGTAAGATTTCGGCATAGCTTTGACCTTCAGCCTTCTTATTCACATTATAAACAGTGTATATGAGAATGACAGCCATTCTCAAAATGACAAGTCCATTCTCCATACCATCTCCGCCAAAATTTTGCTGTTCTTCGGGTCCAGAAGATAAAAGCTCATGAAGAACTTCAGTAACTGAAGACAGAACATCATGAAATGTCTCCAGGCTGGAAAAATGGAGAAAGAGAGACAAAATCAAAAAATGCTGCCTAAATTCTAACTTGTAGGATTTTACAGAAGCAAAGATTAGTATAGTACCTTGTCCGAGAAAAAAGAATGCCATGTAGCCGAACAAATTGATTACAGAAATCCTTGTATTTCTCCTTCATAGTGACCTCTTTTTTGCCAGTATTTTTTCTCGTTTCAAGTAGTTGATTGTAGCTCTGACGATTCTGTATTGATGTCCAAGGAAAAAAATTACTCCATAACTGTTATATTTACTAATTACATAGATTGCATTAATTAACTGCTACGTTACAATTAAATGGCCTAAGATTTGCTGTATATAATGACCAGCTATCAGCCATTCACAAAGGTGATTTACATGTCTGAAAACAACAGCATGGTAAGCTGTAAAATCAGGAAACCGACTCATACATCGTGTATCAGTCAATATTTAATATAATGATAGCGTCTCCACCCAATAAACACTTAATGAAATAGGATCCAGCACAATGTTTAGTCGAGCAAATGATCTCATAATGATACAGCCATCTAATTTATCATACAATACAACAGTCAATTTTCAATTAAGAAAATCACACGGGACTTCAAACAGTATGATTATGATCAGCTAAATGTAGCAGAAATACCTTTTCAAAAGCAATAACCAAGTTTTCCTTTGCCGTTGGAAATGGGAACTCGGCCGCCAAACTTCTGAAATACCGGTAGATAGCCACTAACTCATCACTTCCATAAGTAGCCAATATTGCAAGCTAATGGTAGCAAAAAAAACAAAATTAATCTCAACTCGTGTTAATGAGATATTATGCCAAAAAAATAGATCCATGAAATATTGATGTGATGGATATAAAATATTGAACAAAAGAAGAAAGAAACCTGATGGTGGGGATTCCCATTTGACGGCCACAGTGAGGCGGCTTGCAAATAATAACTTGAAGCTGCGGAATATTCACGAGCTCTCGATTCACCCTCCCCATACAAACCTTTGTAACGTGCAAGATCACCGAGATATATAAGGCATCGGTGACAAGATACTACAGCTTTTTTGTCATTAGATGATTTTGTAGAATCATTTCCCATAATAGCCATACTATCTGAATTATCGGAGAAATGTCCCAACGGAAGACCATATTTAGCTCTAATTTTTAGAATCAGGTCATAATAGAACCCAGTTGCTTCAGACAGGAAAGCTTTGAACTGTACCCTTATCTTTGCTACTCTATCAGGTTGTCGAGAACCTTTCAAACTGTTAGCTGCAGATGATCGTGCAGATGCTTGAGCAGCACTGAAGTGTGCTCTAAATTCCTCGATTCGTTTGTAATGAAGTTGCCAAAGGGATAATTCAATGTTGCGTTGCTCAGAAAAGGTATGATCTTCAAGAATTATAGCCTCATAATTCTCACGTATCTGATGCCAAGTGTTAGGATCAGATGGAACTCTTGCCTGAAGCGACTTCTGTCTCTTCTTCTCCAATTCAATTGTCTGATAAAATCAACCAGAGTTAATGCATACAGAAGAATACGTTACAGAGCAATCTGAACATCAAAAATTCTTGTTTAATATCTAACGGGTTAGATTTGTGACAGATATCCCGTCACAAGGGAGAGTTAATGTCAAAACATAGTTGACGAAAGAACTTTAAGGTCAAGCACACACGACAAAACACTATAGATATAAGTGAGATCCAGTTTAGCTGTAAATCTGGGTTACGGGATTTGCTCAAAACAGTGATAATCATGGTGCTGAAATCTACATACTCGGCACTCCTACCCTTACAAATATCAAGAAACAGTTCTTTAAAAACAAAAGTGCCATGAAACGGGGAAGGGAAGAAAACTACCTTATTAAAAAGCTGTTCAGCACGCTCCCTCGATGACGAACTAGATGTCTTTTCCATGTGATCAATCATCAATAATGTTTATTCACAATTCACACAGCATCAACCCTGGTCACGAAAAACAGCATATTCCAGATTAAAGACAATAACAAGAATGATCCGATGCCAAAAAAGGTCGGGGATCAGTATAGGCATGACTTGATGCCAAAACGATAAACGAGGTTTTAATAACTACTTCCTTTCACGATTTGCATCAGACAACACAATCACACAAACATATCCGTTAACTTAGACCGGTGTTTCTAATTTCTTGAAGTTATTAACATTTATTGTATGAGACACAGTAATCCGAAAAAAAAAACTAGTTACCCTTTATTCGGATCATGGATAAGAGAGTCTAAAAAGCAAAACCCATGATTTTTTTGAAAAAAAAAAAACACACCTGCACTCCCATGTGCAACAAGAATCCCCCCCAACAATCGACTTCTAATGAATAAGTATATTCAAACCTAAAAATCCCCAACTACCACAACACTAAAACACAAAGAAAACAGCGATATAGACTGCCTCTCGTACAAACAACCAAAATTAACTCGATTTCTCGACAACCGGTTCTAAATTCCACAATCCCCTAAATCCAGCGAAAGCATCATACAGAACCCCCAAAAAAACCCTAGATTTTACAACCTATCACAATTTAACAAGTATCAAATCATGGCATTGTTATGCTAACAAGCTAAGCTAACCCAAAAATCCAAAACCCTAAAAAATTAATCTAACTTGTACAAGGGGGCAAACAAAATTCAATGTCAACATCAATTTCAACGCAGTCAACCAACTACCCACTTCATATAATTGAAAACCCTTCAAAACCCAGAAAACATAAATCAAGAAAACACCAAAATCATACAAATTAATCACGAAACACTGCAAAATCAACAAAAGGGTATCCATAGATTCAATCAAAAACACAGGAATCGAACGATTAAAACCAAAAAAAATCGAATCAAATCAAAAGGGGGGGAAAGGGGGTCACACAGGGGTAAGAATTGAGACAAAATCGATTGAAAAGGAAGGGGGGAAAAGGAGTAGAAATACAAACCCTGAAGAGAGGAAGGAGTGAAGGGAGGGAGGGAGAAAAAGGGTAGAAATTGGGGAAGGTGGGTCAAAGTTTATAGGAGAGATTTGGGGGAAATCAACTCTTTGAGGCTCAAATCAGATTACTACGTATACGGATTGATTATGACAACAACAAAAATTGGGAAATATCGTATCCCCTTTTTATTTACTTCTAATTCTAATTCCGATTCTGATTCTGATTCTAATTCTAATCGTAATCTTGATAGGATCGATTATTGAGAAGATTATACGAGTATTAAATACAGGGTACGGAATAGTTTATTTGATAAATGGTATAATAACGGTCTCTGAATAAAATACACGGTATCATTTTATTGTAGATTTAGCTGGTGAGGAAGTTAAATTTTATGGGATTTTGTAAATTTTATATTTATAAATAATATTGAGTAGAGCATAAATGAAATTGTGAGTAATTTTTCATGTAGTAATAACAACTTCAGAGCTCTAATCTCGAAAAGATTTAGGGTCAGCTGAAACTGAATCAATATATGAAGTCGTCGGATTGTCATCCAAAAAATGAAATGGGAGTTGGACAATACGATAAAATAATACAGTAAAGGTACAATTTAAAAGGAAAAATTAATTTGAAAGCGTTAATGATTGTTGAATAATTAAGTAGTACGAGTAATTTAATTCATATTTAGTGTTAATTTTTCGTTGATTTAAATATTAATTCATAAATTGTTTGTTTTATGAAACTTTATTTGCAGCGAGTGAATCTGACATATGGACAATCTTATATAATATTCGATGAAATTGTAAGTCGGTTTTATTACACAAAGAGTATGTTATCTTTTGAGCGGTGATATGCATGACGAAAGCAAAATTTAAATGATTAATAACCGTTTCGTATTGATATTGAGTCATACCTCTTTCGCTATAAAACTTTTAATGGAATTTCTACGATTTATAGTACGGAATTTCTTGCTTGTTTAATAAGTTGATTTATTTACGAATTAGTTAATGCAACGTCAATTCTCTTAAATGAAACGTTCTAAATTAAATAATGACTGTATGGCGCTGAAACCCCACATTAATTAGTACTAATATAAAAGGTAAACAAATGATCGAGATTGAAAACATATTCTGCAAGCCCTAAAAAAAACATATTCTGCCGTTATTGGATGAGACGTTAGCTGTTACGCTGTAAATCAATCCCCTTGTATAAAATATTCACCTATTTATACAGAATAAACGATTTTTTTTTTCATAAAATTGGACCGTCTCACACATAAAACCGTCTTATTCTATACTGCAAAAGGAAAAAAAAGCCCTATACAATAAACATAGTCAATAGAGGATTGCTTCTAGAGTCATAGTGTACAAAATGGTAAGCTCACTATCACTAAGTCACGACTGACGTCTACACTCAATAACTTGTAGGACGGGTCGGATGAAAATCATATACATAGTGCAATTTCATGGAATAAATATGGAGTTGGACTATACTCTCGTCCCCTACATTATAATGCGACTAAGTGGACACTTCATTAAAAAAAAAATATTCAAAACCTTATAGCCCATTTGCAACGACGACATTGCAAATGGGTCGTACTTAGGTTCGAAGTTGAAGCAGCCTTGAAGTTATCACGGGTCGTCCTATGACACCTAGCTTCACAAAAGCAAGCTAATACTCCTTCTGTCTCATTCATTTGTTTACATAATTTAGAGTAGGAGTGTTCACCGGTCCAGACCGGATTGACCCGCAGACCGACAACCCAAAAAATCCAAACCCACGGACTGGACCGGTTAACAAAGAAATCCAGACCGGACCGGACGGTAAAAATACACTAAATTTGATTTATTTTTTTAAGTGTGGACCGCACCGGACCGGACCGGACCGCGGACCAGTCACCAAGTTTTTGGCAACCCGGAGACCGGACCGACCCGGACCTTATGGTCCGGTTTGCCGGTCCGGGCCACTTTTTGAACACCCCTAATTTAGAAGTATCAATCATATATTCATATGCAGGTTCGGGCCGAACATGGATCGGGTTAAGTGTAAAATTTTTGCCCCATTGACAAATAGGTTAACGGGTTTGTCGACCGAACCTTTAAATATTTTTTGAAAATGTTGCGTCTATATCCGCTTCTTTTACGGGCCGAACCAAACAAATTTGATGGGTTATCTCACCCTTGAACACCTCTAGTTGATAGTTGGTTTGACATGGGGCCTTACATTTAGACCCATATTGGAAATTCTAGCCCATTACGGGGTGGGCTATCATATATGGGTAAACGGTAACCAAATGATTAGCCCGACCCGACCCGACCCGACCCGATTGGCTAAAAGTAAAACTGTCGGTTTAGTCCACCAACTCCACGAGTTACTCGTGGGTCAAATTGGGTTCCTATATCAAACCTATAATAATATTTCTTCTTTACTCAAAAACTAACACTTTTTACCAAAAATACTTCACCAAAATGTCTCATGAAAATAACTCAATGATCCAAGTAGTAATGTTACCGTACCATGGTCAAGGTCACATGAACACAATGGTCCAATTCGCAAAACGACTATCATCGAAAATGGTCCACGTCACCATAACCACGACATTCAACACGACACGACAGTTAGCCCCTAACATCTCCTCCTACAACTCCATAACGTTAGAACCCATTTACGACGACTCTAACGACTCTGAGCTCCATATCAAGGACCGTATGGCTAGGTTCGAGGCTGAAGCAGGCTCGAACCTAGCCAAAGTCCTGACTGCTAAAAAAGAGCAGTCTTGTAATAAAAAGTGTCTGTTGGTCTACCATGGGGCCCTGCACTGGGCCCTCATGGTAGCCCGTGAGCAGAAAAACGTGACGGCTGCAGTGTTTTTTACAGCTGCAGCCGCCTCGTTTGCCTGTTACTATTACATGCACCTCGAGTCCCAAGGGACCGGGATGGGACTCGAGGTGATGCCCTCGGTTCTGCCTGAACCGAGTTTGATTGTGAAGAAGCTTCCGAAGTCGTTTTTGTCGTATGGTGATAACAGTAAGGGTATTATTATTAGTGAGAGTAAAGGGCTTCATCCTTTGGTTTTGTGGCTATTGAAAGACTATGGGAATGCTGTTCAAGCTGATTTTGTTTTACTCAATTCCTTTGATAAACTTGAGGAAGAGGTAATTAAATACGGTTTTGGTTTTTACTTTTTACTTTTTACGGTTTTTTAGGTGACAGATTTAACTAGTGGTAGCAATCGAGTCACTCAAATGATCTGGGTCGGGTCAAAGCAGATCGAGTCATATTGGATTCAATTTTGTTACCCTTCATGTTGGATCATTTGGTCTGGTTGGGTTGGATTTGGGTTACTTTAAAGTCAACTTATCGACATACTCATATAATCCACCTTATATTAATTTGGTTCAAGTCAGTTTCGGTTCAACCCAAATTTCAGGTTTCTATTGTGTTGGGTTGAGGCTCATCGAGTCAAGTCAGCTTTTGCCAACTCTATATTGACCAAGTTTGTTTATTCAAGTAAAATGGGGTTGTATTTAATGTTTAGGTTCATGGATTTTTTTTCCAACGACGCACGTACTTAATCACATTTCAATAATGGAGAATCGAACTTGAGACTTATTATAGAGGTCATCTCTGCTTTAACCACTAAACTAACACATCTACGTTAATGTTTCAGTTACATGATATCGACCTTTTTTTTTTTTTTTTTTTTTTATGTAAAAATTTGAGATTGATTAGTGAAGACATATGTTTATGATTTAGGTTGTAAAGTGGATATCAAACATATGTAATGTGAAGACAATTGGACCAACAATTCCATCAGCATACTTAGACAAACAAATGGAAAATGATATGGACTATGGTTTCAACCAATACAAGCCCACAAACGAAGACTGTCTAAATTGGTTAACCACCAAACCGGCCCACTCGGTCGTCTACATCGCCTTTGGAAGCGTGGCTCGACTGACCGGTGACCAAATGGTCGAGATAGCCGAATCCTTGAAACGTGCAAACTCGAGTTTCCTTTGGGTGGTCAGGGAAACGGAACGTGAAAAGCTCCCGGTCAGCCTAATTAATGAAATCTCGGGCCTGGGCCCGGGCCCGGGTAAGGGCATGGTGGTGCCGTGGGCCCCACAATTGGAAGTGTTGGCCCACGAGGCGGTCGGGTGTTTTAT
This sequence comes from Agrostemma githago, assembly GCA_958450325.1. NCBI lineage: Eukaryota > Viridiplantae > Streptophyta > Magnoliopsida > Caryophyllales > Caryophyllaceae > Agrostemma > Agrostemma githago. Next base: position 75,020,795 of record OY288246.1, read on the forward strand.
GAGTCACTGTGGGTGGAACTCGGTGATTGAGGCATTGAGTTTTGGGGTGCCGGTCTTGGCAATGCCGCAGTTTTTGGACCAATTGGTTGACGCGCATTTGGTTGACCGGGTTTGGGGGGTCGGGGTCACGGCTAAGGCGGACGCAAATGGGTTCGTGACTCGAGATGAGATTGGGAGGTGTTTAGACGAGATCACGGGTGGTGGTCGGAGAGAAAACGTCGCGATTTGGAAAGGGTTTGCTAAGGAGGCTTTGGAGAAAGGAGGAAGTTCAGATTTGCATATTGACGAGATTATTGAGTTACTTAAATCTTCTTAATTAGTTTGTAATTAAGTTGTTTTAGTAGTACGTATAGTTGTAATAAAGTACAATAATTATTGGATTTATTCAATTAATTATTTTGATTATTTTGCAATTTTTAAATTATCTAATATCTAAATTACAAAGTTGAGAGATCGATCGATGTCAAAATTAATAACGAGTTCTATACCAAGCTAGTTAAATTCTGAGTAAAATTACAAAACAAATTGAGATATTCAAATTGTAAACCCGAGCTTTTCGCTAATATTATTGATGCATATGAACCGACATCCCTACAAACGCAAAGAATAATGCATTCGATTGTAGAAGACATGAATCCAAAATGATCCGGCCTGGGCTTGATCCGATCCGACAGGAATTATATACTTGAGAATATATCCAAACGATGGATGCAATTGGGCCGGGCCGGGCCGGTTGGACAAAACGTAAACGTAAATGACTTGAACTCAAAAAGACGAGACACAATCAAATGTATAATTTGACACGTATTTGATCTGTCTTAAGGTTTATGACGATTGATGAATAGTGTCGTCACAACCAATAATTTGCTCTCGAATATTACGAGAATAATAATAATAATAATACTTGGGTGGGTATGTTCGACCTGGCCCTATCACATCACTATCAGGTGCACTACGTTTTTGCCAGCTTTATACTTGGGTATGTTCTTATAGAAACAGTACCAGGTTGTCCTATACTTTAAGGCCACAATTTCACACGAGTAACTCGAGGGTGTAACGTACGATTTGTCATTTTACTCGCTACTTGTTTCATTTGATTTTTTACCTTTATTTTTTTTGATAATATTTATAAGTGAGTTAAATCGTCAATGTAACTTCTAATATATTAGATAAAATATAGTTATGCGAAAATTTGAAATCTTATTTAAATTGTTTAATCGAGTACGTTATAAATATGAAATTTTTATAATTTTTAGAAATACGTAATTAAATAAAGATATAGACAAAACAAAACGTATATTTTTTTTTAATTTTTTTTTTTTGTGTTAAAAGAAAACGGGCAATTTGTAATCCAAAGAATATCTATATATCAACCTCAAAATAACAACTTCAAATGAACATACATCAACGTACCTACAAATCTACAATAATATTATTATTATTATTACATATATAAACGATAAAATTATCCGCATAGAAAAATTATAATTATAGAATATCGTTACTTTATTATAATTTCCGACGTGCATAATGGATGAACATGAAAACAATTCGATAATCCAAGTAGTAATGTTACCATATCATGGTCAAGGTCACATCAACACCATGGTCCAATTCGCGAAACGGGTAGCCTCGAAAGGGGTTCACGTCACCATAACCACGACACGACAGTTATCACCTAACGTCTCGTCTTACCAAAATATAACCTTTGAGCCCATTTTCGACGATGAGTCAAAGGATAATGATGACTCGTCCAAGAATGAGGTCCATGTTATAGACATCATGGCTAGGTTCGAGGCTGAAGCAGCCCCGAACCTAGCGAAAATCCTGCTTGCTAAAAAGGAGCAAGCGGGTAATAAAAAGTGTCTGTTGGTCTACCATGGGGCCCTGCACTGGGCCCTCACGGTAGCCCGTGGTCAGCAGAATGTGACGGCTGCAGCCGCCTCGTTTGCATGTTACTACTACAATTATTATTACATGCAGAACCTCGAGTCTGCTCAAGGTGGTACGAGGGTGGAACTCGAGGTGCCCATGGAGTCGCTGGATCCGGGTTTGGTTGTCAAGGTTCCGAACTCGTTTTTGTCATACGGTAAAAATGGTAAGTATGGGAGTGACGATATGAAAACTCACCCTTTAATCCTATGGATTGTGAAAGAATATGGGGATGCTGTTCAAGCTGACTTTGTTTTACTCAACTCCTTTGATAAACTTGAGGAAGTGGTAAATTAATTACTGCCGTAATTTTTTTGAGGCTTTACTTAATTATATATGGAAAGTTTTATCGTCACGTAACATGATGAGTTTTTGTCAACTTTTTTTTGAGTAAAAAATAGGTTGAATTTGAGTCAACGATCTCATGTCTGAGTCTAATTTTTCGAAACTTTGGTAATGGTAACGTCATCTACTAAACTAGACAATGATAATCTACTGTAACTAAGATGAATAGAGGTAATTCGGGTAAACTTGGATGAGCCCGTAAGGGTATTGTTTAGTGGTTAAAACTTGTGGTCATCAGTGATTTCATTCAAGTCCCTGCAAGCGCGAACTTGTGGAAGTTGCATGGTCTGAGATTATGCCTTCTAGACTTGTAGATCGACGATAGAAATAACTTGATTTTTTTGTTGCAACAATAATTTGGTAGTTATAACAAAAAAAAATCACGCGGTGTATATTATACAAAAAAAACTAAAAATATTGGATTGTTTTTTGCAAAGTGAAGAAGGTTTTAGTCTTTTGGTAAGGTCTTGTTTGTGACGGGAATACCCGTCATAAATGTATGACGGGTCAAGTATTTGAAAAAAAGACAAAAACAAAAAGGCATAAAGAGGAGGTAAGGTGGCCTAGGTGGGGTCTTGTGGCTCTTATTCTAGGTAAATGGATATTACTTGACCCGTTATAAACTTAAGACAGATAACCCGTCTTAAGGGAGACTTACTCTAGTCTTTTAGATAGTGTTTTGCTTAGAGTTATACTTCATGGTCCCTCGCAAAATAAACTATACTTATTTTATTTAAGAAGATACGGAGTATAGTGTTCAACGAATTTCTAAATTTAATTTTAGATGTTAATTTTGAGAATTTTTTTTTTGGTTCAACCGAAAAGCTCACTTAGACGATATATTGCTCCACCTTTTATTATAGGCTCTGAAGTGGATATCAAATGTATGTGAAGTAAAGACAATTGGACCAACAATTCCATCTGCTTACTTAGACAAACAAATTGAAAATGATGTGGGCTATAGTTTCAACCAACACAAGCCCACAAATGAAGACAACATCATGAATTGGTTAAGCACCAAACCGGCTAGCTTGGTCGTGTACATTGCGTTTGGCAGCGTGGCGGTATTGACCGGTGATCAAATGGTTGAGATCGGCGAGGCCTTGAAACTTAGGAACTCGAGTTTCCTTTGGGTGGTTAGGGAAACGGAACGTGAAAAACTCCCGGTCGACTTAATTAGTGAAATATCGGGCCCGGGCCCGGGTCCGGGTAAGGGCATGGTCATACCGTGGGCCCCACAATTGGAAGTTTTGGCCCATGAGGCGGTAGCATGTTTTATGAGTCACTGTGGGTGGAACTCGACTGTTGAGGCATTGAGCTTTGGGGTGCCGGTTGTGGCAATGCCACAGTTTCTAGATCAAATGGTTGACGCGCATTTAGTTGACCGGGTTTGGGGGACCGGGATCATGGTTAAGGAAGACGATAGTGGTTTGGTGACGCGGGAGGAGATTACGAGTTGCTTAGATGAAATCATGGAAGGTCGGAAAGGGGAGAAGATTAAAGAGAATGCCGCGATGTGGAAAAAGTTCGGTAAGGAGGCATTCGATAAGGGAGGTAGTTCCGATACGCATATTGATGAGATTATCGAGTCTCTTGCATCTTCTTAATTAAGCTTTCACTAAGTTGTTCTACCAAGGAAGCGTTTTCGAGGAAGCTCGTGCCCAATCTATCAAACTTCACCAACGGGTTGCAAAAACCCGACACTATTATCTCATTTTTCATTGTTTAGTACGAAGTGTCTAGTTATCTTATGCTGGTTGTGATATGCCGCGTCTGAAACAAGATGTTTTCAGTACGCGGGCAATTTGGTGTGTATTATGGTTTGAGTTTTTTTTTTTTTTTTTTTTTTTTTGCCAACGAGTCACCTATCTGATTACATTCTCTTGAGCGCCATAGAAACTAGTCTATGTGCTCTAGAGTTTTTAGTCCTAGGGATAAACTTAAAACTACAGCAATGGAAGTAAGAACATTCGCCGAGGATATCATCTATAAGAGATGAAAGAGCTCCTGCTGGTTCCAGGACGCCAATAATTTGAGAGACGAGGAGAAGACAATCCGACATGATACAAACATGCCTGACACCTCTATATCTGATCCATCTGATGGCCCTAAGAACCGCTATTCCTTCACTGTGGATAGGAGATTCTGCTTCAAAACATTGGTCAGCTTCCTTCCATTGATCGTCTTTCAATTCCTTCCACGTCCAACCTCCTGCCGCTCTAAAGCTAGGCAACCACCCGGCATCTACCTGCAACTCAGTTCTGATACAATCATTGATCCTGCTGGCTTGTCTGATGACAAAAAATTCTTTAGAAGTACGAAGCTGGTCCAGAGACACCTCTTGCGACGCCTCTCCTTCCTGGGAGGTGAAAAGCGTAGAACAAGATGTTCTACCTCCACAACCATTTCTAGATTGGTGTTTCAAGTCCAATTTCTTTTCAGCAATATTGAAGAACATGTGCAACTCTTTGCAGGAACTTTCATATCTCTTCCAAAAGCCAAAGGTTGAGTTGCTCCATCTCTTGAAAATAATGCCATTTCGGAAAAGCCATATAGAATACAATATGTTAAGAAAGTGGAGGAGACTAATATTACTCTTGTCAGACTTCGTTAGGAACACTATCCATCCCATGATCCAGTCTTGAAAGGAGATATTAGTTGCATTCTCAACTCTTATACCAATTGAGCTACTTGCCCAGATCATAGCTGAGATAGGACAATCCCTAAAGAGGTGTTCTAGAGTCTCAGTGATCCCCTCGTCAGACTCCTGAGAGGATATTGGCTCGGATTTGGCACAAAGGACACACTTAAATGGTCCTGACAATTTTCTTCTTTTTCTTTCCTTACCAATCGGAAGTGCCGAAGCAAGACTTTTCCAGATAAATGTTTTCCATACTTGGGGCCCTGGGAGTTTCCATATAAAATTCCTGTTATAGAAATCCGGAAAACTTTTGATCCCTCTAGCTGTTCTAGTTCTGTGGACATCAAATTTGGGATTTGAAGAAATTCCTTCTCGATATCCACTCTTAACATTATACCGTCCATCCGTGGTTCGCGTCCACACTGGTGAAGAAGTTTTTTTGCCAGCTGGTATGTAGATTGCCTTAATCTTAGAACACCAATCAAAGTCGAAGAGATACTCTAAAACCGAAGAATTCCAAGTATGATCAGGATTAATTAGGTCTCTGAGAGACCAAGGAATTCTCTCTTCATTGTAAATGCAATCGATACCAGTTTTAGGCACAGGGATGCTTCCCTTGACCCATTTGTCCTGGAAAATATTGATCATGGACTTGGGTCTAATGTTCAGGCTGTCATTACCAATGCTCCAGGAAAATCCGCTTACAATGATTTCGCTACTCCACAAAATATCTCTCCAGTTTTTTGAAGAGGTGCAGTATTTCTGTTGACCCTCTTTCTGCATCCAGCTCTTTATTGAGCCGAACTTCCCTTCAAAGATCCTCTTAAATAACGAAGCTTCATCCCCTAGCATTCTCCATGCTAACTTAGCAAGAAGTGCCAGATTAACAATAGAGATATCTCTAATTCCCAGTCCACCCTCTCTTTTTGGCAAAGACAGAAGTCTGTTTGCTCTCCAATAGACCGTTCCACCCGTTCTAGAGCCCGCCCACCAAAAATGTGCTAAAAGAGAGTTAATCTTTGTTGCAACACTTACCGGCATTTTAAATACAGATAGAAAGAAACTGGAAAGGTTGGCTAAGACCGAATGAATAAGGGTCAGTCTTCCAGCAGGAGAAAGGAAGGTACCATTCCATGAGGAGATCCTCTTCCTTACCTTGTCTAAAATCAAGGAATGAGAGATAGACTTTCTAGCACTTCCAATATCCTGAATCCCCAAATAAGCTCCCAGGTTTTCACTCATTTTAATATCCAAGAGAAGCAGACTTCTCTTTACGAAAGCTATATTACAGTTGTCGCTGAACAGGATAGAGGATTTCTCCTTATTAATGACTTGTCCTGATAAATTGCAATATCTTTGCATTATCTTATAAAAATTAACCATATTCCTCCAAACCCCCTTAAGGAAAAAGATAGAATCGTCAGCAAAGAAGAGATGAGAAATAGGAGGAGCTTTTCTCGCCAATTGACGGCCCTGAATACCTTCAAGTTCCGTCCTTCCCATAAGATTTCTAGATAGCATTTCCGAACAAAGGACAAAAAGATAAGGAGATAACGGATCTCCTTGTCTCAATCCACACGTGGGATTGAAGAACTTAATAGGTTCTCCATTGATCAAAATGGAGTATGAGACCGTGGAAACTGTGTTGAGTATCATATCCACCCATTTAGTAGGGAATTTAAGACCAAGAAGGGTTCCTCTCAAGAAATTCCAACTAATTCTGTCATAGGCCTTGCTCATGTCAGCCTTAATAGCGACAAGTCCCACCCTTCCCGACTTCCTTTTTTTAATGGTTCTAATACTTTCGTCCGCAATCAGAATATTGTCAGAAATTGATCTACCAGGGATGAAAGCATTCTGAAACTCTCCAATAATCTTCCCCATGACGGACTTCATTCTATTAGCCATACACTTTGTGATAATCTTCATTATCACATTGCAAAGGCTTATCGGTTGAAACTGTTCCACCCTTTCTGGATTATATGGTTTGAGTTGTGTGGTTCAATTTTTAGTACTCGTATAATAGTTGTTGGGCTTTGATAAAAATTTGTATGAAAGTTGTGTGATTTATGAACCTTATCGTTCAAACCATGAATAATTAAATCTCGTGAAAGATGGGACTTACGATAAATACAATTAATCTCTTATGTGACCGTCTTACACTAAGCTAGTATAACACATGATTTCTAATACACGAAAAAAAAAACTCATCTTATGAGATCTCACAATTATGACGCAGTCTCATTTGAGAATAAGTTTTTAGTAACGCAGCCCGCAGGGCAACAAAAGGAGAGTTTGTGAACCAAAAGAATTTCACTCAAACACTTAAATGTGTTTCAAAGAATCAGATATAATATACAAGGTAAAGGTCAAATTAAAATATAGGCATATATATGGTGTGTTGTAGTTAAAATAAATTAAAAGACTAATTAAAATACCTTGCACATAAATATACGTAGATATAAATATTCACTGAGTAAAATAGGAACATATTACAGTCAACAACGATGAAACATGTGATAAAAAACAAATTTGTCATCATCATTGCACAAGTTATAATAATGAATGTTGTCGCTTAAAGTAACGATGTATCCTTACTTATTTATTACTCGTATAGTACAATTATGAATGCATTTGAAATGATAGTAAAGTTAAAATTACGACTTCGTATTTATAGTTGTAGATAATTTGATCACCACGTTAGAGTCTTAAGACCATGCGATGTGGTTGATAATCTTACTTTCTTAAGTTTTTGGTTGATATCTAAGGACGAACGATTACTCGTATTTATAATATAATATTCAATCACATTTTTATAATTTTTCGATGTGGATTAATTTTTTGGTTGACATATAAGGACGAACGATCACTCTTATTTATCATAATAAAATAAAGAAAAAGAAAATATATTTATTTTTATTAGGATAATAATAATATATGTAATAATTTTATTTTTATTATTAATTATTTTAAAAATTTTAAATTTAAAATTTTTAGAATTTTTTAAGAATTAAAAGATTTTTGGTTATAGTCTTAAAAATTCTTTTTAAATTCATTTTATGACTCACGATTTTTGGTTAACGTATAATAACAAATTATTATTACTTTATAAAATCTTATGACCTCATTATAAGTTTTCGATGTAAAATAATTTACTTAACTCTATAGTCTTAAGAGATTTTTTAACATTCAAGAGAATTTTGGTTAATATCTAAGAAAAAATGATTACTCTTATTTATATAATAGAATTCTATCACATTATATTATAATTTTTTCAGTGTGAGACAATCTTAAGTTTATATTCATAAAACCCTCTTTTTAAGACTTCAAAAGATTTTTTTGATATCTAATGACGAATGATTACTCTTATTTATAGAATTATAATTCTTCAATGTCGGACAATTTTACTTAAGTTTATATATTCTTAAGAATTCTTTTTAAAATTTAAAATATTTTTGGCTTATAGTCTTAAAACATAATTGACTAAGCGTTTCACACTTTCACTGTACAATTTTTGTACTTTATGAGGTGATAATCGTCGGTTTATATAGTGATAATTTTTTAGTCTTAAACGGAGCAGGATTGTTTTTTTTTTCTGTACAAATTTCTATATTTTTTTATTTAAATTTTACAAAAATCGAGTCTTAAGTGGAGTAGGATTTTTTAATATACAAATTTTAATATTTTTTATTTAACTTTAAAAAAATATTAAAAAATTTGGACCAATCATATCGCTCGAAAAATTCCTGCTTTATTAATATATATTGATTGATTGATTACTGACTGAATCTATCGAATTTATTGAATAAATAGGTTTTTTACTCTATATAATCTATACTCCCTACGTTCCAACGAATTGTATACCTTTCCTTTTTTAACACTATCTATAAGTGATGAGAATCTTCAATATAACTTCTAATATATAAGATAAAAATATAGACAAGAAAACGAGTATTGACATTCGTGCAAAAAGCAAACGTATATAATTCGTTGGAACGGAGGGAGTATTACTCTAGATATTACGAGTATTGTATTCTATATAAATAAAAATTATACTCCATAATTTAAAATTCCATTTAGATTATTAGGTATCAAACTTTAAAATTCAAATACAAGTCAAATTATTTTGGACCGGCTTTCTATTTATTTTTTCGTAAGCTAGAAGTAAACTGCTTCATACTGAATACATCACCAGAGTTCTTTATTTCCCTTTTCTTTTCTTTTTTTCTCTCTTTTTTAATTACATTTATGTTACAAAAAGCAAAAATACAGATAAAATGATATTAACATAATAACATGCTATATTTCTACAGTCGACAATCCAAAGAGACGGTAGTTCAAGTCTTCATCGAAAAACACGCAATCGCACCACAAAAAAAAACAATAATAATAAAAATAAAACACAAAAATTACACGAGATATAACATATAACTATTATATGCAATCGGAAAAGGATGTACAAATAATAAGTTGGTGAGTTCGATTTCTCGACATGCTTGAAATCAGGTCCAAGAAGGTGAAGATGGTCTGTACAGATAGTCTTGAGAATTGGGCACGCCGTAGTTCAAATCAAGATTGTGTAGTTGCTCCATAAGTTGAGATCGTCGCTCTTTGAAGAAATCCAGCCTAGTTGTTAATTCTACTAATGTCGATGATGCTACCGATGGATGTCTTTGAAAATCAAATACCTACAAACCGGTTTACCAAATTAAGTGACATATGATCCATATTTCGATAACTAATAGAGGATACCGTAGTACGGTATCCGAGTAGGTTCAGGAAATACGCAATAGGATAATATTGCGTGAAGTATTAGGAAACACACGGAACAATAGTGTGTGATGGTTTACGAAACACAATAGGACAATTTTGTGTCAGTAAGATATGATTTCGTTTCCTAGTAAGTTAGGATAATACAAATTCCTTTGTATTTTACTCTTGGGATTTGTTCATTGATATTCACACCAAAAAAATTAATTACGTAGTTTTGTTAAAATAAAAAAACTACTTCCCCTTTGAATATGAATTCCACAATTCTTCTATGGCGTTACGATTCTTCTATGGCGTTTGTGAATTTGTTATGAGTTCGAGAAGGTTCTCAAGCAATTAGAATTGACGGATGTATTGCCGTTTATAATTGTCAAGTCAGAAAAACTTGACGTTCATCGACGAGTCATCGTGGAGAAGAGAGCAATATACATCAAAGATCAAGATATCGTTTTTTTTTTAATTTACGAAAAGAAAATATCGTATTATCATGCATAGACAAATGGTGACGAAAAATTGAAGGGCAACGGGAACGGTCCAAAGACCATCCTCATGACATCACCTTCGAAATATCAAAGATCGAAGATATTGAATTTTTTTTTTAATTTGTGCAAACTCAGGTAATTTTTAACAATTACCATGAGGGGATAATAGAGGATACACAGTAGAACAATATTACTCCGTACAATATTGTGGGATGGTTTAGGAAATACAATAGGACAATATTGTGTCATTAAAATACGATTTAGTTTCCTAATTTAAGTTAGATACGGTATATGCGATACAAGTTACAATAATACAAATTCCTTTATATTTTATTAATAACTTTTAATAAAATAAAATAACTCGTTAGAGTTTATGTGCTGAATTAGCGTTAGTAATAAAATTAAGACGGACCATAACTCTCAGCTACGGTTTCAGAAACGAATTTTTTTTTTGTAACGAGCGTTTACTCAATCCTAACGAATTTTCTTGTTCTACCCTTTATAAATCTTTGCCTGAATTTTCCTAGAATCTTCATGTTCTACCCTTATAAATCTTTGCCTTTTTACAATACGATTCAATCATGTTTCTCTTCGTTTTATCAATTTACATTATCAATCAACGCTTCCTAAATCGATTCGATTATATTTTTAATTCAATTACAAATGATATAATACCGATCAATAATGTATTTACTTGATTATTTTGTTTCTTGTATTATTTTTTTTTAAACAATTATTTAGGTTTTAATATTAGGGTTTAATATATACCAAAAAAATTACATAGAAAAATAAATAAATCTTTAAAAAAAATGAAAAATGATAAACAGAAAATAATAATAAAAAAAAAGGAAATTTAAATAAAAAAATTAATTAAAAAAATCAAACATACAGCAATAGCATCCCTCCCCCCACAAGGCCACGACCCTCACCTACCCCACCCAAACCCGACTTGATCCCCACCCACCCACCGCCCAAACCTAGCCACCCAGTCACCTGACCACCCTGACCAGACCAGACCCCAACATTCTACGTGTGTATTCTAGCCAGTCACCTAGCCTACATTCTACGTGTGCAGTTACTTTTTTTGACACAGGAGGGTCATTTAGAAATGGAACCCAAGTCTTTCACCTCTTTACCGTGTCAAAAAATATACAAAAGACCTCCAGTAACTGATGCGGATCCAGGCGAGTTGGGGTAAAACTATTGACGAGTCGAGGTAAAAAGTTAAAACTAGTGTAACAGCAAAATTCTCATAAACGCAAAAGTACGTGTTCTATTTCAATACTCGAGAAAGGTACTACAGACCGATATAGAATAGAGAGTGGAAATGTTTACCTCTGCAACCCTAGAAGTCGATGGCATGGACGATGAATTTGAATCCACAGAAGCAAATTCATCCACAGAAATGTTGTTTGATGCTTCAATGCTTTTTGAATCACTCAAGTTAGTTGTTGATTCCAGGAACTGCTTTCGAGGCTGCCTATTGCTGTTTCCACCGCCTGATGTGTGTCCCTTGACTTGACTCCATTCGGGGAGCCGTAATCCATCCTACAGCAAATGATTATGTTACAGAGCTTATCAGTTTATCACGTTCCGAGCCTGATACAGTATTATAAACTGAATCCAATCTAGAACGTTCTAGGGTCAACCAGACATTGTACATGACTACGTGCTCTTTTGTTTGGGTAAAGAGAAAAAAATTATTTTCAGGCACAGATTGTGCTACATGCTACACAAACCAGCAAATATATGATGAAAAACTTCGTTTTCTAAGCATGATGTGTTCGAAGCGCAAGGCGAAGGCTTAGGCCTCATTGATATGAGGCTCTCTGCTTTCGTTAACAAATTTTTATTTTCAAAATAATTTGTGTTAAGGTACTCTTTTATGGATTTGAAGACGGCTAACATGTATAAGAGTAAAAGCCACACATGATACAGCAGAAATGATGCATTTAAGAAAAATATGGAAATTTAGAAACTAGAGAAATACAAAATAGTATGAAATTTAATACTCGTACTAGTGCATCTTGCCAGTTAAAGTGCACCCAGGCGTTTTGGCTTGTGCAGTTGTGCCTCATTCAGCCCCGTTGGAGGGTGATTTTTTTTTTGTTGGGTGACAACTTTAGATAATTATTCATGTTAGCCGACCCCAAATCTTTTTGGGACTAAGGCTCTGATGTTGGAAGAGTATATATTTGAACATTTTTTTGTTCAAATAAGGATCAAACAAAAGACAAGTATGATGTACCTCGGTTCTTTGTTTTCTTTCGTGATTGCAAAAGGCCAGAGTACTATCAAAGTCCTGCTGAAGAATTCTCCGGCTTTCAAAAAAAATAGCAAAGTAAGATTGTTATCACATAGGAAGCCGGACACAAATAACTCAAATTAATTACTCCGTACTACTCTTAGTTCATCTAAAAACAATTTAGCATTCGATGATAAAGAAAGGAATGAAGACCCTCATACGTTCATACAATCATACCTATCGGGTGCATCAGACAATGAGCCAAATTGATGTTGTCGTTGCTGATTGAGTTGATGGTGCAGTTCAGCCACCTTTTGCTTCAGTCTAGCAACATCCGCCTCAGCAAGAGCGATTTCCTCGAGTTCAGCCCTCGTCTTTTATATTCAGCAAACCATAATTGATGTACATACAATATAAAACAAAACTAGTGCTCCCTCCATTTTTAAATATAGGTAGTTTTCGTTTAACGAGATAAGCCTTTGACTTGTATAAAAAGAGTTACTTTGAAAACAATTATGAAAGTTATGTCATTAGATTCGTCATGAAAATTGTTTTCATATGAGTATACATTTGATATTGTTCGCTCGTAAATTTTAAGAATATTTAAGAGAAAAGTACGCTTCTCGATGAATGAGAACTACTTATATAAAAAAAAATGGAGGGAGTAGATCGCAATAAAAATTGAAGGGTAGCAAAAATAGACCGACCTTGGAATCCATACCACGTGAGCTTGGAAGTTGGCCAGAAGACATGCTTAGACCGACCTCCAGAGCAGCTCTAAGATCTCTTTCAGCTTGCAACTGTTCTTGCAATCTTTGAACCTGAGAGCCAAAAAAACTGTAAGAATGTAGCCAACACTTGCTTACATATTGCCATTTGTAAAATAAATATCACTCTATCATGATCAAATATATATTTGGGAATATTTCAATATACAAATTAATAAAGCTATGAACTGTCTGCTCTAACACATAAATACATAATTTGTTTGTGTTAATTATCAATTCTCTGGCAAAAACAGTCTCTCTAAACTGGTTAGGTCAAGAAATGGCCGACATGGGTTAAAATTGGGCACAACCAAACATCTGTTACCCTGCCATAGGCAGGAGTCCTCGTGCATTGGATAATGTAGTAGTACTTGTACCAACCGAGGATGCAATATTTGTACAAAACAAAAACAATTAATCATAGATAAACAAAAAATAAATAAAGAGATTGAATAAAACCAAGTAGGAAAAATTTTCTAAGCAATAAGCTGCTTAATTTATCAGATTTTTACCCTCCGCTATTGAGAATTAAATTAAATTTAATACTTATAAAATTAAGACAAAATAGCCAACTTATTAACGGAAGCATAAACAAACAACAAACTGAAACAATACATGTAACATACATCTTGCTCTAGTGCTAGGCGGCGCTCATGCAGAGCTTGTTTTCTTCGTTCCAGGCTAGCTTGTAATATTGCATTACCGCGAGCCTAACAAATCAAATATTAAATTGGATGAGCTATTGCCAATATTAAATACAGTGTGCAAAAATCTGTATCATTCGGACATTTTACTATACCTCTTTTGCAATTCGGTGTCGCAAGTCATTTTTCGTGATTTCAAGCCTCTGTATGGCAAATCTGTTTGTCAAAAGGAAACAATATAGATGAAATTGATGTTTAAAAACAAAACATAATAGTAGACTTCGCAAAACTGACCCTACCCGACCACCCGACCTGAGACCCTAGCTAGACCAAATTTGACCTGACCTGACACTACTCGACCCAACCTGAATGTTATTGCCGCATACAACCCGATATTCCAACGTAATAAAACACCTGAAAATAACCTTAGCCCGAAATGATCCGGTCAAATCCAATATGACCCGAATACTTATAGACCCAACCCGAACCCAACCCATTTGACGAATCTACTGGGCAGAAAGTAGATAGCAAACAAATTAGTATTGCACGGAGAAGTAAAGGAGGGCTCTTACTCTTCCTCTCCAGAAGAATCGATTGACTCCATAGATGGTGTCTTACGAGCCTGAAACAGCAAACAAATTGTATCATTCAAGCCGATACTTTATAGCTCAATACTAATTGTAACAGCTGAGAATTGTGCAGCTTCAGGCTAATGGACCAAACAAATCAACTCGCATTATATGGTTCACATAATGATACAAAGTACAAACCCAGATTGCAAAGTTGCTAAGTCAAATTGCAAAATCTCATGGGCTCCAATGATACTTTGAAAGGGCTGGGTGATCCACTAACAAATTATCGAATCAGGATAACCAGTTGCATAATGTTTACATGCAACCCATGAAGCTTCCACCCCAAAATATTTACCGTTTTACCATTTAAGAAGAAAAGGAGGAACAAACTGTATGCGAGAAACAATCAAAAGTGAAGAAGGGAGACAAGCATACTTACCAAGTTTCTACCCCAAAATGGTGACCGTTTAACATTTGAAGGAGCAAGCTTATTGGTGGGTTTCTCAGCACTTGATTCAGGGCCAGAGATAGGTAGAGGGTTTCCTGGACCCATTGATAACAGTATCTCCCCCATTGATCGATATGAGTCTCCAGTCGTGGCCACAGGACTGTCCATTACATTATTTGATCTTTCACTCACTTTAACTGGCGTACTTTGTTCACTCAACTCACCATTGGACTCTCTCAATGATTGAGGATCTATTCGAGGTTTTGAATTAACAGACGAAGCATGATCACCTCCAGGTGATCCATCAGAATAATCACCTTCAAGAGCCTGAACCTGAATATCAGCAAAGAGAATTATCAAAAACCAACATTGTTCTCTAGCAGGTGGAACGAGCTCAAACAATTCATGCATTGAGAATATCTACGCGATTAATGAGAAAGCGTGATCGTAAAGTTAGTTGTTTGCTCTGTAGCCAGACATAGATGTAAACTGTTTCAATTCTCAAACTAGTTAATAGGGGGAAGAGAAACTGGAAAGCAAGGAACCTTATAGTCATACAGGTCACTGCCCTCATAGCCACTACTTTCACTAAGTTTACCACTCAGCACCCGTTCCTGATCATCATCAGTTTCATGGTCTGCTTCATTTTCAGTATTATGATACCCATTGTTTTTTACTATCAGATCATCGCCATCTGTTGAATCATCACTACCGCTATTATCGATACGGGAGTCAGCTGAAATTGAGCATCTTTGTAAATTATCATCCTGAAAAAAGATAATGCAGACACATAAAACTGTGCTTGAAGAATTGGAACTTTGGAAGGGCTCCAGGTAAGAAAATACCATGTACTTTGTAAAAAAAAAAAAAAAAAAAACATATCATACATCACTTCTCAACAACCGTACTCAAGCAGCAACTACAACACTACTACTCGAAATGCCTCGAGTGCTCCCCCAATGATGGGGCTCTTGTATAAAGTAAGAACGGAATTGAAGTGTTGGATGGAATGATGGATAGAATACTAAACAGTCAACACTCTTGAATGATACCCGAAACTCAAACGCAGAGGAAACGAACAACCACACAATCAAGATCACAGAAGCTTTCACATGCAGACGCGTAAGAGAAGTCTTCTTTTCCAACAAAAGTAACTAAATGGACAACCAGAACAAGCGAAGCAACATTTATTCCCAAGCACTCTATACACCACCTCCACTAAAGATGCATACAGATTTTACACAACATGTCAGATTCAAGGGAAATACAGATAACGTTAAACGCTACTATGCTGCTAAAAGGAGGATCATACAGACCATAATTGTAACTTTTTGGAGAAGTGGACAAAGAAGAAATTTCCCTAAGACAAAAGTATTTTCATATTTTTTTTCTCAAAAACGAAAGGCCAACCTAACGTGTGAATCTGACACTTGCTGACATCTTATTATTACACGATTCTTGACACTGTTGCGCCCTATTAATGCTCATTGACACATGCATATGGCAGATTTGGAATACAATATAGGCGACAAGAAGCATGCATAAAAGTTTAACCTACCACCAACTTAAGTAGAAAGACTACCATTCCCGTAGAGCAACTATCATGCAAGATCCGGATGATAGGCAAGAATAAAGGCAGATATAGTACAGCAATATGAAATCATCTTACGTCAAATATATACTCGTATAGGCTGTTAAGAGTTGAGACTTTGAGAGCAACTTACATCAAAGATATTCTCATATTCTTCCAAAAGAGTTGCAGTGATAGCTTGAGCATTATTAGCAGCAGTCGCAGCAGCCAGGAGCTGGGCTGAATTATCACCGTTCATTTCAAAATCGTCATCCAGCTCACACTCACCAGCTAAAAGAGGGCGTAAAAGCAAAGGTGCCATGCAAGCAGCAACAGCAGATGGAGTCATGCGATTATCAGAGGCATGGGAACCAATTTTGTGCATCATTCTTAAAATTCTGCAAGGAAGTGAATGAATACCAAGAGAAATAAGAATCAGATGACCTGCAACTATGCAATAAGAAAGTGATGTGCCCTATAGCTGCTTCCAGGAACCTGCTTGAGAGGCATATAGCATAGGTTCAAAATACCTTTGCAATAACCGCCGATTCGGTTCTGGGAAAGTCTCCAGTATAGCTGACCGCATGGCATTTATCCGAGCCTCCTTGAGATCAACTCCTGATGCACCAAAGCAATAAAACAACAAATATTGGTCAAGCCGTGCATAAGCGAGAGTTGCAACATGTTTAGAGTAACTCTATCAACAGTCGAACTTAAAAAACAGAGAGAGCTCAGACCAAAGACGGTAAGGAAGACTCTGTATTACAATGTACAACAAAAGTTAAATAAGAACAGCTAACAACAAAGCATGAAAATAACTAACAAAGTTGATGAAAGACCACCAAGGGATTAAAAAAAGCTGGTGATAAATTAAAAAAGCAGCCATATCAGAATACAAAACCTATTAACTAATGTTATAGGACACATGATAAATTATTCCCGAGAACAAAAAATTTAAGTAGAGAAGGTACTGCGAGCTGAACTTACTGTAAGCCTCAAGCAATGCAGTGCAGCAAGAAGCTGGAACAGGAGATGAAGGAAGCTCGCGAAGAACGTGCTGCAAATCAAGCATTAATGAGTTCTCCATATGCAGATCACATGGATTAGGAACAAATATAATCATGATACCTTCACACAGTCACCGACAACATGTGCATCCTCATGTGGATCAAAATCATTTTTGCCTAAGAAAACACCAAAATTTGAGAAAAATCAATTAACATTAAATTACCGTAGATAACATATGAACTTGTGAGCTACTGTAACAAAACAACGGACAAACCTTGTTCATAATCATGGACTCTGCGCTCTACCTCCTCAACATCTGCAGACTGGCGTAAAATTCCTTCAACTTTAATTCCTGCAGAAAATACGATCCATAAAGCTATTACCTATGTAATAACCTTAACGTGTTTGATCATTTCGCATTACGGGTAAAATACAGGTTTAGCCATGTTTTGGGTTAGGTTACTGTCAAAATACGGGTCAGATTAACACCATTTTAAAATTTCTTTATGGGTAGGATTAATACAGCCATACAGGTTAGGTTAGGGTCAAAATGTAGTTATAGGTCATTTCGGTGTCTTTCGGATTCAAGTTTCTTTCAGGTCAGGTTAAGGGTCGGTCGGGGCCGATCATCCCTACCCCTAGGTCCTCTGCTAGTCCCCCCAATTCACCACTCAGCTGAAATGAACATGCTGCAATTGCAGTCAGATAGCTTGAAACGACATAGCACAATCGACATAACAAAATAGGGGGGAAACACCTTCCCTTGCTAGAAAGGTCTGGTGAAGACTCACCGTAAGTCTCAAGAAATCGAAGAGCTTTCTCCAGAAAAGATGGCCCCCCGTCTATGTCCTCCAAAGCAAGTAAAATTGGCCGTCCAACGACCAATGATTTAACAGGACGCTTCTCCCTCCCTGAAAAAATAATTATCAGAAAAGCCCCTTCTCAAGTGAAAAATATAAACACAGCTAAACAGAAGACCAATGTCACTGTAAAAAGAAACTGAAGTGGACAAAATGGTATGAGTGATTAGCAACTAATAACAAAAGTGAAGAAACAAACACAAACATTGATTAAAAGATCCATCAATAACATCATTTGTATCATTCCGAAATATTCCATTGTGGCCCATCACCAGAGCAGCACTTGGTGCCTGTGCAAGTGCTTGCTCCAAAGATGTCTTCCATCCATACAAGTCCTCTGACGTCTCAGCCTATGAGTTCACAAAACCAGTAAACAAAATTAGTTATCGGATTTTTTAAAACATTCAATATTTCAACCTGTTCAACATTTCTATAACCCTAGAGGTAAGATGAAAGACTCAAAAGCCTGCCAAGTTGCCCAAGTACCAATCATTATATCAGCTATCAATCGTCAGACAGATAAAATGCTGTCAATAAGTACCTTGAGTGTAAAAGCTCGGCCATCACGACCATCAGGAAAAAGCACTGTCAATAGCTTCTTGTCCTCTCTTACAACAACACTGAAACTGAAATATTTTCAGACAAGGCAAGACCATCAAAGTAGCAATCAAAGGTAGCAAACAAGACTATGACTAACCTTCCAGAGTTGTTCAAATCAATGCCACCTAGGGTTAGATTTACTTCTCCACCTCTCTGAGGAAGGGCACTCTGAACAACCAGCAAAAATTTATAGCCATCAATCTCATAGAGCAATACATAATTATAATACTCCGTACAATTTAGTTCAGAACTTCGAATTATTGGTCAATGTAGAAGGGCATGCAGCACTTTAAATACATTCAGAACATGCTACGAGGAAAAAGCTTACAGGATCATTTTTAAAGAATACTAAGGAAGTGCGTGTCAGGATAAACCAACGCTTCTTCCAAGATTTCCAACCTAGGCCTGCAGCAATAGGAGAGTATGTAAGAACAAACCTACTCTGGTCACGAGAACCAAGTGTTACCTGGGAGATTCTGAGTTCGACGTAAGTAACTCAGGTAAAACAGCATACATCCATAACATCAATACTAAGAGTCTAATCAATCTTGTGTCTCCATTCCAACAAGGATAAGGTTGGATTGGTTCAATGTCACCCCCCCCCCCCTTCACCTCGGCAGACCCTGCACAAAGGTGTGCCGTGTGCCCGAGTGTAGGTAAAATGCCTTCAATACCAACATTGAGTAAATAGAAAGACGAATTTGAGAACTAAAACGGTTCACCAACCTTTAGAGGAGATGAAGAGTGGTCCACTCTTAAAAACCTGTCAAAAATATAAGGCTAATCAAAAACCCCATTCATACTAAGCAAGAGAATCATAAGATATATATACAGTCAAACTTGATACAGAACATATCAAAAAGTAGACACTGAAAAGCGACGTTGTTCTTACAAACTTCCCTGATTTCCTCCTCATATGGAAGTAGTCACCAAGAGGTCCCTCTCTCCCATTGTGTTCATCAGGCTGAAGGAAACTACATTTCTATGAAACCTCGACTATAAGTCGACCTATGTGAGAGAATCATAATTGCCACAATACACAGGAGAACCAACTACTTCCCATTTTCACTATGGATGAAATTAAATAGAGTATGATTACCTTCCCTAGAACATATCAACCTACACAATAAAATTAGGTAAAAATATAATTTAATGATTGCCAACTTTTTACGTTAAGGTGGCATGGAGCGGAAGAGTGTGAGCCATAATGTTATATACATTCAAGCGTAGGATTAAGGTTGTGCGTAAGGTGGTGCATTTCACCGATAAAATAAAGCGATCTTACCAACAAAAACATACTCAACATAGAAATGGGGCAATTTGAAAGAATATGTCAAAAATGGAAAAAGAGACATTTCCTAGGGATTAAAGGAGTAATAACTAAGAACAAAGTGTATAACATCCTTAAAGCCTTAAATTGAACCAACCAACATCGCAAACAACTTGTACTGATAGTGACTACTTCCATAATAAAAAATATCTTACCGATGGAGTATTAAATAACATAATGTTGACTAGAACTCCAGAAGTCTTCCTCCCTTACGAAAGATTATTCGGCCAAATAGAGAAAATATACAGTATCAAACTAAATTGCCAACAACCAGCACTTTAATGAAAGGCTGAAAGCGACTAATAATCTTATATAGATGCTCCTATATTGCACTTCTCCACCACAAGCAATGCATACAATAGTTACTTCTCAAGGTGCATTCGACTAGCCCATGAGCAATCACCAGAAATCAATCACAATTAATCATGACCTTTTATGGAAGAAAATAAACCCGTCAATAATATGAAGCCAAATTTCCGTCAGCACAAAATTGGCATGCCCCCTACACATGATTTTACACCGTTGTGTGAAAATGAAAACCATCATGATTCTCGTGAAAAAAATAGTCACGATTTACATGATAGAAAAATATGTAACTCCTTGCCATATCCGATCTCCATATGCAATGCTCCTACAGATCCCCACCCCTCTAATTATGAACTACCAATCCAGAATCACAAAATGAAAGCCATCTTGATTCTCATGGAAAAATAGTCACGATTTACATGATAGAAAAATACGTTAACTTCTTTAAACGAGCCATATCCGATCTCCCTATGCAATACTCCTACAGAGCCCCACTTCTCTAATTATGAACTACCCATCCGGAATCCCACAGCTCATCAACCTAATTTTATGGCTACTAGTATAACAGATTTTTTTGGGCATCCAACTAAATGGCAACTATCCTCAAAATCAAAAGCCAAGCCTCGAAAATATTCACCAACATTTATGGTTGTGCACCATATTTTCTTCTACACCCAACTAAATTGCGACTATTCTCAAAATCACAAGCCAAACCCCAAAATATACACCAGATTTTCCTCTACATCCAACTAAATTGCGATTATCCTCAAATTCACAAGCCAAACCTCAAAACATTCACCAGATTTTATGGTTGTGCACTAGATTTTCTTCCACATCTAACTAAATTACGACTATTCTCAAAATCACAAGCCAAACCTCAAAATATGCACCAGATTTTCTTCTACATCCAACTAAATTGCGACTATTCTCAAATTCACAAGCCAAACCTCAAAATATTCACCGGATTTTAAGGTTGTGCACCAAATTTTCTTCGGCATCCAACTAAATTGTGACTATCCTCAAATTCACAAGCCAAACCTCAAAATATTCACCGGATGTTATGGTTGTGCACCAGATTTTCTTCATCATCCAACTAAACTGCAACTATTCTCAAATTCACAAGCCAAACCTCAAAATATTTACCAGATTTTATGGTTGCACACCAAATTTTCTTCTACATCCAACTAAATTGCGACTATTCCTAAAATCACAAGCAAAACATCCAAATTATCACCAAAAAACCTATACATAACCTTCCAACCACCACAACTATCACTCATTTGATCATCACAATGCAACTTCCCTTTGTTCAGAGCTAATTACTCTATCACTCTGCACAAATTCTTAAAGTAGAATATCAAACAATTCATTAAATCAACAGCTCAAAATCAAACTATCCAGTAAAAAATTTATCAAACTGATCAAAGCAAGATACAATCACAAGCAAAAAAAAGAATGCGTAAAAGCAACAGAAACAGTACAGTATTGAACAATAGTGACTACTTCCATACCAGAAAATCTTACGGATGGAGTATTAAATAACATAATGTTGACTAAATCTTCCTCCCTTGTGAAAGATTATTCAGCCAAATAAAGAAAATATATCAAACTAAATTGCCAACAACCAGCACTTCAATGAAAGGCTGAAAGCGACCAATAATCTTATATAGATACTCCTAGATTACACTTCTCCACCACAAGCAACACATACAATAGTTGTTTCTCATGGTGCATCGACTAGCCCGTGAGCAACCACAAGGCGCTAGTAATCAGTTACAATTAATCATGACCATTTATGGAAGAAAATAAACCCATCAATAATATGAAACCATATTTCCTTCACCACAAAATTGGCATGCCCCTACACATGATTTTACACCGCTGTGTGAAAATGAAAGCCATCATAATTCTCGAGAAAAAGTAGTCACGACTTACGTGATAGACTATCCCTAATTTTATGGGGCATATCTGATCTCTTTATGCAATGCTTCTACAGCACCCCACTCCTCTAATTATGAACTACCAATCCAGAATCCCACAGCTCATCAACCTAATTTTATGGCTACTAGTATAACAGATTTTTTTTTGGCATCCAACTAAATGGCAACTATCCTCAAAATCAAAAGTCAGGCCTCGAAAATATTCACCAACATTTATGGTTGTGCACCATATTTTCTTCTACATCCAACTAAATTGCGATTATTCTCAAAATCACAAGCCAAACCTCAAGTATACACCAGATTTTGTGGTTGTGCACCAGATTTTCTTCTATATCCAACTAAATTGCGATTATTCTCAAATTCACAAGCCAAACCTCAAAATATTCACCGGATTTTATGGTTATGCACCAAAATTTCTTCAGCATCCAACTAAATTGCAACTAACCTCAAATTCACAGGCCAAACCTCAAAATATTCACCAGATTTTATGGCGGTGCACCAGATTTTCTTCCGCATCCAACTAAATTGCAATTATTCTCAAATTCACAGGCCAAACCTCAAAATATACAGCGCAGTTTATGGTTGTGCACCGAATTTTCTTCTACATCCAACTAAATAGCGACAATTCTCAGAATCACAACCCAAACCTCAAAATATCCACCAGATTTTATGAATGTGCACCAAATTTTCTTCTACATGCAACTAAATTGCGACTATTCTCATAATCACAAGCCAAACCTCAAAATACTCACCAGATTTTATGTACACCAGATTTTCTTCTACATCGAACTAAATTGCAACTATTCCTAAAATTGCAAACGAAACATCAAAATAATCGCCAAAAAAACCTATACATAACCTTCCAACCACCACAACTATCACTCATTTGATCACCACAAGTCCACAATGCAACCTCCTCTGTTCCAAACTAATTCAATCCCTCTATACAAATTCATCAAGTAAAACATTAAAATAATCATTAAATCAACAGCTCCATATTTTCATCCGCATCCAACTAAATTGCGCCTATCCTCAAATTCACAAGCCAAACCTCAAAATATTCACCCGATTTTCTTCCGCATCCAACTAAATTGCGACTATCCTCAAATTCACAAGCCAAACCTCAAAATATTCACCCGATTTTCTTCCGCATCCAACTAAATTGCGACTATCCTCAAATTCACAAGCGAAACCT
Organism: Agrostemma githago; assembly: GCA_958450325.1. Classification (NCBI taxonomy): domain Eukaryota; kingdom Viridiplantae; phylum Streptophyta; class Magnoliopsida; order Caryophyllales; family Caryophyllaceae; genus Agrostemma; species Agrostemma githago. The sequence goes on from OY288246.1 coordinate 75,044,450, forward strand.
CAAAATATTCACCCGATTTTCTTCCGCATCCAACTAAATTGCGACTATTCTCAAATTCACAAGCCAAACCTCAAAAATATTCATCATATTTTCTTCTGCATCCAACTAAATTGCAACCATCCTCAAATTCACAAGCCAAACCTCAAAAATATTCACCATATTTTCTTCCGCATCCAACTAAATAGCAATTATCCTCAAATTTACAAGCCAAACCTCAAAATAATCACGAGATTTTATGATTGTGCACCGAATTTTCTTATACATCCAACTAAATTGCAACTATTCTCAGAAATCACAAGCAAAGCCTCGAAATATTTACAAAATTTTATGGTTGTACACCAGAATTTCTTTTACATTTAACTAAATCGCGACTATTCCTAAAATCACAAGCAAAACATCGAAAATATCACCACCAAACTACACATAACCTTCCAACCACCTCAACTACCACTCATTTGATCATCACAATGCAACTTCTTTTGTTCAGAACTAATCATTCAAACTCATCAAGTAAAACATCAAAGCATTCATCAAATCAACAGCTCAAGATCAAACTATCCAGTAAGAAAAATCAATCAACCTGATCAAAGCAAGCAAACAAAAGAATGCGTAAAAGCAACAGAAACAGTGCCGTATTTGACGAAACAAGTCTAGTACGTTCTAGGCATCAGTAAAGCTCAACATCAACTACTAGTCAACAACACACGCATAAATTAACCAAAACACGAATAGATTACACCATTCTACAATGCAATCAAACCAGGTCACCGAGTAACTCGTCCCACTCGGCTCACTCGGTTGACACAGCGAGTCGACCAGGCGGAAATCGCATAACCTTCCAACCACCGCAACTACTACTCATTTGATCATCACAATACAACTTCCTTTGTTCAGAACTAATCATTCAAATTCATCAAGTAAAACATCAAAGCATTCATCAAATCAACAGCTCAAGATCAAACTAATCAAAGCAAGCTACAGTCACAAACACACTAAAAATAAAAGAAAGCGTAAAAGCAACAGCAACAGTACCGTATTTGACAAAACAAGTCTAGGACGTTCAAACGCCGCCATTGTTACGCATCAGTAAAGCTCAGTATCAACTACAACAAATCTAAAACCAAACAACTAACCAAAACACACGCATAAATTACACCATTCAACAATGCAATCAAACCAGTTCACCGAGTGACTCGTCCGCTCACTCGTCCCACTCGGTTCACTCAGTTGACGCGGCGAGTCGACCAGACGGAAATCGCATAACTATCCTGTACATAAGTACATAACCTTCCAACCACCACAACTATCAATTCATCAAGTAAAACATTAAAAAATTCATCAAATCAACAGCTCCAGATTTTCGTCCACATCCAACTAAATTGCGCCTGTCCTAAAATTCACAAGCCAAACCTCAAAATATTGACCAGATTTTCTTCAACATCCAACTAAATTGCGACTATCCTCAAATTCACAAGCCAAACCTCAAAAATATTCACCAGATTTTCTTCCGCGTCCAACTAAATTGCGACTATCCTCAAATTCACAGGCCAAATATTCACACTACTTTTTTCCGCATCCAACTAAATTGCGACTATCCTCGAATTCACAAGCCAAACCTCAAAAATATTCACCAGATTTTTTTCTGCATCCAACTAAATTGCGACTATCCTCAAATTCAAAAGTCAAACCTCAAAATATTCACCAGATTTTCTTACGCATCCAACTGAATTGCAACTATCCTCAAATTCACAAGCCAAACATCATAAATATTCATCAGATTTTCTTCCGCATCCAACTAAATTGCGACTATCCTCAAATTCACAAGCCAAACCTCAAAATATTCATCAGATTTTCTTCCGCATCCACCTAAATTGCGACTATCCTCAAATTCACAAGCCAAACCTCAAAAATATTCACCAAATTTTCTTCCGTATCCAACTAAATTGCGACTATCCTCAAATTTACAAGCCAAACCTCAAAAATATTCACCAGATTTTCTTCCACATCCAAATAAATTGCGACTATCCTCAAATTTACAAGCCAAACCTCAAAAACATTCACCAGATTATTTCCGCATCCACTAAATTGCAACTATCCTCAAATTCACAAGCCAAACCTCAAAAATATTCACCAGATTTTCTTCCGCATCCAACAAAATTGCAACTATCCTCAAATCCACAAGCCAAACCTCAAAATATTCACCAGATTTTATGATTGTGCACCGAATTTTCTTCTACATCCAACTAAATTGCGACTATTCTCATAAATCACAAGCCAAGCCTCAAAATATTTACAAAATTATGGTTGTACACCAGAATTTCTTCTACATTTAACTAAATCGCAACTATTCCTAAAATCACTAGCGAAACATCGGATTTATCACCAATAAACCTACACATAACCTTCCAACCACCACAACTATCACTCATTTGATCACCACAAGTCCATAATGCAACCTCCTCTGTTCAGAACTAATTATTCAATCCCTCTATACAAATTCATCAAGACATTAAAAAAATCATTAAATCAACAGCTCCAGGTTTTCATCTGAATCCAACTAAATTGCTCCTATCCTCAAATTCACAAGCGAAACCTCAAAATATTCACCGGATATTATGGTTGTGAACCGAATTTTCTTTCCATCCAACTAAATTGCGACTATTCTCAGAATCACAAGACAAGCCTCGACATATTTTACCCCATTTCATGGTTGTACACCAGAATTTCTTCTACATTTAACTAAATCGTGACTATTTCTAAAATCACAAGCAAAACATCGAAAATATCACCACCAAACTACACATAACCTTCCAACCACCTCAACTACCACTCATTTGATCATCACAATGCAACTTCCTTTGTTCAGAACTAATCATTCAAATTCGTAAAACATCAAAGCAGTCAACAAATCAACAGCTCAAGATCAAACTATCCAGTAAAAAAAATCAATCAACCTGATCAAAGCAAGCAAACAAAAGAAACTGTAAAAGCAACAGAAACAATACCGTATTTGACGAAACAAGTCTAGAAAGTTCAAACGCCGCCATTGTTACGCATCAGTAAAGCTCAACATCAACTACTACTCTACAACACACGCATAAATTAACAAAACAATTAACCAACACACGCATAAATTACACCATTCTAGAATGCAAGCAAACCAGTTCACCGAGTCACTCATCCCACTCGGCTCACTCGGTTGACACGGCGAGTCGACCAGACTGAAATCGCATAACCTTCCAACCACCGCAACTACCACTCATTTGATCATCAAACAATGCAACCTACTTTTTTCAGAACTAATTGTTCAAATTCATCAAATCAACAGCTCAAGATCAAACTATCCAGTACAAAAAATCAATCAACCTGATCAAAGCAAGCAAACAAAAGAATGCGTAAAAGCAACAGAAACAGTACCGTATTTGACGAAACAATTCTAGAACGTTCAAACGCCGCCATTGTTACGCATCAGTAAAGCTCAACATCAACTACTACTCTACAACACACGCATAAACTAACCAAAACACGCATAGATTACACCATTCTACAATGCAATCAAACCAGTTCACCGAGTCACTCGTCCGCTAACTCGGCTCGCTCGACTCACTCAGCTCGCTCGGCTGACACGGCGAGTCGACCAGGCGGAAATCGCGGAAGATCGAGGATTGAGGAAGGTAAAAATGGCGGAAATTAGGGTTTTGTGAAGGGAGGAAAAGAGAGAAAAAAGTGTAGGAAAGTGGGGGGAGTATATACATATACATACAGAGAGAGAAACCAACTGTCCCAACTAAAGAGATTAATTGAGGAAAAAGGGGTAATTAATATGGTTGTGAGCAATATCAAATAATAATGGTGGTAATTTATGAATTTTTATTGTTAGTACAGTAGTAATTAGTTAGTTGTATGAAAGATTAGGTGAAGTGTAAATATTTAGTTGTTGGGAGTGGATGTAGGAAGTAATAGAGGAATACACTCCCCCTCGATATATGTACCGTAAAATTATTGTGTACAACCGTTGTACTACGTGACCGTAGTAATAATTTGCAATTCATGGTAAAAAAGAGTGATCATTTTTTATTAATTAGTTACCACTTTCAGATAAATAGTTGCAACTTTTTGTATTAAAAACTTATCAATATTTAACTAAAAGTGATCATTAAATAACCTAAAGTGGTAATTTTTTACCATAAATTTATAGTTTTAAGGTCTATCGTAAGATACAACTTTTGTATACTATTCTGTATAATTTGTGATATATGTTGGGCAGAGCACGGATCGGATTTCCGATCCAAATCAGATTCGGATCGGATATCCGATCCGAAAATCCGAAAAATTTAATATCCGATATCCGATCCGAATCACTTCGGATATCCGATTTTTGATATCCGGAAATTTCGGACCGGATATCCGAAATATCCGATATCCGATTTGGTTGAGATTTTTGGTCAAATAAAATTCTAAATGAAGTTCAATTCAACTCGAAAAATCCTAATCTTAATTAATCTAGTAGTATACGATTCTATATTTTAAGGCAATACAAAAATGTCACCAAGGCTTAATGTAAAATGAATTAAATTATAAGCTACTTACATTATAATACACTAACCCAATATAAAAATTACAAAAAAAATCATTGTTCAGATCGGATCGGATATCCGAAAAAATTATTTTGGATATCCGATCCGATATCCGAAATTTTCGAATCGGATATCCGATCCGAAATCATTTTTCGGATCGAATATCCGGGTTTTCGGATCAAATACGAATCAATAGCGGATCGGATTCGGATAGTCGGATAATTTGCTCAGCCCAAGATATATGTACACCCTTGTGACTTAAAGACGAGTACATCTATCATAAATTGGTACACATATGTTTATGTTGTACTCGACAAGTTACGGCTCAAAGTTACGTACTTACGTGTGGTATGAGTATATTTCTTTTAAGTTTAAAACGGATTAAATATGGTGGTGAAATAACATTTATGTTTATTTTCAAGATAGATGATATGTGGATCATAAGAGGGACTAATATTAGGATTTGGGTGTGTTTATGTTTTAATTTGGTATGTTGGATTATTTGATTATGTGGGTGGTAACTTTAATTAAGTGAGATGATGGGTCACTATTGGTTTGATTTTAGAGGCATATGAAGAAATTAGTGTTTGATAATTATACATTTTTCTAGGGTTCGAGAGATAATTTTGTCGGCTATTATATACGAGTAGTATGCCAAAAGTCTTACTACATACGTATATAAAAGAATACATGAGCACTTCCATCAAAAGTAATAGGTTCATAATCTTGTTTACTAACAAGTTACAATAAAAGATTATGAGTTTGAACAAACTATATTAAGTGTGCTCGTTGAACTAGATCTTACTAAATAAAATTTCTGGTTCTTTTCAAAAAAAAAAATTACGATAAATGTGAATAAGTGAAATATAGTACTCCGTAGAACGATCAATTATAACATCCATTCAAAGATGTACGACAATAACCATTGTGAATTTGTAATAAAATAAATAAAGACATTATAATGTAACTTATATAAAAAAAACGTAATTATATCTAGTAAAATTGTGTCGTTTATTTAAAATGTTAAAAGGAAGGAGTTTTAATTAAGTTTGAACAAAATTGATGTAATAGTACCAACAAGATTAAGCAACTAACTAAATATTCAAGCAATGAATTTGACATTAACACTTTCACTTTCTCTTGTGACGATTGTAATTTACAACACATAAAAAGCTCATTTTTTGATACAAAAATTGGCATTGTAATATCAGATTAAATTTTTTTATTATCGAAACATGAATACATTTTGATGTCTGAATCTCGTCACAAATCAGAATTCATGTAAACCCAAATTGAAGAAATGTAAAGTTAAAAGGAGGAAGAGTATTAAACAAGATGATGGGACATTAAAACCGTAGATCATGCAATGCGTTCAATTTGCATTGCTGTAAATAGTGTATAATATCATTAATATTTAATCATTACCGTTGTTATTGTGTAATACAGTCACACAGTTTTACGCTATACAACGATATTTTTTTCTGTATAAAAAATTATTTACTTAGTGAGCAGGGTTAGTTATCTATCGTCTTTCATTCATTACTTTAGTGACGCATATATATAGGTAGAAAAAGGGAAACAAATTAGCATTATCTATATATTGTGTGATACTCCGTACTACATTGACACGGTTTCACATTATACAAAGGTATTTTTGTATGAAAGCATTTATTTTGTATTTATTTATTACTTTCCCATCTTCTTGAATAAGTCCCGTATTTCTTTTATGGATTTTTTATAGTTAACCACATTTCTTCTTTAAGTAAATATTTTCATATCTATCTCTTTTTCATCATATGCACCATATCAACATTATCCTCCTAATTTTTCACATTTTCTTAAACTCTGTGTCAACCCTCAAAGAAAGATGTGGTAATAAATAAGAGCTGATCTAGTAAGAGATCGTTTTTCATCACGTTAGTGAGAGACATAGATTGAAAAACAAAAACAAATTAGTACGATCCACCATTATGTGAGAGATCTTTCATTAACGTTAATACATGCATGCATGAGATACCGTTTCTTATAAGTTTTGGTGTGATAACTAAATGAATTGTCGCTTTATAAAAGTACTCCCTCCGTTTCAATGAATTGTTTGCCTTTTGTTTTAGCATCAAGGGTAAGGGATCCAATAAGAAAGTGACATGTGTATCAAAACTCATGAGAATGGTCAAATTGCATATAAAAAACATTCCTGAAATAGAAAGGCAAACAATTCACTGAGACGTCCCAATATGGAATAGACAAACAATTCATTGGGACGGAGGGAGTAGATTATTTCACGCGTGAAACCGTGTTATCATTAATCATTAATCATCGAAGATTAATGAGATGGAGTTTGAAGTTGGAGAAGGGGAAAATCCAAGGAGAGCAGTTGTTAATCAGTGAATTAATTTAAGATTAATTAAGTAACAGAGAATAATGATGGAGGTGTGGGGAGAAATTCCATGCGCTGTCTTGACGAGTCACGAGCGACTAGTGTGTTTTTGTCGTAATTTTGGGTCCACTTTTTTTTATGTGTTTTTAATACACTCCTCACCCTCCCAAAGTCATGCCAATCGTCACGATGGTGTTGTACTATTGTACGTAGACATCGATATGGATAAGAAGAAGAGTCCCGTGTCGAGTCTTGTTAGTAGTTTCTACTGAGTACTTTCTCTAATTTGTATGAATCGTACCCTCTCTGTTCAAGTTCAAATTTTCCTTTTACTTTTTCACATTTGCCAACGCGCATTTTGCATCGTTAATATTTTTCGTAACATATTAGTAAAATTATGAAAATTGGATATTAATAATGTACTTTTAAAGACGAATCAAACAAGATCTCACCTGAATATATTTTCTCCAATAAATTGTCGTGAATATCGAAAGTTCTCCTTGATTGTGAATAGTGTCGAAAAGAGAAAAGGGAAGCTTGGACTTGAACGGAGGGAGTAACATTTACTTTTCGTGTGAGGGATAAGGCAGTGAGTGAGGATTAGAGATGGAAATGTGTCGTGTCGTGTCGTGTCGTGCCTCGCGCGGATTCATCGTGCTTGGGAAAAAAAAAATGGCACGCCTCATGCATGAGAAGGTGAGTTTCGTGTCGTGCCAGTATTAAGAAAGGGCGGCCCAGACACGATCCACAGTGTGCCGTGTTTGGCCGTGCCTAACCAATTCCTTAAATTTAAATTTATTTCTTTACATTTTGGACGTGTCAAGATCGTATCGTGCCCAAATCAGTTGTGTTGTGTTGTGTTGTGCTTAAGCACGGTCTTTTTCCTCAAGCTGCGGCCTAGGCATGACCCACGGCCCATAGCGTGTCGTGTTGGGTCGTGCCAAAGTGGACTCGTGTCCTAACGGGTCGTGGGTCATGCCGGACCGTGCCAACTTCCATCTCTAGTGAGGATGGTGGGTCTCACCAATAAACTAAAGTCTCACATTAACAAAATGACAATTTTTTATTTGTGACAGAAATATCGTCTTAAACATAATATGTGGGATAAGAGAACTCATGTGCCTAAGGCGTAGGATTTTTTTTTTTTACATTTTCTTCTTAATTGGGTATATTTGATCCGTTTTAACATGACCGATATTTCGTCGCAAGGAAGATCAACTAAACAAAAGCATGCCCAGTATAGAAATGTAGCAATTCAATTGAATATGCCAACAAAACGCAAATGTAGCGATTCATAAGAATCAGAGAAAGTACGAGTAATATTTTGTAGATAAAGTGAGTTTGGGCATGTAGACTGGGAAATGGACATGTTCAATTGGGCCATCAATGAGAGAGATAGCACATTAGCCCCATCTTGTAACCATACGTCCATACCTCGCAAACGATTCAATCGAGTCGAGTTCAGTTCGAGCCAACTTCGGGTCAACCACTTACGAGCTATACAATTCGGGTTGACTTCCGCTCCGGCTAGACATATCGAGTTTGAGTCATTTTCGGATTTATTGACTTCAAGTTTTTTAGGGATATGTCGGATATCAACTCATTTCCTATAATAACATTCAAGTCAGGTTCGGATTCGGGTTAGACCAGATCAATTCGGGTATCGGGCTAGGTCGGATTTTTTTTTTCAACGATGAGCGCACTTAGTCGCATCTCATTCAGATATCGCATGCACATTCAGATGGAGTCAAGTCAAGTGTCGGGTCGGGTTAAATACGGGCCAGGTTTAATTCTAAAACCCACCCAAAAACTCACCCAGTTAGTCTCATGTGGGACCGTCTCACGATAGAGACCTACTAATAGTAATATAATAATAATAAAACTAAATCCCGAAGTCTCACAATAAACTTATCGTGAGACAGTTTCATATAGGGGTGTTCAAAAAGTGACCCCGACCGGCAAACCCGACCGAACTGGACCGTACGGTCCGGTCCGGTCCGGTCCCCGGGTCTCCAAAAACTTGGATGCCGGTCCCCGGTCCGGTCCGGTCCGGTCCACACATAAAACAATTAATCAAATTTAGTGTATTTTGTCGGTCCGGTCCGGTCTTAAGAGGGTCTGGTCCGGTCCGGTCCGGGTTTTTTGTTAACCGGTCCGGTCCGCGGATTTAGATTTCATGGGTTTCCGGTCCGCGAGTCAAGCCAATTCGGTCCGGTCCGGTCCGGATTTGGACCGGTGAACACCCCTAGTTTCATACAAGAAATTGTGAAAACTCAATCACTCAATCTTCTCATCTCATTCTTCATCCTCCATCATCTTCTTCAATCTTCACCCACTTCTAAATTCAATCCAATTTTCAATTGAATTTTACAATTACAATAGAAATTCATCAAAAATGTTAAGTAGAGTATCATACACTCACCACCATTGCATTTCCTCAATCAATCTCCTCCCATTTCTTTCCATTTCTTCCTCCTCCATTAAACCCCACCAAAACCCTCACTTCCCAAAATTCAATTTCTCGATTTCCCCAATTAATTTCATCCCTAAATCATCATTTTCTTGCAATTCATACATACCCATTTCATCGTTTAGCAGTTCATCGCTTTTTAGCTCCTTTAGAATTTCCCCAACTATGGTGGGTCATAATCCACTCAAGGTTAAAGGTTCGATTCCTACAAGATTTGTTGATTTTTTTTTTTTTAATATAATTTTTGTTTTAATGATTTTCAGCTTTTAATTGTTTATATATTTGTTTATTTTATTGGGTAGCTGATAAATTTGTGTTTGAATATGATTTGTTGACTTGTTGTTAGTATTACTGAGCTCTAACATTTGCTAGTTTAAGAATTATTGAGGTGGTTACCGGAATTGCGAAAGCTTGATTGATTGTAGAATGGTACAATTTTCGGCTTTACGAAAGCTTGATTGATTGTATAATGGTGAATTGGGATTAGACTCTTTTGAGCTCTACATTAGCTAGTTGAGGAGATGCAGGTACTTTTTCGGGATTGCGAAAGCTTGATTGATTGTATAATGGTGAATTGGGATTAGAGTCTTTTGAGCTCTACATTTGTGAAAGATTGATTGATTGTATAATGGGGGTTTGAGGAGATTGAGGTACTTTTTTCGGGATTGCGAAAGCTTGATTGATTGTGTAATGATGAATTGGGAATTGGGATTGGACTCTTTTGAGCTCTACATTAGCTAGTTGAGGAGATGGAGGTACTTTTTTCGGGATTGCGAAAGCTTGATTGATTGTGTAATGGTGAATTGGGAATTGGGATTGGACTCTTTTGAGCTCTACATTAGCTAGTTGAGGAGATGGAGGTACTTTTTTGGGGATTGCGAAAGCTTGATTGATTGTGCAATGGTGAATTGAGATTTGACTCTTTTGAGCTCAACATTTGTGAAAGATTGATTGATTGTATAATGGTGGTTTGAGGAGATTGAGGTACTTTTTTCGGGATTGCGAAAGATTGATTGATTGATTGCATAATGGTGAATTGGGATTAGACTCATTTGAGCTCTACATTAGCTAGTTGAGGAAACTGAGGTACTTTTCCGTTGCAAAAGCTTGATTGATTGTATAATGGTGAATTGGGATTAGACTCATTTGAGCTCTACATTAGCTAGTTGAGGAAACTGAGGTACTTTTCCGTTGCAAAAGCTTGATTGATTGTATAATGGTGAATTGGGATTAGACTCATTTGAGCTCTACATTAGCTAGTTGAGGAAACTGAGGTACTTTTCCGTTGCAAAAGCTTGATTGATTGTATAATGGTGAATTGGGATTAGACTCATTTGAGCTCTACATTAGCTAGTTGAGGAAACTGAGGTACTTTTCCGTTGCAAAAGCTTGATTGATTGTATAATGGTGAATTGGGATTAGACTCATTTGAGCTCTACATTAGCTAGTTGAGGAAACTGAGGTACTTTTCCGTTGCAAAAGCTTGATTGATTGTATAATGGTGAATTGGGATTAGACTCATTTGAGCTCTACATTAGCTAGTTGAGGAAACTGAGGTACTTTTCCGTTGCAAAAGCTTGATTGATTGTATAATGGTGAATTGGGATTAGACTCATTTGAGCTCTACATTAGCTAGTTGAGGAAACTGAGGTACTTTTCCGTTGCAAAAGCTTGATTGATTGTATAATGGTGAATTGGGATTAGACTCATTTGAGCTCTACATTAGCTAGTTGAGGAAACTGAGGTACTTTTCCGTTGCAAAAGCTTGATTGATTGTATAATGGTGAATTGGGATTAGACTCATTTGAGCTCTACATTAGCTAGTTGAGGAAACTGAGGTACTTTTCCGTTGCAAAAGCTTGATTGATTGTATAATGGTGAATTGGGATTAGACTCATTTGAGCTCTACATTAGCTAGTTGAGGAAACTGAGGTACTTTTCCGTTGCAAAAGCTTGATTGATTGTATAATGGTGAATTGGGATTAGACTCTTTTGAGCTCTACATTAGCTAGTTGAGGAAACTGAGGTACTTTTCCGTTGCAAAAGCTTGATTGATTGTATAATGGTGAATTGGGATTAGACTCATTTGAGCTCTACATTAGCTAGTTGAGGAAACTGAGGTACTTTTCCGTTGCAAAAGCTTGATTGATTGTATAATGGTGAATTGGGATTAGACTCATTTGAGCTCTACATTAGCTAGTTGAGGAAACTGAGGTACTTTTCCGTTGCAAAAGCTTGATTGATTGTATAATGGTGAATTGGGATTAGACTCATTTGAGCTCTACATTAGCTAGTTGAGGAAACTGAGGTACTTTTCCGTTGCAAAAGCTTGATTGATTGTATAATGGTGAATTGGGATTAGACTCATTTGAGCTCTACATTAGCTAGTTGAGGAAACTGAGGTACTTTTCCGTTGCAAAAGCTTGATTGATTGTATAATGGTGAATTGGGATTAGACTCATTTGAGCTCTACATTAGCTAGTTGAGGAAACTGAGGTACTTTTCCGTTGCAAAAGCTTGATTGATTGTATAATGGTGAATTGGGATTAGACTCATTTGAGCTCTACATTAGCTAGTTGAGGAAACTGAGGTACTTTTCCGTTGCAAAAGCTTGATTGATTGTATAATGGTGAATTGGGATTAGACTCATTTGAGCTCTACATTAGCTAGTTGAGGAAACTGAGGTACTTTTCCGTTGCAAAAGCTTGATTGATTGTATAATGGTGAATTGGGATTAGACTCTTTTGAGCTCTACATTAGCTAGTTGAGGAAACTGAGGTACTTTTCCGTTGCAAAAGCTTGATTGATTGTATAATGGTGAATTGGGATTAGACTCTTTTGAGCTCTACATTTGCTAGTTTAAGGAAACTGAGGCACTTTTCCGTATTACGAAAGCTTGATTGTACAATGGTGAATTTGAATTAGACTCTATTTCGAGCTCTTTATTTGCTAATTTAAGAAAATTAAGGTGATTCTCAATCTTGAAAAAGCTTGATTGATTCAGCAAGGGTGAATTGGGATTTGTTCTTAACCTCTACTTACACGCATCATGTTATCGTGCTTGTAAAAATGTAAACCGATATGCCCTATTTCAACATTTGGATGATCAATTTCGTGTGGATTATGTTTCAGCATCCTATACAAGTGGAAGTTCCTCGGGCGGTGCTAGGGAAATATTAGTTCAACACTTGCTTGTCAAAGGAGACGACCTTCAGCTTTTGGTGGAACTTCAGAAACGGATTGCTGGAGGTATTTATCTAATGATTTATCAGTTTATGTGACGGGTTTTTGATGGATGAATGGGTAGATGCACTGATGCTAATAGTTGTTGCCGTCATATTTCAGGAGAAGACTTGAGTGACCTCACTTTGGAGCACTCACTCTGCCCTTCGAAAGATGACGGTGGAATGCTTGGTTGGGTGAAAAGAGGCCAAATGGTATGCCGCTTTCTCATATTTCCTGGCTTGGTATAAAAATGAGTTTTTTTTTTTTTTTTTTAAATTTTTTAAATAGATTTCGACAATATCACTTTGTCGAAAGACATTAAGTTTCATATCTAAGGGATTATTAGATATGAGGAAAAGTAAGCTGACGTGAAGTAAAAATTTTGGCAGGTTCCGGAATTCGAAGAGGCTGCATTTTCAGCCCCGTTAAACAAAGTTGTACGGTGTAAAACACAATTCGGTTGGCACTTGCTGCAAGTGCTATCTGAAAGGTTTGCCATTTTAATACGAGTATTAACGTGACCTAAATTCTTACAAGAGGGTTGTCAATTGACTATTACTCATATTTCCTATTGTGTTATTTGTCGGGATTTTTCAAGAGAGGAATTGATGCTTCAAGAGATTCAACCCAACGAGCTTCATGAGAGACTGCAAGATCCTAGTTTCACTGAAGAAGTGCAGCTGATTGATGTCCGAGAACCGGAAGAAGTGTACGGTCTCTTTTATCTTTCTAATCTTTATTCTACCGAAGTTTTTTTTTTAATTTTTTTTTTGTAAGCCATGGATTTAGTGCCACGATATGAAATATGTGCAGGGCTAGAGCATCGTTACCTGATTTTAAAGTTCTTCCACTTCAGCAATTTGGGAGTTGGGGACCCGAGATAACAACCAAGTTTGATCCGGAAAAAGAGACTTTCGTTATGGTTAGTACTCCAAGCCGTTGCATTATGTGTCCAAACTCCATAGGGTCGTTCAATCTGTGACGAACGAGTAGCATTTAGCAACCTAATATATACTCATTCTATTAATGCAGTGTCACCATGGGATGCGGTCACTACAGGTTGCCAAGTGGTTACAGAGTCAGGTATACATAGAATTTCAAAATTGTTAAGAAAAATAATAATAAGTTTTTATTTTATTTTTTTAAAGTAACTATTATTAGAAATATAGGGGGAAAAGGATGTTTCGGCCCGAGGTAGAATTTGAAACTAAATTCGTCTCTGATCAAGGTCACCGCCATGTTAAATTACCTCGGCTCATCACTTGTGACTTTGTGAGAATGAAACAAACAGAAAAGAAGAAAAGAAAACGATACTCCATCCACCACAATATAATGACATAAGTCGTCAGTTTTTCGTAGGTTCAATAACCATACTTGTTCACGAGACATTGATGGTTTATCGATATTCTTTTGTCTACTACTATTTTCTCTTCGATGGTCGTCTAACCACGGTATTCTTGGTCCAGGGTTTCAAGAAAGTGTTCAACGTGGCTGGAGGTATTCATGCATACGCCGTGAAGGTTGATCCTTCCATCCCGACATATTAGGTACTCAAAAAGGCAGCACTTACTTACTTACCGAGAACTCAAATTTGCATGCTGCTTTCCTATCACTTTCCCTTTGCCTCTTCACTTAGTGTCTTGGAGATTGAGATGTATTTTTTGGGATTTCTTTTACGCGTTATCTCAAGATACTAAGTGATTCGATTTGAGATGTACGAGGCTTCTTCTACCAAGGAATATTAGTTTAGCGCTTTAATGAACTTAATGAATATTGAGGTGTTATTGGATCCGTTTTCTTAAATGTTTCTGAGCATTACCGTAAATTTCTTCCACCTTCATGCTCGGAGGGAGTTAGTTTTTACCCTCCAACAGATTTATACACTTCGGTTTGTGATGATGTGTGAATTTTTCCCTCGTCTTAAGGTTAATCTCTATGGTAAAGTTCATTACCGTAAATATATTTATTATATTTATTGCACGCGTCATTTTTTTTTTTTCACGTCATTATATTAAATTATCACTAGAGTATAATGACTTTGTACTCGTAGAGTACAGCACCACCGAGTAAAGCAAACTCGTTTTCCTACGAAATTAGGAATTACCGGGTTGATCACAATATACGATATGCCGTATGAAATAAACATATCACTACAACAACCTTAGCCGTTAATTAACAGAATTCCAAGCTGTTGAAAAAAACTGTTAATTTTATCGCGTTATCCTCTCTACCCTTTTTCTTGTTTTTTTACCTTTCAAAAATTTGCCTTCTATTTTCACCCTAAAATTCCTCACAATCAACCCTTTTGTTTCCTCTTCCCTACATTTTCATCCTCTAATTTTTTAACCAACTCCCCTTCAAAAAAAAAACACCCCTTTTGCTCTTCTTTCAAACACCCCACCCTCGAAAAAAAAATACAAACAAAAAAACGCGCCACAATCCCGGCGCACCCCGCCCCCACCCCCTCCCCCTCCTCTGCTGCTGCTGTCTTCCGATGGGTAATTGTTGCCCCGGAGGCGATGCTGCAGACTCGGAATCCAACCCCGATGACCAAAACCAAGACACGGCCGACAAGTCCGCCTCCAATGGCACCACTCCTGCAGACGGGTCCTCCAAGACGGCCCCTAGCACCAAGCCCACCAAGCAAGCTCCAATGGGCCCGGTTTTAGGCCGGCCCATGGAAGACGTCAAGTCCACATACAGCTTCGGGAAGGAGCTAGGCCGAGGCCAATTTGGGGTGACACATCTAGTAACACATAAGCAATCGGGTGAGCAATTCGCTTGCAAGACGATTGCTAAGAGGAAGTTGGTGAACAAAGAGGATATCGAGGATGTAAGGAGGGAAGTTCAGATCATGTTGCATCTAACGGGTCAACCCAATATTGTCGAGCTTAAGGGTTCATTTGAGGATAAGCATTCGGTTCATTTGGTAATGGAGCTTTGCGCGGGTGGGGAATTGTTTGATCGGATTATTGCTAAAGGGCATTATACCGAGCGTGCTGCCGCTTCGTTGCTTAGGACGATTGTCCAGATTGTGCATACTTGTCATTCCATGGGTGTTATACATCGTGATCTTAAACCCGAGAATTTCCTTTTGTTGAATAAGGATGAGAATTCTCCTCTCAAGGTCACCGATTTTGGTCTCTCTGTTTTCTTCAAGTCAGGTAATTTTCAAACTATTCCTTTTTTTACGGAGTATTTGAAATTAGAGTTCGAGACAAATTTTTTTTTTTTGTGAAGAAATTTAATGTTATTTGGTTGTACAGAAAAGGAAAAAAAATCAGAAAAGAGGAAGGAAAAGAAAATAAACTTAATCCTGCAGTTAATAAATTATAATCCCTATACGTCTCATTTTAATTGAATTTAATTGTTGTAAAATTAAGTTTTAAATGTTCAACAAATTGTATTAGATAATACTCTTTTGATATTAAATTATACTCCTTATATAACAAAATTAAGAAATAAATGGTAAAAAAATCCCCGATACAATAATTTTATCTAATTATAATTATAATTATGTCATATCACTAACTATAATTTTTTTCATGAACAAGAAATTAATTAAAAAACGTGTGTAAAAAGCTGACAATATTAGCTCGGTTACATTATGTATTGCATTCTGTGTATGCAGGGGAAACATTCAAGGACATAGTTGGCAGTGCGTATTACATCGCACCAGAGGTTTTAAAGAGAAAATACGGTCCAGAAGTTGACATATGGAGCGTTGGAGTAATGTTATACATTCTTCTATGTGGTGTTCCTCCCTTTTGGGCCGGTATATTTTTTTCTTTCCGATATCTTTTTTCTACCCCCTTTTGATTTCCTCAGTTTTAGCATTAGAAACTCGGAAAATTGAAATAATAAAATGTATTTTGAATGTGGCAGAAACCGAACATGGTATTTTCAATGCGATTCTAAAAGGTCACATCGATTTCACTAGTGATCCGTGGCCTCAGATTTCGCCTCAGGCGAAAGATTTGGTTAGGAAGATGTTGAACACTGACCCGAGACAAAGGCTCACAGCTTACCAAGTTCTCAGTAAGCTGTTAAAAATCGACATTTGTTTGACGTTTACGAAAATTATGAACTATAATCACTTTTTTTTTCCGTCTTGTTTTTTGTATTGTCAGATCATCCATGGATTAAGGAAGACGGAGAAGCTCCTGATACTCCTCTGGACAATGCTGTTATGGACAGATTGAAACAGTTTAGAGCGATGAACAAGTTCAAGAAAGTCGCTCTTAGGGTATTTTTCAATTCATCTAAAATTGAGATATTTAAGAAAAAATGTCTTCGAGATTCAGAATTGATTTGTTTTGAACGAAATTAGGTGATTGCTGGATGTTTATCCGAGGAAGAAATCATGGGATTAAAGGAGATGTTCAAGAGCATGGACACCGATAACAGTGGGACTATAACTCTCGAAGAGTTGAAGCAAGGCATGCAAACGCAAGGGACTAAGCTCTCCGAGTATGAAGTAAAGCAGTTGATGGAAGCTGTAAGTATTCATAAACAAATTTCTCATGTATCGGAACATTTTTGTTTATTTTTTTTGGATGATGACTTGACGACTTCAGATATTGATTCATGTTCGACTAAGACTTTGATGTTGTTGTCATGTGTCGAAATGATCAACAAAAATAACTCGTTTTTTTTTCCGGTGTAAAAAAAACAGGCGGATGCAGATGGAAACGGACTCATAGACTACGAAGAGTTTATCACTGCGACAATGCACTTGAACAGAATGGACCGAGAAGAGCATTTGTACACCGCTTTCCAATACTTTGATAAAGACAACAGTGGGTACATCACCATAGAAGAGCTAGAACAAGCTTTACGCGAGTATGGCATGCAAGACGGAAGGGACATCAAGGAAATTGTTTCTGAAGTCGACTCTGACAATGTAAGTGATCATGGACAAAACTAGGTTCAAAAGTTCAAGTTCTCGGGCTGAAATATCAATCTTCCCTATATTTATAATCTTAACTTTTTTTTTTAATGAAAATGTGTGAATTTACAGGATGGGCGGATCAACTACGATGAATTTGTGGCAATGATGATGAAAGGGAACCCTGAGGCAGGAAACATGAAGAAACGACGAAGTATAAACATATGAGGGAGCCTATTATATGTATGATGCACCATGGAATCGATGATTATTCGGGTGCTTAACCTAGATTCCGTGTTGGAGCAAACAAAATGGGGTGGTGTCGTGGTGGTGTATGATTGTGACGACGGTGTAATTCTATATGGGGGTATACATATTGTTAGTTTCATACTTTCATTTGTTGTTGGGGGGTGTTTGTAGAAGAAGATGGTGAAGGGGTTGTTGTTGCTTTAACCTCTATTTCTACATCTTGTAAGAATATTTTTTGTTTTTCTTGTGCAAAATGTTGACTATTGTATTCATATCAATTGCACTAATGCTTTAAGAGTATTATGTTTATCTTTGTTTTTAGGCAAATTGTCGTTTGCAATGGAAATATCCGTCTTAAGTTTATGACGGGTCAAATATATGGCATAAGATAAACTCATGTGCTAAAGTGTGAAATATTTTTTGGCATTTTTTTCTTAGTTGGATATATTTGACCCATTTTAAACGGATATGGCCGT
The DNA here is from genome assembly GCA_958450325.1 of Agrostemma githago. Classification (NCBI taxonomy): domain Eukaryota; kingdom Viridiplantae; phylum Streptophyta; class Magnoliopsida; order Caryophyllales; family Caryophyllaceae; genus Agrostemma; species Agrostemma githago. The sequence continues at coordinate 75,062,712 of OY288246.1, forward strand.
CGCAAGCAAGACAAACTGATGTTTTTACACCGGTCTTTTAAGATCACAAATTCTTGTTTGTCAAATAGATATCCGTGATATTATTATGACGGTCAAATAACGGAGTACTTATTTAGAATTTAGATAGAAAAAACAAAAACAAACCACGTGAGGAATGTTGATGTTTGGTCCTTTTAATTATCTAAATGATTATTATATTATTTGACCTAATACGACGGATAACTCTATCACAAATGAGATCAACGGTTAATATTTTGCCATACAATCTTTCTCATTTTCAAATAAACGCTACAATTAAGATACAATTAGCGGCTGGAGTATTACATTAGATTTTAAGTTCGAATCTTTCTCTTCACTATTAATGCAATTTTTTTTTTGCAGGATGGCAATTTTGCTCACCACTATACATTACCCTATCTTATATTTATGATGCTTATATATTCCCCCGATCTTTTTCCCTTCGGTTAAAAATACTGCATTGAGTAAAAACCGTACTGATTTGAGTAATCAAGGGTGGGCGGAGAAGTAGGCAAGCAAGCCAACTAAAGGAGCATTGATGTATGTAGTGGGCTCAGATTCCTGAAAGTAAGGCCTTGAATCTGGAAAAGCATCAGTGACATTCGGCCCACCAACGACCGCCCCGACTAGCCTATTCGGGTTTGGGTTAGGGCTTAGGTAGTAAGTTGAACCCGCTTTGCAACCGATGTGGGCTGGGTGGACCCGGATTGATGGTAGAGAACTTCCTCTGTGATGTATCCTTTGTGGATAGCGTGCTCCATAGCCCACCATATACGACATCCTTAACGGATTATCTCCTAGTATGTAATTCACCTACATATTAAATAAAAAAAAAAGTTTAATCCTAGGAAATTCATTAAAGCAAAATTGTATCTAACAAAAGAATCGATATGTATTATAGAGGTGCACAAAAGTGCGGGCCAGTACGACCCACCACCACCCAGACCATGCTCGGGTTGGCTCAGTCTGCTCCTTTAAGTGGGCCGGCCACATGTCAGGGGGTCGGGCCGACCAACACATCGTACCAGTGAGGGGCGAATCTGGAATTATAATTTTTTGGGTAGCGAGTTCATTATATTTGGAAACGGCCTCTTTGTGTTGCTAACACAAGGGTAAGGCCCGACTCAGTCTGCTCCCTTAAGTGGGCTGACCACATGCCAAGGGGCCGGGCCAACCAACACATCGCACTAGTGAGGGGCGAATCTAGAATTAAAATTTTTGGGTAGCGAGTTCATTATTTATATTCGGAAACAGCCTCTTTGTGTTGCTAACACAAGGTAAGGCTGCGTACGTCCGACTCCCTTACCCCGCAGTTTGTGGGGGCCATCGAGGCACTGGGTTAATGTTGTTGTTGTTGCTGTTCTGGTGTGGCAAAAGTCGATAATTTTAATCATTTTTCCGTATGTTTGGGGCAACAAATGTTAACACTTTGCTACTAGCTAGATTCCCCTTGAATAGTTCACCTTTGTCTAGCTCAAACGTTTTTGTTTGAAATAAGGTTCTTAGTGTTGAGTGTATATATCAATACGACTCGAGGTCGGGACAAAAGCTCATATGGGAATGTAATCACACAACTCACAAGTACAAAGTAGACCCACTTTCCACCCTACAGTATATCACAAGTAATTTTACCTCTAGAGTAATGTGAAAAGAAACAAAATTAAATGAAGAATATAAATCCTAAAGTTGGGAAGTATGTGAAGTTAAAAAAAAGGTAGCCGTTGTATGTCATGTGATAAAAGTGCAAGTAATAAACGAACAAAATTGGCAAAGTGATGGAAAAGGTACGTTATAGTGAAAGATCCTCTACTTAGACTTTTGAGGACCATAACTTGAGTTAAATGCTCAAGGAATCTAAGTGCAATTATACACATAGTTACATCCAATACAACTATACAAGTCTCTTTTGTGGGCCTCAACTCCCCAACTGCTCTATTTTTCTTATGGACTCCCCTCACCAATCACAATCCTATCCTTATTCTGATAGTCAATCGACATGGTTCTACTTCTCGATGTGAGTTCAATAAAGTTAATTTAAGATAAATCTTTCGATGGTAAATATCGATAAGGTGGGAGGGGAAATGGTAAGTCCGTGTGGATTCAACCTTAATCGATTACCTTGATATAGGCTGAATTTAGAGGCAAGCCTAAATATACACCTCGAAATCATGCTACATTTAGTCTGACAGTTAGTCGATATTTTTGATGTGAGTTCAGTTAAGTTAATCTAAGACAAACCTTTCGATGTTAAATATCGATAAGGTGAGAGGGAAAGTGATAAGTCCATGTGGATTTACCCTAGTCGATTATCTTGATATTGGCTGAATTTTGGAGCAAGTCTAAATATCGGATCTAAATAATAACACGCCTCGTGTTACATTTAGTCTGACAGTCAGTCGATATAGTTTTTAATGTAAGTTCAGTTAAGTTAATCTAAGACAAACCTTTCGATGTAAAAATACATCGATAAGGTGGGAGGAGAGATGATAACTCCATGTGGATTCAGCCTTAATCGATTATCTAGATATAGGTCGAATTTTGTGGCAATCTTAAATAATCAGATTAAGTAATAACACACGTCAAAACGAGAATAGATAAAAAGGTGGAATATGGCACCTGACGTTTAGCCGAGGCTTTGAGGAGAGCGGAGGAGGCGGAGATGCCACCGCCACATGGCACTTGATGATTGGAGTGGCTGAGATAGTTGGAGTAGGCTAGTAGTAGGAATGATAAGGATGTCACATGCTGCATGTTGCTACCTCCAGCCTTGAATATCAAACCACCTTCACATTATTCATCCACAATTCCATTATTATTAGTATTATACCCTTATTAATAATTTTTCGAAAGAATCTTTATGTTCTTATTCTTTTGTGATAATTATTTTAATCAAATGTAAAATATTATTGTAATACTGTATTATTAACACACTCGATAATTTTCTAAACTTGATTAAAGTGATCATTTGGAGTAGTATGCATGATTTGGAGGTTACCCGGTGAATATTGAACTTCAGGATGAGCAACTCCCGGTAACACAGAACATATAAATCCGTCCGCATTGGTTTTAAAGTTCATCAGATCATTGGCCCTTCCCATCAAAACCTCCTGTATTCAAAATAAGTTTAGTACTCGTATAACACTACTAACTTAATTTCATGTTCATTTGACGGTAATTTTTTTGAATCTAATTAATGATTAACTTATTGATTCACATAAATTATACCTAAATTATAGAATAAGACGATTTTTGATGCCAATGAACTGTCATTTGAATGACAATTGAAAAAAAAAAAAACTTAGATATGAGCTTTGTGTATTACAAGGTGCATACTCTGTTTCACTTGCCAATTGCCGCATGCAGTTTGCTTTTTTCTATACAATGTTCTCTGGTTTTTCTACCTGTATTATACTTTTCCCAAGTACACTAATGCATGTACAACTGTAAAAGCCTCCAACAGTATGTGATTAGGGCTCTTACACTAAGGACAAACAGCATGATAAATTTATATTTATACAATCAAGAATTGAAGCTGGTCAATTTATAGATTACTCCATTTATACATGCAGTATTATATTGAAATATTTAGAATCTATATTAAACATAGGTACGTGTTAAAAAAAAATACTGATATGATATGATCGGTATACAGTATTATAACTTCTTAAATTGAACGATGAAAATCTTTCTAAAATCGTACTTTTGTTATCCATGACATAACTTTGTAAAACACTAACATCATCATTTTTATCACTTTGTGCGTAGCTGAGCGATGAAAATCTTTCTAAAATCTTACTTTTGTTATCCATGACATAACGTTGTAAAATACTAACATCGTCATTTATCACTTTGTGCGCACTTTACAAAGAGATGATTTAGCACATTCGAAAGACAAAAAAAACATACATCCGGTACAAACATGCATATCAACCCTTTAAGTACTCTGCCTTTTAATGTCATGTTATGTTTCTTTTTTTAATTGACAACATTTTCTATTAAGATGTGAGCATGAATATCCACAAATTCTGATTTAAAACGAGTATATAACCATGATCCATCCAACCATAAAACGGATCACAATAATCCGACACATACATTGGCCCCCTAAAATGCCAACTAAGCCATACACCATACACTCTTACTCATACACAAGATAGGACCAGTATGATCATGTGCAATCATATCCTGGATATGCACATAGATTCTTCTCCCCTTGTCAACCTTTACTTTGACTAATACTTCAGTATATTGTGACGGAATTATCTGTCGTATTTTTATAACGGATCAAATAACAATCATTTAGTTAGGTAAGAACAAAACACCCCATGTAATTTGCTTTTATCTTTTCTCTCTAAACGAATATTATTTGACCCTTTATACTAATATAACGGATAACAATTCCGTCATATCCAATCTTTTCACCCATTTCATAAGTACGGATTATTTATTTTTAATTATTGTGTTTAGATGATTAGATAAGCTGAAATGGGTAACAAATGGGGCAGCACAATGGTAGGGGCCCAACTAGTACTAGAGCCCATCCAATAAACAATGAGATCAGATATTCCCTAAGGCATGTGATTGGCTAGGATAAACTGGGTCCCACTTATAAGTAGTTCCCCAAGGCATAGGACAAGAGGAATAATGTCCCATGACATTTGGACAACAATTCCTTAAGTCCAGCTAATTTTCATAATTACAATACTAATCACTAGCACGCATTATTCCGTCAATTATGCATCCAAACTCTTTAGGGTCAAGTTTAGTTTAATTAGTCGATAACACTTTCATTTCGTATTACAAGTCATTTTAGAAAAATTGAAAATAATGAAAAAGATTCGAGAACGGACCTTAGAAATGAGAACGTTGATACCAGCATGCTTGTTATCCCATCCAAATTCATTAATAGTATCACCGGCTCTTAATATCACCTCGTTCCTCACTATGTATTCTCTGTAATCTCGTCTCCTCGTGGCCTTGTGTAACCATGCTGCTCCCCACAATAACTCGTCCTGTTCATTCCAATTTTAACTCATCAACAAATTAATTACAAAACACGTTACAATTTATATTCAAAAACAAAATCAAATTTACAAAATACTTTGTAACACGTAAATTGGGACGGTCAAATTGCTCTAGCACTCACTACGCCACTAGAACTCTAAAATCGTGATTTCCTCACAATTACAATAGTCGTAATAAGATGCAAGAGTTTTATTCCATACTCCGTACAATATTGGGGGGTTAATAAGGTGTTTTAAACTCGGGACTATATACGTGTTATCCACCATACATCTCTCTTAATTAATAGAAAGACATACATACCTTAAATTAATGTCCTATTAAAATATCATTAATCATGAGATAAATTTATGGGCATGTGACAATCTTCTATACTAAAACAGGCTACAACAATGTAAAAGTCAAAATTCCACCCTTCTTTTACCATAAGGTAACTTTCCATTTCCATAGTTAGGTAATGTGATGTAGCTCTGCAAAACTCACATGATACACTACAGAAGAAAAACGGGTACACAGACACATACTCACTTACACTAGATTGATAAACGTGAAGTGCATTAAATCCAGACAAAAATAACGATCACATATCAAAGTAGAGTTGACGTTAAAAAAAAAGCACAGTAAAATATTACAGTACCTGATATCCGTTAACGTCACAGTAAAAAGGACAAGCTCCTCCTCTTGTCCTTGGATTATTACTGTATGCTCCTCTGTACTTGTCCGCAAAATCGAACACCTAGTCGATACAAAATCGTTAGAAAAATTGTTTTTTTTTTATAATATCACAATTATGATAATTAATCATAACATGGATATTAAGAGTCCGACTTAATAAAAGTCGGGAAAAAAATGGAAAAGTGCACATAAAATTGTTCAAGTACAACATAAACCACTATATGTAAACCATGTTATTGCACGATAAATGTTACAAAACATAGTCAATTAGTCATAATTCCTCCAATTTTCTAAGATCTTTCCATTGTATGTTTATTTGAGAGAGATTAAAATAATCAAACGGAAAGATCTTATAAAGTTAGAGGACGTATTTAACATAGACCGTCATATTTTGTTGTGTAATAAGTGAGGTAACATGCGAGTTTAAAATTATCTTTAACACAAAATCCCAATTATGAAAATAACAAACACGTACCCTAACATCCCGACTAAATAGAAGTCGGGAATGCCGATTTAACATAATAGAGTCAACGACGATATTAAAACTCTATGTTAAACAAAATTCCAATTATGAAAATAATAAACATGTATCCTAACCGCCCGACTAATAAATAAAAGTCAAGAATGCATATTTAACACAATAGAGATTATAGAGTCAAAGATGATCTTAAACAAAATCCCAATTATGAAAAAAATAAACACGTACCCTTTCAGTCCGACAAAATAAAACTCGGAAATGCCTATTTTAACATAATAGAGTCAAAGACAGTCTTATACAAAATCACGATTATGAAAATAATAAATACGTACCCTACCAGTCCGACAAAATAAAACTCGGGAATGCCTATTTTAACATAATAGAGTCAAAAACAGTCTTATACAAAATCACGATTATAAAAATAATAAATACGTACCCTACCAGTCCAACAAAATAAAACTCGAGAATGCCTATTTTAACATAATAGAGTCAAAGACATTCTTATACAAAATCCCAATTATGAAAATAATAAACATGTACCCTAACAGCCCGACTAATTAATAAAAGTTGGGAAGACATATTTAACACAATAGAGACTATAGAGTCAAACGATCTAAAACAAAATCCCAATTATGAAAAAAATAAACACGTACCCTAACCGTGGACAAAATAGAAGTTGACAATGCCTATTTAACAGAATAAAGTCAAAGACGGTCTTATACAAAATCACGATTATGAAGATAATACTCGTAACACGTACCTTAACGGCCCGACTCAATAAAAGCCGGGAATAGGCTGGATCACGCTTCCGAAACACAATCGATGCAGCAGCCAAAGCAGCCGCCGTCTCACCAGCGACATCCGACCCGGGATTATTCCGATCAATCGCATAAACAGTCCGTAATGTGTCCATATCCTCGGGCCGTTCCCAACAATTATGGTCAGAATACGGGTCACCAACTTGAACATACATAATATCGGGGACTTGAGCCGTGGCCTTCAATAAAAAGTCGGTTCCCCAACGCACTGCCTTGAGCGCGTTGGGGAGTTCGCCTCTCATGTTTCTTCCAAAGTCGATCACGCTCCATGATAGGAGCGTGGTCGTGAACGCCATTGGGAAGCCGAATTTTACGTTGTCTCCTGCGTCGTAGTATCCTCCTGTTAAATCTCTCTGCAATTATTCGGCATTTCTAATTCGTTAATTGATATATACTCGTAAATCAAAACCGTCTTAAACTTAAAACACGTCATTAAAGCAATGGAGGCTTAGATTAACAGACTCAAATTAAGGAAAAATTAATTGAAAATTGAAATGTATTTTTTTTTCAATTAGGTTGTTTAAGCACCAAATTACATCGACAAAAATAAACCGAATTATGTGATTAATTCCGATTATTTATTTATTTATCGTTAATTCTTTTACTTTTGACACAGATATTACCGTTGTGGTAAACAGTTAATTATTTTTTGAAATTTTATGAGATTTTACGAATTATTTAGTTTAAGCAACAAATTACTCCAAAACAAAATGACTGAATTACGAGATTAATGACGATTATTTATTTATCTTTACTTTTGACACAAATTAACCCGAGGTGGTGAACAGTTAAGAACATTTCAAATTGATTTTCGAGATTTTATGCAAAATTATTGAGTTCAAGCACCAAATTACTCCAACAAATATGACCGAATACGAGATTAATGACGATTATTGATTTATCTTTACTTTTGACACAAATTACTTAGAGGTGATGAACAGTTAAGAGCATTGTAAATTGATTTTCGAGATTATACATGAACGATTACGATTCCGAGAACTCTTTGAACCTAGCATCAACGATTCCACGATCAATTTCGAAATCGACAGAGTAAAACTACAAAATATCAAACGAATTGAAAACGAAACAGATGAACAAGCAGAAACAACGAGAGCGAAGAACAATCAAAGCGGAAAAACCGAGTTTGAACGATTACGATTAACTCTTTGAACATAACGTCATCAGTTCCGCTATCAATTCAAAATCGACAGAGTAAAACTACAAAATATCAAACGAACACCGACAAATCGAAAACGAAGCAGATGAACAAACCGAAACAACAAAAGCGAAGAACAATCAATGCGGAAAAACACAATGTAGGTAAGGAGAAGTGAAAGAACACGTACTCCGACGGAAGCGCCGTCGTGTAAGGCGGAGTCACGGCGCCAACGAAGGCGTTGATCGGCGGGGAGATGACCGGACCGCTGACCTTCAAAGAACAGAATACTTTTCCGGAGAGCATTGTAGTAGTTGTGAGCGGCGGCGGAAGTGGTGGCGGAGGTGGCGGCAAGAGTTAGGAAGGTGAGGAGGATGACGATGTAGCCGGTGTTTCCCGCCATTTTTGCAATGGAGGTGAAGAAAAAGGGAAGAAATTACAGAGGTGGAAAACGGAAAAGAAAGGAAAAGAAAGGAAAAGTGGAGTGTGGTGGTTACTTAGTTATGACTTTAGGTGTATATATAGAGAGTGAGAATCTTAAAAGCTTTTTGCAAATTATATCGTAAAATAGTTATATTGTGTGAAAGACGTAAATCATGTAAAAATTCACGATTTATGTTACGAGTAAAACGTAATTTTTTTATGTTAAATAATTATCGCTTTAAGTTAAATAATGATAATTTTTTAGTACTAATAAGAAATGATTGGCCAGTGCGAATCTCCGTCCCATTTACAATAGACGAGGTGTCATCCAGTGTATGGTGTGACACACAGAGTAAGACACAAAAATGGGACAAAAAGATCATTTTATTTAACCTAGAATTGTACGAGAAATAATCTAATTGAAAGTGGTCACATGTTCTTTCATTTTACTGTACAACGATCGTACACAATAATACGAGTATTACGAAGTCCGGAATATACTTTTTTTTAGCAGACTGAACTGATTAACTCGATTGGTACTTAGAGTTGGCAAATCGGGTCGAGCCCATCTCGGCGGCCCGACCCGACACGGTATGACGGACCTGCCAGGCACAACTAGGCCGACATGAAGCACGACCCGGCACGTCCGGTTTGCCAACTCTATTGGTACTCGATGAATCAATTCAAATTAGCGAACTGTCTGATATAATCAAACTCCACATAAATATTGATAATAACAAACGAGAAACTAAGCCGAACCCTAAAATCTGACTTGATCCTAACTCAACTCAATTCTTACCAACACAGAAATAACCCGATTCATGTGTTCTCGTTGACCCTTTTGCAAGGTTTATTTGGACATTTATACGTGTTTTTATCCCACCTAATACTAGTACCCATATTATTTACTTAACCCGTTTATGTTTAAGATGGATATAACGTAAAATGACTTTTTTTTTTCTTTCTTTTTTAGGTGAGAACTGAGAAGTGGAGTAATTAGGAGGTGGGGTACATAGGATTCTGTTAAGGGGAGTAAATTGGATTGAGGGGAATGGTATGGAATGGGTATGTTTTGTTCAGAGGTAACACGTGGTGTAACGTGAATGGATAAGGGAGGTTCTCGGTATACTCACATTATTCTTGACCATTTCACTATCCTGCTTTGACTCTTTTACTCCATACCCCTTTGTAGAAACATTTCTTTTTTCTTTTTTTAAATGTTAAAATAAAAATAAAAATCGTATGATTATAAATAAGTTTGTCGCTTTTAATACGAATATATCTGACTAATACTCGTTCATAGTACTCTTCCGTATTAAATAAATAATTCGAATAACTACTCAAACAAGTGCAAAATCAAGTCACATCTCTCGACATGACTCACGACTCAGGAGTGTTATCCTCTGTACAAGATTGTTCGTATTAGATTTCTCGAAATCGTTTAAAGAAAACTACTCAAAAAAGTGCAAAATCAAGTCACATCTCTCGACATGACTCACAGCTCAGAAGAGTTATCCTTTGTACAAAATTGTTTCGTATTAGATTTCTCGAAATCGTTTAAAGAAAACTACTCAAACGAGTGCAAAATCAAGTCATATCTTTCGACATGACTCACGACTCGCGAATGTTATCCTTTGTACAAATGTTGTTTAAGACGTGTTTATCTATCTTAATCAGTAACGGATCCAATACAGGGCATAAACCATGACGATAACATAATATTTTTGCAATGAAGAATTAATAACATCCATCGTAAGGCAAACGAGTCATATCCATTCACCCGATATTTTAAGTACGAACCAAATGAGTTAACACAAAACAAAAAGGGTTTGAATCAGATTTTGGATAATTAAAAGCTAATTAGAACATATTAGGTAACTAGCCAAAAATTGAGGCTATTAGATGCTCAGAAAGTGACATTTCATCTTATTAGTGATAGGATTAGGAAATGAGTACTCTTGGTCAATTTTCATAAGTAGGTTCTTAATATAACGGTTTCAAATTACTTGTTCACTTTTCAAAGTCAGACTCGTAAAATATTAACTTATATTTAATAAAATCAAATAATTACTCCGTATAAGATAGGGAGTATAAAGTTTACAAAGTAACATTATTTGTCATAAAAAAAATTAAAATGGAAAACAAATGAATGGGACCAAAATAGTATAGATAATATACTTGTAAAATAGAGTGAATACTACTACGACCAAGCAAACGGGTCATTCAAGTCGGATTTGAATCGAGTTATTCCGACCGTATAAAAATGAAAAATAAATGAATGAGACGAGAATGGTATAGTATACGAACTATTATATACAGGAGTAATATACCTGACAAATAGAGTGAATACTACTACGACCAGGCAAATGGTTCACCGAAGTCAAATTTGACTCGGAATATTCCGATCGTATCAATTCTGCAAAGTTTAACCACGGTAATACTCCAATAGTCCTATTTCTTATAGTCCTGTACTCCAATCAGTTAGGCTATTATGACGGATATCTTTGTCACAAACAAGAATCCGTGTAATCTTGTACCATGAATTTTGGAAACACCCTCAAATTGAAAGTAGATTTGGTACTTTGTACTAGGACTTAGTAGTAATAGTAGTAATATCCAACAACTAAATATTCACCTTCAAGCACCACACAACAAATCTTAAGGGCTTGAATCTTGAATGATTAAGTCAGAACTCAGAACTGTGAGAAAGATCCTCTGATCTCACACAAATAATACTGTACTCAATTTCTTAATTACATGTTGACACTTAGCACAGCACAACATGGGGGGCTGGGCTGGGGGTACCCTTAGTAATAGGGGAATGCCAACTCACTTGGTACACCCTCTAAACTTGTGTAAAGTACACCTAAATACTTGCATTAGTTTATTTTTAAGATGGATATTTATGTTACAAACTTATAAAAAATAAAAAAAAATTATGTACCTAAAAACGGTTTTTCTAATGGACAGATGTTATATTAATTATTATTAAAATGTTTGTCAGTTTGTCTTATCTTATCTTACTAGTCCTAAATAGGAATTTGTTTGACCAGTTTTATTCATAAGATGAAAAATTTCGTCACATCGAATATTTTTCAAGTTTCTTTCTTGTTGTAAATACTTGTGTGCCAACTCTATTATTCCTATTTGTTTGGAGTTTTTAGATGTGGATCTAATACCATGGTCTGAGAGAATTTTTTGGAAAAAAATTAAATATGATAGAACATTTAAAGGAAAAAAAAAACATCATTATAAAATTAAATATAGTTTTTGATTAATGTTACGGTCCTAGGCAGAATTCAAACTTAGCTTATCTAATACGAAGTACTAAGGCTATTTCTTCCCCAGGAAGGACCCATGCACAAGCTGACCTAACCATGGCTCGAGAATTTTTTTTTGTAAAAAAATATAATAAGATAAAACATTTAAAGAGAAAAAAAGCATCGCTATAAATTATAAATATAGTTTTGATTAATGTTACGGTCCTAGGCAGAATTCAAACTTAGCTTATCTAATACGGAGTACTACAACTATTTCTTTCCGAGGAAGGACCCATGCACAAGCTAACCTAACCATGGTTTGAGAGATTTTTTTTTGTAAAAATATACTCTATAATATGATAAAACATTTAAAGGAAAAAAATGTCGTTATAAACTTATAAATATAGTTTTTTTATTAATGTTACGGTCCTAGGAGGAATTCAAACCTAGGTTGTCCAAGGTTTCTATACTTTTATAGTAAAGTAGTTGATTATCTGCCCATACTTCTCATAAATATAGGCCAATACAACAATTGGGCTAGAAGCCCAGAGAAATAGCATCCCACATCAAAGCTCAGATAATGACTTTCAAAATATTACCTTTCACAGTAAAAACAAATATATCCCACAACCCATTAATTTTTGATAAATGCCGAAAAAAGATCGTCAAAGCAAATCGAAGAAATAAATCATTTGTTTCACAGTAAAAGCAAATATACCCGCTTCATTTTTTTAGCTGACTTTCTAACCTTAATATTTACAAAAACATACTCGTAATAGTTCAATTTACTACAGTAAATTTTTTAAAAATTTACTCCGTAGTATGGAGTATTAAACTTCTTAAGAAAAGTTCCATCATATACGTATTCCATTCTTAAAGAAATACGAGTAACTGAATGTTTCAAAGTGTGAAAATAACATATACGGAGCATTCAAAATATAATTGTTATTTTCATCAAAATATACATTTATCGATTTCACTCAGTATCTTGCTTTTTTTTTTCATGATTTAAAATTATTTTTTCAAATCAAAATTACATAGTTGAGAGACGTAATTTTTTTTAAAAACCTACTCCGTACAATTTATTTTTTTAAAAAAAACCTACAATTTTTTTTAACAATAAAGCTGTAAAGTACTCCGAGTAAATCCTCATATGACCATACGTATATACACAGGATCTATACTAATTAATACTATCTGTATATAATTACTACTCCATAACAGCTAGCAGGTAGAAGTATAAGGTGTAGTACAAGAACAAGGTTATGGTACTAAGAGACCTAAAGAACTCAAAGCTAAACTTATGTATAGTAGTACTACAATCAACACACTAGTACCATATTTCATGCACTTGTACTTGTACTACATACTGGAGTACTCTTTGTAAAGTTGTACCACAAAACACATCATAACTCACTATATAAACAAACAACAAAACATCATTCAGCAAAACATCATCCAACACATAACCACCAACCATCATAGAAATCGGAAAAAATAACGTTCTTCATAATCTCGTCTTTACTGAGAATGATGGGAAAGTCCCACAGGAGCGACATGAGATCACATGGCTAGTATGGGTTTCTATATCCGGTGTAGCTCATGTGTTCTCAGGTCGCCCCTGCCGGCCTTTCCCCTCTGCAAGATCAATGTCTGCAACACTTCACTTAGCGGTTGTGTCCTAAGTCTGACATGACACGACACTTTAGACTAAAAAACTGAAACTCTGACACTGTCGGAGAGTTAGTGTACCCCCTAGTCGGTAAGCCAATACACATCACAAGTCGTAATGGTTAGTCTTCCTAATTGCAAACCAAATGTGTCCTAATGCAATGTGAGACCGAGCAAATGCAGCTAGTAGCTTAGTATACAACTAAATCCTTGCTCGACCTTAACTCAAAACAATAACATCTAATATAATCAGTCACTTTATGTATGCTATGTTAGTCCGACACGACACATCACTTTAGATTAAAAAATTGAAACTCCGACATGTGTCAGTAGTCGGTAAGCCAATACGCATCACAGCAGAGGTCATAATGACCCGTCTTCCTAATTGCAAACAATTAGTCTCCTAATACAACGTGAGGCCGAGCAAATGAATCTTGTATACAACTAACTCCTCGCTCGACCATAACCCAGAACAATAACATCAAATATAATCAGTCAGTTTTATATAAAATCTTATCATGCTACTACCTCGTAGGAAAATCCTAGTCGGTAAACCAATACGCAACACAATCAAAGTTATAATGTGTCATTTTCCAAATTGCAAACAATTAGTCTCCTAAAACAGCGTGAGGACGAGTAAATGAACCTTGTATAAAACTAACTCCTTGCTTGACTCACACGAAAATTAGTGAGTGGCAAAAGAGTGTAAAGTAATAATTTAATTGTTTGAAACGTTGCACTATCAAAATTGCCAAAATTAGCAATACCGAAAATGGCTAACTTGATTTAGAAATAAAGATTGAGTACAAGCAATAATGACTTACAGCACATTTTGTAAGGAGCAGCGTAGTAGAAGTGATTCAACTCTTTGTTGGTACTAGGACTCAAAGTCTAGATAAGATGTTCTTTGATTCTTCATCATCACCCACTTCCTGTTAAAATCCGTCAATCAAAAGTTGGCCTTTAATCCCAATAAATGCAGCTAGTATACAACTACATCCTCGCTCGATCATAAATCAAAACAATAACATCTAATATGATCAGTCGATTTATATAAAATCTTATCATGCTACTATCTCATGAAAATTCCTTAGTCGGTATGCCAATACGTATCACAAGTCATAATGGTCAGTCTTCCAAATTGCAAACAATTAGTCTCCTAATACAACGTGAGACCGAGAAAATGCAACTAGTATACAACTAACTCCTCGCTCGACCATAAACCAGAACAATAAAATCAAATATGATTGGTCAATTTTATACGTATAAAATCTTGTCATGCTCTTATCTAATACGAAAATTAGTGAGTGGCAAAAGAGTGTAAATTAATAATTTCATTGTTTGAGATGTCACACTATCAAAATTGCGTTATTGGGTATTACCAAAAATGGCTAACTTGATTTAGAAATAAAGATCGAGCATAAGCAATAATGACTTACAGCACATCTTGTAAGGAGCAGTGTAGTAGAAGAAGTGCTTCAACTCTTTGTTGGTACTAGGACTCGAAGTCTGGATAGGATGTTCTTTGATTCTTCATCACCCACTTCCTGGTAAAATCCGTCAATCAAAAGTCGGCCTTTAACCCCAATAAATGTCGAAACCACATTTGTATCAACTTGCAGGGGTAAATCAGATTCTTCTGCAACTCTCATCTTCTTGATGCTAGAGCTAGACTCCTCTGTTGTCTCTATAGCACAGTTTGCACCTCTTTTGTTGGACTGTTCAGGTCTCGAAATTTCCTTCTTCTCCATCGATGACAAATCTGTCTTTGCTTCATAATTAACGTTAAGGTCTAGACAAGGTAGATATCCAGATATACCCACTGCACGAGGTAACATCCCTATAGGACATGCTTTCCATGATTCTGCGACAGTCCAAATATTCCCATCATTCGGATCTTCAATCTTTTTTATATTCGACTTGCTAAATTTACGGAGTTTAAGTAGCTTTTGTGCAGCTTGATGGATGTACTTGTCTTGATTACTAAGTTCTTCGGTTATTCCATCAGGCGGACGGTCTTCGTGATGCTTAGAGTACAGTGATGTCAGCAAAGACAGCTTCTGGATTTTTTCGTTCAGATGGGTATTTTCAGCCATTTTGGCGATAAGCAAGGCTGAACCAAGAAGCTCGTGATTCTCAGGATCTGCAATGTGAAGACATCTCCGTACAAGCTCGATCAATGTTGTTTTGGGGATGTGACAGTCAGTTTCGGAGTGGCTTCCTTGACTTTCATTCAAACTCAAATTGAGGGCTTTCAGGACAAGCACTAACCAAGTAAAAAGTGAAGAAAGGACCGTAATAACCTCCGTCTCCAAGTCGTAGTTTGAAATGCTGAAGTTTTCACTGCCTACAGTCACCATAAGATTGCTAAGATAAACAGTAGTACAAAAAAATAAAGAGGGAATGCAATGCAATGAATGAACAGAATAAAAGGAAATAAAATATAGACCAGGATACGAAAATAGCCTGAAAAGGGAAGAACAAATAAAATAAGTAATTACCGAAATCATCTCTAGAGATTTTACGAGTCTCTATCATGTCAAGCACTGCCCCCAGTAGGCTTAGAAGCACATCTGGTTCAAGCTTTGAAAACTTAGCTATCACAGGTTTCCATTCATCAAAAGCATCTTGTGCAACTTGTAAGCTTGGTTTGATCTTAAAATTCTCGAGAGAATCCATGGAATGTATCGAGTTTGATGGCTTGAGTAGAAATTCCACTAAGACAGTGACCACATCTGACGAGAAGAAAGAATATAACCGCGCAAGCTTTTTTGAAGCCTTCATCATCTGCTTCTTAGATCCTGGAAATTGACCAATAATATTGCGTAAACAAACAATGTGCTCCGTTATCATAGCTTGAAGAATTCATGAATTATAACTGAAAGGGATAACCAAAGAGCAGGAGAAACAGAACCGTATATAACCAAACATTTGATTTAAAATATTAATAAAAAATGTACTGGTGGCCACTAAACATAGTCGAATATCCGAAGAACTCATGCAGAAAACTAGGCTTGAGGATTAATCATGGCAAAATAATGATATCTGATCAAACACAGATATCGCAAAATAGAGAGACTAACATTAGCATACCCAATTACGATTTGTTAAGCCAAAGTTTAGGAAGATAACAACTTAATCATTGCCAGGAGTTTAATAGCTACAGAACAAGAGTTCTAGATGAGAGGAATGTAGCAGCGACATTAAGTCATTAAATGTGCATGGAAATCACGTGTTTCCTTCATTAAGACCATCAACATGAACAGCAGAAGACGATGTAGAGGTGCTTGAGAGTTGAAAAAAAAAAAAAACTGGCGAAAAAAACTTACCAACATTTTTAGGAGATTTGAATTTGCACGCTACAAGCGACAAAAGTTTATGGCGCCCTGATGCACCTATGAGTTGTTCATGATGTTTAGAACCTATACGGAAAAGCCATGCCACAGAAAGATGAGTCATATTAAGCTAACAGAAAACAGAAAACATTAAGCTATATGAGTCATATAAGAAAGACATGCCACATCAAATAAATCACAAAGACAATGCACTCTTATCCCCTTCAAGCAAGTGGCACGTGACACAACATTAAATCCAGCCAACTACAGACATCTCGTAATCTCTCCTATAAAGAAAAGGGAGCATGTATACGAGGATACATGTAATTTTCTTTTTCATGCATTTTGACATGAACTTGATCCAAACCGAACAAGTCACCAGGACTTCACATCTTCACCAGAGGAACCCATGAGTTCAAAATAAAACGGCCAAAACCATTGACTTGGATCAACATCGAGAGAAATAAAAGAATTTAGCTCTTGATAATGGTTATTAAATACTTAAATACATAAGGGCAAATCAAGAGACATTAAGAGCTTCATTGTTGATAAAAAAGCAAGTTTAATCATTTAACTGAAAGCAAGCCGAACAAAACAAATACTGCTAGATAATGTTGATGATGCATATAAACACACGTGAGCATCAGTGATGATATCATCACACAGAGAACCTATCCAATCAAGTCAAATACATACGTTTTCCCATATCCTCATGCTTGAGCTTCAAACAGAATGCTAGTTCACGCAATCTTGATCGAATTTCTTTTCTCACATTGGCACTCCTGGCAGTTTGATACGGTATTTCACTCTTTTGGCGATCCCAATAGTAGGATTTCAACCAATCAAGTGCCTGAAACCACAGACACTAACTTTTAGGTGAATGGGTCACTCTAAAAGAGACCCACCAAGGTCTAGAAAACTAAAACAAGTACTCTATATTACTTAAACCAAGAACAAGATGAGCAAGAGCGCACCTGAATTGAGGCTCGACGAAGCAGGTGAAGAGAAGGAAGCTCACGATGTGATCCCTCTACATGAACGGAAAGTAACTCGGTATTAGTCATATATTCTAAAAATCATGACGGTCAGATAAATTCCGTTGTTTAGCAACGTTACTAATTTGATAGTGAGATTAAACTGAACAAAATCTATCTTTGTTGTTCTTACCATGACGAATATCAATGAGCATTCGTGGCATATCAATTAAATTAGCTGCCACAGCTATCGAAAGCTTTTGTCTCTCACGTGTCTTCTCTATAATTCCATTTACAAGCCTTGAAATAACATGTTAACTTGCATTAGACAACGGAAAAACACGATACAGCCCAGAATATTCAGCAAACAAATAACTAAACTCAGAGCATTCAATCGTTTATTCCGCAAAAACTTCTCCAAATTACACAGCATAACGAATTAACGATCATGACATTCCAAAAATCGCTCACCTCATAATCGCCATAGTATAGAGCATGGACAGCATTTCCTCTGAATCCAAAGCTCCATTACTCAAACAGCCACTACAATGGAGCATCACAGGTAAGTTATAGAAAAACCGACAGCATAAATATGTAAAATTCAAGACAAAACAGCTGAAATCACCTATAAATCAACATTAAACAACAAAGGATAATACAATCAAAACTAACAAGCTACCTTGAAATCACTACTAGCACTGCGAATAATCGCAAAATATACTAGGTGATCACCTGAAATGATGATCTCTCTGTTGAATTTCGACGAACGAAGCTGTCACTTCGATTGCAACAGGTAAGCATCCTCGACTTCGCCAAGTCGCAATCTGTTCAACAAACAGCAAAAAAACATCATAAATCGAAATTCAAAATCAATTGAATTGCAGAAAAACGAAAATTGATTAAATTAGGGTTAGGAGAGTACACGACGAAGGGCCTTGGCGACGGAATTGGGAGAAGAGGAGAAAAGAGAAAGTCGAACGAAGTCCCACTCGTCCCAGTTCAACCATGGCACCAGCTTGAAGTTGTCGTCAATGTTAGTAGTTACGTCATCAAATCCGGACGCCATTGATGAAGCTTGAAGAAGAAGGAGGAGAAGAAGATGAGTGATGAGTTGGTGTTCCAAGTTATTGAGGCGTGTCGTTAAACCCTTAAACCCTAAACCCCCAAATTCGTTTTGCAAATTACAAAGAAAAAAGAAAAAAAAAAAAGAAGTTTTCGGTGTGTACGACAGTCGAGTGACTCGACACATATTCATTACGACACGATACATCGTCAATATTTTCTTTCTTTTGCTGAGTAAAAAAATATTAGAAGTAGTTACATAGTTTGTTCACCATATAAAATGTTCTTATTGATTTGCCTATACGTTTGTATAAACACATCGGTGCACAATTAAATATAGGCTCGAACTCACATTTTAGCTCGCGAGCTCAATTTTTTCAAGTTCGAGTAAGTTCGAGATTGACTCGAGCTCGAATTTTGCTTAACGAACACAAGTCGAGCAAGGTCAAGCTCGTAATACAACACTGATGTGTACACTACTCGAGTACTCGTACCGTAAATAACCATACAGTTATAACCCACTCATTTTTTTTATAAATATAATCAAACCTCTTCAAAGTTTATAATCAAAGTTTATAATCTAAGCTTCCGCTTTCTCACTCATCGAAAAAAGTACGTAGCTGCGCATCAAATTCTGCTGAGAATATTCATCATGAAATTTCAAATAACTGTGGTAAGTTAAATTAATACGTATATTAATTTTTATTTTATTTTATTTTATTTTGGTGAAATGTAAGGAATTGCATTCATCAATTTTTTTTTAATATCAAAATATCCAATTAGCAATTATAGCTTATACTACGAAGATGTATGAATGTATGATGTCCTCGTTAGTAAGGTCATTCTTCGGGGTCACTTTGATTTGCCTTCTAGCTTCCACAATAATCGATTTGCAATCATTTCATGACGTAGGAGACTATGTATATTTAATTAAATTACTTTCACTAACGTAGGAGATTATGTATATTCGCCTTAATTCTTTCATTCTCTACGCTAAGGATGAAGCTAGAAAAAAAATTGTGGGTGGTGCCGAGACTTCACATTTTCGTCATTGAATTGATTTTTTTTTTCAAATTAATGCTAAAAAGTAAATTAACATTTCGGGTCGATTTGAAAACTAATTAACAAAATGGGCTAAGTTACATTCGGATGTAGGATTAATTTGAAAAGTCAGAAAAAAAAACATAATTTAAATAATGAGTAAACGAGAAGTTTCAAAAATTTCTTCATTAATAAATAAACAAATTAAATAAAGGGAGAAACACATTTTAAATAATGGGATGTTAGAAATTTCAAAAGATATAAAAAATGAGAAATAAAAATAAAAAATGAAACAAATAAGATATTGGGTAAATGAGGAATTTCAAAAGAGGTGTAAAAATAAGGAATAGAGTACCACAAATCCCTTCACAAACCAACTGAGACAACAACTCCATTTTGATTTTATCTCACAAATTTATTACTTATTCTGACTAACTCCATTTTTTTTTATTTTTTTTTTAAATTTTTGCAGGTTTTGCTAAAGTGGCTTGCGGTTATTACCGCAGCCACAGACCAGCACTACGGTTATCCTTATGCTGAACCGAACGCGCTCCCTAGTGCAATGGCCACCCTGTACTCCATCTTGACTTTATCCGCCTTCGTAATCATAATAATGATTGTTCGTTGTGTAGTTCGACGCTGCTGTTCCGGTAGGGGGGCCCGTGTTGCCCCGGCACCCCCCGAGGTCGAGCTAGCCCCGGTTTAGGGCTTCGTCTTCTATTTCTATCAAAAACTATGCATAGTTACTAGTATATAGTATTCATACGAGTATAGCTTAAAATAAAGACGTTTATACTAGTTGGTGTACCGTGAATTTATTTCAGTTGAGTCTATTTTAGAAGCACAAAATGTTTGTTGTGGTGTGTATTCTGTACAAAGTTAAATGTCTAGAATTTGAGAGTTTGCAAACGTTGGATAAATAATGGAGGAAATTTCATGTGATACTGTATATAAGCAGTTGCTCATGTTGCTACATAGATGGAATATCGGGTTTCTTTTCGGCTTCTGCTTTTGATTGTCCAAGAACTATTGTGTCAAACTGCCTGAAGCGTTGAAAGATATCAGCATTTCTCTCCTTTGAACACAAATACCAAATGGGAACATTGGACATTATAAGCATAACAACTAACCACCTAAGGTTGTTATATGGTGGTTAGAGTTAGTTACACAAGTTAGATGAAAGCACCTATATATATATACACACACATAGGTATACGCATGGTAATTAATACAAGAATTCAATATATTCATTCTATTACTATCTCTACAAACGATATACTAGAGTTTAATAGACATCAAAGCCGCAAGAAAAAAACACAATCTTTGGACTTTAACAACCCAATTCGTAATCACATTGAAACAACAAGAAGGGTGATTCTGTTTTCAAGATTCTTGAACGGAACAAGCACCAACCTTGAGAAGAAACCCAGATAAATAATCATAAATCATCAAATACCCAATTCGGAAGCATGAATTGAACAATTGATTAAAGACAATCAAACAAATTCATCAATAAAAAAAATACTAGATAAGTAAATCAAAATCGAATTAAAATTAGAAAATAAAGGGATAACTGGGATTAGAAATTGGATTAGAAACAAAAGATGATGAAATTGAGCTGGGGTTGGAATTACAAAGGAAATTAAAGTTAATTGGGGAGGATTTTACCGATGAAATAACGTACTGTATTGGTGAGTGGGACTAGGGACTGTAGGGACTGTAGGGAGTACGAAGAGGCAATAGTATTACCGAGTAGCAGCTTGTTATTCAAGTTACTGGAGTGGAAAATGAGTGAGGTAAAAAGAAAGAAGTGGGCAATAGTGTTGATTGGCTGATGTTTATGCAAGTGGGCTGATTCTTCTCTTTTGCGTTGGGTCAATTGGCTATTCTTCCTCTTGGGTTGATTGTCTTTTATATTACAGTAACTCTCTTGTGAAACCGTCTCACGGTAATTTTATCGTGAGCTTTTAGCTTTAATCCTTCGTTCATCGCTCGAGCCTCGGGTATATTGGTTTAAAGTAGAGCTGACAAATCGGACGTGTCGGATCGTGTTTCATATCGGTTCATCCCGGCTCAGTCGTGTCTGGCAGGTCCGCCGTGCCGTGGTGGGTCGTGCCTGACTCTGAGAACATGCCGAGGCACGGTTCCTAGCCCGGGCCCGTTCGTGCCTAAGTCGTGTCGGGCCGTCGTTCCCGACCAAATTTTAAGGATTTTTCAGGGATTTAGAGTCGTGTCGGGCCGTGCCTAAGCACAAACTTTTCTTCAAATTGGCGTCGCGACCCGACTTAGGACCGGTTGTGCCGTGCCCGTGCTTTTCGCCACGTCATCACTGTGTCGGGTCGGGTCGTGCTTATTTTTTTGCCGGGCGGGGCCACCGAGATGGCCGGCCCGGTTTACCAACTATAGTTTAAAGCTTGACTCCTTGTTTGACTTTGACGCTTTTCAAGCTCTTTTGACTACTCGGTCTAAAATATATGCAAAATTATGAGACGCACATCCGAGTAGCACGAATGGGAGGAAATGACACAAACCGACTCCTAAAAATAGTAAAATGACACGAAAATGCGTGCCAAAGACGGTGAAAAATCATATAAGAATGACGCGCATCATCGACCCAGGTGGGTTGAGTTTCGATCCTAAATTAATTGGTTATATCGGGTTTGGGTCAAACGGGTTATAGATTGAAAAAACGGATCGGGTCTAATTTTGACAGGTCTAGTGATAACCAATAATCAATTGATCATGCCATAGAATAATGTGAGGTGTCTTTAAACTTGGTTTATTTTCCAAGCAAAAAACTTCATCTATTATAGATAAAAGTTCTTAAATATTGGATTTTGAAAAATATGAAATGACTTAACAATAACTTTATACAAAGTTCTTCTATTGCTATCGAGTATCGAACTTAGACTGTCAACATACATTTAAAGGTATTTTGCCAACAACCCTAGGCTAGAGTTGTCAATATTCATGTTAAAAGTAAGGGTAAGTCTTTCTTGCGACAGATAATCCATTATAAAATTGTTGACAAGTCAAATAACACCACTTGGTTAGAAAAGACAAGTGAATATTGTTTGACCCTTGTGACAGACATTTTCATCACAATCAATAATTCTTACTCCCTCCATTTCAATGAAAGATTCCACTTAAAAAAGGGCACATTTTTTAAGGACAATAATAAAATATTCGAAAGTAGAGAGGGTAAAGTTGGTGGGCCATTTATGTAAGAGAGGAGCGATATCAAAAAAGAAAGTGAAAACTTTCAAAGAAATTTACGAAAAAGGAAAAGTGGAAACTTTCATTGAAACAGAGGAAGTACTTTTTAAGAAATAGTACTTGTTTTTAATACTTTTCACACTAATCCACGTCATTTAACTTATCCAATTAGCAATGTTACACAGTATATGCATTGTTAATAGGCGTTAAATCTCGAAAATATATGTTACAACTTACAAGGTACAGTGTATAAGTTACCATTAGCATATACTCCCTCCATTTTTTTTATTTCCTTCCCACTTGCTTTTTCACGGTCTTTTAGACGGTCCTTTGATCGTATTTTTCGATATGTAAATGAAATTTTTTCTTGACGAAATTTATATTTTATGAAAAATAATTTGATAATAAATGTAAACTTTTGAGTTTTATGTATAAATCATTTATATTCTTCAATATATTTATGTTCAAAGTTTTCTAACTTTGACCCTCAAAAAGCAAATAGGAAGAAAATAGGCAAATGGAGGGAGTACATATTAATTTCAACAGCCATAATTAAATACAGATCACATATGTCGTGAAATCATCTTTAACTAGTAATATATCAAAATATTAATACTTCAATAAATTGTGCAATTATTATTTCACATATATATACTACATTTATTATAAGTATTTTTCATTTGTATATTTTTAATTAAAACCAACAAGAACTCCATACCAGTTGATAATCATGTCACTCACAGGAACAACAATACTTCTAGTCGCCTTATGTTCGTTATTCTACAATGGTGTTTGCCGTGCACCCATCATTGAGCACACTCCGATAAAGTCCATTAAGGTAATTTTATTAGTCGAGACGGGTCGAACCTGTATATAGTTACATGTAAGAACTCATTTTTAGTCATCCTTCAATAAAATTTGAGGTGAGTTTCAAAATATATAGATGAGTATATTTACCAATGAAAAATTTCATGGTTTTACAACAAATACTACTAATAATTGGTGATAAAGCTAATAATTATCTAGTTTGCTAAAAATAAAAAAGTTACCATGGTTTAGTTTTACAAATCAGAATAAAAATTGATAAATTACCGTGTCAACGATATCCCGGTCTTGTGGGTTGTGCAGGGAGTAGGGATGGCAACAGATCGGGTCCGGACCGGATCCGCATGGATCCAGATTCAGATCCGCACCCCTTGTAGCGGATCCGGATCCGACGGATCCCAAAAATGCAGATCCAGATCCAGATCCGTCCCGCGGATCCAATTTCTTACTTAAATTCTACAAATTTTTAAATTAATACGTATTTGCGACCATATTAATTTTCATAATTTTACAAATAAAATTGAATATAAAGATTCATAATCAAAGATTAATAAACTAAAAGAAAAAAGTCTTAGAAATAACCAAAAAAACAATAATTAGAGTTCTAACTTTTTTATTATTGTTAATTTTTTGATAAAACGGATTTGCGGATGCGGATCCGGATCCGGATTTACTTATTAAGATCCAGATCCGTTTAAAAATAGCGGATCCGTATCCATATCCAACGGATCTCAAAATTTAGGATCCATATCCGATCCGTGCGGACCGGATCTTGCGGATCCGGATCGGATCTCGGATCCGTTGCCATCCCTAGCAGGGATGTTCAAAAAGTAGTCCGGATCGGGCACATACCAATCCGGTCTCCGGGTCTCCAAAAACTTGGTGACCGGTCTGCGGTTCGGTCCGACACACACTTAAAAAAACAATCAAATTTAATGTATTTTTTCGTTCCAGCCCGATCTTAAGAGGGCCCGGTTTGGTCCGACCTGATCTTAAGAGGGTACGGTCCGGTCCGATCTTAAGAGAGTTCAGTCTGGATTTCTTTGTTAACCGGTCCGATCTCCAGGTTTAGATTTTTTGGGCTGTTGGTCCACAGATCAATCTGGTCCAGTCGGGTTTAGACCGGTGAACACCCGTTGTGGGCCTGTGGTTATAAAATTTTAATTTTATGGAAATGTATCATTTTTAATAATAGTACTTCGTATTAGTCCCTCCGTATTTGCCAATCAATATTTTAATCTCCAATAAATTATGTTGTTGACACATCATCAAGTGTTTTAATTTATAAAATAAGTTATCACAAAATATAATAATTAAAACAGTTTTAACATGGACAAAAATATTAAAATTTACTATGGAGTACAAAAATAAATATTATTTTTGTTTTCGAATTTTGACTACTTAAATTTTCGATCATTCTTATATTTAAGACGGTCTTATATATAAACCGTAACAATTTGTGGAAATGTGGAATATGAACAGGCCCCAAAAAACATCGCTGAAATTCAAGGTCGAAGCCAAAGCAAGTTTGGGCTTGAAGAAAGTTTCCCGTTAGGGACCGTTCCGATTTTAAATGGCGTTCATAAATCGATCCAACCTCAATGGAATCTAATCGATAACGCAAAACATCACTGCGTAAGATATCCTCCATCTCAGTTGATAATGTACACTTTTCTTTATTGAATGTGTAAATAGTTTTTTTTGGTAAGTTATACAATCTACTTTTTGCTTTATAGTCAATCGATTTTTCTAACGTTTGTCTATTGGGCACACATTCCCCAAATCTTTTTCGGATTAAGGCTCTGATATTGTTGTGCCCACTGGGCACACATTAACTCATAATTATCATACTTAACATCAGCGTGATTTGTTGTGAGTTATAATACCTCGCAAGCGCACAAGTGTCGTTGTGGCACTTGGAGGGTCGAATCCTCATGGAGCAAAGTGATGTCTAGCTAGTCGCGTTTACCCTAGGTGTTTATCTATAAGTCGATGAAAGGTTGAGATGGTGAACTAAAGCTAGAATAAGGAACGAAAAACTAAGGTAAGAAATAGAAGTAAAAGAAAATAGAAAACTAAAGACAAAACAAACGAAAGCTAAAAATAATGGTGACTCAAATAAGAGAAGGTACTAAGGGACGATGTTACCCACAACTTACCCAAATTACGCTCGAGTATGTCAAGTATCAAAGAAATCAGGTTCTGGGATGAAGATATGAGCATTCTAGGTCGGCCGCCTCCCTCCTGGGTTCGTGGTTCGACTAAATTCTCACTCCCGTGTTCAATAAAGAAGAGTAAGGCAAGGTAAAAGGGTAAAATCGACAATATATCCTAATCGACTCCCGTCGATAACCAAGGGACTCAAATACCAATAACCGAGTTTATCCATAAATCCCCAAACATCCTCATCCGATCACCCTATCAAACCGATACAAGGCATACCATCGCGCAATTCAAACAATTCGGAGCTTCATCGACCCCTACTAGGAAGATTACTCACTAATCATAACTAAACACAAATTACTAATGTGAAATGTGAAGATTTTAATTCTAAACTTTTTTAGATTGATTTTTGGTGGTATTAAACATGCAAAAGATGAAGAACTTAAAAACCCTTAATTTACCCTTAATTGATATTCTAAAACCTAGATCTATTCTAAAATGTTGCATCCTAAAAGAAAAATCTCCAAAAGATATTTACACAGGGGTTTAAGAGAGGTTTAAATAAGGCCCAAAAAGAAGTGCAATCTACGGGGTGAAACTTTATCCCAAAGGGTTAAACTTCACCGGGTGCTAATAAAAGAACAATCCACGAAATTGCCGAGGGGTGAAATTTCACCCAGTCAAGGGATCAGGGGGTGAAATTTCACCTGGTGAGAAAAACTGCCCCAAAATCCAAAACTATCGAGGGGTGAAATTTCACCCGGTAAGGTGCCCAGCGGGTGGAATTTCACCCTGTGACTTCAGAAGATCATAACTCTCTTGTTTCTTGTCCGATTGGGGCGTGTGATATGTTGTTGGAAAGTTAGGAAGATAAGTGCTTTCTTCTCCAACTTGAATCACTACAATCCAAGGTCTAGATCTTGAGATATCATCATTTGAACCTTGACCTTGCATGAACGACACTTGGAAATTGATATCCGGGGTTTAGTTTTGCCTCTTATGGCTGTAATTACTTGAGTAAGATCTCTTTTCGGTCCATTAATTCCTCTCCGGTTCAGGTAGCAACCAAATGCCCTCTAAAGTGGCCTAGATAGCTATGATAACTAGCAAAAGCACACCAAATACCCAAATGACAAGCTTTATTGAAATAAAAGCAACAATCGAGTCTAATGCCACACAATACGAATGAGGATAAGAGATGGTAAAAAGGCATAAAGAAAGCGGTCAATAACGGAGTTATCATGATTCATTCTTTGATTATCATCTCAATGTGTGTTTAATGGGCACACGTTGAAAAAACTAATCGTTAATAAATGACCATAAATCTTTTTCACTAACTTTAACACCTTATTTTTTAATATTTTTTTGTATAAAACAAACGTAAACTACCTATTGAGACGGAGGAAGTACTCTCTTACAAGGCGATCTTATAATATTTTATTATCGGATTATAGCTGGCTTAGGCGAATACCTATTTACGCTTTTTAATTGTTTTTATTAGTTTGTTCGGGGATTTATCCAACATGTTTTCTTGACCAAAAAAAAAATTATCTCTCAGTACTTAAATATTACTCCCTCCGTCCCAAAATGTTTGTCCCATTTACTTTTGCACAATAAATAAGAAAATGGTGTGATGATTGACTATTTAGGCAATGATGATTCCCTTTATACGTATTTTGTACTTTTTCTACCTATTTTATTTGTGACCATTATTGATGATTTTAATAGAACATAAATATAATAGTTTGACCTCAGTCATCAGGTTAAGTTTTTGGTTGAGATAATTCATCTAAGATGATATCAGAGCCGAGTTCGAACCAACATGTGCATTGACCACTCTTTAAATCGTTGTTATTTGTTTGAAAACAGAAAGCTATAATAAGGACAAAGGCAAATAACGCTAGGAATTTTTTGGGAACACGAGCATCTGTATCTGTTTATAAACAAAAAGTCGATGAAACTCAATGGTCAGCAAGTCGGATGAAGCTTTCAAATGGTCCGGAAAGTATTGAAGCGGGTTTTATGGTTGGTTAAAATAAATTATTTATACTCCGTGTATACGAAAAAATGTCGTTAGTAGAATACCTAGAATTAGTCTTAATATTTCTTCGATCTATTAAAGATGAATAATTATTTTTTCGTTTTAATAAAAATCGACTGATAATTTGTTGGACATACAGGTCAATCCTGCCGTATTCAATAATTATGAAGCTCATCTATATGCGAAATTTGTTGTAAGTTTATTCTTATTTGTTATATGTACGAGTAATATTGTACGCCGTATATAATATTAAATGTTACTCTGTAAATACTTACGATTTTTAAATTTGTTCACATTATTAATATTATTATGATTACATAGGTGAATGGAAAAGAATGCATCAACACACAATGTCCAGGTTTCGTACAAGTGGATAAGAAAGCTTTTTTAGGCATGGTTTCTGAAGTTTATTCACAAATTCACGGTACTAAATATTCATGGGACATAAGCATTGAAAAGGTAACCAAACTTACCCTAACATACTTTCTTCTTTTTACTAAGTATCTTTTCTTTATTTATTTTTTTTGGATATTTTCTCTAAGATCTTTCTCCTTCCATTTTTGGTATTTTTTCTAAAATCTTTCTCTTTCTTTTTTTATACTCCCTCTCCCAACTAAGATTTTTCCACTTTCCTATAAGATTTTCCACCTCAAAACTTTCCTTATTCATCCAATATACTCTATTTTTATTTCTATTGGCTGTTTTTTGTGATTTGACTTCTTGAATCTCATCCAATAATTTACCACATTTCATTATTGATTTCTTAATCAATGTGTCATTTGGAAGTGGGAAGAACAGTGTGAGGGAGAGAGTAAAAAATACGTACTCCCTCCCCACCACTAAGATTTTCCCACTTTCCTTAAAAGGAAACTCCACTAAGATTTTCTCACTTCAAAACTTTCCTCATTCATCCATTATACTATCTTCCTATTGGTTACTTTTTATGATTTGCCATCTTGAACCCCATCCAACAATTTACCACCTTTCATTACCCATTTCTTAATCCATGTGCCATTATGAAGTGTGAAGATCATTGTGGTGGGGAGGGAGTAGTACATTGTTAGAAATAACCCAACTTTTACTCCACACAACTATAACCACATACGGTTCTTCCCTAAAATTTTGTGCCCTAAAGCAGCAAAAAGATCATAGTGAAAAGGAGAGAGTAATACTTTCTCCGATTTTAAATGCCGATTTTCTTGTTTGTACAATATATGTGAAAAATATTATATTGAAACGTGACAATCATTTAAAATCGGAGGAAGTAACATTTAGAAATATATTTTTGTCTTTTGTTTTTATGTTGATTAAAGTAAATAGGTGAATTGGATACTACTCGGTATGTGTCATGCTCATCAATTTTGAATCGGGTTAAATTTGATTAATTGTACTTGTGTGTTTCCCTTACTGTCTTAGTTTTGTTTTTGGTTCGATTGTGAAATGTGATCAAGTTAGCCATCTTGATCGATTTGTATTACATTTCGTGTCATGAATCGATTTAGGGACAATATCGGATCGTTGAGTTTAGGGCCACCATAATACACATTGAATTTTCTACCGTTTGATGTTCATTATAATTTTTCTAGTTAAAATTTTCATTATATTTGGTTACGGCTTTACGGGTGATTGTAATACTCGAGTTTAAAGAGTATATATTGGATATGGTGCTCAGAGGAGCGTGTATTGGATATGGTTTAAGAGGCTCAGATGAGTGCTTAAAGGGATTGATAGTACTACTCATGTCAACAAAGTGCACTTTTTTTTCCTGGACATCCATGCAAAAGAACTCCGCAGTTAAGTGTGCTTGAATTAGAGTAATCTTAGGATGGGTGACCTTCTGGAAAGGTTTCCATGATGCGCATGAGTGAGGTCAAAATGCGCTGGAAAAGACCCGTGTTGATCTGTGGGCCAGCACACCGCCTGTTGAGCGCCATAAGTGATACCACAGTCCACAAGTGGTGGCTGGGGTGTTACAGTGATGACGCTCGTACTATAAAAAGAATTAACGAAAAAAATTCATGAATGGAGTTCGGCTGTTTTATACGAGTATAAACTACTTTTCCTTATCATGTCCATAAGTTCAGTTAGTATCAATTTAATTGAAATGTTTAGTATTGTTAGAATATGACGTAAAATTCAGTCCAATTCGATTCAAATTGTAAAGGGTTTCATATAGTTTAGATTATTATCATATAAGTACTTGATTGATAGAAATTTAGATAGGCATTTTAAATCTATTTTGTGAATTCCGATATATTTTAATTGCTAAATCTTCACTCCACACAATACCGCTCTAATGATACATAGTAGTATAACATTGCTATTTTTTTTTTTTTGTGTAACAATGTTAGCATCGAGACGACGGGAACTGGTGGGTATCAATTTACAAGACGAATGGCGAAAAAACTCAGATAGGATATTGGCCTAAAAGCTTATTCACATCGTTAGCCGAAGTAGCGTCTCAAGTAGAATGGGGAGGAGAGATCAACAATCCCTGGGCAAAATACCCCCAACCCGAAATGGGTAGTGGGATTGTAGCATTTGATGATACCAACACATCTGCGTTTTTACGTAGCGTTATTGTTGTCGATCAAAATTATAAATATGTTATGCCCACGGATACCGAGCAAGAAAGTGATTGTCCCCTCTATTACAACAGTTTGGATGCGGGTTACAAAGGTGATCATTGGGGTCGTGTTATGTTCTTTGGTGGTCCAAACGGCATACATTAATTGTAAAATTATTCGAATTGGAAAGAAGAAATACTAAAAATAATTATTGCCTCCATTAATGTAATGTTGATTCACAATTATATGTTGTAATTGAGAAGAGAAGCAAGATAAAATGGAGTGAAAGCTAAATAAAATTTGTGATGATCTCGGTTATTTATTTCATTTTTCTATTACGAGTATATTTTTTTTTGTAAGATGGTTATCTCATTCATGTTAAACCGTAGCAAATACAATGAGTATCCTACAAAAAAGCAAATACCCAAACCAGAACAAGAATCTCGAGATTTAACTCGTAATACAATCAATCCAAGAGCCCAGTTCCATGTTTCTTTTTCATCTTGGCCAAAACCCGAGCACTAACGTAAAATTTGATGTTAGCTACAATCCCCTCAATTGAATTCCTCTTATCCAAAATATACGCAAATTTCGTTCTAGCCAGATATATATTGCAAACTGTAGTTGCAAGAGAAGAACGAAACAAAACTGATTTCCAGTGTTTGCAATGTAGCCGAGCATTAACCCACTTCAATTCCTTCTCCATATCACAATCTTTTTTATATTATTTATGATGATTATTTTAATTAAAGTTAAACAAATGACTGAAACGGAGGAAATACAAGTGAAATGTCCGCTCACTCAACACCCCCTCCCCAACTTGGAGGATAAATAGAGATAAACAAAAATATAATATGAGACGATCTTATAACAAATTTAATCTATTGATAAATTAATTAATTCTTCCAGAGTTTTCTCTCACAAAGTGACACTTAAGTCAATGTGGTTGCATTGGTTCTTTCATGAAAAACTAGGTTCATTCTTCTTCCTTTTTTTTGAAAAAAAAACTAGGTTCCTTAATCGGAATTACTTTTTATAATTGTTTTTTACTCAATCATACCTGAAAACTCTCTAATGTTAGTGTGAGGGGAGGGAGAAATGAGAGAGGCATTAGTGTAATTTTTAAGTATAAATGAGTAACAAGCAATTATGAAAAAGTACCACCCTAGATAAACTTATAAAAGCTATATGGAGTTTATTAGCTACACAAAAATCAATTAATACGAAGATATATGTTTGACATTTGGTAGTACTAAGAAATATATCTATATTACTTTTTTAGCTTGTATAAATATCGGGATGCAGATGGAATGCATGATGTACTACATTTGGTAGTAAAATATTGCTCGTAAATATTAATTAGCATACAAATTTTTGGATGTATTAAATATTAAAATATTATATTTTTATTCATTTCAAATGCAATTTTTTTTTTTAAAAAAAACTAGTATATGAGGCGTCACTTTTTTAAAAACACGCCGCAAATAAGACAACTATTCGAGGCGTCTTTTTACTAAAACGCCGCAAATAAGACAACTATTTGAGGCGTCTTTTAACAAAATGCCGCAAAAAAGACAACTATTTGAGGCGTCTTTTTACTAAACGCCGCAAATAAGACAACTATTTGAGGCGTCTTTTAATAAAACGCCGCAAAAAAATGTTTATTTGCGGCGTTTTTCAGACGCCGCACCAAAATTCTCTATTTGGGCCTGCCATCTGCAGCGTCGTGGAAAATGCTTGAGTTTCAAATTGCATTTTTTCTACTAGTGCGCCACATTATTATGACATTTTGAATAGGCTTACTCTCATACACCTATCCAATTACAATTACCGTATTTGGAATAAGCTAAATCTCGTATCCTTATGTTACACATTATTATGGTATTTGGAATAAGCTAAATTTATCCATCGATCATTTAAAAGTATTTTGGGAACAACCCCAAGCTAGAGTTATCTATATTGATGTTAAAAGTAATACTCCCTCCGTTACGTTAACTTTTTCACACTTCCCAATGCACGTTTTCTTTTGTCCATATCTTTAGTTACATATTAAAAAAATTAAATAAATTGATATTTATAACGCACTCGATTAGACCATTTAAACAAGATCTCACATAATTTTATTTTATTTTATATATTAGATATTATATCGACAATTTCCCTATTGTGAATAATGCCCAAAAAACAAATGTAAAGAACCTATTGACACGGAGGAAGTGAAATGGGTTCTTACTTTTTAACAAATATCCATTTTTAATACTTTTCACACTAATCCACACCATTTATCTTATTCAATTAACAACGTTCACATTATTATGCATTGTTAATAACCGTTGAATCTCAAAAATATAAGTTACAACTTACCGAAAAATATAAAGAGATATAAGTTAACATTAGCCATATTCGATTCAATATTCATGTGATAAGATATAAAGAGATACCGAAAAATGGTCTTTCAATAATTTATTAAGAGACTGTCTTTCCATAATTTTTTTATCACGGAGTATTTAATTTCAGCAGCCATAATTAAATGCATATCACATATGTCATGAAATCATCTTTACTACTAGTAATACATCAAAAATATTAATACTTCAATAAATTATGCATTTAATATTTCATATACTACATTTATTATAAGTATTTTTCATTTGTATATTTTTAATTAAAACCAACAAGAACTCCATACCAGTTGATAATCATGTCACTCACAGAAACAACAATAATTTTAGTCATCTTTTGCTCGCTATTCAACTATGGTGTTTGTCGTGCACCCATCGTTGAACCCACTCCGGTAATGTCCATTAAGGTAATTTTATTAGTCGAGATAGATCAAACATGTACATAGCTTTACATGTAATGTTATTTATTTATTTATTTATTAACAGATTTATTATTCTGCAGACAAAGAAATGGACAAGTTTATAATTGTATTCCATTTCACAAACAACTCGCTTTTAATCATCCGTCGACAAAGTTTGAGGAGATTTTCAAATTATATAGACTAGTATATTTACCCATGCGAAATTGCATGGTTTTACAACAAATACTATTAATAATTGGTGATAAATCTAATAATTATCTATTTTGATAAAAAAAAATTACCCATATCTAGTGATTTAATTTTACAAATCATAATAAAATTTGATAAATTACTATGTAAACGATATCCCGGTCTTGGGGGTTGTGGGTATAAATTTTAATTTTATGTTATTGTTTCATTTTTGATAATAGTGGGTAGTTAATTTTTTTTGTGCAACTTATTACTCCAAATAATAATGGAGTAGTTATTTGCAAATAACATTTTAATATCCAAAAATTTGTGGTGTTGACGCATCATCATTTGTTTAATGTATAAAATAAGTTAATTACAAAATCAACAATTTTCGTATGAGATCGTGTCACATAAATTTATTGAATAAATAAAAAAATTAAAAACAGATTTAACATGGGCAAAAAATATTAAAAATTAAACAACTACGGAGTACCAAAATAAATATTACTCCATATATTCAGTTTAGCATTTTTTGATTTCGACTTTTGACTACTTAAATTTTCGATCACTCTTATATTTAAGACGGACTCATATATAAACTGTAACAATTAAATGTATTGTGGAAATTGTGGAATATGGACAGGCCCCAAAAAACATTGCCGAAATTCAAGGCCCATGTCAAAACAAGTTTGGGCTTGAAGAAAGTTGTCCATCAGGGACCGTTCCCATTTTAAATGACGTTCATACATTGATCCAACCTCAACGGAATCCATTCAGTAACGCAAAACATCACTGCGTAAGATATTCTCCCTCCGTCTCAGTCAATAGTTTACACTTTTCTTTAAAAATATGTAAATGATTTACATTTTTTTTTTTTGGTAAGTTATATAATCTACTTTTTTGCTTTTTAGTAAATCAACTAGAGAGTTAGCAATAATTACAATAGTGAGTTAGCGATTACGATCAATTTAAAAATATACTACTCCATTTACATTTTATTGTTCTTCCTTCAATATAATACTTTTCATATATATATATATATATATATATATATATATATATATATATATATATATAGAAATTGCATCATGTGAGTCCTCACATCTTAAATGAGTCCGTCCCGCAAATCAGGACCGTTCGATTTGATCAGATCAACGATCTGAAAAGCACGCGGAGTACCTGTGCACATATGAGCAGTGTCACAGTAATAATGTCACAGTAATATGAAATCAAAGAATGTCACAGTAATAAGGAATTACAGTAGCAGTGTCACAGTAATAATGTCACAGTAATATGAAATCAAATAATGTCACAGTAATATGGAATTACAGTAGCAGTGTCACAGTAATAATGTCACAGTAGCAGTGTCACAATAATATGAAATCAATGAATGTCACATCAATAAGGAATTACAGTAGCAGTGTCACAGTAACAGTAGCAGTGTTACAGTAACAGAAATATCACAGTAACAGTAGCAGTGTCACAGTAATAATGTCACAGTAATAATGTCACAGTAATATGAAATCAAAGAATGTCACAGTAGTAAGGAATTACAGTAGCAGTGTCACAGTAATAATGTCACAATAATAATGTCACAGTAATATGAAATCAAAGAATGTCACAGTAATAATGTCACAGTAGCAGTGTCACAGTAATAATGTCACAGTACCAGTGTCACAGTAATATGAAATCAATGAATGTCACATCAATAAGGAATTACAGTAGCAGTGTCACAGTAATAATGTCACAGTAGCAGTGTCACAGTAATAATGTCACAGTAGCAGTGTCACAGTAATAATGTCACAGTAATATGAAATCAAAGAGTTATGATGTTTGTGTATGCAAAGGCCTTGTTACTCTTCCTTAATGACGTGGTCCAATCTCAGCCATTCAATCTTGTTTGATTGTGTGGTCCAGATTGAAAGGACGGACTCATTTAAAGATGAAGACTCACCGGATCCTCACTCTCTCTATATATATATATATTAAAGAAAAGGAGGAACAATAAAATGTGGATGAAGTATATATGTTAAAATGTAGTTTTTGTTGATATTGTCATAAACTATTGGAGTATATTGTATAATATGTGGTATTTTATTGGGCTGTTTTTAGGAATGAATTTTTTACAAAGTTGATTATATTTTTTTAAAATTTTTCCATGATAGTTAAATAAAAATGTTTTTTTATATCACGAAACCAATACTCGCAAAATACGGAGTACATAATATTGTTTGGGTGATACTTTTTAGCAGTTTGTTATGGGATTTATCCCATTTATGTTCTCGACCAAAAAAAATATGAGGTATAACCTCTTAGTATTTTGATTTTATTTTAGCGACCATTATTGATGATTTTAATAGAATTTTAATATAAGAGTTGGACCTAGCCATAAGGTTAAGTTTTTGGTTGAGATGATTCATCTAAGATGATATCAGAGCCGAGTTCGAACAAACATGTGCATTGACCACTCTTCAAATCGTTGTTATTTGTTTGAAAACAGAAAGCTATAATACGGACAAGGACAAATAACGCCAAGAAATTTTTGGGAACACGGGGAGCTATATCGGTTTATAAACAAAAAGTTGATGGAAGTCAATGGTCATCGAGTCGGATGAAGCTTTCAAATGGTCCGGAAAGTATTGAAGCGGGTTTGATGGTTGGTCAAAATAAATTATTTATACTCCGTATATACGAAAAAATGCCGTTAGTAGAATACCTAGAATTAGTCATAATATTGCTTCGATCTATTGAAGATGAATAATTATTTTTCGTTTTAACAAAAAATCAACTGATAATTTTTTTGGACATACAGGTCAATCCTGCCGTATTTAATGATTATGAAGCTCATCTATATACGAAATTTATTGTAAGTATTATTAAATTTTTTAAAATATGACAATTTTATTGATGAATCAAAACACAATTTACAAGAAATTAATGAACAACCAAGATACAATTCGGGCTCCAACCCCTTAGCTATAGCAAAGCTAAGTCGAACAAAAATAAAAGGAGCAGCGCGTGCCCCGACATCCTGAAACACCAACATTTTTTGAATACATTAATTATTATTATTATTATTATAGGTGAATGGAAAAGAATGCATCAACCCACGATGTTCAGGTTTCGTACAAGTGGATAAGAAATTTGTTTTAGGCACTATTCCTCCGACTTATTCACAAATTCACGGTATTCAGATTGTAGGTGACATAAGCATCGAAAAGGTAACTAAACTTATCCTAATATAATATTGAAAATGTTTTGTTCTAGTGGTTAAGACTAGAAATGCTGGATAATAGGTCTCAGGTTCAAATCTTCATCTTCTATATTGTAATACGACTATATGTGCTCTTCGTTGAAAAAAAAAACTTATCCTAACATAATACGAGTAACATTTATATTTCTACGTCTTAATTTTTTTAGTTACTATTACGTTAATTAAAGGTAAATAAGATTTGATGCTATGCATCGTTCTAATCAGTTTTGAATTGGATTAAATTTGATTAATTTGAAATTTTGTTCGCCTTACTTGTGAATTGTGATCGAGTTAGCCATCTTAATCGATTTGTATTTCATTTCGTGTCATGAATCGATTTAGGGGCAATATCGGATCACTGAGTTTAGGGCCACCATAATACACATTGAATTTTCCAGCGTTTGACGTTCCTTATAATTTTTCTAGTTAAAATGTTCATTATACTCCGTATTTGATTACGGTGGTGATTCAAAATTTATACCGCGCACTTCGCTATATAAAGAATCAATAAAAAATTATTACTCGTACTATAGAAAGAATTAACGAAACAAATTCATGGATGAAGTTGGGGTCTTTTATACGAGTATAAAAATTATTTTCCTTATCATGTTCATAAGTTCAATTAGAATCAATTTATTTAAATTGAAATGTTTAGCATTGCTCGAATATGTAAAATTCAATCCAATTCGATACAAATTGTAAAGGGTTTCATATAAGTACTTGATTGGACAGAAATTTAAATAAAGAGTTAATAGTAAGATAAGTACTCGAAGTTACCTCTTTTTTTCAGTTAAGGGTCTAAACTATTGAACTTTACGGTTAAGGGTCTCAAAACTAACGCCATTAACTTTTTGATGTTAAGTGTAGTTTACTACATACTTATATCATCATTATTGATACTCGTCCTTGACAATGCCAAAAACATAAAAAACAATTACTTTAAATAATATTTCATTAATCCAAAAAAATACTTCAACCGAAAACAAAAACTACCTTAAACGGTAGCATATTACATATTGTTCCCAATTTTTTTTTTTTAAAATTGTCATAACCCTTGATCACATGGATTAAAGTCAAATATGAAAAAAATTTGAGTATACAAATTCTCCCGTTGTATATTTTGAGGATTTATAAAAAGTGAATTGACTACAGGCATGACAAACGGGTTGGGTCTCAGGCCGAGTCAGAATACGGGTCGGGTTATACGAGTCACGGATCGAATTAGGGTCAGAATATGGGTCAAAAAAAAAGTTTCGAATGACTGATTCTTTATTTAATTTTCCATTTTGAAGTCAAAAAAATTATTTTAATATTAAAATTTTGTTTATTTTAATAGTATTATTATTACATTCTATAATTATAATGTTTATATTTTAAAAAAATATTAAAATTAATTTTTATAATCATTTTAATAATTATGTTATTACTCGTAAAGTCGTAAATGATAAAAAAAAATTGTTTTAAATTGAATATTTCTTTATCTTTGTAATTTAAAATATTAAAAGTATTTTTTTCCCTAAATTTTTTTTTTAAATTATAAATCAAATATAATAATATATATTTGATTTATAATTAAAAAAAATACTTTTAATAATTTATTAATTTTAATAATTTCTCGTTCAATAATTTCTCGTTCATCCAACGGGGTCGAATGGGTCGGATCGGGTTTCGACCGTAAATTAATGGGTCAAGCTGGTTACGGGTTGAAAAACGTGTTCATGACCCTAAAATGGGTCGGGCGGGTCGGGTTTGTGGGTCGAGTAAAGTTTTGACATGTCTAATTAACGGTGTTAGTTTTGAGACCTTTAACCGTAAAGTTATATAGTTTAGACCCTTAACCGTAAAAAAAATGAAACTTTAGGTACTTATCTTAGCATTAACTCTTTAAATAAATATTTTAAATCTATTTTTTAAATTTCGATATTTTTAATTGCCAAATCTTCACTCCACACGTTACCACTTTGATGATACATAGTAGTATAACACTGGTAATAATAATTTTTTTGTGACAATGTTAGCATCAAGACGACGGGAACTGGTGGATATCGATTTACCCCAAAGATGCCGCAAAGATTCAGATAGGATATTTGCCTAAAAGTTTATTCACATCGTTAGCCGAAGTAGCGTCTCAAGTAGAATGGGGAGGAGAGATCAACAA
This sequence comes from Agrostemma githago, assembly GCA_958450325.1. Lineage (NCBI taxonomy): Eukaryota > Viridiplantae > Streptophyta > Magnoliopsida > Caryophyllales > Caryophyllaceae > Agrostemma > Agrostemma githago. Next base: position 75,101,863 of record OY288246.1, read on the forward strand.
TCCTTGGACAAAATACCCCCAACCCGAAATGGGTAGCGGGATTGTAGCGTTTCATGATACCAGATATTCTGCATTTCTAAAGAGTGTTACCGTTATCGATCAAAATTATCAATTTGTTTTGCCCACAGATACCGAGGAAGAAAGTGATTGTCCTCTCTATTACAACAGTTTGGATGTGGGTTACCAAGGTGATTATTGGGGCCGTCTTATTTTCTTTGGTGGTCCACGCGGCTATCATTAATCGTAAAATTGTTTGAATTAGAAAGAAGAAATACTAAAATTAATTATTGCCTCCATTAATGTAATGTTGATTCACAATTATATGTTGTAATTGAGAAGAGAAGCAAGATAGAATGGAGTGAAAGCTAAATAAAATTTGTGATGATTTTGGTTATTTATTTACTCTTTATATTGTTTATGATGATTATTTTAATTAAAGTTAAACAAATGACTAAAACAGAGAGAATACAAGTGAAATGTCCGCAGTCTGCTCACTCAACACCTCCTCCCCAACTTGGAGGATAAATAGAGATAAACAAAAATATCATATGAGATGGTCTCATAACAAGTCTGTGCGCTGAATGTGTTAGTTGACTTAATTACATTAATATTATACATTCTTTAAATAAGAAATTTAATCAAACTATGTCATTATAATAAATGAGATGATCACATGATATTAGTAATCAAACTTAATTTTTGATGTGAGATAATTTTATATAATTTAGATATAGTCTAATTAAGAACTTTTATTTATAGACGAATGATTACTCTTATTTATAACCTATAGAATTCCATCACCCCATCTTAATTTTTCGATACGGGATAATTATACTTTAATTATATAGTCTTAGTCTTATGAACTTTTGTTAAGTCTCAAAAGATTGTTAATTAATATCTAAGAACGAAATATTATATTACGTAGAATTCTATCACCTCATTATAATTTTTCGATATGTGATTATTCTAATTTAATTTTATTTGTAGTCTTATTAAGAACTTTTTAAGACTAATTTTTTTTATATCTAAGAACGAATAATTGGTCTTATTTATAAGATAAAATTTCATCACCTCATCATAATTTAGAGAAATGATTATTTTTATTTATATAATAGAATTCCGTTGTTTTATTATACTCTTTTCAGTCACTATTTTTTTCTCCATTGCCTTAAATATTTGTGAAGGGTATTATTTTAATGAAATCGGACAAAAAATAGTGACAGGAGGAAGTATAATATTTTGATGTAGAATAATTACTTAAGTTTATAGCCTTAAGAGTGTTTTAAGACTCAAAAGAGAGGAAGTAAGAATCTATTGGAACGGAGGAAGTGGAATGGGGTCTTACCTTTTAACAAATACCCGCTTTTAATACTTTTCACACTAATCCACGCCATTTATCTTATTCAATTAACAATGTTCACATTATTATGCATTGTTAATAGCCGTTGAATCTCAAAAATATACGTTACAACTTACAAGGTATTCTGTAGTACAATTTAACATTAGCCCTATTTGATTCAATATTCATGTGATAAGATATAAAGAGATATCGAAAATTAGTCTTTCAATAACTTATTAAGAGACCGTCTCTCCATAAATCTTTTATTACTTCCTCCGATTTTTTTTATATAAGTGGTTCTCACTTTTCGAGAAGTATACTTCTCTCTTAAATATCTCTTAAAACTATCGATTAAACAATATCAAATGTATACTCATATGAAAGCAATTTTCATGACTAATCTAATGATATAAATTCTATAATTTTTTTCAAAGTAATTTTTTATATAATTAAAAGTTAAAGGTTTATCTCGTTAAACGAAAATCACTTATATAAAAAATCGGAGTGAGTATATAATTCTAGCAGCCATAATTAAATGCATATCAAATATGTCATGAAATCATCTTTAACTAGTAATATATATCAAAAATATTAATACTTCAATAAATTGTGCATTTATTATTTCTTATACTACATGTATTAAAAGTATTTTTCATTTGAATGTTTTTAATTAAAACCAACAAGAACTCCATACCACTTGATAATCATGTCACTCACAGAAACAACAATAATTCTAGTCATCTTTTGCTCGCTATTCTACTATGGTGTTTGTCGTGCAACCATCATTGAGCACACTCTGGTAAAGTCCATTAAGGTAATTTTATTAGTCGAGACGGGTCGAACCAGTACATAGTTTTACATGAAATGTTATTTATTTGTTTATTAACGGATTTATTATTCTACAGACAAAGAATGGACAAGTTTATAACTGTATTCCATTTCACAGACAACTCGCTTTTAATCACCCGTTGATAAAATTTGAGGTGAGTTTCAAATTATATACTCGTAGACTAGTATATTTAACCTTACAATTTTGTATGGTTTTACAACAAATGCTATTAATAGTTGGTGATAAATCTAATAATTATCTAGTTTGCTAAAAAATATTACCCATATCTAGTGATTTAATCTTACAAATCATAATAAAATTTCATAAATTACTATGTTAACGATATCCCGGTCTTGTGGGTTGTGGTTATAAATTTTAATTTTATGGAATTGTTTCATTTTTGATAATAGTGGATAGTTAATTTTTTTAGTGCAACCTATTACTCCCTCCAAATCACTAAAGATTTTTGCACTTACTATTATATCAATCAAAGTGGTGCGGAAGGAGTAGTAATTTGCAAATCAATATTTTAATCTCCAAAAAATTGTGCAGTTGACGAATCATCATTTGTTTAATTTATAAAATACGTTATTAATTACAAAATATTAAAATTTAAAAAGTTTTAACATGGACAGAAAATATCAAAAATTAAACAACTATGGAGTACTAAAATAAATATTACTCTGTATATTCAGTTTTGCATTTTTTGTTTTCGACTAATTAAATTTTCGATCATTCTTATATTTAAGACAATCTTATATATAAACCGTTACAAATAAATGTATTGTGGGACTATGGAATATGAACAGGCCGCAAAAAACATCGCCGAAATACAAGGCCGAAGCCAAAGCAAGTTTGGGCTTGAAGAAAGTTGCCCATTAGGAACCGTTCCGTTTTTAAATGACGTTCATACATCGATCCAACCTCAATGGAATTCATTCGATAACGCAAAACATCACTGCGTAAGATATCCTCCCTCCGTCTCAGTCAATAGTTTAATTTACACTTTTCTTTATTGAATGTGTAAATAGTTTACATTTTTCTTTTTTTGGTAAATTATACAATCTACTTTTTGTTTTACAGTAAATCGACTTTTCTAATGTGTGCCCAATGGGCACACATTAACTCATAATTAACATCAACGTGATTCCTTATTTGATTATCATGTTGCAAGGTGCGGATCTCCTGTCCCATTTTTGTATCACCCTCTGTGTGCCACACCATACACTGGATGACACCTTGCCTATTGCATAAATAAAATATGCAACAAATATCATAACATGTTGTGAAGGAGTTATGTCCACTGTCCTACGGATTAACCCGCTTAAGTCTATGTATCCGATATGCCTTGCTAGAGGTCGATGTCGGGTTGACATGTAAATGAGTTACGTGTCTGGTAGTCTTAAGTGGGCCCATTGGGTCACACACAATGTGTAAGGGATATATTAATATATATATCGATATATTAAATATATCGGGTCAGTAGTAATACGGACTCAGCTGCGTTGTCGGGTTATGGTAATTAGAGTTATACTAATAATCTAATTATGGTAATTAGAGTTATGGAAATAACCTAATTCTACCTTCTCATCTCCTATATAAGGAGGTTCATATGATGAACCAATATACGGAATAAAGAGTATTGACTCATAGTATATTCATCTTTTAAAGAGTTATAAGAGAGATATAGAGAGAAGTTGTGAGACGGTCTCACATACCTTTATACTAGCATATACGTCGCAGTTCCGTACCTGTGTGGATACCAAAGGAGGCATCACATTTGGGGTGCTTTATTCTGTCCGTGGAAATTATTTATTCTGTCCGTGGAGATTATTTATTCTTGTCTGTGAAGATTATTTATTCTGTCCGTGGAGATTATATATATTTCTGGGTTTATTATACTTCTTATTAATACGCTATTCCGCTGCAAATAAGGTATAATTGTTATCCCTCTTCTTTTGTCTTTTCAGTTAATACTCGTAACAGGACCTTGGGTTTAAGGGTTGTAACCCTACAGTGGTATCAGAGCCTCTGTTATGTAGTATTAATCAGATTGACCTGAATCCTTGTCTCATAATTGGTTATGAGGGATTCTATCACGTATTAATTTGATTATATCTTCCGTCGTACGAGATGTGTTATCGGTATTTCGCCTTATACTATACTCGTTGTCCACACTTATTTACGCATGCTTTATATGTTACATAGGTTATGTGTAATGATTGCCTAATGATTATTTGATGATTATTCATTAATCTTTACTGCTTTACTCGCTGCAAATAAGAGAAGTGTTCTCGGGGGGGCAAGATTTCGACCTTTCTGTTTTCTAGCAAAACGAATACCGTATATATCTGTGGCAATTGCTATAATTATGGACAATGATACTCTAAAAGAATTTTGATATATGGATGTTACTTTTGTTGAGTTTTAATTTTTGTTCATGCGAAATATGTAGCTAGTCCGTTAGGGTTTGTCTTAATTTATGAATTTAATTGTTAAATTCTAAAATTGATCCTTAATATTAATTTAAAGTCTAATATCGATTATGATTTAAGTTAACTTACCCTAACTTGACCCACTATAACCCTCAATTTCCTTGTTGACGATGAGACTAATTAGATTAGTCAAGATTTGATTGAAATTGGGAACATAAAATTACTAGAATTTATTGTTGACGATGGGACCTAATAAGATTAGGACAAGATTCGTTTTAATTATAGTGGAGACGGAACGAAACAAGGTCAACCCGGTCGACACGAGTGTGACTCGGTCAGAATGGGTGTGACTCGATTGGCACGAGTATGACTCGGTAGGCACGGGTGTGTCCCGAACGGAACAGGATAATGACCCGGGCGGCAAAGGTTTGACCAAGATGACACAATATTTACTCGGACGACATGGTGTTGGGTCGAGCGACGCTTTTAAGAAAAGTCATTTTCTTACGTTTGTGTGTTGATTATGAATCAAACACGGATTATACTTTTATTTTTCCGAATCAATGAAAAAAATTAGTTTTCTAAATCGGCTAAATAATTTTGTGCATTTTAATTATCATGTTATCATAAATGGGTCGCGAAAAGAGTTTCTCGAGTCCTAATTGATTTTGATGAATTGTTCATCTATACGACAATTATAAGTTGCAGATCGATTGTGAATCGAGTTTTGTATATCAGTTCAATTTTTCTGGGTGGGAAATTGTTCCTCGTAGTTGGAAAAATGAAAGATATTGGTGAAATTGTTCAAACCAAATAGCAATTACGAATTGTGATATGATTACGAATCAAAATATGGGATCTTTTAACTTGTTTTATGCACAATTCACTAATAACAATTGAATAAATATGTCATATGATTGCATAAATTTTATTGTTTAGACTTGTGACTTGTGTGCTTAGGTTGCCTTGTAAGTTGACCTAGCAACATGTTTAGGACCCATAATGCTTTAAATCCCTCGCACAAATATTAAGTATTGTCTTTCCAGAGTTGACCACTATAACAATTTCATGCCATTGGTTGAAGTGACTGCCTAAACGGTGCTTTGCTGATGTGTGTGGACTGTGGGTAACGGTTACCCACAGGTTCAGTGGTTTGCTTAACATTGCTATCAAGTCGGACTTGGGCTTTGAGGCAAATAGTTGGTGTCATACGATGATTAATTCCGACGAACCAAGAATTACATATTGATGTAATTGACAATATTGTTGTCTACCTTTACTTTTGGAGCTTGAGCAGTGAGCCCAAGTTCACTTGAGCGACAAAAGGTTTAAGATCTTGGAATATTATGCGAAGTTGAGGGTAGTTTTCATAATTTTATCTTAAAATTATTTATGATTATTAATATTAATTATCGTTTTACTTTGCATATACATATAGTTGTAATTTAGTTACCTTTATCACATTTATGAAAGATGTGTTTGAATTGTTCAACCTCGTCAATTGGTATCTTGAGAATTGTTCTCAAAATTTGAGATACGGATTTTGTCCTTGTGAAGGATAATTCCGATAGATTATTACCAATGCTAATGTACAGTATGGACTGTATAATAATTAGAGTCATGAAGATGACTATAAGTACCAAAATCAATTGTTTCAATAAAAGGGAACAATTCCCATTAAGTGAGAAAAAATATTGAAGATGATCTAATTAATCCATATGTCATACGATGACGTGATTATATGATAATCAGGAAATTTTGGATTCTTCTTTCTAAAGAACTAGGAATTGAAATCATTTCAATTAGTCTTAAGTTTAGATCACTTTATTATGAATAAACATGTGACTTAATAAAGTTTCTCACCTTTTAACATGAGATGTTAAAAGACGATTGAACATTGCATCAAGAAGACAAATAATACTAATGGTCTATGAGTTCATTAAGAAAATTGCTTGAGATAATGATTAATGAATCTAAGACGTTGTTTAAAGTAAGGGAAGGATAATTGTTATCATACCCAAACTTGTTGCCAAATTTAGATTAGGTACGGTTTTATTAGTCATTAATGTAATGACAAATATATGACATTGGTAGATAGCTTTCTAGAAGTGTCTACAAATTCTGCAAATCAATTGAAGTATGACTTCAGGTGTGTATGTTACTGAAGTAATAGTTACTTTCATTCCACTGTTTTGGTATAAGATACTAAATGCAACTATTACATTATGGATGTGATGGCTCAAAGAGAGTGGAATAATGGTATATAAGTGAAGTGTTTTATAATTGAAACGGACAAACGTTGTTGTTTCATATATAAAAGGAAAATCACTTAATTTTACCATAAAGCTAAATACTGGAATTGAATAATTGTTATTCTTGTACTAGTCATAAGCAAGGACATTGATTCTGTTTCATGTATGGGCATGAAAAGTTTTGATAAAAGTAGAACAATTGTTGCTCTATACCTTGCAAGAATATGAGGTACAATAAGGCTAACATGATTGTTGAGCTCTATATTCCTAGTAGTGAATGCTTTTATTTATAACATAACGATTAAAAGGTTCAAGTCCCACGACTCAAGTTTTACCTATTATGGCATTGTCCTTTAATCCATGAGACAAGAAACATAAGAATAAGTTTCATAATGATGAAATTATAAACCTTATTGATAAGGATCAACTGAGGTAAATGGATCTTATTTAGATGGATAAATGACATTACAAGTTACTCCTATTAATTGTAGTGGGAGAGTACTTAGACTTGTTAGATCACACATACACAGATACATGTGAGTTTAACTAGTGATGTTGCAAAAATGGGTAACACGTATGTTCATTTGATGAAATTTAAATCTGAGTGCTTTGAATTGTTCAAGGAAATTCAGATAAAAGTACAAGATCAACTTGATAAGTTGGTACAAGTCGTTCGATATGATTGAAACAGGGAGGAATTGAACTAAAAGATTGTGATCATCTTAGAAGTAGTGAAAAGTGTTTCAAACTACATCGAACCATATTTGCTATGATTTGGTCTATGATGAGTCATATGCAGATATTATTGATGCTTTAGAAAGTTATGCACTATAAAAGTCTTTGTACAATGTTGATGAGATTGTCCATGTAAGTCGAAGAATAGACACCATATGAGATATGGATTGAAATGTTCTAAAATTGTCTTTTCTTAATTATCGAGTCTTAAAGTTTAGAGAAAATTGTTTTCTAGAACTTAGACTCAATTATGACGTGTGTTTTATTAGGGGTATTATGTTAATTCTACAACCCATCCAAAGAACAAAATTGTTTTGTTGCATGGAGTGGTATGTTTCTTTTAAAAATATGTGATTTCTAATAGAAACAGTAGAAGTAGAATCGACCTTGAAATGTTCAAGATTAACAGGAATTCTCTACAACTGTTGAAGAGGATATTGATGCATCCATGAAAAGTCATGATAATCTTAGCTGTAAAATATTACCCTACATAGGTTTGACCTATGATGAAACAATAATGAGCAAAGACTCCAAAAGTCACAAAATCTAATAGATTCTATATACCATAACTACCAAGTATCGACTTTGGTTAAATGGGTCTTATAGTGAAGAATAGTCTTAAATATAAAGACGATGTAGATTGATATAAGAGTATCTATGAACCATAGTAGGTAGTTAATGATTGAACTCATAGTAATGACTATGTAAAAATTCTTTTTACAACATTATGCTTAAGTCTATTAGGATTGATTTAGCTTTTTAAATGTCATCACTCATTATGATGAGTTTTGGACATATATATGTGAAATACATTTCTTGAAAGAGATGCAATATGATGTGTGCGACACTTCATATGAATTTCATATTATTAAAATTGCTAGGCAAATGTAAAGTATTCCGATTTGATTGGAGCATGGAGAAGTATCTTTGTTCTCAATATGGTAATTCAAAGATGTTTGTTTTCCTTTGAGACAAAGAAAGACAGTGTGTACAAGAGGCCAGTGGAAGTGTATTTATTGTTATGATTTGGTATGTAAGCGACATATTTCTCTAACTAAACGACATTTGATTGCTTTGCAAGAAATGTGTTTATTTTGTGCTCGTGTGACGAGTAGATACTAATCTAGTGAGTGTCACTAGAATGCTATCTAAGAATATTCCTTTTGCGCTTAAGAAGTAAAAAGGTGAATTATTTAAGAGATGTGCATGATGTGATAAGCAAATTATTGTAAATAAGTTACAACGATTCATATTTCCAAATAGACAAAGATGACGTGAGATTGTAATCTCAGTAAATTTTGTTTTGGATAAGAAGTTGTGTGTTGGAACGGTTCCAAAGGACAACTTTATGACTAATATTATAACCAAAGTTAGTGTTCTATTGCTTTTGAAGCAAATAGACGTTTGATTACGAATCAAGCACACACTCAACTTTAAAGTTTATGAAGCAATTTGTTGCTTATGAAACTAACAGATTGCCTTACTTGAGATAAGGTAGATTGATCATATGCTTGTAAATAACCGATACAAGTGTTGTATGTCCTGAAACCTCCTCTACATAAAGATCATATTGTTATGATTCGTATAAGACGCATGGGCGAGTGGTCTTAGTACTTTTAGAGGTGTTTGGTTTAGTGGGAGTTATTTCGATAATTGATATATGTATGACATATTGTCATTTGGTTAATGTAACCGAGTTTGGTCCCTAAATAATTTACATTGATGAAATAGATCACTAAGTACGTGACTTAGTCTTGGAACTCTATTTAGATGATGTAATTACTTCGTCTCTAGTCAAGGTATTGTGTTGGGACATTTGAATACCCTTAAATGACTAGTGTGTGAGTTGATTGATGACTAAGTTCCTTGAGTCATAGGTATTGAGATACTAAATCAGGCACACAGGTGTATGTTAAGAACATGCATTAGATAGACCCGCCAAAAATGATTTTACTAAGATTTCGCTAAGTGTTAGTAAAGTTCTTTGCAAGTTATGAACTTGTACGGTCTTTAGACCTGAGTCTTTGACTATTCTGTAAATGTGATGTGTATGCTTTGATACTATTCCTCGTCAGCTGTGAAAGGGGGCTATGGATGGTTATTGGGCATTCATGGATCGTGATGTGGTTAGACAAGAGGGGATTTGCTCTTTCTTTATTGAAGGGAATTTATTGTTTCTTGGCCACTCGAAGAGTGTGACTTGTGCAAATGCGTGGCCGCGCTCAGGTAGGATGATTGTCATCTATCTGCTCTTTTAACAAGTCAACTCAAAGATTCGAGTAAAAGATTGAGATATGTGAGGATGACACTTCTTCTTACCTCATTCTCAATTGGAGAGAATAGTAGCAAAGAGACTTAACGCCGTTCTTGAGAGGACATGTACAAGTGGGAGACTGAAAGAGTTATGTCCACTGTCCTACGGATTAACCCGCTTAAGTCTATGTATCCGATATGCCTTGTTAGAGGTCGATGTCGGTTTGACATGTAAATGAGTTACGTGTCTGGTAGTCTTAAGTGGGCCCATTGGGTCACACACAATATGTACGGGATATATTAATATATATATCGATATATTAAATATATCGGGTCAGTAGTAATACGGACTCAGCTGCGTTGTCGGGTTATGGTAATTAGAGTTATACTAATAATCTAATTATGGTAATTAGAGTTATGGAAATAACCTAATTCTACCTTCTCATCTCCTATATAAGGAGGTTCATATGATGAACCAATATACGGAATAAAGAGTATTGACTCATAGTATATTCATCTTTTAAAGAGTTATAAGAGAGATATAGAGAGAAGTTGTGAGACGGTCTCACATACCTTTATACTAGCATATACGTCGCAGTTCCGTACCTGTGTGGATACCAAAGGAGGCATCACATTTGGGGTGCTTTATTCTGTCAGTGGAAATTATTTATTCTGTCCGTGGAGATTATTTATTCTTGTCTGTGAAGATTATTTATTATGTCCGTGGAGATTATATATATTTCTGGGTTTATTATACTTCTTATTAATACGCTGTTCCGCTGCAAATAAGGTATACTCCCTCCATCCCAAAGAGATGTTCCCATTTGATATGGGCACATCTCTTAAGGATTAATATTAAATATAACAAAGTGGGTCCAATTGTAGGGAAAATATCATAAACAAATGTAAGTTGGTTAAAGTAACCAAAATGAGTGGCATTTGAGGTAAATAGGTAATGTTGATAAGGATAATCTTGTAAAATAAACCAACCAAATAAGAAAAGAAAGTAAATGGGAAGATGTTAGTGGGATTTCCCTTTTAGGAAAGTGGGAAGAAGATAGTGGGATGGAGGGAGTATATATTATCCCTCTTCTTTTGTCTTTTCGGTTAATACTCGTAACAGGTCCTTGGGTTTAAGGGTTGTAACCCTACATGTTGATGTGTCATTTAGTGTATGATGTAGCACACAAGTGGATTGCAAATATGGGACGGAGGATCCGCACTACTCAATGTGTGTCTAGTGGGCACACGTTAGAATTGAAAAACCGTTAATAAATTTACCATAAATCTCCCCTCACTAACTTAATTTACCACCTTTTTTTTGTATAAAGTAAACGTAAACTAACTATTGAGACGGAGGGAGTATTCTCTTACAAGAAGGTCTTATAATATTTTATTATCGGATTATAGTTGGCCTAGGCGAATAACTATTTGCGCTTTTTAATTGGTTTTAGTAGTTTGTTCTGGGATTTATTCCACTTCTTTTCTTGACCAAAAAAAAGGTTACCTCTCGGTACTTAAATTTTATTTTGTACTTTTTCTACCTATATTAACAACCCTCCCTTATATACTAAAAGGATAAGGGGAATCTGAAACGTGGTGATAATGTGTCGTTCCCTCCTTGAGGCTTCTTCATCCATTTTCTCGCCTAATACTACTCCTTCTATATAATGGGTCACTCAAACTATGAACCACTTAAACAATGGGAAAAAAAATAATTCTCATAGATCTCATACGGAGTATAAGATCCAATATGAAATGTAAATCTTATATGAAGGGATCAATGGAAAAATATGTTCTTTACTCAAAACTTCTAGATTGAATAAGTGATTGTCGTAACACCTTTATTCGATATCCAACTTTATAAATATAGGACCTTCTAAAAATACTTTCTTGAAGATAGACACCTATCCTTATTAGCAACACTCTTTATTTTAATTCTTACCAAATGTCACTTATATCTAACCTCTTATTAAAAATAAGGGTTATTTCATGGGAATAATACCTACTATCACTCATCTTCTTACGATAATACCAATTATATGTAATCTCAAAATAATACTATCTTTGATTATCTTATTCTCAAAATAGACTTGGTGACTTGCAACTTGATCCACCGGTCACCCTTAATTTAGTACCCAATCACCATTGCTAATCCAACATTTAGGATCTTTATTACCCTTGGATCACGAACCCTCTGCTCTTCACCATTGGCCATCGCCATCACCATCACCATCACCAACCCGATTATCGGCACCAACACATGATCACATTGCCCAACTAATCTTACACCACAAATCTCCATCTCAAGCATTTCAAACCTTCTCATGGGCTTCCAACCTTCCCAATTTCACCCACAATCAATCCACCTACCGAGCCATGCTCCACAAGTTGTGCTCTTTTCACCTTTTCGATCATGCCCACCAACTGCTCGACCAAATGCCCAACTCAATTGGCTCACCCCCTGACCAAGATATCTTTGTTACTCTTGTTCGGGGTTTGGGTCGCGCCAGGAGGATCCGAGAAGTCATTCGGGTTCCTGATTCGGCGCGTAATTTGGGTTGGTTCCTTCTTTGAAGCTGTATAATTCGGTACTTGATGTATTAACCCCAATGCAAATTCGATTGAGTTAATGCCTGGGCTGGTGGTTCGTCGCAGTTGGTGGCCTGAACTGGGTTAGTCGAGCAGAGTCGAATGGACCGAGTGATATGCTACGCCCGATATGACGAGTGCCAGAGTAGTAGCTGCGGTGATGGACGACCGGATTTCAAGGCTGTTTAATGGAGGATCGGAGCTGCGTTGGCCGGACTCTGGCGCGTTTGTGCTGGAATCTGGGCAAAACCCAACGAGGGAGCAGGGTGAATGGAGGCGTGTGACGGAGTTTTTGCAGGGGTCGCCGGAATATGGCGCCGGTGAATGGAGATTGGTGTGGTGAACTGGGGTCGACGGAATTGAGGTGGATTGCAGCGTAGAGGAGGTCACAAAATGGTGGTATGATGGTAGATTTGGTGAGCAGATTGTCAAAGGGGGAGAAAGAGGAGAGATGAACAGCCAGTCAATTTAACTGGTCATTGCCGGTTACAAATGAGCCAAGCCTAATGTGGGATTAATGATGCTTTAGTTCATATTATTATGAGATTAGCTAAAGTACATATTAATATAAGAAGCATGCCCATAGTTGGTATTAATGTCATGAAATAACCCTAAAAATAATCATTAAAAATACTGTAATATATTTCAAACTCAAACTTATTTTGAATAATATATACGGAGTAGTAAAATTCTAATTACGACACCTACATAAACCCCGTAGGCCCGTAACTCAAAAACCATGCAGTTGCACGGGGATCTACCCTAGTTATTGATGATTTTAATAGAACATAAATATAATAGTTGGATCTCAACCATCAGGTTAAGTTTTGGTTGAGATGATTCATCTAAGATGATATTAGAGCCGCGTTCGAACCAACGTGTGCATTGATCACTCTTCAAATCGTTGTTGTTTGTTTGAAAACAGAAAGCTATAATACGGACAAGGGCAGGTAACGCCAAGAAATTTTTGGGAACACGAGCATGTTTATCTGTTTATAAACCAAAAGTCGATGAAAGTCAGTGGTCAACAAGTCGGATGAAGCTTTCAAATGGTCCGGAAAGTATTGAAGCGGGTTTTATGGTTGGTTAAAATAATTTGTTTATACTCCATATATACGAAAAAAATGTCGTTAGTAGAATTAGTCTTAATATCGCTTCGATCTATTCAAGATGAATACTATTTTCCGTTTTAATAAAAAGTTGACTGATAATTTTGCCGGACATACAGGTCAATCAAGCCGTATTCAATGATTATGAAGCTCATCTATATGCGAAATTTGTTGTAAGTGTAAGCTTATTTGTTCTATGTAATACCGAATGTTAATTACTTATAATTTTTAAATTTAATCACATTATTATTATGATTATTATTATTATTATTATTAAAACCAAAACTTATATTAAGATAAAAACAAATTACAATGAGTAACTAAGATACAATCTTGGGACTCATTCCTTAAGCGATGGCAAAGCTAAATTGTATCATTATCATTATCATTATCATTATAGGTGAATGGAAAAGAATGCATCAACACACAATGTCCAGGATTCGTACAAGTGCATAAGAAAATTTTTTTAGGCATTATTCCTCCTTATTATTCACAAATCCGCGGTCGTCAAATTGAAGGTAGCGTAAGCATCGAAAAGGTAACTAAACTTATCCTGCCATAGTATTGAAAATGTCTTGTTATAGTGGTTAAAACTAAAAATTCTGGATAATTGGTCTCAGGTTTGAATCTCACTTTCTATATTGTAATTATGGATGATAATGGGCAGGGTATGGGTAGAGTTCTATAAGCCCCGGACTCGACCCGATGGTGTTTCGTACGTCGGACCCATACCCGTCCCAGACCCACATGGTCTAAAATGTTTGGACCTGTACCCGACCCGATGACTATGTTTAGACCCGTGGGTCCGATATTTTTGATGTAAAATGTACTTTTTTTTTACAAAAAATGTCACTAATTGCATCAAAAACTTACAACATAACCTTCAAAACAAAAAAGTAAACATGTGAAAGCTTAAGATGAAGCACCCACATTGATTGAAGATGTTCTTTTTATGAACTTAAATGACTAGTGCTTAAAAGGATTGAAAGTACTACTCATATCAATAAAGTGCACTTTTTTTTTTCTGGTCATCCATGCAAAAGAACATCGCTTAAGCGTGCTTGGTTGGGAGTAGTCTAAGGATGGGTGACCTCCTGGGAAGGTTCCCAAGATGTGCATGAGTGAGGACAAAATGCGCTCGAAGGGACTCGTGTTGGTCTTTGGGACCAGTACAAAGTCTGGCGAGCTACCACGATTAACATTTCCGGTTCTAGGATTGGGTCAGAGTGTTACATACGAATTACTAAAAAGCGTTAAATATTTGGTACTATTTGTTACTTTTTTTTTTCTTTTTTAATTATTAAGGGTCTAGGTTAGGGTATGGGTCTCACATTCGATAAAAGATTATACTATCATATATTCCCTCCGTCCCTAAAAGACTGTCTCATTTTCCTATTATATGTAAGGAGTATTTTAATAAAATGTGACAATCTTAGTGGGACAGAGGTAGTAGTATATAAGTACTTGATTGGACATAAATTTAGATAAATACTACACAGATATTTTTTAATTCCGATATTTTTTAATTGTCAAATCTTCACTCTACACGATACCGCTCTAATGATACAGTAATATAACATTGCTAAAAATAAATTTTTTTGGTGATAATGTTAGCATCAAGACGACGGGAACTGGTGGGTATCGATGCACCCAATCGAAGAAAAGGTTCAGATAGGATATTGGCCTAAGAACTTATTCACATCGTTAGCCGAAGTAGCGTCTCAAGTAGAATGGGGAGGAGAGATCAACAATCCTTGGGCAAAATACCCCCAACCAGAAATGGGTAGCGGGATTGTAGCATTAGATGATCCCAAAATATCTGCATCTTTAGCTAACGTTACCGTTGTCGATCAAAATTATCAATATGTTTTGCCCACGGATACCGAGAATGAAAGTGATTGTCCCCTCTATTACAGCACTTTGGATCGGGGTTACGTAGATGAATATTGGGGTCGTGTTATTTTCTTTGGTGGTCCGCGCGGTTATCATTAATCGTAAAATTATTCGAATTTGAAAGAAGAAATACTAAAAATAATTATTGTCTCCATTAATGTAAGGTTGATTCACAATTATATGTTGTAATTGAGAAGAGAAGAAAGAGAGAATGAAGTGAAAGCTAAATAAAATTTGTGATGATATCGGTTATTTATTTTCTTTTTATATATTTTTATGTTGGAAATATAGGGTCACTATAGAACTAGAGAATATACGTTGTTGTGTCGTGGTATGAATGCCACTGAATGAGAAACGAAATTGCCCCGACTACGGTACAAATCGGAATGACGGTCGTCCCCCAAGGTCACACAACACTCCTAAAAGGTTGTGTACTCAACCATTAAGAGCTGGAACTCGATGATATACTCAGAATTTATCAAAGAGATTTGGATGATGACATTTTATGTATGTCCTCATATGTCTTATCATTCTCATTCTTATATAATAAATGTCATATGAGACTAACCTCAAAAGGTATCCAAAGTCACTTTATGATGGAAAATGAAGTGTCATTATTCTAAATATAATGACATTCATAACCATACTAATAAATTAGGTTTAATATGCTACTAATGGGAGATGCTCTTACTATGCAAGAATGGTCAACAATTCCACTAATGCAAATGAGAGATACCCTTACAATGCAACAATAGTCAACATATTGTCTTTGCATTATTTCTAACATTTTACTGTAAGATGGTTATCTCATTCATGTATCAAACCGTAGCAAATACAATGAGTATCCTACAAAAAAGCAAGTACATAGTATATACCCACCACAACATAGTATTTAACTCGTAATACAATCCAAGAGCCTAGTTCTATGTTTCTTTTTCATCTTGGCCAAAACCCGAGCACTAACGTAAATTTGATGTTAGCTAAAATTCCCTCAATTGAATTCCGCCTATCCTAAAATATATGCAAATTTCGTTCTAGCTAGATATTGTAAACTGTAGTTGCAAGAGAAGAACGAAACCAAACCGATTTCCAGTGTTTGCAATATAGCCGAGCATTAGCCAAGTTCAATTCCTTCTCCATATCACAATTCTTTTTATATTATTTATGATGATTATTTTAATTAAAGTTAAACAAATCACTGAAACGGAGGGAATACAAGTGGAATGTCCGCTCACTCAACACCCCCTCCCCAACTTGGAGGATAAAATAGAGATAAACAAAAATATAATATGAGAAAATCTCATAACAAATTTAATTTATTGATAAATTAATTAATTCTTCCAGTGTTTTCTCTCACAAAGTGACACTTAAGTCAATGTGGTTGCATTGGTTCTTTCATGAAAAACTAGGTTCATTCTTCTTTTTTTTTTGAAAAAAAAACTAGGTTCATTAATAGATAAGCTTATAAAATCAATATGGAGTTTATTACCTACACAAAAATCAATTAATACGAAGATATATGTTTGACATTTGGTAGTACTTAGAAATATATCTATATTACTTTTTTTGGCTTGTATAAATATCGGGATGTAGATGGAATGGATGAGGTACTACATTTGATAGTAAAATATTGCTCGTAAATATTAATTAGCATACAAATTTTTGGTTGTATTAGATATTAAAATATTATATTTTTATTCATTTCAAATGCAATTTTTAAATTTTTTAAATTAGTATCTGAGGCGCCACTTTTAAAAGGGCGTCGCAAATAAGAAAACTATTTGAGGTATCTTTTTACTAAAACGCCGCAAATAGAACAACTATTTGAGGCATCTTTTTACTAAAATGCCGCAAATAAGACAACTATTTGAGGCGTCTTTTTACTAAAAGGCCGCAAATAAGACAACTTTTTGAGGCATCTTTTAATAAATCGCCGCAAAAGATGTTTATTTGCGGCGTTTTTCAGACGCTGCACCAAAATTCTCTATTTGCAGCCTCGCCATCTGTGGCGTCATGGAAAGCGCCTCAAATATGGAGTTTTTTAGAGCCGCAAATTACATTTTTTCTACTACACATTATTATGACATTTTGAATAAGCAAACTCTCATACCCTTATCCAATTACAATTACCGTATTTGGAATAAGCTAAATCTTGTATCATTGTGTTACACATTATTACGGTATTTGGAATAAGCTAAATTTATCCATCGATCATTTAAAGGTATTTTGGAAACAACCCCAAGCTAGAGTTATCTATATTGATGTCAAAAGTAATACTCACTCCGCTACGTTAACTTTTTCACGCTTGCCAATGCTCGTTTTGTAATGAGTTGGTGTTCAAGTTAAGAGAGGCGTGTTCGTTAAACCCTAAACCCCAAATTCGTTTTGCAATATTTTTTTTGGTTACAGTTCGTTTTGCAAATTACAAACCGTGAAGTTCACTTAGTGTAATACTAGTTTAGAACCCGCACAAATGTGCGGCATATACTGCTTATCATCATTTATAAGACGATATTTTGGTTTGATAATCGTTTTTTTAGAATGTTTATAAAATATACTTAAGTTTAATATTAGTTTGTTATAAAATGATACATGAATGATTGTAATTACACATTAAAATTTGGGAGTGTAAATGATACTCCTTGAAGAAAATATAAACATGAATGTATTTGCATGGTTTTAAATTACATAAATGGGTCATTAAGTCTCAACCCAAACGCATTTATTTTGTATCGGGTACGTGTCGTGTTTTCATGTCATGTCTATATTTGTAAAGTATTAACGTATTTATGTTACAAATGATTTAAAATATTTAGAGTAATTTAATACAGGTTATTTGTGTCAGATTCGTGTTTTGGGCACCGACGTATATTCAAGCGTGTTGCAATGTACAACACGAATACATCGCAAATGGGCACCAAGAGTTTTCTTTTTGTTTCTGGGTTAAAAAGTTCACTAAATCGTGTAATATGACGGTCCGCTCCCCATACGTTAAACAGAACGAAACACGATTTTTGGTTTTGGTGTGTACGATTCTCAACTAGGGGTGTTAATGAGACGAGATAGCTCGCGAGCAGCTCGAGCTCGACTCGGTCAAAGCTCGGCTCGGGCTCGACCTCGGCTCGACAACTTAACGAGTCGAGTTGAGCAAGGTGTGGCTCGGCTCGAAAAGCTCGCGAGCAGCTCGATTTGATGTGATTTAGTTAATATTTTGCTCTTATTTAAAAAAATATTAATAATAGTTACATAGTTTTTTCACCATATAAAATATTCTTATTGATTTGCCTATGCGTTTGTACTCTATATGTTTTTTGGATCCCAATTTATTAAAACACATCGGTGCAAAGAAAACGTAATTTTTAATAATTAAATATAGGCTCAAACTTGGCTCGAACTCACATTTTAGCTCGCGAGCTCAATTTTTTCAAGCTCGAGATTGGCTCGAGTTCGAATTTTGCTTAACGAGCACGAGTCGAGCAAGGCCAAGCTCGTGTTCGGCTCGGGTCGGCTCATTTACACCTCTATTTTCAACAATGTTAATGATACTAGTATAGATCCCATGCAATTGCATGGTTTTAAATAATGGTAATATTACTATAAAAAAAGTATTAATAATTTATTAAAATTTTGGTTGAACATGAAAATATTATAAATATTAGTATTAAATAAAGGGGTTGATAATAAAGGGGGAAACTTACTCTTTTATTCGGTTAAAGAGTTGCTTAAATTACAATTTTATTTAAAATAAAGGGCTTGGGTTCTAATCCTACACCACCATCAAGTCATCAACAAACTGATATTTCAAATGCCTGAAAACTCTCTTAAAGGGGGGGAGTCGAAGGAATTCTTTGATTCGCGGATGGGGATTCGAAGAATTTCTTCGATTCCCCCATGGGGGATTCAAAGAATTTCTTCGATTCGAGTATTTTTCCGATTTTTTTTCTCTTTTAAGAGAGTTTTCAGGCATTTAAAATATTAGTTTGTTGATGGTGGTGTAGTGGTTTGGTCATTTGCCTTCTAATCAATAGTTTTGGGGTTCGATCCTTGTTAGTTGCATAATTTTGTAAATTTTTATTACTTTTTCGAAAGGAAAATGTGCGAACAAGAGGAATCGAACCCGAGCCCTTTGTATGAAATGTTATAAACGTAACCAATTTCACCACCTTATACTTCATGACTCATACCATTGGAAGATTTACATTATACTTAAATTATTTTTCAAAACTTTCAAGTATTATAGAGAAAATAATACCACCCTTAGGTGGGTCGAAAAACCCACTTGACCTGAGCCATTTCCGGATTTTTTTAATTTTAATTTGCATCGATTTGTATAAAAAATCTTGATTGTCGACTTGTCGTAGATTAATTAGGATTTAATTTGCATATTACTCGTATTTGTTAATTACGTTTATTAAATTGTATTAAGTCGTTAATTAATCTAATTAACTGTTTAAAATCGGAGGCGTAACAATAATCGAAAAAACGGTTTTATTATCGAGTTCTAATAAACCGATACTCTATAAAATGTAAATGTGATAATATTTCGAGGATTAATTGCAAAGGAGAACTCGTCATTTTGCGTAATTAACTATATAGGGAGTCGGTTTTGGTTTATTACGATAATCGAAAAAGACGGTTTTGTATCGAGTTTTAATAAATCGATAATCTATAAAATGTAAAAGTAATATTATTTTGAGAATAAATAGCAAGGACAAAGTCGTCATTTCACGTAATTAACGCCGACGGTAAGAAGTAAAGCGCCGACAGTAAAAAGTAGTTGCGAATTAACTATGTACTTGTTACCATAATTGAAAATTGAGCCCTTTGGAGGGAAAATTTTCAATGCGACTATGCCACCTAAGCACATGTTATCCTCTTAGTAGTATAGAGGATTTAACAACACCACAAGTCCACAAGTCACAAACTCACAACCAACAATAATCCGAATCCATAAAAAAAAAACAGTTAGTCTCTTGTGCACGCGGTTAAAATGTTGAGATGAACCGGTGCGTACTAGACTACTAGTTAATTCGTAATGTAAAACACTGAGTAACAAATTTTGACAAACATTACACTAAACTTAAGTACTTACGTTCATAATACAACATGCACGGTCATAATGCACTAAAAAAAAAGTTTATTATAAATTTAAATCAAACCTCTTCTAGCTCAACCTAAGTTTATATATATTGATATTTAGAGTAATTTAATACAGGCTATTCGTGTCTTGGGACCTCAACTCAAACCCGACCCAATTAAATCTCGTGTTGTGTTCGTGTCGATCCACTTACATAAATAGGTCATCAACCCTCAACCCAAACCCGTTTATTTCATATCGGGTTCGTGTCGTGTCATTTTTTACCTGCTATAAGTAATACTCAAAGTAATTGTGTCATAATGCACTTAGTATATCAATTACCCACACGTACTCATGATAAACCAATATAAATTCACCTCGCCGTAGTAGAGGCATTACAAGCTAATCCCGGTTCCATTACTTCATGTTGAAATTCAAAGCTATTCGCGTGGTAAGTACGAGTAGTAATTTATTATAAACCATGAGTTTTTAATTTAACTAAGTAACGAGGTATTATTTGGGGTAACAATTGGATTTTTTTTTTGTAGGTTCTACTAATGTGGTTGGCGGTTATTATCGCAACAACTGCCCAGCCATTCTATGATCAGTGTTGGTCTTGAGGTAGTCTAGAGGGACGATGGCCTAGGGTCCAATGATGAGAAGGTCCAATGTGAAAGAGAAATAATAATAATAATAATAATAATAATAATAATAATAATAATAATAATAATAATAATAATAATAAGGATTATTTCATGGGAATAATACCAACTATGCGTGTTCTTCTTAAATTAATACAAACTATACGTAATCTCATTTTAATATGAACTACGCATTCATTAATCTCGCTTTGCTATGTATGAAATTATGACTTGCTATTACCGGCCATAGTGACTTGTTGTAACTTTCTAGAATTTTATTAGGTCCGTTGCAGTTATCGTGAAAACCAAAATTACAATTAAAACATTTTTTTCATAGCTTCTATAAGGCTAATTGAAAAACAAATGGAAGATGAATTTTCGGGGATTTTTTTTTTTTTTTTTTTTATCAATGGCCGAAAATGAACACAAAATGTAAATTAGAAGAAGAAAGGTCAGAGGAAGAGTTGAAAAAGGAAGGTTCAACAGGTAGCCGGTCACCCATAACAATGCGAGATTAATGAAGGCGTAGTTCATATTAAAATGAGATTACGTATAGTTTGTATTAATTTAAGAAGCACACGCATAGTTGGTATTATTCTCATGAAATAACCCTAATAATAATAATAATAATAATAATAATAATAATAATAATAAGATTCATAGGAAAATTAAAACCCCTAGTGAGAGAAGGGCGATTTGCACTTGTCCGTCCCCCTTCCTGCGCTCCGGTTCCGGCTGACTTCGACAGCCCTTTTCCGGTGCCACCATGAGAAAGAAGAATCGCATTCCGGGGAAGGGCCCTAAAGCTTCGATCCGTACCATTGCGAAAGAGGTATTGACTCGAAAAAACCAATTGAAATCTAATTCTAATCAATTGATTCCTATTACTAGTGAAGTAGAAGATGAACAAACTATCAATGAGAAATTCAGGGAGATTCCTGGATTGAACTATGAATCGGATTTTGATGAGAATGAAGTTTTAGAGCTTGATTCCCAAGTTGTGCCGGAAACTAACCCCATTGATAGTATTGGGTGGAAACAAAAGGATGGGAAAAAAGTCATTGACATTGAGGAGGAAGAAGAAATGATGAAGTTTACTATTGATGATGTCGAAGATGAAATTGATTATTGGAGTAATGCCGTCTATTGCTTTATAATGGGAGCTAACCCTCCATGGGAAGTGATTGAAGGATATGTGAGGAGAATTTGGAAGGATCATGGGATTGATAAAATTTCCTTTCTCCCAAATGGAATTTTTGTAGTTCGGTTCAAGGAGAAGCATGCCAAGGTATCTGTTCTTAATCATGGAATGTTTATGTTTGACAACAAACCTCTTATTGTGAAAGAATGGACGCCTATGGCTAAAATGGACAAGGAAGATGTGCAAGAAGTTCCTATTTGGGTACAATTGCATGATTTACCTTTAAAATTTTGGGGCCAATGCCTACCCCGTCTAGCCTCTTTGGTGGGTCCGTATGTTAAATCCGACTTAGCTACGGAAGAGCGATCTAGATTGGGTTATGCCCGGGTCATGGTGTTGGTCAAAGTCGGGCATAAGCTCAAGAGCTCAATCAAATTCATTGATGAACTTGAGAATATTGTTGAGGTCATGGTTAAATATGAGTGGAAACCTATTTTGTCTAGTAAATGTAGAGGTTACGGTCATGAAGCTAGTGAATGCAAGAAGGAGGAATTAAAAAAGGCGAGATTGGATGCTTTGAAAAAGGCAAATGCGGACGGTGTCGTGACCAGACAACCTGTTGGGCAGACTGTGCAGCGGACTGCTGCTGTTCGGACTAAGACGGGTGCGGGGCCTGCTGGTGCGGTTCCTGTTGGTGCGGGTACTGCTGGGCTGCTGTCAGCTGCGGATGCTGCTGTTGTGGCTGGCAGCGCTGGTGCACAGTCTGTCCGGCTGCTGTCTGCCGCAAATGTTGTTGTTGTGGCTGCTGGCAGCGCTTATGCACAGCCTGTTCAGCATGCTGTTTTGCAGCCTGTCAGGAAACAGGCTTCTCTCTCCAAAAAAACTGCTGCCAGGATGCAATCTGTTACGATGAAGAGTGTTTTGGTAAACCCGGACATCCCATTCGTGGAGATATTAAGAGGTTCCCCAAAAAATTCGACATTGGAGGTAAAGGAAGGGGTTGGTTTGGAATTGGTTGTCCACGGACGTTCATAATATAGGATGTTGGAATGTTCGTGGTATGTGTAACATAAGTAAGCAGCGGGCTATTTGTGATTTTGTTAGGAAACAGCAAGTCGATATTTTTGGTCTACTTGAGACAAAAATTAAGAACAAATCGTATGCTAAAGTCCAGCAGAATATTTTCTCTGAATGGAGCATTACGACAAACAATCATTGTCATGAAGGAGGTCGAATTTGGCTTTTGTGGAAACATGAAAGGGTTAATTTGACGATTGTGGAGTATAGTAATCAAAGTATTCATATCAAAGTTATTACTTTATCGGGGAAAGATTATTGGCTTACTCTTGTGTATGCCTTCAATTTAGCCTCGGGGAGAATGGAACTTTGGAGAAGGCTTGAAGATTATGCTCGGAAAGGGCCTTGGATGATTATGGGGGACTTCAACTGTGTTGTAGAAGCTCGTGAACGTTTAGGGGGGACTTCTCCGGAGGAGGCTATGAGTCAATTTTTGAGACTGTTTGGCGAACTGTGAGGTAAGTGACTGTGAGGCTAGTGGGTCTTGGTTCACTTGGAATAATAAACATAGGGTGGCTGATACAAGGGTGTATAGTCGTATTGATAGGTGTTTATTCCCGAATGGGTTCGCGAATTTCATGCCTGAAGGAACTTTTGACCACTGCCCATGTATTGTGCAACTTGAGCACGCTCCGGTAAGGAAGAATCGTAGCTTCAAGTACATGAATATGTGGAGCAATGCGCCGAATTTTCGGTCTTGCATTGCTGATGTGTGGAAGGAGACGATCTTTGGGACGCCTATGTTTCGGGTTGTGAAGAAGTTGGGTAGTCTCAAAAGACCGTTGAAGATGCTGAATGCAGATTGTTTCTCGGATATAGAAAATCGGTGTATTCAGGCTGAACTCAGGCTTGACCAATTACAACAGCGACTCAGGTCTGACTTGTCTGTGGAACTAATGCAGGAGGAGAGCAAGATGAACGAGCAGGTTAGGGTTTTACAGGCTGCTAGGGCAGATTTTTGGAGTCAAAAAGTTAAGCTTAAATGGGTCCGTGATGGGGATGTCAACTCGGCGTACTTTCACGGCCTCCTTCAAGGACGTCGGGCTCACAACACAATAGCTAAGATTTCTGATGCGGCTGGCCTCGAATGTGATAATAAGGCCTCGATCGAGGATGCTTTCACGCGGTATTATCGCGAGCTGCTTGGTGATTCTCGGGTTGTTGAAGATATTGACTTTGACTTGATTAGACGGGGTCCCATTTGTTCACAGGAGAATAAAATGATTCTGGAGGCAACTGTGACACCGGTTGAGATCAAGCGGGCTTTATTTAATATTCCTCGGGATAAGTCGCCGGGTCCTGATGGTTTCTCGAGTCAATTCTTTATTGATTCGTGGGACATTATTGGTGAGGAAATCGTGAAGGCTATCCAGGATTTTTTTATCTCAGGTAAGCTTTTAAAACAGCTGAATTGTGCGAATATTGTTCTGATTCCTAAGGTGAATAGGCCTCAAAATGTGAAAGAATTCAGGCCGATTGCTTACTGTAATGTCTTGTACAAGTGTATTGCTAAAATTATGTGTGCAAGGATGGCTAAGATTCTGCCCCAGATTATCTCTCCTACTCAAGGAGGTTTTATTGAATGCCGAAGTATTGTGGAGAATGTGCTGATTTGTCAGGATTTGGTGCGTATGTACAAGAAGGGGCGGGTTTCGCCAAGATGCCTTTTTAAAGTTGATATTCATAAGGCGTATGACAGTGTCGGGTGGAGTTTTGTTGACCAGATGTTGAGAGCTTTGGACTTTCCTGACCACTTTCGTCGGTTGGTTATGGAATGTGTTGAGACCGTTTCCTACTCTCTTTGTGATAATTTTGGGTTCTTTCGAGGGAAAAGGGGGTTGAGACAAGGGGATCTCATGTCGCCTTTGTTATTCACGATTTGCATGGAATATTTCTCTCGAATTGTGAATTTTGGTAGAATGGATAGGAATTTTAAATTCCATCCGAAATGTGGTCCTTTGAAGCTGACTCATTTGCTCTTTGCGAATGATCTCCTCCTTTTTTGTAAGGGGGATCGGGAATCGATGGAATTCTTGTGGAGTGCTTTTGCAACCTTTAGCAGAGCCTCGGGTCTGCGCTTAAGTGTGAGTAAGTCTCATGCTTATTTCGCAGGGGTGGATGAGGACAGGAAAGCTGCGATTCTTCAGTTCTCGGGTTGCATTGAAGGTACGTTTCCTTTTCGGTATCTTGGGCTTCTTATCCAAAGTACTCGTTTAGGTAAACTTGATTGTGGAAAATTGACTTCCCGTATCACCTCAAGGATCACTAGTATTGGAGCCCGTAAGCTGTCATATGTTGGGAGACTGACTCTGGTTCAATCTGTTCTGTCTCAACTGCATAATTATTGGGCTATGGTGTTTATCATTCCTAAGTTCGTCATGGCTCGAATTATTTCACTATGTCGTAATTTCTTATGGGAAGGAGGCGTAGAAGGAAATAATCGAGCTTTGGTTAGTTGGGAGAAAATTTGTCGGCCTAAAGACGAAGGAGGTTTGGGAATTAGGGATATGTATATATGGAATGAAACTGCTGTGGCCAAGTTAGCATCGTGGGTTTTTGACCAGCCGGATCGTTTGTGGGTCCGGTGGGTTAATAGCATTTATATTAAGGGTGTGGGATGGTATGATTATCTACCGCATTCTGATGTAACTTGGGCCTGGAGGAAGATATGTCAGGTGAAAGGGAAAATAAAGAACAAGTTTGTGGATGGTAAGTGGTTTGGACTGGATTCTAGTTATTCGGTTGCGAGCGCTTACCATGATTTGCGTTCTCATCACCCGGTGGTCCCGTGGGCGAGACTGGTTTGGAGTGCGTGTCCCGAGGCATAGCTTCATTTCGTGGCTAGTGTTTCGTGGGGCCCTTAACACGAGGATGAAGCTGTTTAGGATCGGTGTCGCTGATACGGACCGGTGCTGTTTATGCGAGCTGGATGCTGAGAGCTTGGAACATATTTTCTTCGGATGCAGTTGGAGTTCTCGGATTATCGGTCTGTTGAGTAACTGGACGAAGAAACGAATCCCAAGTAACACGGGATTGGAATGGGCTACAAAATTGAGAGGCTCGAAGCTTCAGTGTAATGTTCTTCGGGCTCTGATCAATGCGACTATTTATCATATATGGAGGCAGAGGAATATTTGCAGATTTGAGAAAGTTATGCGGCATCCAAAGGAGATTGTTAAATTGATATTGTTGGATGTAAAGAGTAGGATTTTGTGTAAGATCAAATACCCTGTAACTGCTAAGGATGCTAGGTGGCTGCATATCTTGATGTAGTCACTGTTTTTTGTTTGTTTTCTCCTCTTTTTTAATCTACTTACCTTTTACCAAAAAAAATAAAATAATAATAATAATAATAATAATAATAATAATAGCTAGTTTAAACGTGTAAACTATCTCATGAATTGAGAAGGCTTGAGCTTTGGTATTTATGAAAATGGGTTATCAAGTTTATACTATTAAACAAAAATACATTAAGAATATATTATAAAAATATATTGAACTCAATGTAAAAATATATTCAGTATGTCTATTTTTGACTATGTTTGATAATTTTAAAATTAGAAAATTTGGAACACTAATAAATTTTTTCTATATTATCCGTAAAGAAAAATAGTATGAATTTAAAACTGTGATTTTGATTTTCGTCATAGTATTCAGAAAAAAAAAAGAAAAAAAATAAAGCGAGCACATCGATTCCAAATTTTGTTATAAAGGGCTCAAATTTTATGATTTTGCCTAGGGTCTCAAATTATTCAGGAACGACTTGTCTATGATACTGGAGTTAACAACTTCCCTAGTGCCATGGCCATCATGTTTTCCTTCTTAAGTTTATCCATTTTCGTAATTGTAATTATGTTTATTCGATGTGTGGTACGACGTTGTTGTTTCGAAGGGGGGCCCGTGTTGCACCGACTCTCCCCGAGATCGAGCTAGGCCCTGCTTAGGGCTTTGTCTTATATTTTGATAAAAAATTATGTACAGTTACTATGTAAGTACGGGTATAGTATTCATAAAAACTCACTTAAATAAGGACGTTTAACCTTATATAAAAGCATGATTATTGTTATTACTGGTTTAATTGTTTTAAATAAGGGTTATTTAATGGGAATAATATCAACTATGAGTGTGCTTCTTAAATTAATCCAAACTATACGTAATCTCATTTTAATACGAACTACGCCTTTATTAACATCATTTTGCTATGGGTGACCGGTTACTTGTTGAAAAAAAAATCCGAAAATTCATCTTTCATTTCATTTTCAATTAGTCTTACAGACGCTATGAAAAAAAATATTTTTATTGTAATTTTAACTTTCACGATGACTGCAACGGACCTAATAAAACCCTAGAAAATTACAACAAGTCACTGTGACCGGTAATAGCAAGTCATAATTTCATACATAGCAAAGCGAGATTGATGAATGCGTAGTTCATATTAAAATGAGATTACGTATAATTTGGATTATTTTAAGAAGCACACGCATAGTTGGTATTATTCCTATGAAATAACCCTTTAAATAATTGTCATTAGACATTTTTTTTTTGGAGAATGACAAGCGAAAGCAACATATTTTTTTTTGTAAGTGCGAATTAAAAAAAAATTGTATTAATTGAATATTTATTTATATTTGTAATTTAAAATAGGGTTATTTCATGGGAATAATACCAACTATACGTGTGCTTCTTAAATTAATCCAAACTATACGTAATCTTATTTTAATACGAACTACGCTTTCATTATGCTCGCTTTGCTATGGGTGACCGGCTACCTATTGAACCTCTCTTATTCAACTCTTCTTCTTCTGATTCACATTTCGTGTTCATTTTCGGCCATTGATAAAAAAAAAATTAACTTTTCCAAAAATTCATCTTTCATTTCCCTTTCAATTAGTTTTATAGAAACTATGAAAAAAAAAATATTGTAATTTTGGCTTTCACGATGACTACAACGAACCTAATAAAACCCTAGAAAGTTACAACAAGTCACTATGACCGATAATACCAAGTCATAATTTCATACATAGCAAAGCGAGATTAATGAATGCATAGTTCATATTAAAATGAGATTGCGTATAGTTTGAATTATTTTAAGAAGCACACGCATAGTTAAGATTATTCTCATGAAATAACCCTTTAAAATATTATAAGTATTAATTTTTTAATTACACTAGTCGTTTCTATGTTGCTATTGTTTTGTTCTTCTAATGTAGGAGTATGTATTTAGTTGATATTGGTCTCTACCAATGTTCATTTTACGTTCAAAAATGCTATAGGCATTCACAAGGGAAATAATATTGTTCTAGAGCAAGACGGTTCATAAGGTCTTTTTACGCAACTTCTTGCTTTTTAGGAGTTATAGATTAGAAAGGGTATCGTCCCTTCAACTTATGCTTCAACTCTACTCTAATCTGATTCGGATCGCTAATTGAATAAATGAAATTACTAATTAAAATGGACACGGAAAATAATAATAATGAAAACCGAGTCTTGACTGAAATAGTAAATGCTGGAACTTTGAGAAATTTGATACTAAATATTTACAGTAAACTATAAACTAAAACTAAACTAAAAAAATAGATGAATGCATGATGAGTTAAAAGATGAGTAAGCTATCGTATTTATACTAATCCCAGGATTAATAAAACTAACCCACTCTCCCTACTAAGTACAGTCTGTACAGAGGCGTCTTAATAGATTTGGAGGCCCAGTTCGAGTCTTGAGTTTGAGGTAGATGGAGTAGACTCAAACCACCCCACTACAAGTCACATATGTAGACATTATCTCATAATTTTATATATAAAGTAACTATTCAGAAAGAGGATTATGAGGCCCAACAAAATTGGAGGTCCAGTTCCCCTGCTCGCCCTGAACCTCCTCTGGGCCGCCCCTGACTAAGTATTACTACTCCCTTAATCCCACTAACTTACGTAAATAGTGCGTTTCTATTTTGCAAAAGAATTAAGAAAATATTAAAATAATATTAAAAGTACAATTAGGGACAAATTAACACTTAATTATACAAAATGTCTTTTCACAATGTCATACGGTGTAAATATGTTAATAGAATAAGAATAGTTTGATCCAAAAAAATGAAATAAAAAGGAAAGAATGTCAATTGGATTTGAAAAACTCAAAAAGAAATACGTACCCTTTGTATATGAACGCAGAGAGTAACAAACATCTTTTTAGATATGACAACATCTTTATTTATTTTTGTTCCACAAAGAGCTAGCACACTTAGTCAGTACAATATATGGGAGGATTTGAACTTAAGACCTACTATCTCAGAACACTGTTGATAGACCCGGAGCGCATCTTATCGACTAGGTTAATAGATAAACTTATATAAAATCAATATGGAGTTTACATACACAAAAATCAATTAATACGAAGCTAGAATCAATATGAAGTTTGTAATTAAAATGGGTTGCAATCATAAACTTGTCCATTCTTCGCCTGTAAATTTTTTTTTTAATTAGAAAAAAAAGCGATATACATGATAGAAAACTTAATGAAAAAGCTAGGAATAGAATGAACATTTCGACATTCAAAACGAGTGAAGGGGAAGGTCGAAAGGAATTAGGAAATCGACCATTATAACATAAACTCGACATTACTATATCGACATTAATATGCTTTGTATAATCAATAAGGTCTTTGTTGAAACTAAGGGGTGTTTGGTTGGAGCTTTTGAAAGTATTACTCCCTCCGTTCCAATGAATTGTTTGCCTTTGCTTTCGGCACCAAGGACCAGAGATTCAATTAGAAGGTGACATGTGGAGCCAAGAGTCGAATTACACATAAAAAACATTTCTTAAATAGAAAGGCAAACAATTCATTGAGACGCCCCAATATAGAATAGGCAAACAATTCATTGGGACGGAGGGAGTACTTCGTACATTTATTCTAGTGTTTGGTTGATAAGTTTTGGAATGAAGTTAGGAACTAAAGGGTTCCAATTCCACCATAACTCTTTGGAATCTCAATTCTCAAGCTAAAGTTATTTAAATATCAGCAAGTTTCCATTGTAACGGGCAATTCGTCACAAGCTTACAATAGTGTAAATATTATCCGTGTGGTAGATAAGACAAAACATATTGTCACTTCTTAGGCATTTTGCATTTGTTTTATCAATATCACGTAGGTAGTACTTGACCTGTCGCACGTTTGCGACGGATATGTTCGTCACAAGTAAGAATTTGTGTTTAAATAATATCTTCCTATAGATCATTTAAAGGTATTTTTGCCAACAACACCAAGCTAGAGTTATCTATATTGATGTTAAAAGTAATACTCCATCTGCTTCATTTGATTTTTTACGTTTACTTTTTCAAACTTGTTTCAGTACAGTGGATTCTTAGTTTTTAATGAATATCCCCTTTTAATACTTTTCACACTAATCCACATCCTTTTCCTTATCCAATTAACCATGTTACCCATTAATATGTACACCCCGTTCCATTTGATTGTTTGCATTTGTTTTCAGGGCACTATATTTATAAGTGAGTGAAATCGTCACTGTAACTTCTAGTATATAAGATAAAATATAGTCATGTGAAATCTTGTTTAAATTGTCTAATCGAGTACGTTATAATATCAAATTTTTATAATTTTTAGAACTGCATAACTAAAGATATAGACAAAAGAAAGCGTGCATTGACAAGTGTGAAAAAAGCAAATGCAAACAATCAAATGGAACGGATGAAGTATTGTTTACGGGCGTTGAATCCGGAAAATACCGGGTATATGTTACAACTTGCAAGGTCGGTATAAGTTACCATTAGCCATATTCGATTCAATATTCATGTAATAAGATATAAATGGTTAACTAAAAGACAAAAGTGGTATCTCAATAATTTATTGAGAGACTGTCTCTCCATAAAAAATTTCATATAATTTCAGCAACTGTAATTAAATACAGATCACATATGTCATTGATTCATCTTTACTAGCAATATATCTACTTCAATATATTGTGCATTTATTATTTCATAATAAGTATTTTTCATTTGTATATTTTAATTAGAATAACAAGAACTCCATATTAGTTGATATAATCATGTCACTCACAGGAACAACAATAATTCTAGTTGTCTTATGCTCGTTATTCTACTATGGTGTTTGTCGTGCACCCATTATCGAGCCAACTTCGGTAAAGTCCATTAAGGTAATTTTATTACTCGAGATGGATCACACATGTACATAATTTACATGTAACGTATTTATTTATTTAGTATAGGATTTATTATTTTGCAAACAAATAATGGACAAGTTTATCAGAATAAAATTTGATAAATTATTATGTAAACGATATCCGAGTCTTGTGGGTTGTGGCTATAAATTTTAATTCTATGGAAGTGTTTCATTTATAATAATAGTGGGTAGTTAATTTTTTTTAGTGCAACCTAATTAGTTAAGAAGTATTTTCAAATCAATATTTTAATCTCAAAAAAATTGTGTTGTTAAGGCATCATCAATTGTTTTAATTTATAAAATAAGTTAATTACAAAGTATAAAAATTAAAACTGTTTTAACATGGACAAGAAATATTAAAAATTAAACAACTACGGAGTTCTAAAATAAATATCACTCAGTTTTTTTTTTTTCCCGACTTTTGACTACTTAAATTTTCGATCATTCTTATAATCTTATATTTAAGATGGTCTTATATACAAACCGTAACAATTAAATGTATTGTGAAAATGTGGAATCTGGACAGGCCCCAAAAAACATCTCCGAAATTCAAGGCCAAGATGGCATTCATACATCGATCCAACCTCAATGGTCATCCGATAACGCAAAACATCACTGCGTAAGATATCCTCCCTCCTTCTCAGTCGATAGTTTACATTTTTCTTTATTGAATGTGTTAGTAATAATTTAAATTTTTCTCTTTTTTTTTTTGTAAGTTATACACTCTACTTTTTAATAAATTTACCATAAATCTGTCTCATTGACTTTACCACCTTAATTTTTGTTTATAAAGCAAACATAAAGTACTTATTGAAACGGAGGGAGTATTCTCTTAAAAGACAGTCGTATACTCCGTAATATTTTATTATCGGATTATAGTTGGCCTAGGCGAATACCTATTTACGCTTTTTAATTGCTTTAGTAGTTTATGTTGAGATTTATCCGACTTCTGTTATTGACCAAAAAAAATACTCCAAATGTTCCATCTATTGGTACATGTTTGCTTTTTTGACACTATTCATAGGTGATACGAGTATTCAATATAACTTCTACTATAAAATATAAGATATATAATAGTCATGTGTGATCCTGTTTAAATCGTCTAATTGAATACATCATGAATATTAAAGTTTTAAAACATTTAGTAATACATAACTAAATATATACTCTTTCTGTTTCGGTCATTTGTTGTCTTTTGATTAAAATATACTCTTCACAAATAATATAAAAGAACAACAAATGACAGAGACAGAGAGAGCATACAAAAGAAAACAAGCATCGACGTACGTGCATAAAGTAAACGTATACAATTGGATGGAACGAAACGGAGGGAGTAATACCTCTTGAATTATATCTTGTACTTTTTGTACCTATATTAGATTATTGATGATTTTAATAGAATATAAATATAATACTAGTTGGACCTCGACCATCAGGTTAAATTTTTGGTTGAAATGATTCATTTAAGATGATGTCAGAGTCGAGTTCTAATCAGGTTGTGCACCCAGACTGCTTCAAATCATTGTTATTTGTTTGAAAACAGAAAGCTTTAATACGGACAAGGGCAGATAACGCCAAGAGATTTTTGGGAACTCGAGCATCTGTATCTTTTTATAAATCAAAAGTCCAAGCAAGTCAATGGTCAGCGAGTCGGATGAAGCTTTCAAATGGTCCAGAGAGTATTGAAGCGGGTTGTATGGTTAGTTAAAATAATTTACTTATACTCTGAGTAGAATACCTAGAATTAATCTTAATATTGCTTCGATCTATTCAAGATGAATATTAATTTCCATTTTAATAAAAAATCGACTGATAATTTTGTTGGACATATAGGTCAATCCTATCGTATTTAATGATTATGAAGCTCATCTATATGCAAAATTTGTTGTGAGTATATTCTTATTTGTTCTAAATAATACTCCGTATTTTTTTATTTTTTTTAATGTTAAATACTTATAATTTCTAAACGTATTCACATTATTGTTGTTGTTGTTGTTGTTGTTGTTATAGGTAAATGGAAAAGAATGCATCAACACACAATGTCCAGGTTTCGTACAAGTGGATCCGAAAATAGTTTTAGGCATTATTCCTCCTTATTATTCAGAAATTCGTGGTCGTCAAATTGAAGGTGACTTAAGCATCGAAAAGGTAACTAAACTTATCTTAACATAATATCGAAAATATCTTGTTCTAGTGGCTAAGATTATGAATCCTAACATAATACGAGTAACATTACTATTTCTACGTCATAATTATTTTGTTATTGTTACGTGAATTAAAGGTAAATAAGATTAGATTGGATGCTATGCATTGTTCTAATCGGTATTTGAATAAATTGAACTTTTGTTCGCCTTACTTGTGAATTGTGATCGAGTTACCCATATTAATCGATTTGTATTACATTTTGTGTCATGAATCGATTTAGGGGCAATAACGGATCACTGAGTTTCGGGCCACCATAATACACATTGAATTTTCTACCGTTTGATGTTCGTTATGATTTTTCTAGTTAAAATGTTCATTATATTTGATTACGGGTGATGATTCAAAATTTTATACCGAGTACTTTGCTATATAATGAATTAATACAAAATTATTGCTCGTACTATTGAAAGAATTAACGAAAAAAATCATGAATGAAGTTGGGGTCTTTTAAACGAGTATAAAAATTATTTTCGTTATCGTGTCCATAAATTCAGTTAGAATCAATTTAATTGAAATGTTTAGCATTGTTCGAATACGTAAAATTCAACCCCATTCGATTCAAATTGTAAAGGGTTTCATATAATTCAGATTATATCATATAAGTGATTGGACAAAAAATGTAGATAAATATTTTACGAGTAAATTAAAAATTACTCCCTTTTAAAATATCAATTTTAAAATTTACTCCCTTTTAAAAATTTTGTTAAAAAATAACTCCAAAATCTATCAAAAGTTCAAAAATTGCTCCCAAATTTTTTTTTAGGACGAAAATGTCCTTGGCTAGAGGGTGAGGTGAAGTAATATGACATAAAAAAGTTAGGGGCATTTTTGTCCAAAAATTATATTTTAGAGTAATTTTTGAACTTTTGATAGATTTTGGGAGTTATTTTTAACAAAAAAAGGAGTAAATTTTAAAATTTGTATTTTAAAAGGGAGTAATTTTTAATTTACTCATATTTTAAATCTATTTTTTGAATTTCGATATATTTTAATTGCAAAATCTTCACTCCACACCATACCGCTTTGATGATATATAGTAGATTAGTAGTATAACATTGCTAAAAATAAATTTTTTTTTTTGTGAAAATGTTAGCACCAAGACGACGGGAACTGGTGGTTATCGATGTACCCCCAAATCGACGTAAAGATTCAGATAGGATATTGGCCTAAGAGCTTATTCACATCATTAGCTGAAGTAGCGTCTCAAGTAGAATGGGGAGGAGAGATCAACAATCCTTGGGCAAAATACCCCCAACCTGAAATGGGTAGCGGGATTGTAGCATTTGATGATATCAAAATATCTGCGCATTTATATAGAGTTACCGTTATCGATCAAAATTATTATCAAAATGGTTTGCCGCCCACGGATACCGAGAAAGAAAATGATTGTCCCCTCTATTACAACAGTTTGGATATTGGTTACCAAGGTGATGCTCGGGGTCGTGTTATGTTCTTTGGTGGTCCAAACGGCATACATTAATCGTAAAATTGTTCGAATCAGATAGAAGAAATATGGAGTACTAAAAATAATTATTGATTGTTGAAATAATATTGCCTCCTTATTGTGATGTTGTACTCTAACTTGAGAAGAGAAGAAAGAGAGAATGGAGTGAAAGCTAAATAAAATATGTGATGATTTTGGTTATTTTTTTTTGGTTATTGTATGACAATAATAACAATTATAAGGGTGTTTCTTAAAATAATCTCAACTATACGTAATCTCGTTTTAATATGAACTATGTTTTCATTAATCTCATTTTGCTATGGACAAAATTATGACCTGCTATTACTGGTAATAGTGACCGGTTGTGACTTTCGAGGGTCCTTGAGCGTTCCGTCGTCGTTCATGAAAGCCAAAACAATAAGAAAATTAAAACATTTTTTCATGACTTCTATAATACTAATCGGAAAAAAAATGCAAGATGAATTTTGGAAAGATTTTAAAAAAAATTTAACCAATAGCCGAAACTAAAGAAGAAGGTTCAACCAGTTTTCCAGGTAACCGGTCACATATATCAATGAGAGATTAATGAAGGCATAGTTCATATTAAAACGAGATTATGTATAGTTGAGATTAACCTAAGAAGACTCCTTATAGTTGGTATTATTGTCATGAAATAACCTTTTTTTTTACCTTTTATACTAGTATTATTTATGATGAATATTTTAATTTAAGTTAAATAAATGACTGAAACATAGGGAGTATAAATGAAATGTATTTCGTAATTAACTTTGACTAGCTAATAAGTACTACGTAACAAACTGGTAAAACTTATTAACTTGCGTAAAAATGATACTTCATTCAATTCTTTACGTGAATTACCTTTTTGTGAGGAGAAAAGGTATGCTAGGTAAAGAAATACTATCAACAAGTTTCCACTGTAAAGAACAAGCCGTCACAAGCTTACGATGGTGTAAATATTATCCATATGGTAGATAAGACAAAACAGATTGCCACTTTATAGGCATTTTGCATTTGTTTTATCAATCCCACATGGGTAGTACTTGACCTGTTGCACATTTGCGACAGATATGTTCGTCACAAGCAAAAATTTGTGCTTAAATATCTTCCCATAGATCATTTAAAGGTATTTTGCCAACAACCCCAAACTAACCTCTGTATCAACAGACAAGTATCATATCCACTACACCACGTTAATGCTTCATGTTAAAATTGTATGAACAATGTACATATTGAGGCCCTCACTTGTTTGGGCCCCGGTTCCTTGAACCGGACCGAACCCCATATGGGCCGGCCCTGAGGAAATTGATAAATACAGTCCTTAGGGTTGTATGTAAGACACCAAAAGAGAAAAAAAAAAGTTAAGATATACTCGTATGCATTAATTACATCAATGTTTGTGCAATTTGGTTTTCAATTTCTAGATTTATGCCAATTTAAGAAGATTTTAGGGTTGTATTTAACAAAACCATAAAATTAATACTTCATCCGCTCCATTTGATTATGTACGTTTATTTTTTCACACTTGTTCCAATACAGTGGGTTCTTAGTTTTTAACGAATACCCCTTTTAATACTTTTCACACTAATCCACGTCCTTTTCATTATCCAATTAACAATATTACCATTAATATGCATTATTTTTAGGCGTTGAATCTGGAAAATATATGTTACAACTTGCAAGGTACTCCGTATAAATATATCGATAACTTATTGAGAGACGGTCTCATCATAATTATTTTATCATATATTTTCAACAGCTATAAATTAAATACAGATCAAATATGTCATGGAATCATCTTTACTAGCAATATGTCAAAATATTAATACTTCAATTAGTTGTGCATTTATTATTTCATCTTCTCTATAATTTTCCACATTTCCTATTTTGTTAACTTATCTATTATCTTCCACTTTCTTTTTTAGTACTCCCTTTATTCAAGTCGAACCTTCTCTTATTTCTTTTTAGGACGTTCAAGTTCAGTCTTTCCATTTTCAGTTTTGTCATTATTTTAATATTAAACAAATACTTTAAAACCTTACATATTTATTATCTACCCTACATTTTATATTAAACAAATACTTATTTGTATCTTTAATTCTCTTAATAAACAAATACTCCGTACATTCTTAAAACTTGTGCATAAAGTGAAAGGGTAAGTTCTACTTATTATTTGTGGTTCAATCCATAAACCATTGTGGAAGATATAAAAGAAGTGGACGGAGTATTTTTCATTTGTTTATTTTTAATTAAAATAACAAGAACTTCATACTAGTTGATAATCATGACACTCACAAAAACAACAATAATTCTAGTTGTCTTATGCTCGTTATTCTACTATGGTGTTTGTCGTGCACCCATTATCGAGCCAACTCTGGTAAAGTCTATTAAGGTAATTTTCTTAGTCGAGACGAATCACACATGTACATAATTTACATGTAACGTTATTTATTTATTAACGGATTTATTATCTTGCAGACAAAGAATGGACCAGTTTTTTTTTTTTATTATTAAGAATGGACAAGTTTATCAGAATAAAATTTGATAAATTACTATGTAAACGATATCCGGTCTTGGGGGTTATAGTTATAAATTATTATTTTATGGAGGCATTTCATTTTTAATAATAATGGATACCTAATTTTTTTGGTGCAACCTAATTAGTTATTTGTAAATCATATTTTAATCTCCAAAAACTTGTGTTGTATTGTGATGCATCAATAAAATAACTTAATTAGAAAATATAAAAATTAAAACAGTACAAAATATTAAAAATTAAACAACTATGGAGTAGTAAAATAAATATTACTCCGTATATTCAATTTTTCATTTTTTGTTTTCGACTTTTGACTAATTAAATCACCGGTCATTCTTATATGGAGTATTTAAGATGGTCTTATATATAAACCGTAAGAACTAAATGTATCGTCGAAATGTGGAATATGGACAGGCCCCAAAAAATATCACCGAAATTCAAGACCGAAGCCAAAGCAAGTTTGGACAAGCCAACGCAAAACATCACTGCGTAAGATAACCTCACACTGTCTCAGTCGATAGTTGACACTTTTCTTCATTGAGTGTGTCGGTAAATAGTTTTTTTTTGTTAAGTTATATACAATCTACTTTTTTGCTTTTTAATAAATCGATTTTTCTAACGTGTGTCCACTGGGCACACATTAACTCATAATTAACATACTTAAATAACATTAGTGTGATTCCTTGTTTGATTAGCATCTCAATGTTTGTATAGTGGTCACACACGTTAGAAAAATCGTTAATAAATTTACTACAAGTATAAATCTTCCCTCATTACCTTTACCACCTTAATTTTTGTGTATAATGCAAACGTAGTACCAGTTAATTGAGACGGAGAGAGTATTCTCATGCAAGACGGTCTTCCAATATTTTATTATCGGATTATAGTTGGCCTAGGCGAATACCTCTTACGCTTTTTAATTGTTTGGGATTTTCTACATGGTACTCTCGTGTTTTTAGTTTTTCTATATGGTACCCATGCACTTTTATAATAATCACAAATGGTACCACTCACTTTTAGGATATTGTGTCTCTATACCATTAATGATGTTTTTCGTTTTCTTTGACTTTCTCTTTCCGTTAGTTGTACTGTGTTACTTTAACTATATTTAAGTGATTGTTTATGTTAATCTTAAATCTTTTTTTATAAGCAACACAATTAACGAAATTATCTTTTTCTAACGCAACTTTACTTGATCCTAACGTATTTTTCTTAATATTTCCAAATTTACCTTTATTATAATTCACAGTTCTCTCAACCGAGAACAATTTTTCTCTCATTTGCATACAACTATTCAAACCACAATTACAAATCGATTATGAGTACTGATTCAATTAGTGATGAAGTAATCAACGTTTTACCTAAATTACTTGTTTGGTTACAGTAATTACTTTTTATAATTACTCTTTAATTGAAAATGAATGATTAAACTAGGGTTTTGTTACTTTTTTTTCTTCTAATTGTTATTTAATTGAAATTGATGGACTAAATTAGGAGAATCAATCATTAGCCCTAATTCAATTAATGATGAACTAATCGTCATTTTCCCTAAATTAATTGTTTGGTTACATAAAAATTACTTTTTTCTAATCAAAATGTAATTGAAATTGAAGGATTAAATTAAGGTTTAGTTACATTTTTTTTCTAATTATTGTTTATTTGCAATTGGTGAAGTAAATTAGAGTTTATGGAACAAAATGGAGGGTGGTGGTGGTGGTCACGGTGGTGGTGGCCGACGGGGTGGGTGGTCGGATTTGATTAGGTTGAATTTCAATTAAATTTGGATTTTTGTTTTTTTAGAAGAAACGATAAACTAAGATCGAAATGAAAGGTGAAATGAGAGGGGTAATATCGTCTCACCAGGTTAGATTGAGTAAAACTTCGTTAGGAAAAAACACTACCCAAACTAAGGTGGTGTTTGGCCATGCTTATGTACAAGAGTTTCTCCTTTTTAAAAGGAGCTTATTGATAAGCTATTTCTCGGAAAAACTGCATTGTTTGGTTATCGTTTTCCAAAATAACTTTTCTAAAAGAGTTTTTTTACTAAACAAAATGAAAAATGAAAAATGAAAAATTATGCTTTAAAAGTATATCAAGATGGATCTCTATATGTAGAGAATGCAAAAATGTGAACAAATTACTATTTATATTTTTTTATTAAAATCTTTGCAACATACAAATTAATTATTTATACATTAAAGTGTCTTTGAAGAAAAGTAGAAGTAGAAGCATCAATTTGATGCTTCTACTTTTGAGGGCAAAAAACTGATTTTGGGTTTTTAAAAAGTAGTTTATAGGATGCAAAAGATATGTGTTTGGCCAAATAGAATTTTTTAGAAGTAGAAGCTGATAAAAAAAACTAGGCCAAACACCACCTAAAAACATATGGACACCACATAGAAATTATTTTTAGTGATTTGTTATGCGATTTATCCCACCTCATTTCTTGACCAAAATATAAATATTACCTCTCAGTACTTAAATATTATTTTGTATTTTTTTTATACCTATACTAGTGACAATTTGATGATTTTAATAGAACATAATATAATAGTTGGACCTCTGTTATCAGGTTAAGTTTTTTTTTTTTTGAAATCATGAGGTTAAGTTTTTTGGTTGAGATGATTCATGTAAGATGAAATCAGAGTCGAGTTCGAACCAACATTTGCACTGACCACTCTTAGCTTCAAATCGTTGTTATTTGTTTGAAAACAGAAAGCTATAATACGGACAAAAGCAGATAACGCCAAGAAATTTTATGGAACACGAGCATCTATATCTATTTTTAAACAAAAAGTCGATGAAAGTCAATGGTCAGCGAGTCGGATGAAGCTTTCAAATGGTCCGGAAAGTATTGAAGCGGGTTTAATGGTTGGTTAAAATAATTTATCTATACTCCGTAAATACGAAAAAATATCGTTAGTAGAATACCTAGAATTAGTCTTGATATTGCTTCGATCTATTGAAGATGAATAATTATTATTATTTTTCGTTTTAATAAAAAATTGAATGATAATTTTGTTGGACATACAGGTCAATCCTGCCGTATTCAATAATTATGAAGCTCATCTATATGCAAAATTTGTTGTAAGTTTATTCTTATTTGTTTTATGTAATATTGTACGCCGTATATAATATTAAATGTTACTCCGTAAATACTTACGGTTTTTAAATTTATTCACATTATTATTATTATTATTATTATTATTACATAGGTAAATGGAAAAGAATGCATCAACCCACAATGTCCTGGTTTCGTACAAGTGGATAAGGAAACTGTTTTAGGCGTGGTTCCTGATGTTTATTCACAAATTCACGGTCTTAAATATGCATGGTTCATAAGCATTGAAAAGGTAACCAAACTTATCGTAACATGTTTTCTTCTTTTCACTAACATCTTTTCGGTAGCATATTTTCATTTTTTTTGGATATTTTCTATAAAATCTTTCTATTTATTTTTTGGGTTTTTTCTCTAAAATCTTTCTCTTTCATTTGTGATACAAAATACGTAGTACGATGTTAGAAATAACCGAACTTTTACTCCACACAACCACAACCACACACTGTTTTTCCTTAAAATTTTGTGCCCTAAAGCACCAAGAAGATCATACTGAAAAGGAGAAAGTAATACTTTCTTCGATTTTAAGTGATGATTTTCTTGTGTGTATAATATATATGAGAAATATTATATTGAAACGGGACAATCATTTAAAATCAGAGGTAGTAACATTTAGAAATATATTTCTGTCTTTATTTTTTTTGTTATGTTGATTAAAGTAAATAGGTGAATTGGATACTAATCCATATGAGTTTTTGTGCATCAATTTTGAATCGGATTAAATTTGATTAATTGTACTTGTGTGTTTGCCTTACTGTCTTAGTTTTGTTTTTGGTTCGATTGTGAAATGTGAATTATGATCGAGTTAGCCGTCTTGATTGATTTGTATTACATTTTGTGTCGTTAATCAACTTAGGGGTAATATCGGATCATTGAGTTTCGGGCCACCATAATCCACATTGAAATTTCTA
Organism: Agrostemma githago; assembly: GCA_958450325.1. NCBI lineage: Eukaryota > Viridiplantae > Streptophyta > Magnoliopsida > Caryophyllales > Caryophyllaceae > Agrostemma > Agrostemma githago. The sequence continues at coordinate 75,143,661 of OY288246.1, forward strand.
CCGTTTAATGTTCGTTATAATTTTTCTAGTTAAAATTTTCATTATATTTGGTTACGCCGTTATGGCCTTACGGATGATGCCCAAAAATTTATTACCAAGTACTTTGCCATATAAAGAAGAGTAAATTAGAAATTACTCACTTCAAAGATGTGTTTATTAAAATTTATTCCCTTATGAATTTTTTTTAATATTTTACACCAAAAAAGATGCAAAACTTCAAAATTTACTTGCAAATAACTATTCCGATGATTTTATGATTTTATTGACCGAAATGTCCTTCATTAGTAGTACGCCCCTTCCCCACCCCACCTCATCCTCATTTCAACTTTCTCATCTCTTTCAGTCCCAATTCCAGGAGAACCCTAAATTCTCAAATCGAAAATCACCAATCCCAAAACTCGAGTCGGATTAGTGATTTGCAAGTAAATTTTGAAGTTTTGCATCTTTTTGGGAGTAAAATATTAAAAAAAAAATCATAAGGGAGTAAATTTTAATAAACGCATCTTTGAAGAGAATAATTTCTAATTTACTCTTGTGGACATGACATAGGTCCACCCCGACGCGGCCACGCGCGGGTTTGGGGAGGCGAATGAATCTCCATATGAGATAGGTCGAATTGAATTTTAAATCGAAGTAGGAGTCGCCACCGAATTTTATGGTTATTCGGAACCATTCGAACCCACTCTATGTCGTAGTGGGCCACATTTAAAACATGGCCCATTTCCGATGTCAGAGCTTATCGGGTTCGTCCCTTAGCATTTGATACCGATACCGATACCGACATTATCGGACATCGTGTATTGAATGACTCTCGTTGCCAATGGATTCGGACATCCGGAAACCATGGTTCTGAGTAAGGGGTTAGGGTACGTGTTGGGAAGTTCATTGAGAACACCCAACCCCGCCCGCACTTAGCGGCCTTTACTAAGATATCGTTCGTTTTTTACGTACACGCGTTAGTTCGACGATTGAATGATATGCAGAGATTATTTTCCTAAGGCATGTGAGAAAAATAAATAAATGGGTTGCTAAGTCGTTTAATGCATATTAAACTAATAACGTCAAAGTTATTTTAGCATGTGAAGTCGTTTTAGTCTAATAAAACGAAGAAATAAATAAATTGCTACAAACACGAGAAAACGAGTTAGTAACGATTGAATAATTTGAATAAAGACACAAATAAATAATATGCATGATTTTTGAAAAGATTTATGTCACGTGATGGATTAGCACGCATTGACCGAGGTCAAAGAAAAAGTATTTATCGAAATATGTCACGAAAGTCGCTTTTTATGTAAGGTTCGAAAAGAATAAAAAATAGAAAAGCGAGGAAACGAAAAAAAAAAAAGACCCGGCGAACCAGGCTGCTGCGCGAGTCGCCTGACAGGCGCGCGACCCGCGTGGCGGCCTGTTCGGGTTTTTTATTTTGTCGAAAATCGTTTAGTTTATATAAATCACGTATAAATATGGATTAATTTATGTCCGATTCATATTTTCGATATTCGTCGTATTCGACATTCGATTATGAAATCGATATCGAATAGTCGGAATGGATAAAAAAAGTTATAGGAAAAATCGTTTTATAGAAAAAGCGATGTTTAAGAAAAAGTCGAGGAAAACGAAGAAGAAAGGGGCGTGGATTCAGCCCGCCGTGCGAGTCGCCTGAGGGTGGCGCGGCTCGCACGGTTTGCTGTCCCGGTTCGGTTTTTCGAGAAATTGTTAATTTCGATAGATCGCGTATAAATATGAATTAATTTATACTCGATCTATGCTTTCGATATTCGTTGTATCCGATATTCGATTATGAAATCGATATCGAATACTCGGAATGATTTTTTAGAAAAGCTTTGAAAAGAGTTTGTTTTTGAACGAAAAGTTTAAAAAAAGAATTTTGAACGAAAAAAATGTTAATTCTCTCCGCGTATAAAATCGTCGAATTTTGTTTAAAAAAAATGTAACGATTTTATTTAGCATCAACGAGAATGAATTAATTTTGTTCTTGTTTGATACGATATTCGATTAGAGAATCGATATCGTATTTTAAGAACGTTGTATAAAAATAGTTTTTCGTAGTATCGATATTAGGAATAATAAATATGCGACGAACGACCCGTATTAAAAAAACGGACTAAAGACACGACCGAAAAAAGACGAGAGAAAGGAAGAGAGAAAAAAGAAGAATCGGGTTTGATTTACACCATCAACCTACCTGCTTTGTTTTCTCGGAATAAGGCTCGTCGGAAAGCGGTTTAGTCTTGGGAGCGTTGAGATGATGCGGGATGAGTTAAGGTGTGTGTTTGGTCGTGTAATGGGACGTGTGATTGGACGGTTTCTCGGGGCTTCGAGGCTTCTTCGGGAATGTGTCGGGATTTGCCTTGAATTATTTCTACTAGATATCGAGGATGTATGTGTATTATGGCTGTAAAAACCGTGTCAAATCGTGTTCAAAACGTGTCCTCTTGTGTTGGACAAGAGGTCCTATTTATAGGAGTCGAGGTAGTCTTGCTTGTGTGACAAGAAATACCGGTTTGGATAGGAAATACGAGAGTTCGAGAGGAAACCAAAGTCTCGTTTCTTGGTGAAGAAGCCAAGTATCTCGGCTGGTGGGGGAGTGTTTCGGCTGTTTTGGATGTCTTGGCCGAGTATTTGGAGCTCGGTCGGTGTCTGATTCGGTTTCTGGATAGAATTCCTACTTGAGGTCGAATTCTACCTTTAACGGAATTGTTTAATGTTTATTGAAGCTGATATTTTGTCGTGTTTGAGTCCAAACCGGACGTGTAGTGTCTCGGTTGGCTCGCGGGTTTCGGAAAAAATATCTTTGACCGGGTTTCGACTCGGTCGCTAAAAGACGGTTTTACCTCTGGTGTCGAAATCGACCCAAATTAGTCTTATTTGACTCGAAACGACCCACTGGGCCTGGATTTGAGGTTGGTTTTGTAAGATTTGTACTCCGTAATAAGTCTAAACCAAATGTCCATGATTACAAGCCCATATCTGAGTCTATCAAAGCACGTTTACGTCCAATCATCATCGGGTGTTTAGCGGGAACTATTATAGACACCTGACGGTCAAAATGTGGGTGTCTACAACTCTATAAAGAATTAATAAAAAAAATTATTTCTCGTACTATAAAAGAATTAACGAAAAAAATTCATGAATGGAGTTGGGTTGTTTTTGTGTTTATACAATTATAAACCTACTTTTCCTTTATCATGTCCACAAGTTCACTTAGAATCAATCTTCTATATACTAATAATAGAAAAATCAATAAAAAAAGAAATGACACATGTCGCATCCTCATTAAATGTTTTCCCGCCTAAAATCACTATGAGTATTATGGATAGTACTTGGACTTCAGAATAGTTTATAAGTTAGTCCATCGTAAGAAATTCATTGCAATAATTTATTTGATGAACTTTTAAATAGATAAAAAAAATGTACCGTTTAAAATTTATATCAATGTTTTGATTAAAATTTTTACATAAATCAATTTTTATTTGCGTCGATAATATTTGATATCTATATAAGTCGTGCATTTGCACGGAGCCTAAACTAGTTTAATTGAAATGTTTGGTATTGCTCGAATATGTCGTAAAATTCATCGATTCAAATTGTAAAAGGTTTCATATAGTTCAGATTATTATCATATACTCCCTCCGTTCCAATGAATTGTTTGCCTATTCCATATTGGGGCGTCTCAATGAATTGTTTGTCTTTCTATTTTAGGAAAGCTTTTTATATGTAATTTGACCCTTGCCTCCACGTGTCACTCCTCCATTGGTTCTCTTTCCCTTGGTGCCAAAAGCAAAGGCAAACAATTCATTGGAACGGAGGGAGTAGTACTTGAATTGATTGGATAGAAATTTAGATAGACATTCTAAATCTATTTTTTGAATTTCGATATATTTTAATTGCTAAATCTTCACTCCACACAATACCGCTCTAATGATACATAGTAGTATAACATTGCTAAAAATAATTTTTTTTATGTGACAATGTTAGCATCAAGACGACGGGAACTGGTGGCTATGGATATCGACGACTTACCCTCCGACCGGCGAAAAAACTCAGATAGGATATTGGCCTAAAAGCTTATTCACATCGTTAGCCGAAGTAGCGTCTCAAGTAGAATGGGGAGGAGAGATCAACAATCCTTGGGCAAAATACCCCCAACCCGAAATGGGTAGCGGGATTGTAGCGTTTCATGATACCAATATATCTGCGTGTTTACTTAATGTTACTGTTGTCGATCAAAATTATGAACATGTTTTGCCCAGAAATACCGAGAAAGAATGTGATTGTCCCCTGTATTACAACAGTTTGGATGTGGGTTACCGAGGTGATCAATTGGGTCGTCTTATGTTCTTTGGTGGTCCAAACGGCATACCTTAATCGTAAAATTGTTCGAATTAGAAAGAAGAAATACTAAAAATAATTATTGCCTCCATTAATGTAATGTTGATTCACAATTATATATTGTAATTGAGAAGAAAAGAAAGCTAAATAAAATTTGTGATGATCTCGGTTATTTATTTCCTTTTTCTATTATATATTTTTTTTTTGTAAGATGGTTATCTCATTCATGTATTAAACCATATGTATCAAATACAATGAGTATCCTACAAAAATGCAAGTACCCACTAGAACAAGAATCCCGAGATTTAACTCGTAATACAATCCTTTTTATATTATTTATGATGATTATTTTCACTGAAATGGAGGAAATACATGTGAAATGTCCGCTCACTCAACACCCCCTCCCCAACTGAGAGGATAAAATAGAGATAAACAAAAATATCATATGAGACGATTTCACAATAAATTTAATTTATTGATAAATTAATTAATTCTTCCAGAGTTTTCTTTTAGAAAGTGCCACTTAAGTCAATGTGGTTGCATTAGTTCTTTCATGAAAAACTAGATTCATTCTTCTTCGTTTTTGAGAAGAAAAAACTAGGTTCATTCCTAGCGAGGTGAATGTTAACCTTATCGACTAGGTTAATTGATAAACTTATAAAATCAATATGGAGTTTATTAATTACCTACACAAAAATCAATTAATACGAAAATATATGTTCAACATTGTTACACATTATTACGATATTTGGAATAAGCTAAATCTCATACGCTTATCCAATTAACAATGTTACACATTATTAATTACGGTGTCTGGAATAAGCTAAATCTCATATCCTTATCCGATTAACAATGTTACACATTATTAATTACGGTATCTGGAATAAGCTAAATCGCATATCCTTATCGATTTAAAAAAGTTACACATTATTATGGCATTGTTTTTTTTTTTTGAAGTAAAGATCAATATCATTAATAATAAGTCATCCGACATCTACAAACGACGTCAAATTGAACTGAATACAGATTTGTGAAAAATAAATAAAGAACATCATTGAGACAAAGATCACTATTAGAATAATGTGCTTCTGCACAGCCTTCTATATCGCTGTTTATTGACACAGCCTTTCGCGATGGAATCTATAAATCTGATGAAATAGCCTCCATGATGATGAACTTTCTCTATTTTGACAAATAGTAGACTGAGATCTGACCTCAATTGTATCGCCGTACGTGTATATATTATGGCATTGTTAACATGCGTTGAATCTGGAAAATATGTGTTACAACTTACAAGATAGGTACACCGTATGATGAAATCGTGTATATATAGTAGCATACCAGCATTCCAAAAATATTACTCCGTATATTATAATAATTTAAATTGCGCATTTATTAGTATTAATTAGTATAAAAGATTAGCACCCAAAAAAAAATTAGTATAAAAGATCATTTGTATCATTTTAATTATAATTAATTAAAACCAACAAAAACTTGATATATATAATCATGTCACTCACGGGAACAAGAATAATAGTTCTAGTAGTCTTATGTTCGTTATTCTACTATGGTGTTTGTCGTGCACCGTCTTTTGAGCAAATTCCGGTCAAGTCCATTAAGGTAATTTTCTTAGTCGAGACTCGAGGAAACGGGTTGAACTTGTACCTATAGTTTACATGTAACTTTATTTATTTGTTTATTAACGGATTTTTCATTTTACAGACAAAGAATGGACAGGTTTATAACTGTATTCCATCTCACATCGCCGAACTTCAAGACGGGAGCCAAAGCAAATTTGGGCTTGAAGAAAGTTGCCCATTAGGGACCGTTCCAACTTTAACTAGCGTTCATACATCGATCCAACCTCAATGGAATCCATTCGCTCTACCAAAGCACCATTGCGTAAGATATATATATTCTCTTATAAAACGCTTTTATAATAATAATAATAATAATAGTAGAAGTAGTAATAGTAATAGTAATAATAACAATAATAATTATTATTATTATTATTATTATTATTATTATTATTATTATTACTACTATTATTATTATTATTATTATTATTATTATTATTATTATTATCATTGGATTATTATCATCGGATTATTATTATTATTATTATTATTATTATTATAAAAACGGAACTTGCATTAACAACCGAACAAATTATAAGAAGTTAGGGGGGAGCCGAGATACTATCTGGGCCCCCACTCCCTTACCAATAGCAAAACTAATTCTAGTGAAAATATGAACTGAAAACTTATTATTATTATTATTATTATTATTATTATTATTATTATTTTCCGTATTTACTTATATGGTTTACGTTATTCTTTTAATATTACATCTCAGTACTTCAATTTTATTTTGTACTTTCTACTTATATTTGCGACCATTATTAATGATTTTAACAAAATATAAATATTATACTTGAACCTCAACTATTAGTTCAAAGTTTTGTTCGAGATATTCATCTAAGATGATATCAGAGCCAACGTGACATTTGATCACGAATTCACGATTCACACGTTCAAATTCAGCCTGTGCACTAACTACTCTTCAAATCATTGTTATTTGTTTGAAAACAGAAGGTATAATACTGACAAGGGTGGATAAGAATATAATAAATATAATAGTTGAGTCTCAACAATCACTTAGGGGCCGTTTGGTTCGCGTGAAGGTATAGGGTTGGAATTAGGAATCAAACCAGGTGGTATGGGATTGAAAGTTGATTTCTCATACCTGGTGTTTGGTTTGTTTTTTAAATGATCATGAATCAAATTAGAATTATAATTTTGTAAAGTACTCCGTATTTAATAATCTAATTTTAAATATATAAAGCTTTATATGGTAATGTTATACGAAGTACTACAAAATAAAATAAAAATCAGTTAAAAAAAGTAAAATAAATTTCATTAAGAAACTAGTTATTAGGAATATGAAATCTCAATTATATTTAATAATAATTTTGAAGATATTTTTTTTAGTATTTTTTTATTAGTTTTTCTAATAAAATATTTTAATTAAGACATTTTACAAAAAAAAAAAGAAAAAAGAATTTTTTTTTGGAAAAATCAAATACGAGTACAAGTACTCTGATTCCAAGGTATGAGTTTTATACCCACCTCCTCCCTTGGGTATGAAAAACCCATACCTGGGAGGTTTGAGGTATGGGTATCAAACTCATACTTTTGCCAACCAAATAAAAGGTATAGGTTTGGTTTACTCTAAACCCATACCTTATACCTCTTTTTGGCGAACCAAACGCCCCCTTAAGGTTTTGGTTGAAATGGTGCGATGAAATCAGAGTCAGCGTTATCAAAGTTTATGAGTTTGAATCTGCCTGTGCACTAACAACTTTTCAAATCGTCGTTATTTGTTTGAAAACAGAAAGCTATAGTACGAACAAGGGCAGATGATTCGAAGATGTTTTTGGGAACACGAGCTGCTATAGCAGTTTATAAACCAAAAGTCGATGATACTCAATGGTCATCGAGTAGGATGAAGCTTTCAAATGGTCCGGAAAGTATTGAAGCGGGTTTACTGGTTAGTTAATTTTTATTTTTTTTAAAAATAAAAATAATAATTTATTTAATTTTCTTGTTAGATGGAAAATCAACTGATAATTTTATTGGACATACAGGTCAATCATGCTATATTTAATGATTACGAAGCTCATCTATATGTGAAATTTGGTGTAAGTTTATTCTTATTTGTTCTATGTAATATGGCATATTATCGAAGTTTAATTACTTGTAATTTTTAAATTTATTCACACTATCATTATCATTATTATTATTATGATTACTTAGGTGAATGGAAAAGAATGCATCAACACACAATGTCCAGGTTTTGTACAAGTGCCTTCGAAAGCAGTTTTAGGCGTTATTCCTGCTGCTTATTCACAAAAATATGGTGCTTCTTATGTATGGGACATAAGCATCAAAAAGGTAATACGGACTAATATTTAGAGTAAATTAAAAATTACTCCCTTCAAAAATACGTTTATTAAAATTTACTCCCTTTTGATTTTTTTTTTTAATATTTTACACCCAGAAAGATGTAAAAGTTCATAAATTACTTGCATTTCATATTTCCGTTGACTTATTCCGACAACTTTGTATTTTTTTTTTTGCTTATTTCAGTTATTTTATACCCAAATTACCCCTCTCTTCTTCTTACCCTTCTTTCCTCCTTCCCTTATCTTCTCATTTAGTCATTAGAGTTTTAAAAAAATGATTGGAGTGATGAATGGAAGCAAAATGACGAATTAGAGACTGGAATGGTTGTTCGAATGACGAATTTGTGTCGATTTTGTAATTTTTGAGATTTTTTTGGTTTGGGACTGAAATGGTTTGGGGAAGAAGAAATGAGGATGAGGTGAGGAGGGGATCGTTCTTTTAATCAAGGGTATTTCGGTCAAGAAAATTTAAAACTCGTCGGAAATATGAAATGCAAGTAATTTTTGAAGTTTTACATCTTTTTGAGTGTAAAATATTTAAAAAAATTCAAAAGGGAGTAAATTTTAATAAACGCATCTTTGAAGGAAGTAATTTCTAATTTACTCTAATATTTATATTTCTACGTCTTAATTTTTTTTTGTTATTGATACGTTAATTAAAGGTAAATACGTTAATTGTACTTCTGTTTGCCTAAGTATTGTTTTTAGTTCGATTGTGAATTGTGATCGAGTTAGCCATCTCAATCGATTTGTGTTACATATTGTGTCATGCATCGATTTAGGGGCAATATCGATTTAGATATACATTTTATTTTATTTTATTTTATTTTATTTTTATTTTGTGACAATGTTAGCATCAAGACGATGGGAACTGGTGGGTATCAATTTACACGGCTGGCGTAGAGGCTCAAGTAGGATACTGGCCTAAAAGCTTATTCTTATCATTATCCGAAGTGGCGGCTCAAGTAGAATGGGGAGGAGAGACCGACAATCCTTGGGTAAAAGAACCCCAACCCGAAATGGGTAGCAATGTGGCTATCGACGATATGAAAGTATCTGCATTTTTAAAGAATGTTACCGTTGGCGATATAAATTATCAGTATGCTTCGCCAACGGATACTGAGAAAGAAAGAGATTGTCTCCCCTTTTACACTAGCTATGATGACGGCGATACACATTATTATGGTCGTGTTATGTACTTTGGTGGCGGTGATATTAAAAAAGGATCCGAATAAATTAAAATGAAGATGTACTAAAAATAATTATTGATTGAATGTGGAAATAATATTTCCTCCGTTTCATCTGATTATTTGCATTTGCTTTTTGGACACTATCAATATCAATTTTTTTTTTATAATTTTTAGAAATACGTAACTAAAAATATGGACAAAAAAACAGAAAAATAGGATTATACACCTGGTTTTACAATTGCATTATGTAACCAAGACAAAGTTGTTGAACTTTTGTACTCGTATATATTTTCTTAACTTATAGTACTCCTTTCATTCAAATTCACTTGTCACTATTCATTTTGAAACATTTGCCGAGACGCGTTTTATACTAGCGATATCTTTCGTTTTACATTAGCAAAAATTATAAAAAAAATGATATTATTAATGTATTCATAAAGACGAATCAAACAAAATCCCACATGACTATATTCTCACTTATAGATTGTCGAGAATATCAAGATTTCTCTCAAACGTGAATAGTGTCAAAAAATGAAATGTGAAGAGTTGATTTGAATGGAGGGAGTACAAGTTTCCGAGCTAAGTTGTAAGATTTTGATCTTAAACATTTATGTGATTTAACTTCACAACTTTACACTAAAACTCAAAAAGTTTATAACAAAATTCGAAACTTTTGTGATAAATCTTTTTATCGAAGAAAACATGTATGGATGCTTTATATGTGTATAAAGTAAATGTATGAAATTCTATTGCATCATTATTAAACGGGTCAAATAATACTCATTTGGCTATAATTTGACCAAAAAAGACAACCCATTTTGTTTTTTTGGGTTTTGTCTTCTTTTTTTATGTAAACGGGTTGTATTTGACCCGTTATAAGAAAGTGACGGATATCTCTGTCACAAATAAGAATCTGTGATTTATTAAACTACTAAAACATTAATTAATTACCAGTAATTAATTAATTAATTAATTAATTCATCATTAACTAAGTCATCAATCCCAAAGTCATCCTTCTACGTTCAACTTAATAGCGTTGACTTTTGCAATTACACCATTTTTTCCACGCATCTTCGTCTAATTTGCTTGTTTTAATCATAATTCCTCATATTTTCACACCAATTTCCACAAATAATTATCGTAATTCCTAACACATTATCGTAATTAAATTCATAATAATGATCAAATCGGGAAGAATAACTTGTGTCGCGACGACACTTATAATCTTAGGAGGAATCGCGTTACTAATAGCATGGTTAGCAGACAAAATGAAGACCCCGACGTTCAAAATCGACCAAGGAGCGGTCCGAGGCTACGAATTCACGTCCACGAACCACCTCAACGCCACATTCACCCTCGTAATCCGATCCTACAACCCCGACCCTAAGTACACGATCAAGTACCACGTGGTTGCGGTCTCTGCCTACCATACTAACGACTATGCCCTAGGGTACGAGACCCTAGGCCCGTATTCTCAGTCTCACGGGTCGGACCTAGTGTTCTCGGCCCAACCCGTTTCGTTAAACGTTCCTGTGTCCGATCCTGATGTGGTTCGGGCGATCAGGAATGAGACTAAGGGTGGGGATGGGGAGTTGAGGGTTCAGGTTCGGGTTAGGGCTTCGGTTAGGTTTGAGGTTAGGAGGTGGAAGCATAAGCATTTTACTTTGAAGGTTGTCTGTGATCCTGTGGTTATTAACTTAGCTTCGGGTAAGACTAATCAAAGCACTAATTGTGATGTGGATCGATTTTGATTTTTTTTTGAAGGAATATTACATTAGTTGATTTAATTGATTGTAAATTTGATTTTTTTTTTTTGTAATTAGTAAATTAATTACATTGTTCTTAAGCATATTGTTACTATTTTAAATTGGATTAGTATGATCGATATTAGTGTTTATAGACCCCGTGCAAATGTGCAATAGCACCACGTATTTATAGAGTTTTGCTTTTATTTTTTTCACTCAAAACCCGCAAACAGATTACTTAATTAAGGTTAAATAATAAGAAACCACATTGCATAAGTGCACAACCTACCACTCTAGGTGTGATATGCGCAAGTACACGGGTCACACAATTGTTAACTCTCCTCGTAACAAACCAGGTAACAACATTAAAATGTAATCTAAAATAAGTGAAAAGTAGATTCCGCTTGTTTCTTCCTTCAAGGCCTCGATTATAAGCATGCAATCGCTCTTCAAGATCACATATAGTTCTATGTCCCGGTGGCCGGGGCATATGTTCTTGCAACTAGGGTTGACAACGGTTCGAGAGAAGGAAACGAGCCTATGAGAGAAATCGAACTTAACCAAGCCCAATACCCGATCCAAGTTCACCCCTAAGCTAAGCCCAATTTCCACACTCACCAAAACCCTTATACTCAACCCATTCCTAATCCAATTCCATAATCCAAACCCTATTCCAAATCAACCAAAAAGTCAAAGTCAATCTTGACCTTGACCCAATCTCCTACATCCCCCCTCTTCATCCTTACAATAAAACATCATAGATCTGCAAAATTGTGTTGTGTTTGGACCAATATGGTTAGTTATTCTCAAATTTCGGTCTGTCACAGTCCACAGTCCATTCGACACGCATGATAACTTCCATTTCCACCTAACAGTCTAACTGTCGACACCCTATAAACGTGTCATAGTGCTCGTTTCACCCATCGGTCAATCGACAAGCATAGTGACTTCAATTTCCATACCGTTAATATCGCATCATCCTTATAACTCCCTTTAAACCGAAATGAATACTCCCTCCATTATTCACATCAAACATCATAGGTTTGTTAAATTGTGTCGTGTTTGGACTAAACATAGTCAATTCTTCCCAAACTTTGATCTGTCATAGTCCACAGTCCATTCGACACGCATGGTAACTTCCATTTCCACCTACCTAACAGTCTAACTCTGTCGACACCCCATAAACGTGTCAAAGTCCTCGCTTCACCCATCGGCCAATCGCCGTGAATAGTGACTTCCATTTCTATACCGTTAATATCGCATCATCCTTATGACTTCCTTTATACCTAAATGAATTTGCAAGTAAAAGTGAATCCCACATGTTCCACCAAAGACAAACACATCTAATTAGGTATCTTTATACATTAAAGTCATGTATGGCAAAAGAAGCAACAACAAATAGGCCCGATTAGAAAATGGTCGTTAACCCGTAACTAATTGACAGATAACCAAACAAGATCCAATCACTTCACACATTAAATGGTGGGCCCTCAATTTTGCAAGAGAGAATAATTGGTCCAACTTTAATTATAATTTCCTTTTTATAATATAAATATCTGTCAGAATTATAAAACGGGTCAAATACATAGACCAAATCACATGGTAAATTATCTAAGAAACCTCAAATAAAACCCATCATGGGTATTAATAAATTAAAACCGCTTCTGCGGTAATCAACTCGTTCAGTTCTACCGGGACAGAATCTTTCCAGAACCATCTACTACCTACTCGAGGAAAAGTATCTTTTGTTAGTACCATTGGGCTAATATTTGACCCGTTTTTAAGGTTTAAGATGAATAATTCGTTTTAAGGAAGACTAGCTGATGAACGAGTTGTGACTTATGATAGCAAGGGTTGCTTAAACTTTAGGGAACAATGCTTTATTGCTTTGGTTGATGCAAACATCTTCCACAAACTTTGTAATGACTAGGAAAAAAAGAATGTGCTTACTTGCTCAAATCCCTTTCCCCCTTTAAATCTCACTCAATTTTTATTTTTTGTTTAATTTTTGAATTTTTTTATCTAATATTACTTGTAATTTGGGTCAATTTACGAGAAATTATCTAAAGTTTTACGAGTATTTTTTTTGGCAAACACGACATAAATTTTGATTTTTTTTTTTTTGTCGAACATCATCAAAATCATTGTTGAAGCATGAAAGTTCAAAATAAGCGACTTTAAAATGTCGATATCATAATCTTGGAGGTTTTAATTTTGCTAAACTATATTGATATTAATGGTTATAGTTTGGATAAATATCAACAAATATTTGATACTATCTCATAAAAACATTTTCTTTTTGATTGAATTGAATAAAATTTAAAAGGTTAAGTGACTAATACAAGCTAAAATTAATAAGTTGAACTGAACTGAACTGAACTGAACTGAATAAATCGAATCAGATGAATTGAACCGAACAAAATAAAATTAGACTAAATAAAGATAAAATTGACCAATAAAAATGGATTAGTAGAGTAATTTCATTATTAATACATGGCCGCCACTTCCACTAAGTTGTTCTAAGAAGTAAAGTAAAGTGTTGCCATTGTGACAATATAATCTACCATGACTTCATACAATGTCTTTTATGAATTCCAGTAATAGAAGTCTACTAAGTACATTATTAAATCTTCCAAAATCCTAAGTCACACTCATTATTGTCAGAATCTCGATCCAATTTTACGATTATATCAATTCAAAAAGGCTTTTCCGATTCTGATTTTACGCATGTTTTTGGAATCTTACGATTTTACTTATTTGTAAATTTCTATTGGTGGGATCATAATACGATCTTCCGATTCAACGATTTGATTCTATACTAATTTTTCTATTCATAATGACATTTAAAACCATGTTTTTTTAAAAAAATCGTAGAGAAATAAAAACCTGCTCCACATACAGAGTACTCCCTCCGTCCCAATGAATTGTTTGCCTATTCCATATTGGGGCGTCTCAATGAATTGTTTGCCTTTCTATTTTAGGAATGTTTTTTATATGCAATTTGATCATTCTCATGAGTTTTGCTCTACATGTCACTCCCTCATTGGTTAACTTAGCCTTAGTGTCAAAAGGAAAGACAAACAATTCATTTGAACGGAGGGAGTACTATTTAGTCTTATTTGAATCGGATCAATTTTGTCAGATCTATATACCCAAAAGGCCATAAGCTAGTGGGCTTAGCACAAGTTGAGCATCTGAGCCCCATATTGGCATATGCTACTTTTATCCTAATATCTTGCGAAACATTAAAAAAAAAATTAAAAAAATTTGGGGTAATTATATTTGATCAGTAATTTAAGTCGGATATTTAACGGTCACATAATAAATTTGGGGGAATTTTCTCGGCAACATGACCCGATTTCTCCTTGGGCTTGGGCCGAGTTTGACCGACCCGGGTAGAATTACTGGTTAGATCCGATCCAATCCAATTATATTTCATCGGTAATTAATTTAAGTTAGATATACCCGTCGAAATTTCTGGGAAATATTCAACGGTCACATAAATTTGGGGGAATTTTCTGGGCAAGTTGTACGACGAAAAGAGAAAAAACAAAGGCTGAAATTCCGTGACAGGTTTAATTAATTGATTTAATTCTTTAATATTACCGCCCATGTTGTTCTATCAACCAATACCCAATCACTCTTACGTCAATTTGCTCTACATTTTTCTGACATTGCGTTCGTTTTAATCATTTTGGTACGATGCCCACCACTTGTTTGTTGAAATTCCCCACTCAAAAATCAAACCAAATTTATTTCTTTAATGGTGGAAAATGATCGTTTTATGATGATAATTAAGTACCCTTTGATTTAAATTGTTGTATTTTATCATAAAATGATCATTTTTAACCCGTTTTGATGTAAATGTTTGTTCCGTTACAAATCTTAAATTGGGTCGAATGACAAGTTATTTGACTCGTTTTGACATTTAATGGTGGAAAATTGATCATTTTATGATATATATTTAATCACTCTTTGATTTAAATTGTCGTATTTCACTATAAAATGATCATTTTGTTACCGTTCCATGCAAAAACCCTATTACTTCACCATTGTTATTATATAATTATCGTTTTTTAATGATTCTTGTTTGTGATACGGTATTGTTAATTCCTTGTTTGTGACGGAATTGTTACGACAAATTCATTGTAAAACCAATTTTTTTTAATAGTGGAATATGATCATTTTATCATAAAAATTAAATTATCCTTTGATTTCAATTGTCGTATTTTTACTCCGTCTAGATGGAAAACCTATTACTCCGTACTTCGTATCATTGTTCTTATATAGTTATCATTTAGATAATGTTTTGATAAATTCTTGTTTGTCACGGTATTTTTTGTCGGAAATCTTAAAATGGGTCAAGAACATATCGAACCACATGACAAATTATTTGACTCGTTTTAAGTTTTAAGATGGATAGTCGGTTGTAAGCAACACTAGCTGTGTGCCTGTGTGAATTATTATGAAGCATGATTGGGGTTGGGGGTGTTTAATTACTTGCATGAGAGTTTGGTGTACCTAATATTAGATCTCAACTAGTTGCAAGAATTGCAAGTATGCAACTACCCCCAAGATCTTTGTTTTTCTGATTTGGCAAATTGTTGTTTGTTAAGTAAATATCCGTCACAAATGTGTGACAGGTCAAGTAATACCACTTGGGTAGATAATTGGGTAGATAATGACAAATCCATGTGCTCTTTCTAGGCTTGTTTTTTCTAACCAGATAGTAGTATTTGACCCGTCACCGATACCAATTTGTCATATTTATAAATTTATTTATTCATGGTCTTTTATTCCAAAAAAAGAGATTTATTTTAATCTTGTTGCATAGAAATGCAAACTCTTTACCGCCCACTTGTTGTTTTCTAAAGATACGGATCCTTCCTTTGTATTATGAGTTGTATCTAGACTCAATTCTTATTCTTTCAACTTCTCCTCACGTTTGGGACATCCTATGTGTCACGGTTTTGCATCGTGAGACAGTTTACGTTCTCTTTATTTAAAAAAAAAAACTCATTTTCAGTAATAAATAAGTGGTTTTTGTACATGATGATACTGTCTTTTTGTAGTGTATATATAGTATGCGATGATTGAGGTCATTGAATTCTGTTACTTGGGTGCTCATATAATTGGTGTTCATTATTTTGAGGATACCAAATTTAATTATCTCACAAAACCTTATCTTTGCATCATTATCTGTTAACCTTTTTAGGTAAAGGTTGAAACTTTAGTAAAATTTAAGTTGACACAACTACACATAACTTCCTTTGGTACAAATTGTCCTCACAAACTCACGACGAGTCAAATATTAACATTAAGTGAGTTATACTTAACACGTTATAGATCTACTCGTCATAAGGAAGACCTGCTGCGGTGTTGTGGTTTGGTGATGTAAACTTTGGGTGACTGAGTGTGATATCCACCCAAATCTTGTCCTTTTTTGGTCTATCAATCTTATTACATATAGAGGTGTCCTTAAACAAACCATTTATTCTGATTGGATCAGATTTGAGGAGGAACAACAAGGGAGATTAGGTCCCACTTTGTTGGGATACTTGGTGGTTTTTTTTAATATATATAAATCCATATCTTCATAGGATGATGATTTGAAGATCCTCCTCATATTCAATTCAATCACTCACATCTCATTTTTTTTTTTGACATTTCTTAATTTTCTCTTCTTTGACAAAATCATTGCTTTACCAAATTTGGCTTATCGTCTTCTCGTCAGCAGCAGCCTGTACTTAGCTCCGTCCCTTTATATACCTTTGAAGTTTTGATATAGGAGTATTAAGTAAAACCAAAATGCTGTTTTTTCTAGTAACAGGAACTATATCATTCATATTTTTCCTGAATTCCCTCCCTCTAAAGCCACTTCCACCTTGGACTCATGAAATGAGACTCTTACCACTTTGTTTTTGGAAAGACTTGTCTTTCTCTCTATCCCCTATATACAAAAAAATGATCTTTAGTAGTGTAATAATATCAATGAAACATGATTTTCTGACCTCTAGCTCCAAAAATGAGCTTGTTGAGCTAAATGAGCTAGATGGGCAGTTTTTATCTTTACTAGATTTGCCTGAATTAGCATTAGATTGCATTCTTGAGAAACTTTCGCCAGTCGGGTTGCGAAACATGTCAGCTGTTTGCAGTTCATTGAGGAGTAGGTGCATCAGTAACCATCTTTGGGAAAGACATTTGAGGTATAAATGGGGTCATGTTTTGGGTCCAGCCGCGTACCGTGAATGGCAGTGTTTTATTGCTACTAGACAGAATTTGAGTAGCTCAGTTAGGAAGAAATCTCAGGGGTTTGTGAAGTATTTATCGCCTTTTTCTTGGATCGTGTCGAAATTTGACAGGTCTAGTTGTAAAGTCACCAGTTCTCCTCCTCTTCCTCCTATGGTTGACTCTGTTATGTCCTGGTATTTGGCTCTTGAGAGTGGCAAGTTTTGGTTTCCTGCTCAGGTTTACAACCGTGAGGTATTTTCATCCCTCGTTTCACTGTTTTTATTCATGTTAGACGACCACAAATCGTTTCCAGTGTATATACCTAGATGGCTAGACCTGGCAAACGGGTCATTTTCAATAAGAACTGGGCTGAGTTTGGGTTATTTTGAACATATTTAGGATATGGGTTTGTATGCTGTATAATCATCCCAGTCTGTTCGGGTTAGGTGGGGTCAATTCAGATTACATTACAGGTCAAATTCGGGTTTTTAGTTTGGGTGTCATGTCGGATTTCAGGATGTTTGGTCGGGTCAGTAGTGCCAGGTCTACGCATACTTCTTATCTTGTCAATGCTAGATTGCTAGTGCATTACAGGGAAATCTGCTGTCATGTCCTTTAGACCTGTTTCCTGCAACTCTATTCAGTATCAGTTTGAATTGTAACAGAAATGATGTTTTACGTTACGTTTTGCAGAACGGTCATGTCGGGTTTATGCTGTCCTGCTACGATGCTGAACTGACCTACGACTCCCAAAACGACACTTTCCACGCCAGGTTCGTTAAATTCAGTTAGAAATCTCATTTGAGTTTCTGTTCTGAAGTTGTAGCTGTGCACTTGTGCTATGAATCTGTGTAAAAAAAAGTCGGTTTTGATAATATCCACTATCGCAGGTATCCACCCCACGGAAGAAGGGCCGTGGCAATAGAGAGCGGAGTTCAATGGGAACGACTAAGGGTAGCTCCTGTTGAAACTTCGCCTCACGACCTTCACGTCTCTGATTGCTTAAACGACTTGCACCCTGGTGATCACATCGAGATTCAATGGAGAAGGAACAAAGAATTTCCTTATGGTATGCCAACTTGTGTCTTTTTCAAAGGTTCTCAGAACCGATGCCAAACCCAACAATCAGTCTAAAAGAGTTTTTAATGGCGATGCTGAATTCCTGTCATATATCTATTGCAGGCTGGTGGTATGGTGTTGTCGGGCACTTGGAGACGTGTGACGGACATGAGAATTACTGTCGCTGTATTAACAGTGGTAAGACGATTCACTGAAACTGTCAGCTGTGCTTAATAAACTGCAAGAACGACGAAATCCTACTGTTTTTTTTTACTTCAGATGCTGTTTTTTTACCTGTTAGCTGACAGTCTGACACCGTCTCCTTGGTAACAGACACCGTAGTTCTGAAGTTCAACCAATACACACCCGGGTCAAGATGGAGAACGACAAACGTGAGTAGGAAGGATCATAGAGAAGAAGGGAACGAGACTGACGGATTTTACGGAGGTATCAGAAAAGTGTACAAAGATGACGAAATTGCTACCTGGAAAAGATTGTGGCCTAGAGAAGTATTAGAGTAAAGATTTTTAATGGAAAGCTATCAATTTTCTGTTTTTCCTCATATTTTTTCATGGATAGAAAAATTAGCGAAATATTACTCCAACAACGAGGTTGAGAGTTTGATTTTTATCTGCGACATAGTGTGCTCATTTGAACCAGAAACTAGTAAATTCAGTCGATTTGATGTACAATAGTTTACTCAAGGTAATAATGAACCATAATCATAGTTATGGTGAATCTAAATTCTTGGTTATTATTGTACTTAGACAAAATTACCCAACTCGAGTGACTCGATTTGAAGAATTTTTTACCTCTATAAAAGTTGATAATAACACACTCGAAAGTGACCTGGTTCAGCCCGATCTAACCTAGAATTCCTACAAACCCGAAATGAACCAAATGACAATGTAGATCGAATGAGGAGTCTGTGACGGTTACAAATGAGAATTTGTCGAACAACAAAGGTAGAAGGTTTAACTCAAGTTTGTTGTTGTACATTTAGTTCCTAAACACTTAGCCAAACATAAGAAAATCCTAGCCCTATGTTTCATCAAATTCTTCATTTCTTTCGAAACCCGAACGAATGTTTTGGGTGCAATCGAGCTGAACCTTACCGAATAATTCAACTTCCTAAGCAACAAACCAACATTTTGCTCTCTCTTTTCGGTTTTCCCAAAAGACGCATTTTTCAGCAAAAACTTCTTCATTCTCTGTTTTCTTGATTGTGTTGGGTCCGATTCGAACATTTGTGGGCCTTTCGGCCCATTTTGTCTTTTAAACTCGTCTTGACCCGGGTCCGATTTGTTGATGGGCCAGTTTTCTGACCCATGGGCCAATCTAAGCGGCGAGAGCGACTTAGCCCGCCGTAATTGAGCCTTTTCATTGGGCCCAAGCCCAGGCCCAACTTCCTTGACCTTGTTCAAGGCACTTGTGAATGGATCATACCCATCATTCCACATTCTCCTTTCCCTCAAGAATGACACCTTCTTCAATGAGCCCCTAGTCCCGGGAGATGAGGCGGTCGAGGAATTAGGGCTTTTCCTCTCGGCCCGTTCGTATTGGGCCCTTGGAGGTGGCCTAAGGGGTAATATCTTTCCTTCACAGAATAGCTCGTCTGCATAGGATATACCTGTACAAAGTTCTTGGCTGTTTTCCGACACAATGTCGCAAGGAGAAAACCGCTTGCTCCCTTCAAACTCGAAGTTAAATTGGGTTGGATCATCTCGAGTCGGGCTAGTGGGCATGCTAAGGAAGAGATAGGCATTTAGGTTGTTGTATCTCCTAGGGCTAGTTGGTGCACTAGTATAGTAAGAGTAAAAGTCATCAATATTTGGAGCTATGCAATTCAATTCCATTTTATGAAGAATGTTTGATTTTGTTGCTTAGGCTAGAACATGCAACACCCACACATATATATAGACTTGTTTTTTCCGGCTTATAAATAATATAAACGATAAACAAAATGACAGAAACAGATTGAAAATAATATTATATGCATGATGTATGTGACTTTGAATTCAAAAAAAGCATGTTTCCTTGATTAATGGGAGAATAAACCTTAGAGATAATGTATTAAAAAAGTTGGTCTAAGTGACTAAGTCTAATTGTGCATAAAAATAAGAAAAATGGTACAAAATGAAATGTATTAGTGTATCCATTATTGACCCAAAAGGCTATGTGGCAAGCATTAAAATAATTAAAACAATTAAGCATGCTTAAGCAAACAAAGGCATAGACCTTGAAATCTTGAATGTAATTACTCATTAGTATGATATCATGCAACCAAATATGTAAGTGGAGCACTTATTCCCTAGAATTAAGCCCTAGTTCGATGGGTATAATTTCTTTTTGCATGTTTTTTAACAACCGACAGTAATTTTATGACATACAGATCCTATTTAAATGGTTAAACAATTATTCTACATATTTCAAAAAATTATACGAAACTGTCGATTATGAAGGTTATTATCCACGTTTTTTGACATTATTTGATATCGAATTTAAATGTCTAGAAATTTGCACAGGAAGTATACCATTCATTGTAAATACATCTAAGAGTAACAAAAGGTGCATACGGTTTGAAATAAACGCAATTAGTGGTCTCTCGATTATCGTTCGACTCACGTTGAATTAGTGCAAAAGATCTGTTATATACTCGAAAATAAATTCTTTTGCATGTTTTCTAACAATTGACAGTAATTTTATGGCATACAGATACTATTTAAATGGTTAAAAAATTATCTCACATACTTCGAAAAAATTATATGAAACCGTCGATTTTGAAGGTTATTATCCACGTTTTTTGGCAGGATTTGATCTCGAATTTAAATGTCTAGAAATTCGCACATAAACTATACCATTCATTGTAAAAATGTCTGAGAGTAACAAAAGGTGCGTATGGTTTGAAATACATGCAATTGGAAGACTCTCGATTATCGTTCGACTCACGTTGAATTAGTGCAAAAGATTCGTTATATACTCAAATATCAATTTTTGCATTTTTTTTAACAACCGACAGTAATTTTATGGCATACAGACCCTATTTAAATGATTAACCAATTATCCAACATATTTCGAGAAATTACCTAAAACTGTCGATTTTGAAGGTTATTATCCACGTTTTTTTACGTTATTTGGTCCTGAATTCAAATGTCTAGATATTCGCATGAAAACTACACTATTCATTGTAAAAATGTCTGAGAGTAACAAAAATGCATACGGTTTGAAATAAACGCAATTAGAGGCCCCTCGAATATCGTTCGGCTCACGTTGAATTAGTGCAAAATATCCGTTATATACTCGAATATAAATATTTTTGCATGTTTTTTAACAACCGACAATAATTTTATGGCATATAGATCCTATTTAAATGGTTGACAAATTATCCCACGTATTTCGAAAATCACCTGAAACTGTCGATTTTGAAGGTTATTATCCACGTTCGGTCTTTTTTGGTCCCAAAATAAAGTGTCCTGAAATTCGCACAGTAACTACTCCATACATTGTATAGAAGTTTGGAGGAAACAGAATGCGCATAAGGTTAAAAGTAAACACATTTAGAAGTCATTCGATTAACTTTCGAGTCACGTTGTAATAAGCCGAAAGTTTCGATATATATACTCGAATACAATTCTTTTATAGTTTTTTCAACTCACAACACTCATTTTATGGCACACTGAGCCTATTTAAATGGCCATTAAAATATATCACAATTTTCGAAAAATCATCCGAAATCGACGATTTTCAAGGTTATTATCCACGTTTTTCGGCATTTTTTGGTCCCAAAATCAAACGTCACGAAATTCGCAAAATAACTACTCCATACGTTGTACAAATATTCGAGGGAAACAAAATGTGCATACGGTTAAAATTAAATACATTTGAAAGTCATTCGAGTATATTTCGAGTCACATTAATATAAGCCGAAAGCTTCGAAATATATACTCGAATACAATTCTTATATAGTTTTTTCAACGCCCGACACTCATTTATGGCATACTGACCCTATTTAAATAGCCGGTAAAATATCTCACAGATTTTGAAAAATCATCCGAAACTGACGATTTTGAAGGTTATTATCCACATTTTCCGGCCTTTTTTGGTCCCAAAATTAAAAGTCACAAAATTCGTACAGTAACTACTTCATACTTCGTATAAATGTTTGAGGGTAACAGAATACGCATAAGGTTACAAATAAACACATTTAGAAGTCATTCGATTAACTTTTGAGTCACGTTGAATTAAGCCGAAAGCTTCAAATTATATACACGAATCAAATTCTTTTAAAGTTTTTTCAACGACCGTCACTATTTTTAGGGCATACCGGCCCTATTTAAAGGCAAAAAAAATATCTCAGAGTTTTTAAAAAATCATCCGAAACCGACAAATTTGAAGGTTATTATCCACGTTTTTCGGTCTTTTCTGGTCACAAAATTAAACGTCACGAAATTCGCATGGTAACTACTCCATACTTTGTTCAAATGTTTGAGAGTAAAAGAACGTGCATATGGTTTAAAATAAACACATTTATATGTCATTCGATTAACTTTCGAGTCACGTTGAAATAAGCCAAAAGCTTCGATATATATACTCGAATCAAATTATTTTATAATTTTTTTCAACAACCGACACTCATTTTATAGCATACTGACCCTATTTAAATGACTGGTAAAGTATCTCACTGTGTTTGAAAAATCATCCGAAATCGGCGATTTTGAAGGTTATTATCCACGTTTTTCGGCCTTTTTTGGTCCCAAAATTAAAAGCCACGAAATTCGCAAAATAACTACTCCATACATTGTACAAATATTCGGGGGTAACATAATGCACATACGGTTAAAAATAAATACATTTAAAAGTAATTCGAGTATATTTCGTGTCACGTTAATATAAGCCGAAAGCTTCGAAATATATACTCGAATACAATTCTTTTATAGTTTATTCAATGACCGACACTAATTTTATGGCATACTGGCCCTATTTAAATGGCCAGTAAAATATCTCACAGTTTTCGAAAAGTCATCCGAAACTGACAATTTTGAAGGTTATTATTATTATCCACGTTTTTCGACCTTTTTTGGTCCCAAAATTAAAAGTCACGAAATTCGCAAAATAACAACTCCATACATTGTACTAATATTCGGAGGTAACGGAATGCGCATACGGTTAAAAATAAATACAATTAAAAGTCATTCGAGTATATTTCGAGTCACGTTGAAATAAGCCGAAAGCTTCGATATATATACTCGAATCAAATTATTTTATAGTTTTTTCAACGCCCGACACTCATTTTATGGCATACGGACCCTATCTAAATGGCCGGTAAAATATCTCACAATTTTCAAAAAATCATCTGAAACCGACAACTTTGAAGGTTATTATCCACGTTTTTCGGCCTTTTTTGGTCTCAAAATTAAACGTCACAAAATTCTCAAAATAACTACTCCTTATTGTACAAATATTCGGGAGTAACAAAATGCGCATACGGTTAAAAAAAATACATTTAAAAGTCATTCGAGTATATTTCAAGTCACGTTAATATAAGCCGAAAGCTTCGAAATATATACTTGAATACAATTACTTTATAGTTTTTTCAATGCCCGACACTCATTTTATGACATACTGACCCTATTTAAATGGCCGGTAAAATATCTCACAATTTTCGAAAAATCATCCGAAACCGGCGATTTTAAAGGTTATTATCCACGTTTTTCGGGCTTTTTTGGTCCCAAAAATAAAAGTTAGGAAATTCGCATAGTAACTACTCCATACTTTGTACAAATGTTTGAGGGTAACAGAATACACATAAGGTTAAAAATAAACACGTTTAGAGTCATTCGATTAACTTTCGAGTCACGTTGAATTAAGCCGAAAGCTTGAAATTATATACTCGAATCAAATTCTTTTATAGTTTTTTCAAAGACCGACACTAATTTTAGGGCATACTAGCCCTATTTAAATGGCCAGTAAAATATCTCACAGTTTTTGAAAAATCACCCGAAATCGACGATTTTGAAGGTTATTTTATTCACGTTTTTCGACCTTTTTTGGACCCAAAATTAAACCTCACGAAATTCGCAAAATAACTACTCCATACATTGTACAAATATTCGGGGTAACAGAATATACATACGAAGAATATACATACGGTTTGAAATAAACACATTTAAAAGGCACTCGACTATATTTCGAGTCACAATGAATTAGTGCAAAAGATTCGAGATATACTTGAATATAAAAAATTTCCAATTTTTTTAACAAACAACATTAATTTTATGCCATATAGGTTTTATTTAAATAGTCAGCAAACTATCTCATATATTTCGAAAAATCATGGCGATTTTGAAGGTTATATCCCACATTTTTCGGCATGATTTGGTCTCAAATTTAAACACCTCGAAATTCGCACATAAACAACAATATACATTGCGTAAATATCCAAGAATAAGAAAATGTGTCTACAATCCTTTATTTATTAATGCAACCACCAATGTAGATGAGGTGGCATTTGTATTTGATGAGTATTTCAAAATACTCAACTCTCATTCAACCAATCCAATTATGGCAATTCATCCCATGAAAGCACCAATCAACCAAATAAGACATACATTGTTCATTAATTTACATGTATTACAACTAAATCTTTGGCCGACATTCTTGATTATGACACTTACTAAATCTAAAATGTCTTAAACGAAATTGTCCAACAAAAAGTTGTACATAACCCTGACCTGTGATTATTCACGGATATTACACTACTCTATTTATAATTCATTTTGTACATGAATAGTTGAATACTGCTCCTATAAAATATACTCAACAAAAAAAGTTATGGAAAATCGTCTGACAATATGTATCGGGACATGATACATTTACCTTTTACACCCTGTTTAAAAAAATTAACAGAGGGTACAAAAAAATGATACATTTACCTTTTACACTCTATTTTAAAAAATTAACAGAAGAGGGTACAAAAAAGTGGATGTATAAATAAAAACACTAAATTAAGTAATGATACTCCCTCCTATTCAGAGTATTCCTCCCCAATTTTTTTGGGAGGAAACCAAGGAGGGGAGTAAAATAATAATAATGGTGGAAATAAAGTAAGAGAGATGAATAGAAAGTGGGGTATGAAGTGTAAAAGGTGGGGTATGAAGTGTAAAAGGTGGGGTATAAAGTGAAAAGGTGTTGGGTTTAGGTGTGGAGGAAAAGAATAAATAATTGAAGAAAGAATAAAGAATGATTAAAATTATTTTCAAAAAAAGAAAGTGGGAAGAAAAAGTAGTTAATATTTTAAATTAAAATATAAACAAATGTTCAATTTAATACGTACTCCGTATTTTTTACCATTTAATAATAAAATAATTTAAAAAAATGAATTTAATATTTTTTAAATATGAATATTATAGTTCAAGAGTATAAAAATAATGCTATACTCTTAAATAAATATTTTTTTTGCTTAAATCGTCGGTAGATTTTGTTTTTTAATTGAATATTTCAGTTACTTATTATTGATTAATTGATAATAATATTATTATTTATTAATTGATCAGAATATCTTTTGATCATATTGAGTTAGTTAAATCTCTAAGTCAATTACATGGGTCAGTTAGGTGGAGGAAAAACTAAGAAGTTGTATTGAAATTAAGTCTCGAGTTCTGAGATTGATCAAATGTGTTTTAAATCTTGAGTTATGAGAATTTCACCTCAAATGCACATTTTATTCTCACTAAAGAAAATTTTACTTTTACTGTTCTAATTTCTTTCGATAGAAGAATTAGACACATTGTGTGAGGAGTTGTACAAGGATTCCGCCCTTATCATGCAAACAGGGCGGCTAAGAAGGGTTCAGGGTAAGTGGCGTAATTGGGTCTCAAAATACTTGATTCGCACAAGATACGGAAGACGCCTTAATTATACAATGTAGCATGATCAACTTTCTTACTCTTCGTGTTAATGGTCTCCAAATATGTCGTTCAGTATTTAAAATCATTTTCAGGTAATTCACGATAAAACTTTTCATAAATCAAGTCGTCTCTAAACTATTGATTCTACTTAAAGTATACTTTTGCGTTTTTTCAAATCAAATTTGTGTCCACGGACCCACATGAGTTCTTAAACGTAAATACTGATCATACCGTAAAAATATTATTTCTCTAAATTCAATAATTTCACAAATGTATCACAAAATAACGTCTTTCGATTATACTGCTTATTAATTTTCGATATGTTCTAATGTCAAAGAAAGCGCCTCAACCCCGTGAATTTTCACGGGTTAGTACACTAGTTTGAAATAAATACATTTAGAAGTCATTTGACTATCTTACCAGTCACGTTTAATTAGTGGAAAGGATTCGATATATACTCGAATCTATACTGTTCTACAGTTTTCTTAATAACCAACCCTAATTTTATGGCATACATGCCCCATAACGGTCAGCAAATTATCTCATATATTGGCATTTTTTAAGGTTACTATCCACATTTTTCGGCATGATTTACTGATTTAGTCCTGAATTTAAATATCTCCAATTTAAATGATTTTACTTACAGATGGGTCAGTGATCGATCTCGACCTCATTGATCTCGAATTCAGATGCAATCTCACAATCTTGCTGATCAAGGTTCGATACCATATTTGTCTTAATCTTATGCCCATTTCCATACGCCGCTATCAGTAGTGCCTCTGCTCGACCTTGCATGTACACAAAACAATCTACATCAGCATATATGCAGCGTGCAGGCAAGCACGGGGTCTATACCAGTGTAGGAAACAAGTGATTCAAAGATGGCATGTGTACCATGATCCTTTTTCCGTTTCAGCATATCGCTCAAACTGGGGAAGAGGTGTGTGGCAAGCTCCCTGCTCTCGTCCTACCAAAGCAAGATCCATATTTTCAGCACAAGATTTCGCGAAGATTAGCAAGAAAAAAAACAAGACTGGAATGAATAAAAGTATAAAACGGCGTACTTTACTAGTTCGGCCTCGAGCAAGTTCGAGCTCTCTTTTCCACACACTAGACGGTACTGGAACAACGGAAAAACCAGATGAAACCAAGATGCCGATCCATAGACCGTACCCAAATCCTCCGCTCCACCAACCCTAAATCTTACAATGCAGACATTATAGGACCAGAATCAGTGCCACACTAGGTCGAAATCACTTCAAACTAGATGACTTACTGTAAGATGTTGCGTGCTTACAGCAATAAAATCATATGCACGGTTCGTTTGAATTTTATTTGTCGTTTTAGGAGGTTTCACAATAATTAAGAAATTGTTGGAAAAAACCTTTACTAATACAAGTAGCTTTTTACAGAAATCCATTAAATAAAAACATTTTTTCCCCTAATAATTACTCCGTATTGTTTTTCGTAAAAGTAGAAAATATGTAATACATGAAAACTTGCTAAACGATAAATAAATAAATAAATGATCCTTTCTAAAACAACAAATAAAATGAGATGGAGGAAGTATTAACCTAAAAAAGGCAGACATACGACTAAAATTAATGAGTTTTTTTGGTGGATATAACTAAAAATTAATGACGGTACCAAGCAAAAAATTACACATGTAGGTTATGGCGGTTAAAGAAACACGAAGCTAGCACTTAGCTAACAATTACCTGCTTTCCATCCCCAGGGAACGGAGTTGACTGTTCGAGATATGCAATTGTGCCTATCAAAACAAAGACATGTTCAGAAAATTGGTGTAAATGACGGTCTTCAAAAGTTTAAAATGGAAAATATGTGAGAAAAGGCAACGCTTGAGTAAGAACGTACATGTAGCGTACCCACAAAAAAAAAGTAACACAAGCAATAAATATGATAAAATCGTCATAGCAACTTCCAAATCGAAAGGAACCAACATTGTCCTTGGCTAATAGCAAAAGGTTACAGAAAAGAACAGTGAACGCAACTTGAGGATTATCGGAAGATCTACCTGTAGGTGCGTCAAAACCCTGTACCAACTGAACAATAGACCTTGCATCTAACCGTTTACGAAGCCGAGTCCCAACTGAGACTTGCACGACTGGGGAATCAAAAACCTGAGAAAGTAGATAACTTCAGAATAATGCTACAGAGTATAAGTTTATTGAATAAAGCGTTGACAGGCCAATTCACACTTCTGCAGGGCATGAATATGCAAGATACAATTACCAAGTCCACACCGATATAAACTAGCAAATTCACTTCGTAACTTCAAGAGTCCATTAATGCCAATGTGTCCGAGGTAATATGTTTCACATACTAATCAACCGACTGCCTCTTGCATTCTAAGTTTCTAACTCACAGCGACTGATTCTCACATAATACACCAGAGAAAGATTACTCATAGTTTAGAAGGGCTCCCGAATGTAATACTCCGTAACATTGTAACTCAATGCACCACTCTCCATTCTAAACGAATCTCGTGTTTCCAGAAGGGCGATTGTGATGATTACGGGGTTAGAACAATTACAAGGTTCCAACCACGAGTCATTGGTATCCCCTCTCCGTTCTAAACGAATCTCGTGTTTTTTGGTGTAAAGAGAGCCAGAAGGGCGATTATGATGCTTACAGGGTTAGAACAATTACAAGGTTCTAAACCACGAGTCATTGGTATCACCTCTCATAACTTTACGAACTAAACTAGTCAACATCTGCTCTAAACGAATCTGATTCAACAAGCAGCAAGAAAAAGCATCACATAAGGCAAGAATAAATCACATATTCATCTCCACCATTTATAGACCAGTAAAATAAGAGATACTAACTTCAGTAATGATTCGAGAAACAACAAACCCAAATCAATTAATTGATGAAATCGATAAAATCAAGCAAAATAACATAAACCCAGTTGAAAAATTAACCTAATAATCACGAAATAACGATACTTGAATCCGCAAAATAAAAGATAACTACTTCACTAATGATTCAAGATATAACAAAACCAATTCAATTCAAATAATTGATAAAATCAAGCAACAAAACATGAACCCAATTGGAAATATAACCTAATAATCACAAAACAAGTTCAATTAATTGATGAAATCAAGCATAATAATATAAATCCAATTGAAAAATTAACCTAATAATCACGAAAGACAAGACCTTTATGATACCTCAGCAGAAATAATCCCAGAATTATCAGATTTCAACACAGCCAATGCACCGGAAACATCAGGATCAACACCAATTACCCATTTCGATCCACAATCAACTCCCCGATCGTCAATTTTACTGTTTTTCAACCCATCATTTGAAAGCGAAGACAACCATTTTTGTTTGATAATCTGGATTTTTTCTTTGGAATTAGTGCTGGGTTTTCCATTTGGTACTTTAATTAATTCGCTAGGGTTTTCCGATTGCTTCGATGATGTACAAAAGGGGGAAAATTTTAGGGTTCTGGGTTTAAGGTTGTGTTTAGATGAGATTGAAATTAGAGAGTTTATCATTAAATTAGGTTGAGTAGGTTGTTGTGGTAAGAGAAGAGTACATCCCATTTGATTTGGGGAAGATAACGGTATGATTTGAGGAATTTGCAATTAGGGTTTATCGGGAAATTGAAATTAGGAGGGAAGAGGGAAGAACTTCCGTTATCCTCAAAAATCAAAACACGATATGACCCGTAATAAACTTACCCGACCCGACTTCCGACTTGAACACTCGGTTCACTTTGACTCGTAACTCGAATTGGGTTGAACTTTGAAGCTACGTTCTTAATTTTGGGGTCGACCGGTTCTTTCCTTCTTATTTTCAACTTACTTTGTACGAGTAGATCATTCTGGTTCAGTTCAGTGCAATACAGTTAAGTTCAGCTTCAATAATTTAGTGAGTACAGAGTAGATTACTGTAGTTAAGCCCATTTTAATTCAGTTCAATTAATTCCAGACTCATCGACTTCATTTTGTGTGAGTTAATTTAACCAACTGTAACTCGGTTTTACTTTAAACTTCACCTCACTCGACTTCATTACAATTCAATTTAATTCAAGGGACTTAGATGTAGACTTGACAAAAACTAACTCGACCTGAAAGACCCAACTCGAATAACTCGACCCATAACCCGAATTGATCCGGCCTAACCCGAATGTTTTATAGAAAACGAGTCAATGTCCATAAAAAAGTTGACATTAATAAACCCGAAATGACCCGACCCCACTTGAAGTTGACCATTTTTTTTTGTCCCGAAAGAAGTCCGATCCAAAGCCGACCTGGTTGACCTGTTTATCAAGTCTACTTAGATGCAATATAAAAGCAAACTCAACAAAACTTGATCTACAACGAACACAAACCGAGTCAGAACAAGCTCGTGCTTGGTCCGACTCATTATCAACCCGACCCGATAGCCGAAACGAAGACCCTAATTTGACTCATAACCCGAATTGATCCGCCTAACCCAAATGTTTTATAGAAAATGAGTCAATGTCCATAGAAAAGTTGACATTAATAAACTCGAAATGATCTGACCCGACCTGAAGATGACCTTTTTTTTTCCTGTCCCGAAAAGACCTCGACCCAAAACCGATCCACCCAACCCATTTGACCCGTTTGTCAAGCTCGTGCTTGGTCGGACTCGTTATCAAACCCAACTTTCAAACAATAATAATGTGTGGTTTTCCCACCAAAACCAACCCAACTGACCAATGCCACACTCTCCATCTCTCTCTCTCTCTCCTCTAGCCTCTGCAAATTTCCATAGCTTCCTGCAAAAAACCCCGAAAAATGGTTGAATTTATTAGCTTCTTCGATACTCTACATCAATTCAATTCACCCCCATTTCTCAAAGCTTCCTCTATACTCCAATACTCAAAGCTTCTCCAGTACACGAGATATTGCTGTATATATATCTTGTAATACCGACATTAATTCAGCAAAAAAAAAAAACACACATTAATTATACTCGAATCTTGCAGTAATTCATGGCTGCAGAAGAGGGAAATGGGAGAAGTGGTAAAAGGAAGATAGATTGCGAAGAAAGTGTCTGCTCAAATACTGAATTCTCGGTATAAATATATCTGGTTTTAATTTCACTCTGTTTTCTTTGATTTTTCTGGGTTTAATTGTTGATTTGATTGAAGTTTATTCTTTAGATTAATTAGCATTTGTTTGATTGTGAGGAAACAGGGGAATAAGGTGGATGGATTAGGAGGAGGAGGGAGGAGGGAGGAGGCAACTGGAGAGTGGGTGGGTTTGGGTGAGCTGTGATGCAGGGGAGGGAAGCAGGGGGAGGGGGTCGACTTTCGGGGCAGTGTGTAGAGGGGAGCAGGGAGAGGTGTACTGGGCTGTAGCCGGAATGAAGACAACGGTGCTGGCAGCCCACGAGGCGGTGCTCGAGGTATTGAAGGAAGCAGAGGCGGTGCTCGAGTCCAAGACGATGGGCAGGCAAATCCATCGAGCATGAATGAAGGGGATCAAGCCGGTAATAGTGGACTTGGAAACAAATCAAGTACTTGAAGCTCGAGTACTCGACTACTAATTTTCAGGCATCAATTCCGTTTATGTAGTGGTGTAGTCGAGATTATGTAAGATTGTAAGGGATAATTATGTATCGGAATATTAATGCTTCATCTCGAATTTAGTCTTTATCTTAATGTTATGGTCGAGATTATGTAGGGTCGCTAATTTGAATGGTTTCGATTCTGAATCTCGTAACACAGAAACCGTCATTTTCTGTTTTTATTTTAGACATTGAACCAAACCACGTATCATTGAATTGGATTACGACAATTCCAAAAAAAAAAAAAAAAACTCGTAAATATTCAATGAATCATAATTCTGTCGCGAGACCATCTCATATGAGAAACCAATTCCCTCCAAAAACTACTAAAGGGTGATTTCATACACAACGCCTTCCAAGTTTGCAACGACTGAACGAGTTCCAATAACTTCCTTCATCGACAAACCATGTCGTTTCGCTTCATTACAGACCATTCCATCCATTCTGCACGAGAATTGACCCCATGAGTCGAAAGTAAAGCAAACCAAACCGTTTTTTGGTCCAAAATAAGTATGAAACACTACAATACAAAGAGGTAGATGAGACTGAGACTCACACTACGGCACGAGAAACATAGCCGAGAATGAATTTAGAGAGACCTTTCCCTCTCATTTGAAGAAGCTGCTCCACTGTATCGAAAAGCAACGGGATGCTCGATTGTTGGAAACTTAGCAAATTGTCAAGGCCCTTCAATCAATCTCAATGAAACAACAAGTGTCGTGTTTAAGTGTAAGTGGAGCTTTAAAAAGTGTAAGTAGGGTTCAGATGGTTCGTACCAAACTTGTGCTTCAGACGAGATCCTAATTCTTTGGTCTAAAGTGCAATGTCGGAGACAAATTGGTCACAGTACGTAAAAAATTGCAAGTTACGAGTACAAGTTTGAAGGATATAAATATCAGCACCAAGAATCAGATCGAACCCTTGAGGATACCGCTGCACCAATGCTGTTATCTGTTCAGAATTTCCCCATTCAAGTTTCTCGGCTATCAAATCTGAGACATTCGGAGAGTAGCTCAACCTCAATCAGAGTAATCTCAATCAGTTGCAGATCGTTAATGTTGGCTTTAATAATTAATTACTGAGTATCTCATACCAGTGCATGGAGTATTATTCTCGGTTGATGCATGAAGCTCCACATTTTTCTTTATAATCTGCATAATTAATTAAATTATGTAATATAAACCGTTGTACCACAAGCCCAGATGCAAATCAATTAACCAAATAGTACAAAACATTTAATTTTACGACCTTGCCTTGATAACTTCATCGTTATGGTCTGTCATGACAACTCGACTGCAAAATCTGCTACATAGTAGTCCAGTTATCCCTGCAATTACATAATTGAAATGTCGACCTTAGCTCACGTTACTGAGTCATAATAAACTCGTAAGTTATCAAACTTGAAATGTGGTAAAATATAAAAATTATTGAAATGTGGTAAATTGTCAAAATTATTGAAATGTGGTAAATTGTCAAAATTATTGAAATGTCGGTGAAAAAGATAGTAGCAGTAGAAGTGTCATACCAACGCCAGAGCCGAGCTCAAGAACGGATAAACCGTGAAGCTTGTCGACATGTTTTGAAAGATAATCATTCAAGATCACTGCCCCAGGCCAAACCAACTGCCCTGTTAGATCAAAATCAGCTGCCCAGCAAAAAAAAAAAACCAGTGAGTAATACTACTAAGGTTTTAAATTTCACATACGAAATCATCATTAACTCGTTAATCCCAAATTAATCATACTAACATTCATAACTACCATAAACCCTAAACCCCTAAATCAATTACGGAGTAAAACAGAACTAAAGTTACTAACTTGAAGCTGATCGAAACCCCTAAATCAATTAAAACAAAATCAAAGCTACTAACTTGAAGCTGATCGAAACCCCTAAATCAATTACAACAAAATCAAAGCTACTAACTTGAAGCTGATCGAAACCCCTAAACCACAAAATCAATTAAAACGAAATTAAAGTTACTAACTTGAAGCTGATTGAAACCCTAAGCCCCTAAATCAATTGAAACAAAATTAAAGTTACCAAATTGAAGCTGATCGAAACCCTAAACCCTAAACCCCTAAATCAATTAAAACAAAATTAAAGTTACTAGCTTGAAGCTGATTGAAACACTAACCCTAATCCCCTAAATCAATTAAAACGAATCAAAGTTACTAACTTGAAGCTGATTGAAGGCAAAAGAGCTGAAGAACTTGAGACCCAAATGTAAATGTTGTCAATTGATAACTGCAATTACAAAAAAAAAAAACATTAAAGTACAGATCATTGAGGGTAAAAAACCATAATTAGATTGAAAAAATCGTAAAAATTAAGGAAATGAAGAAGAGGGTACTCGTCATTAATAAAGAATGATTCATCTAAACACACAATTTCTTCATCGTCTTCCCTCTCCATTGCCATCTTCTCCCGAGTTTTTCAGTCAACAATTCGTGTTTTTTTCTTCGTAGAAATTCAACAGAAATGATGGGCTCAATAGTTTTTTTGTGTGTTTATTGGTCCATTTCAATTACACTTAAATCCAAAATATGACAAAATTTTGGCCCAAATATTTTTTTTTCGCTTATTGGATCGTTTCATGGTATAGGACGATCTCAAGTTAGAATAAATCATGATAAAACACGAGGTTTGAATCGAGACCGTCAATTCTTGAAACTTTTGCATTAGTTACTACTTACGTCCCGTTTTTTTGGACTGAAACTAACTGAATTTAATTTAACTGAAAGTAACTGAGATATAGAGACAAAATATGTCTCGTGGAGCTGAACTGAACTGAACTAAAACTGACTGAATATAAGTCCAAAGAACAGGATCTTACTACTTACGATCTTATCGAACGATTGGTTAAATGATTTTAGTTGCAAATTTTCATCGTGAGCCTTACTTTATTGTAAATTTGTAATATACGCGCCTCCTGTTTTGCACTTGCATATTTAAATAAGTTAGTCGTCATCATATTGTCGAAGACATATCGTCAAAATAAACTACTCCATAAGACTGTTTTTAATTACCTCTTATCGGGTTTGCTTACAGTAAGATAGTCTCAAGATAATTACTCCCTCCGTTCCAATGAATTGTTTGCCTATTCCATATTGGGGCGTCTCAATGAATTGTTTGCCTTTCTATTTTAGGAATGCTTTTTATGTGGAATTTGACTCTTGGCTCCACATGTCACCTTCTAATTGGATCTCTTGCCCTTGGTGCCAAAAGCAAAGACAAACAATTCATTGGAACGGAGGGAGTATATTTTTCTTCTTTAGTTAAATATCGGCATAGGGATAAGTATGACGGATTAATTCAACCTCATATCATTAGTATCACGTCTCATGATTTTAATTACGACATTTGAACGGTAATTAAATGGAAATTAAATAAAAATCGTTCATATATCGAGGAATGTGAAATTTTACCAATAGTTGATCTCTTTTGTATATTATCCGTATTAATATCATAACGGGTCAATAATATACTTCCCGTTTGAGGAGTCACTGCTCAAAGCAGTAGCTTTTTGTTCAAGAAAGCAAAGCAAATATTCCCTGTAAAAAGACTCCATTGTTGCAAACCAAACCAGAGCTCCAGATTCCAGAACTATCTTCTCCAATCGAAAATTTCCTGTAAGTAAACTTAATCTTCTTTCATTTCTGTATATATAATCTTTCAATTCATTATTTGATTTGATTTGATTTGATCTGATTTGATTTTCCCCCAATTTTCGCATTTCTAGGGTTTATCTGATGAAAAATTGGAATTTTTTATGTACTTAGAATCAGCTTGATTATTTGTTTTTTTCCTTGATTTTTGTTAATTTTTGTAGGGTTTTGCGATTCTACTTTTACTGATAACTTGATTTAGTACTCGCCTTACTTAGCTGAGCTGAATTTCTAGGGTTCTTATGATTTGATTGCGTATGCCCTTACTGATTCGCGATTCGGAATTCGGAATTGTAGAATTCGATCTTAACAATTCACGATTTTTAGGTCATATGTTTTGTCTATTCAACATTGTGCTGATCAAAACGAATCGTTTTGCATTCGTAACGTCTCAATTGTGTTCAAAGCTTCCTTTTTCTCCGAAAACATGAAATGTTTACTCGAATAGCCATGTTGTCTGTTTGGCCTGCACAAAACCCGCTTAATCAACCCGGGTTTAAAGTGCGCATTCGTTGAGCTGAATTCTGATTCTCGTTGAACCCGATAATCTAACTTCATGAATGTGTCTGAATGTCTGATGAACTTGCATGGGCTAATCTGTATTTGAAAGTATTAACACGATAATTTTGTGGGTATTCATATAAGTTTACAGCCAAATTGTTTTCTGGAATGTCGGAATTAACGACTTTTATTATTGCTGATGACAGTGTGCTTGACCGACACCCTTGAATTTACGAGATATGGAAGACGTGCTGACTGAATTGCCACCACCATCAAGGTTTTTCGAGGAAGATCTGAACATCTTCATCCCTCCATCTCCGTCACCTCCTCCTCCGTCTCTATCACTCTCTGAACCTTATAATACTAATGAAACCCTTCGTCCGTCTCTCCTTATTTTCGCCATATCACCCCCGTCTCTTCATCTTTTTCACTACGCTGCCTCTAAAACCCTTGTCGGGATACTCACCCTTCCTGAGACCGCACCCTCTTCAGCTACCAAGTCCTGCAACATCCACGCATTGAAACTGAACGATACTGAGAAC
The DNA here is from genome assembly GCA_958450325.1 of Agrostemma githago. Lineage (NCBI taxonomy): Eukaryota > Viridiplantae > Streptophyta > Magnoliopsida > Caryophyllales > Caryophyllaceae > Agrostemma > Agrostemma githago. The sequence goes on from OY288246.1 coordinate 75,180,395, forward strand.
TTGGTTCTTCTCGTTTCTTTCGAGTTTCGTGTGTCTGTGGAGAGATGCCATGCTGTTTCGAAATTGTTACTCGGTGAAAAGATCATTCCCGAGAAAGTGTTGATCCTTGATTCAATCCAGATTCACAGGTTTTGTGGGAAGCTGTCACGTGACTTTACTGTGGCTTACAAATTACAAACGTCTTTAGAGAGGAAACTGGAAGAATGTAATGAGAGCTTGGAAGACGGTTCTTCAATTCTGAAGGACGTGAAGTATTACCCAACTGGTAGTCTAGTGGACGGCCTTGCAGCTGCTTTGTTGACTCGATGTGAGATCAGGAAGATCAGAGGTAGTCTCTGTGTTTCGTGGCCTGAATTTGGGAAACCGGTGACAAACTTGATTCAATCTCTCTTGGTGAAGGATGTCTTGCCACAGTTTGATTTCTCATCTACTAACTATGATGATGAAGATGTTCGTAAATCTAAATGGCTCAAGGATTCTCTCCTTGATTCAGATATGTACACTTGATGAAGCTCAGTTTAGTTGGATTAGAGCTATTGATTGTTATTCAAGCAGATTGATTTTGTCAAACTGTTTTTGGATGATGTATGTCGACTTATGTGAACGATTACGACTTTTTTCAGTATCATTTCTGCACTGATTCTGCATTTCGTAAGCTAATGTTGTTCCATTCTCTGTTTAATGACAAATGTTGGTATCTTGGTTCGTTTGCCAAATTTTTACGTAATTTTTACTCATTCATAACCAATTTCAGTCAGAGCATGCAACGATGTCTTGTGTAAATTTCTAGAATAAATTAGAATAGCATTCACAGAAATAAAGGACTCGGAATGAGCTTAAAACATCGATAAAATGAGCCATGACAGCAAACTACAATTCATCAATTCCAGTCATGGTGCATTACAGTTCCAGGTTCAAAACAAGAAGAATACGACCCTTCAAACATCGAACTAAAGAACTTCCAACAAATCTAGGATTCATAGTTTCATCCGAAACACCGAGCCTTCTGTCATCAGACGAACAATCAGTCATGTAGAGTTCCGAGAACATCATCTTCCCTGTAAAGGTGATACCTGCAGCCAACACATTTGAATGCAATATAATCAGCAACTGACAGCAACAGTCATCAGCAACCAGAAAATGTCGAAAGATGGCAACAAACGATTCATAAAAAGAATCAGGAGCTCACGTTTTATCTTCGAGCTTGATCGCTTGCCCACCGTAGTCAGGCAACAGAACAGTGTCTCCTTCTTTGAGGCTCACAGCGATTACTGTTCCGTCATTAGTACGACTTCCAGGGCCAACAGCAACGACTTTCCCGGAGTTTAGCTACAATCAAACAGTAATAACACTAGATTTAGGCCATCAGTACTCAAAATGAAACCCGAAAATACAACATTATGCAGAAATCATAAAAGCAGTAAACTTTATGCAGAAAAATTCAAAAATCAAGGAATCGGAGTTTCATATTTGACTCATTTTATTCTTAAATACGAATACATTCATCAAAAAAAAAAAAAAAAAATTGGCAACATAATTCAAAATGTTCACAGCATAAAAACTAAAGAAGCGATCTTTATAACATATTAATTGAAGAGACCGAAAACCCGTTTTCTAAATTCAAAATTAACTGGATTAAAATTCTGAAATCGTAATTACAAAATGTAATTGAAAAATCGAAATGATGGGTATTTGATTGATTGATCAAAATTAACAAGATTTAGGCCATCAGTACTCAAAATGAAACCCGAATATACGACATTATGCAGAAATCATAAAAGCAGTAAACTTTATGCAGAAAAATTCAAAAATCAAGGCGTCAAAGTTTCATATTTGACTCGTTTTATTCTTAAACACGAATACATTCATCAAAAAAAAAACAAATTGGCAACATAATTCAAAATGTTCACAGCATGAAAACCTAAAGAAGCAATCTTTATAACTGGAATTGAAGAAACCAAAAAACCCGTGTTCTAAATTCAAAATTAACTGGATTAAAATTCTGAAATCTTAATTACAAAACGTAATTAGAAAAATTGAAATGATGGGTATTTGATTGATTGATTGATTGATTAACCTTGGTTGAAGATTCAGGAAGCAAGATTCCAGCAGATGTTTTGGAAGGAGCAGTGATTTTCTCAATCAAAATGCGATTTAAAGTGGGTATCAATCTCTTTGCTGCTGCCATTTTTTCTCAGTAATTTGATTACAATTCTAGAATTTGATTCAAAGGGTTTAAGGTTTAGGGTTTATCATTGTTGTTTCTTTGGGCTTTTAGTGGGTTGGGGACAACTTGATCGGTTTCAGGTTGGGCCAGATCATTTTCGGTTTGTTGTTTTCGACTTTTTTTTATGGATATCAACACATTTTCTATAATAACGCTCAATATCGGGTTATGCATGCATGGTCAATTCGGGTGATCAGATCGCACATTGAGGAAAAAAAACTCGAAAAATAAATAAATACAAACTCGAAAAGGAATTCGTGTACATATCAATACATGTCAACTAACTTAGCCGATTAACGTCAAAAATTGCAATTGTCACTCATTTAATGTCACGACTGATGACAGACGACAGCTTTGCAAGAGGAATCATCGTCAATGATCCACATTCCTATTTGCTGAAGACGGTCTTTCACTAAACTGACATCAGTTGCAGGCGACCAGGAAACCGTCTTTATACTCGTTGTTAACGATTGGTTACCAGTAACTGTCTCGAGTTTTAGACTGAATTCTGTCTCGTGGATGATCTTTAAACTAACACTGTGTTTTGCTGAAATCTTTTCGACAGCATCAGGGAAATCGAAATCTTCAGTGTCCACAGTATCAGCAAATTCCTGCAGAAAATCAGCATTCCATTTACTGCTAGAATACGATGAGCTCTTGGCAACAAACTGTCTAGAGCTTCTGCCAATGTAGAAGCTGTCAGTCAAGGTCGAGGCAATGACCGGGTTGCTGGTCAATGGAACAGTGCTGCCCGGGATGACCCACGAGTCAAACCCGGACTCCAAAATCTTTTTTGTTACATACGCTTTTACAATCACGTCCTTGATTGGTTCAGAAGTCGACTTTCTACTCAAAACACCGTTGAAAACTTCTTCAGTATCAATCATGGGGTGACCCCTTCTTGCCAAATCAGTCAACAACCCTGACTTAGATCGAGGAACCATGAAAATGTAGTTTCGAATGTTAACCCTCTCGAACTGACAAATCATGTTTCTGACTGTTTCTTCTGACGACACTTCCAAAACACTGACTAACAAAACCGGGTTTTGTCCATTTTGTCCACTTTGTCGGTCCATGGTGTGAAGAATGTCGGTTACTTGATCCAGTTTCCTTGCAATTCGACCAGGAAGTACTTTTCTGAAGCAGAAATCGTACCAGTTCATGTCACGTAAAGGGGGAACAGTTGACAGATCGATGTCATGGGAATTATGATCTATGAGTTGTGAATCGGGTCCTGCTGTTTTTCCATAATTGACACCAGTGTCACGATGAGAGACGCTGAGAGCGGTCTCGTGAGGGAAGTTTGTGTAGATGTTGAAATACCCGCGTGAGTGGATGAACTTGATGAACCACGGTGTCCATATTCTTTCTCCCATCTTTTTGTACCACCCGTTGGTCACCTGTGAAAACACGACATAATTCGTGTTATGTGAACCAAAAAAAAAAATAAAAAAAATTAAAATTAAAATTGGGAGTTACCATTCCGTCGAGGTAAGGTTTGATTTGGTTTGATTTATGGTGATCATACCAAAGGCGGAATTCCTTCCAGGGTTTGGGGAAGAGGAGTTGACCCCAGGTGCCGACTAACGGGTAGAGGAAGAGTTTAGTTCCGCTTTCTAACTTCATTTTGTTCCCGTGTTTACCTGCAGGAACAAACAAGAAGGAATATTAACACTTCTTTGTCAATGATCAAATCATGAACGAGCCAACTTCACCTACATTTCAAAGTTAATCTTCTCCGAAACATCAATCATTTAACAAAATCATGAAAATTTCACCTTCTAGCTCCCTTAGTTTACTTGAAAACATCAGTCTTTTTACAAGATTACACCAATTTCAGCTTCTAGACCGCTTAGTTAGTTCACCAGAAAACATCGATCTTTTGACAAAACTACACAAATCTCACCAGTAACATCCATCATTACACAAAAATCACTCAAATTTCACCTCAAAACAACAATATTTACACAAAATCACACAAATTTCACCTTTTAGCTCCCTTAAGTCACCCGAAAACATCAATCTTTTAACAATATTACACAAATTTCACCTTCTAGACCGCTTAATTAGTTCACCCGAAAACATCAATCTTTTCACAAAACCACACAAGTTTCACCAGAATTTTCAGTTCTTACACCAAATCACCCAAATTTAACCCCAAAACATCAATCTTTCCACAAAATTTCACCAGAATTTTCAGTTCTTACACCAAATCACCCAAATTTAACCCCAAAACATCAATCTTTCCACAAAATTTCACCAGAATTTTCAATTCTTACACCAAATCACCCAAATTTAACCCCAAAACATCAATCTTTCCACAAAATTTCACCAGAATTTTCAATTCTTACACCAAATCACCCAAATTTAACCCCAAAGCATCAATCTTTCCACAAAATTATACAAATTTCACCAGAATTTTCAATCCTTACATCAAATTACCTGAATTTCACCCCAAAACATCAACCTTTCTACAAACTACACAAATTTCACCAGAATTTTCAATCATTACACCAAATCAACCAATTTTCACTCGAAAACATCAATCTTTCCACAAAAGTACACAAATTTCACCAGAAACATCAAACCTTACATCAAATTACCTAAATTTCACCCCAAAACATCAATCTTTCCACAAATTTCACCAGAATTTTCAATCATTACACCAAATCACCCAAATTTAACCCCAAAACATCAATCTTTCCACAAAATTACACAAATTTCACCAGAATTTTCAATCATTACATCAAATTACCTAAATTTCACTCCAAAACATCAATCATTTCACAAATTAGACAAATTTCACCACAAAAAACACCATAAACCTATCAATAAACAAACAAATTTGAAAAAAGGGTACCTGGAACAAACCTTGGACGTTGAAGAGAAGCACCAAAAACCCAAGGACTAAAATTCGATTGATTATAACAAAACCCTAAAATCACCTTCTTCAAAAACCCATAATAAAGTGGAGAAACCTCAAGATCATCTTCAACAACAAACACAAAATCATGATCATCATTAGGCCACCAAGCTTCCAACCACTGCGCCTGCAACCCAACATTTACGGTCCTATAATGAACTAACTTAACCCCATGAACCCACTCAAACCCATCAACAAACTCCAAAATTTTCCCCCAAATTTCCAATTTTCGTCCCACATCGGAAGAAATCGACGAATTGGGGAAGTGGTCGATGTATATATGGAGGTGGACGGTGTCGCCGGCGTAATCGGCGGTGGAGAGTGAGGTTAGGCATCGAGAAAGCGATTTCAGGCGGTCGAATGCGAGGACTTTGATGGTGAAGGTGAATTTTTGTGGGTGGTAGAGTGGTGGTTGTGGCGGTGGTTGTGGTGGTGGGAGGGAGAGGTAGTGGGTGGTGAGGAGGAATGTTGGTATGAGGAAGAGGAAGATTAGGAGGAGTTTTAGGTGGTGGTGCTTTAATGGCGGTGGTTGTGGTGGCGCCATTGGAGGGAGTGTTGAGGTGTGAAAATGGAGGGAGTGTGATCGGATCTTAATGACCAAAACGAAATTGGTTCGATCTGAATGACCCAACTTGGATTAATTGATCCGTATTTGATCTGGTATTTGAAATGAAAACCGATCTTGAATGTTTGATCCTAAAAACAATTGACGGGAAAATAATTTGATACAAGTTCACTTGACCCGTATTCGATCTGATATGTGAAATGAAAATCGAGTTTGATCATAAAAAACGATGGAAAATAATTTAATATGAGTTCACTTGACCCGTATTTGATATGATATCTTAAATGAAAATCGAGCTTGATCCTAAAAAAAAGATGGGAAAATAAGATTTCACTTGAAGTGTAATTGATTTTAGTACAAAATTAAGCTAAATAATCATTACAAAACGTCAATTTTAGTCTAAAAAATATAGATTTCACTCCAAATATAATCGGTTTCACTAAAGAAATCGCTAATTTATCATTACAAACAAATTAAAAATATTGATTTCATTCTAAAAAAATCTATTTCGCTCCAAAAAAAAATTGAATTCACTAAATAATCCTTTATTTATTAATTACTTCGTACATCTTTAAATTAATTAAAAAAAAGAAGGGATTTATCTTAAAATGAAAAAAATCGATTTCACTAAAATGAAAAATAAAGGGTTGGACTTGAGAGATCCGAGATTAGGGGTTAACTTTAAAAATAACTAAGGGGCCGTTTGGTTTGAGGTATTCAGGAAAGGGAAAGGGAATCAAAGTTCATAATTCCCTTTGTTGGTGTTTGTTTAGCCAATTCAATCATTCCCTTTCCCCTCTCTTTCCCCCAAACTCTTCTAATTTCTTACCCCTACCCTCCAAGGTAATGGGATTCCCTTTCCCCACTCACCAACCTAGTCATCACCATCACCATCAACCGCCACCATCATCACCACCACCAAAGTCCACCCACCACCACTACGACCACCACCACCAAGGCCCACTTACCACCATTACGAACACCACCACACTTTCGAGTCAGGTCAGATATGAGTTGAAGTTGGGTCAAAATAATTTTTGATGCCTTAATTCATCAATTAAAAAGAAAACACATTTTTTTAAAATTTATCGTATTGTAGTAATTATTACTCCGTATATTTACCGTATTTACAATTAAAACAGTGTAAAAATAATACTCCATATATTACAGGTATTTTATTATTAAAAGATACTACATAATTTATTTATTTTATTTTTATAATTTAGATATTAATTTATTTATTTTATATAAGTATAAATAATATGATGGCACGCCGCTAATGTTGAGGTTTGAGTGAAGGTTGGGTAAAATTCATTCTCTTTCATTGAAACCAAACAACAACCTAAATTTGGGGTAATCTCATTCCTTTCCTTCTGTTTCCCTTTGTTGATTTCATTCCCTTTCCCTTTGACGAACCAAACGCCCCCTAATTACATCTTCAAGTTTACATACTTTACTTGAGAAAATTGATTTAATTTGTAAGCCTTAATCAAAAAAAATTAATATGGAGTATATAAGAGAGTCTCTTCATAAACAACTTGTTTTTCGTAATTCGTTTCTGGACCTCTCTTTTGCGTTTTTTTTGACATTATTATATTTTTCCATCGTCGCCTGTTTATAATATTAACAGGTTATCTCGAATTTGACAAAACTTCAAGATCAAGAAAGTGTATCATAGAACTATTCGAGATTCTTTTGAGAGCGCCGGGCGTCTATGGAGCTCGCTTTAGTGGAGCTGGATTCCGAGGGTGCCGATCTGGCATTGGAAGGTGTTTCATTTGTTAAGGAAGAGTATAGTAAACTCGAGCCCGAATTGGTTGGGAAGATGACCCAACAGGCTACAGTTTTGACATGTGAATCCGGTGATGGTTACCACATAGCTGACATGAGTACTCTTCTCTGTTTCCTGTTCTTCCATCTATCTTTGACACCGTATTTTGGTGAATGAATGGAGCATAAAATGCAGTAATTTTCCTGCTACGGAATGTGACTCGAACTGTATCAGATAACAAGCGAGCGACTGATGCAATATCATTATCATGAATATGCTACAGCCACAGCTGATGCAAGTTGTTGTGCACATAAATGATACTCCTCCATAGTACTCTAGCATTTTCAGGAAGATGTTACGTTATTCCAACTATGTCTGATATTCAGAACATGCTACTGGAGTATTAATTAAGGGTCACAACAACACTACCGCTTCACAACCAATCTGATCATGTAAATGACCGAGATGGAGCTGTAACAACCGATTCCAGTTCTCGTCTTAAAAAAGGGGTATTTATTACGAGTACCAAATGAGCAGGTTAATTAATGCGCTTTCATGTAAAACACGACGCAAATCCAAAACTGAGAGCAATTCAGAACACCCATTAAATGGATCCATTCACCAATCTCATTATAGTTGAGTGATAGAAGGCAGTAAACCAGTTACAGTTGTCGCGGGTGAAATAATTACCTTTTTTGTTCGGAATGATAGACTGGAATTGTGTAATGACAGTCTACAATTAGACTTCTTAGAACATTGCATATATTGCCACACAAATCAATTGGTTCTCTTCACACACATGAACTAACTGCAAAAGGACGATCTTCTACATTATGAATCAAAGACAGTCAAAGCTAAGCTTCTTAACAAGCCACACTACCTAACCATGCTATATGAAAACATGAACTACTGAATATATGTACCTGCCTTCACCCTAAAGCTCGAAATACATTTGCAAGTCACTGTCTGGCCAGTGCGAGGTCATGCCAAGTATCTCCGTTAGCTATCTGAGCTTCTTCATCTGTCCAACAGAGAAGAAGCAAAGGTTTACATTTGCTACGAAACTGAAACTGAAATTGTCATTGGAAAAGATTCCTTTACAATATAAGTGCAAATAATTGAGAAACTAGCGGGATTTGAAGCGTCAGTCTATTTACATGTGATACTAGCCTGCAATTTAGAAACACATGACTATGTAAGGAATAAAGGAATGCAATTAATATGACTGTCAAAACATCTTCATAACATGTTCCAAATTTTCATGCAGCCACAGATTTTTCGTGACAGGTGATGGTATTGGGTGAAGAGAATAAGAATCTTAAGGAGCTAACTAATAACCAATTTAATCTATAAGCAGTGGTGTGAAATCTTTTACAGTGCAATTCTGTGACTTATTGAAGCTGAGTGAGGCCACTATAATTTAAAAAATTGACCCGGTGAAGCCATAGTTATGAAAACTCACCAAAGCTAAAGTACCTCCAGCATTTTACAGTCTATCAGAGGATGACAATACCCTACGCATTTAAATCAGCGGGATATCTGATCGTTATAATTTACAAGGGCGGGTTAAGCAGAGAGAAAATGCAAGTACAGTAGGCTTTGTTGCCTATGAACACCAAAAAAAATCATTGTACTTATTAAATAAAATCTGACTGTTTCATGGCATTTATCATCACATTGTGACGCCCATGTCGCCACCATCTCGTTGATGCCTTTATAGCATCAACCATAATTTGGAGTATTTCTCTCCATCTCAATATGTGAAGCCCTTGTCTTCACTTTGTAACGCTTTTTTTGTCCCCAAGTTGATACCAATTAGCCATCATTATTCCATCCAAAATACATGGTGTTTTATCACCATTTTGTCTCTCTATCGCTAGCATTTTTCTCACCATTTTTGTTTTATAATTGGTGTCGCTCTATGATACCATTTTTTTCCTTGCAATTTATTCACGATAGCCCCATTTCGCAAAACAAACCCAGTCGCTTGAGTGGAGGTGACTATGGTTTCAACCTTCTCATCTCGAGAGCTTATATTTAATGGAAGATTACGAAGAGGTAACACCAATTAAGGTGTGCTAGTGCTATGATGTGTTAGATTATAATGATCCAAAATATTCCAAATACTAGTTAAACATTTGTTTATTGATTATTAGTTAATCAATAAAATGGATCATAATTAACAGCATTCTAATTTTTAGGAAACTTCAATGCACAATTTACGTGGATTTACCGATGGTTAATCACTTTATTTTCGGTGTATCTTAGGCCTATTGAAAGGCTTTGATTCTTATGGCGTTAATTGAGTAAATTTAGCAGACAAACTTCTCTATTTTACTCACCCCTAAAATTTCAACACTACTTAACTATTATACACAGTTTTGATCTTTAGACCCCTAAAATCAAATCTTCTTGCTCCAACAAAAGGAATTACGCCACTATGTATATGACACGCTATAAAATTAGATATCACAATAAGGGCAACGGGACATTAAAATGACAACGAAAAGCTATCCCATACAAACTCGGTTACATTTGAACCAGAAATACCTAAAAACTGAATAAAACAATAAAGCAATCCTTTTTTTTCAAAGCATCATGATAATAACCTCCCAACAATGTAAAAATCCTAAGTATGCCCCAAACACATACCCCGTCCATCTCATTTGATTCTATACATTGATTACAATATATATAGCATAAATTACACAAATGTATAGAATAAAATGGAATTACGGGAGAATATATGTGAGACTGAGATGCTAATTTCACAAAACCCCGCAAACGAATGAAGAGTCCAAATTGGATACTTGAATCTATGGTGTATACTTGAAAAAGAAAGGCGATAAATTGAGCAGATGAATACCAAGTGAAGGCAGAGTAATAGAGAAAAAGTCTTAAATCAAAAGTAGAATGATAGGGAGTAAGAGAAAGGACTAACTTGGTTCATCGACATCATCAGTTCGAGCCACGGCAACAGGTGGTAACACAACATCTTGAGCAAGAAATCAAAAAACCAGAAAATAATGAGAAAAGTAAGTAATGAATGAATCAAGAAAAGAGGAGAGGAGAGGGGGTTTGATTGAATTGAATTACGATCATGGGGAAGAGTGTCTCTCATCCACTCTTCGTCAACAATGTCTATCAATATTCCTAGGCTCACAATTTCTGCCATTATTCTTCTCCCGCTAACTAAACCGGATACCAAATTTCAAACACTCAAAAACCAACATGATTGCCTGAAATAAGAATCAGTACCAACCCGCATGGTGTAATTAGAGCTTCTTCACTGGATTAAAACACCCATCCTCTCTCAAACACAAACACAAACACAAGCCCGAGATCCAGAATGGATCTGATCTAAACCTCTTTGAAGTTGTGTTTTTTTCCAGGTTCAAAAAATACTCATTTTAAATTGTTTTTTAAAGTTTAGATCGGATCGAATCAAAGACATCACAAGTTTTTTGGGGACCCGAAAATTGGATCGGTAAGTAAAGCCGGCCAACAATAATACGACATGAAATTAACAGGTTTGGTTGACACTTGACCCAATCCATCACCCCCATGGATGGACTTGAGGTCTAGTGGGTAAGGCACCCAAGACCTTTGTATTCGGGTGTAATGGACCCGTTTATACTTGTTTTGGTATAAACGGAAATCTAGCTAATAGCAAAGGGTAGCATTAACATTAAAATCATCGACTTTTGCTACCCAAGCTTTGTAAAGATGAGACGACTTTTTCATACACAGTGAATAAATATAATACCCAAAATATGAACCCTAGAAACAACCCCCTTCATCTGAAAAGTGACATAGTGGAAGAAGTAATCCACGGTGTTGATGATTGATTATGTCTATGCGGCTGAAGTGATATAATCAAAATCTATACAATACAATACAAAGCATATACAGTACTCATATTAAGTAATATGTAAGTAGTAACAATTTATCCCCAAAATTATAAAATTAAACCCTAAATCGAAATTACCTGAACTCTGCCAGACCAAGTAAGTTGAATCGTGCGGGGGAGATGATCGGTGAGGTGATGAGACGAACAAGTTCCTGAGAATCTGAGATTTGATTTACAGTAATGAAATTAATTAGATTGAAGGGGTAGGGTAGGGTAAAAATGGAGCACACGAAGATACTTCTAATAGCACGGGATTAACCAGAAAGCTGAAGATGATGACGAATGGGACTAACGATGAAGATGACGGCGAACATACCACGGCACGATTTGATACAAGTTCACTTGACCCGTAAATCCGATCTGATATGTGAAATGAAATTTGAGTTTGATCCTAAACAATTGACAAGAAAATAATTTGGTACTCCCTCCGTTCCAATGAATTGTTTGCCTATTCCATATTGGGGCGTCTCAATGAATTGTTTGCCTTTCTATTTTAGGAATGTTTTTTTATGTGTAATTTGACTCTTGGCTACATATGTCACCTTTTAATTGGATCTCTTGCCCTTGATGTCCAAAGCAAAGGCAAACAATTCATTGGAACGGAGGGAGTACTAGTTCACTTGACCCATAAATCCGATCTGATATGTGAAATGAAAACTGAGTTTGATCCTTAAAACAATGGACGAGAAAATAATTTGATACGAGTTCACTTGACCCGTAAATCCGATCTGATATGTGAAATGAAAATCGAGCTTGATCCTAAAAACAATGGACGGGGAAATAATTTGATACGAGTTCACTTGACCCGTATCCGATCTGATATGTGAAATGAAAACCAAGCGTTATCGGTTGATCCGAGAAAGAATCGACGGGAAAATAATTTGGTACAAGTTGACTTGACCTGTATCCGATCTGAAATCTTAAATGAACACCGAGCTTGATCCTAAAAAATGATGGGAAAATAAGTTGATATGAGTTGACTTGACCCGTATCCGATTTGAGTGACTCATTTTGTCAAAATTTGTACGAAGTAACAAAAAACAATGTTGATTTCATTCTAATAACACATCGATTTCACTCAAAATATAATCGATTTGACTACAAAATTAAGCTAAATAATCATTACAAAACATTGATTTTACTCCAAATATAATTGGTTTCACAAACAAATTAAAAATATTGATTTCATTCTAAAAAAAATCTATTTCGCTCCAAAAAAAAAAATTGATTTCACTAAATAATCCTTTATTTATTAATTACTCCGTACGTCTTTAAATACGGAATTACTTTTTCATAATTGTGTAATACTAGATCATCCCTAAAATTTCATAAATTTTACAATATTATCATTTTTCTCCTTTTCATCATTTTTCTCCTAAACTAAACCCTAATTTTTTTTCATCAAAATTAATTCTCGTCAATTCTAAAACTGATTCCATCAATTATTTGCGAATTAAATATGGATCATAATTTGTTAATCGATATTTTATCGTGAATTAGTTTTAATTCATTAATTAAGGGATTCGATTTAGGGTTAATTGGGTAACATTGAATTTTAGGGTTTAGGATTTAAAGCTTGTACGTTTTTTTTATTTATTTGAATTGTATTATTATTTGAATTGTATTTTCTAATTTGAATAACATCGCATTAATTTCATCTTTTTAATTTTGCTATAATTTTAATTAATTATAGTTAATTTTAATTTTAATCTTGAAAAAATAATACTCCGTAACATTAATGGAGTAATAATCTTTTAGGAAAATCCAAAAAAATCGAAAAATAATTGAGATAGCCGGAGTGGTGGTGGTCGGCACAGTGGGGCGAAGTGGTGGTGGTCGGCACAGTGGGGCGAAGTGGTTGCCGGCGACCGGCGTGGTGAAGTGGCGGAGAGAGATGAACTTTAAAGTTTTGAAATATTATGTGGGGAGGGGAAATGGGAGGGGTGGGGTAGTAATTTGAGGTATGATTGAGTAACGTCAAAGTATAAAAAAGTACCACCCTAAATTAATAGAAAAAAAGGGATTTACCTTAAAAAGAAAAAATCAATTTCACTAAAATGAAAAATAAATGGTTGGACTTGAGAGATCCACGATTAGGGGTTAACTTCATAAATAACTAATTACATCTTCAAGTTTACGTGATTTACTTGAGAAAATTGATTTGTAAGTCTTAAACAAAAAAATTACTCGTACTCATATATATAAGAGAGTGTTAGACAAAAATAAATAAATAAAATGAATTAGTTTGCAAAGTACGGAGTATCATTTATTAAATTGCAAGTATTTAACAAATTTTCCTTGTTTTTAAACTGAAAATGTCATAGTTTATCAGTCAAAATTAAACTAAATTCAGATTCGAATCTCTCCTCGCTCATGTTATATTGCGATTCATTGAAACAAAAAGATTATTGATTTTAAAATATACACATGAAGATTTATATTTATTGCGACTATTGATTTTGAAATCGTGTATCAACTACTACTCCTTCCGTTCATATCCAAAGGATACATATTCTTTTTTGGATCATTCAGATCCAATTGACGTCTTTCCTTTTTAGTCCATTTGATATGAACCGATACAGATGGAGTATTATAAAAGATTAGAGCAGATGAAATAATTGATTATCAAAAAGTAGTAATAATCAAAAAATAACAATGGCTAATGTAACCACATCAATTGTGGTCTTGGTTTCTTTAATTTTCTACGCAAATTTTGTTGCATCGTCTTTTCACAATATTAAGGTAATTTTTCTTATTTGTTCACGTGAATTTCATCGATAACATGTACTCTGGAGTATAATTAGTCTCTCGAGAGACTGTCTTAAATAAAAATACTGTAAAACTAACCATCAAAATGTAATTATCCCTTATATAATTATATAAAATTCTCACAATCAAATTATGGTGAGATCATCGGGTAGTATAATTTGTGTATATAGTACCATGCATATATACATCGTAATATATCTTTTTTTTTCATACGTGTAGCTTGACAATGGACAAATATTCAAGTGTGTGGCTTTTCATAAACAACCTGCTTTTCGTAATTCGTTGCCGGACCTCCAGGCAAGTTATTTCGTATCTTATCACGAAACTTCTATAAGACAGTCTCTTCATTACGATGGGTAATGGAGAAAATGTAAGATATATAAGGATCATCTTCTTTTTTTTGACATTCTTATATTTTTCCATCGTCGTATGTTTATAATATGAACAGGTTATCTCGAATTTGACAAAACTTCAAGATCAAGAAAGTGTAAGCGGACTAGGATTAGGAAGTCGTAAGTGTCCTATTGGAACTGTCCCGATACTTGATCGCTCTAAATTGAACTCCACACGGACCCCATACCACCAACTTGCTCTTAAGGCTGAAAAACCTTATTGCGTATGTCATCTAAATATTTTATTTTTGTCTCTAATTCTTTCTTATATGGCAGGTTTTTATTTTTTGCCCCACTTCTCCACTTTCCATATTTGTGTTGTATATTTTACCAAAATGTCCTTATGTATTCACCTTTTTACACCATTTGCCATCAAAAAATAATTAAATATACCATTATATCTTAACTTTATGACACACACATGTCTAGTCACCTCATTTGCATCATCATTGCTCCCTTTATCCTCCCTTTATCATTAGTTTTATACTTTCATTGATTTGTGTGAAAAAGGCAATGGGGCAAAAATAAAAAACCGGAGGGAGTATATACTCTGTATATTATTGCTCGCAACATTATTCAGTCTTACAATAAATTTATTATATTAGAGTGCGCTCGTTCGGACAACGCATAAGGAATACAATAAAAAATTCTTTGGAGCCGGTGGTGGTATATGCGCTTATAAACTCTTTGTTCTGAAGAACCAATGGTCCGCAAGTCGAATCCGACTTAGTTATGGTCTAACAGAAAGTTTTGAGGCTGGATGGATGGTATGATAATTTTGACCACATTTTTTTTATTCATTTACATTTTATTTTTTTTGAAATTACATTAATCATTTTTTAAAAATTGTACGTACGTAATCCAGACGATAATTACATTTATTTAAATTATATGTATGTACAATCATTTGCTTTCATTTATTATTTGGATTTCATTCTTACCTCACCTCTATTTTTTAATATATAGACTAATCCAGACGAGTTCAGTGATAGCGCCCCTCATCTTTATGCAAGTTTTAATGTAAGTATATTTCGTCCATATATAGTCCGGTGGTACATTTTTATCGGACAGAGTGATTAATTACTACTTACCACGGAGTAATAATATTACTCCATCGTAAATAAATGATTGGGACAGAAAAAATATTGATTAAACTACCTAAATGATGGTGTATGTAGGTAAATGGAAAAGGATGTATTAATCTGGCTTGCCCTGGCTTTGTTCAAGTATCGAACGAGTTACCATTGGGTGCGCGTCCAAGCACATATTCTAATGATAAATACCAAGTTGGTGTGGATTTCAAAATTGCCAAGGTAATACAATCTTCCGTATTTGTGAGAAGTAAATGTGAAGAATTAACATCAAGATACATTGTGAGTAGACAAAATCTAATGTTAATTAAGGGAATTTTATAAATTGAACTTTTTAATTGTAGCTTGATGACGGAAATTGGTGGTTATCAATCAAGGGTGACGCACATAAAATTGGATATTGGCCTAAAACCCTATTCTCGTCGTTAAAAGACTTCGCCACTCAAGTAGATTTCGGAGGGGCAATAGGTAATCAATTTGGTGTGGACCCTCCACCTCCGATGGGAAATGGTCATAAAGCCGCATATGATACTAGAATCGCCTCGTATATTGCTCGTGCTACCGTTATCAATGAGGAATCTTTGACCGTCGAACCCCCAGATACTGAAAAATATGCTAGTTGCTCTAAATTATACACGGTCAAAGATGCTGGCACATTTCCCAAACCAGATGACTCGGGCCGGCTTATCTACTTTGGCGGACCGATCTACATCCTTCCCCCATAAATGGTTGATTTTCATGTATACAAAATTACATTATTAATAATATTATTTTTTTATGATTATTATAATAAGAATTGTATTGATGAATCAAAACATTTTTTACTCCCTCCATTCCATCATCTTCTTCCCACTTTCCTAAAATGGAAATCCTATTAAGATTTCAATTTACTTTATTTCCTTAATTGAATAGTTTACGGTTTACTTTACCATAATATCCTTATCAACATTATATATTTACACAATATATCACGGGGAGTTCGGGGACTACTCTTTACCGTCGGCGTTAATTACATGAAATGACGACTTTGTCTTTGCTATTTATTCTCAAAATAATATTACTTGTACATTTTATAGATTATCGATTTATTAAAACTCGATAATAAAACCGTCTTTTTCGATTATCGTAATAAACCAAAACCGACTTTCTATATAGTTAATATATGGAATTACGCAAAATGACGAGTTCTCCTTTGCAATTAATTCTCGAAATATTATCACATTTACATTTTATAGAGTATCGGTTTATTAGAACTCGATAATAAAACCGTTTTTTCGATTATTGTTACGCCTCCGATTTTAAACAGTTAATTAAATTAATTAACAATTTAATACAATTTAATAAACGTAATTAACAAATACGAGGAATATGCAAATTAAATCCTAATTAATCTACGACAAGTCGACAATATTTATTATACATATCGATGCAAATTAAAATAAAAAAAAATCCGGAAATGGGTCAGGTCAAGTGGGTTTTACGACCCACCCAAGGGTCGTATTATTTTCTCTATAATACTTGAAAGTTTTGAGAAATAATTTAAGTATAATATAAATCTTCCAATGATATGAAACATGGAGTATAAGGTGGTTAAATTGGTTACATTGACAATATTTCATAAAAGTGTCTCGGGTTCGAATCCTCCTGTAAACTGATATTCCAAATGTTTGAAAACTACTTGTAGGGGAAAAAAACCTGGAAAAATCGCTTAGTCGGAAAAAATCGTTGACCAGCGGATGGGGCAGTCGACGGATTTTTTCCACTGGTCGATTTTCCGGGTTTTTTTTGTTCTCTACAAGTAGTTTTCAAACATTTGAAATATCACTTTGTTAATGGTGGTGTGGTGGTTTGGTCGTTTGACTTCTAATCGATAGGTTAGGGGTTCGATGTTTGTTAGTTGCATTATTTTGTAAATTTTTTAAATACTTCATGTTTCATAACATTTGAAGATTTATATTATGGGTCGAAAAACCCACTTAATCTGATTCATGTTTCAATCAATAAGGAAACGATTTAATGATAAGCTAACTAAGAAATAATAAACGACACTTTAGTGATTATTGTACGCATATTTAGATCTATATTTGTCTCTATTTTGTGTGCTTAATTGTCATTCAAATCGAAAACAAGATCAAGATTATCTCGTGAGCAACTCTATTGTTTCTACGTTTGAAATGGGTTCTAGCCTTCTAGGTGTTTTCTTTTGTACGAGATATGCGTATTTTTATTCAGCTTCTCGAAAAATTGGGCTAATGTTGTTGTTTGTGGAGTTAATCCTTCTTTTGTGAGACCGGCTCATAGAAATTTTTGTGGTTAATCCCGTTTGTCAAATCGATTTGGGTTAAGGTTATACCCAAAACCTTACAAAGTGGTCCAATTCAAACTGTATAGATTGTTGAGGCCTCAATTTATAAGAAGAACAGAAAACCGGCTCTCATAAAAAATGTGAGTTAATTTCGCCTAGTCGGGCCCAGATGGACATTTGGACCGTCTTAGGAATTTCGAACTCCTGACATTAGTATACAATATGACTCCTCAACCAGTACACCATGATATTTCTTTCATTGAATAAAATATCACTAAATTGTTCTTAGGCCATAACCCATAAAACGTTGGGCCTAATTTGGCATAATTACAACAAGAAGGAAATGCAATTGAGATTGGACTAAACATCAGCCCACCTGAGGGTTCTTTTCAATATGTCGGATTCGGGTCGTGATTCCAGAACCTGTCCGGTTTCGACCCGTTTGGGTGACCCATGAATGGACGCACTTAGGACTGACCAACTTTAGGTGTGGACCGAAAAAGTAGACCAAACTGGACTATTTGGTCTGGACCAAAATCGGATCTAATTTTTTTAGGTCCAATCATCGGTCCATATTTTATAAGGTTCTAGTTTTCGGTCTAGTACGAGCCAAGACCGATTAATTTAGGTACTAAACTCAAGTTTCCGCAACACAATCTTAGGCAAGGTCGCACCCGTGAAAGAGTCACAACTTTGATTTAATGAAACGATTAAAAAATCTCGGATTTAATGAAACGATTAAATGTAACTTTGATTAAGAAGCTAAGATGTTGTAATGACTAGCATTGTCTGTCGTAAATGTCGATATAAACCGTTCTAACTTCTAAATCAACACGACTAATTGATCAAACCGTCCTTAAAAGTTCGTTATTACTCATCTAGACGATTTTTTTGAAGCACAGATTAATTTCTGAAACGTTCATCTTAATTTCAATTGTTAAATCGTTTTCTAAACAAAACCCTCGAATTCCTTGTACTTTTTTTTAAAATGATGATACGACATGATGTCTTGATCCATCATTACGCTTTACGCCTCAGAATTTTTTTTGAAAATTTGATTTTATATATGAAACCGTCTCATGCAAAATTTACTTTGTATTACTTACCCGAATACCCGATTGAGCAAGTTGGGCCTAATTTTAGTTGCTGAAGCACAATAAATAAGGAAATGCAAATGAGATTGGAGTAAAAGGCCGTACAACTACAATTGCTACATTTCCAATAATGGATTGGGCCATCATATATTCATATCTATTACACTTGATTATAATAATGGAACAGATGATTGGACTCAGATTGACCTGTCGAACGGGTCGGACGATCGGATTTCAGGTTATTTTTGGGTCGGGTCACTTTCGGAGTTTCGGTTATTTTCGAACGGTTTCGGGCCGGTCAAATAGGTCTAAACTCGGGTCATCTTAATGTATCTTAGTTCACAAGTTGTTAATGAAATTTTACTTTAAACCCAGCCCAGCCCAGCCCAGCCCAGCCCATGATCATCTCTACATGAGTACCTCCAAATCGGGAATTTTTAAACAAAAATCTAATTAAACTTGACTTATTAAATTGTGTAAATAGGACCATGTCACTAACATTGTATAAGCATAAGTGCAAACCTAACATATTTTAGATGATGGGCCGAGTTGATCTTATAACACATCCAACAATTTGTGTTTTGATTATTGTTGTTATATATGGACCAATCCTATGAGTTGGGTCGTCTCAGTAATTAACAATAACAAATGCCAATAAAATGTGATGTAATTTGAAGAGTAATTAATTAACCTGTTTTTTTTTTGTTTTTTTTTGAAGAGAAGATCAATATCATTAATAATAGGCCATCCGGCATCTACAAACGATGTCAAATTGAACTGAATACAAATTTGTGAAAAATAAATAAAGAACCTCATTGAGACAAAGATCACTATTAGAATAATGCGCTTCTGCATAGCCTTCTATATATCGCTGTTTATTGACACAGCTTTTCGCGAAGAAATCTATAGATCTGATGAAATAGCCTCCAAGATGATGAACTTTCTCTATTTTGACAAATAGTAGATCGAGATCTGACCTCAATTGTATCGCCGTACGTAAGGATTCCACTGCTCTCATGATCTTGCACATAGTTCTTGAAAACTAAGCCCTATACTAATGTAAAAGACTGAAACCTCGAAATAAATGAAAAAGCTTGGAAAAAAGGACGAAAACAACTCTCATAAAAGAGAGACTTTTATTGAATAAGATTTGATAACTAGTATTTGAGACTTAAAACAATTTTTGGGGCTTACCATCGATTAATTATCGATGGAGTCCCCAAATTGAGGAGAAAAAGTAGGGGTTTTTTGAGGAGGAAAAACTAGAATTAATTAACGCGTTTGATTTGATGACCACAGGAAGGGCACCACTTGATGATATTATTCTCATTATTATTATTGGACCAACTCATAATAATAATAATAATAATAATAATAATAATAATAATATAAATTTTATAAATTTATAATAATCTCACTTAATTAATTACCTTAATTTAATTTAACTCAACTATGCATGAAATAATACATACATACATACATATACAGTATATGTGTATTATGTGATGCAAGTTTTTGTTCCATACAGTTCATATCAGTCCATAAAACTTTAAAAAGTTACTGCACTTACGACTTATAGTCGGTTCATAGTTGATAAAAAATTTAAATCACTGACTGCAATTAGCTCGGGTGTTTGTAGTTTTTTTGTGTCATTGTGGACTCGTGTTCTTAAGTCTAAATTGAGCATTGCAATTTAATTTGTGTGTATCAGGAATCGAGAAATCTCTTGTACCTACACAAAGGTGATATATATATTCTCGATTTCTCGTAGACGACTCGACTACTCTACTTGATCTTATTAATCCTAATGTTACTTTGGTTACAAATTACTCCCTCCGTTTCAATGAATTGTTTGCCTATTCCATATTGGGGCGTCTCAATGAATTGTTTGCCTTTCTATTTTAGGAATGCTTTTTATATGTAATTTTACCTTTCTCATGAGTTTTGCTCCACATGTCACCTCCTCATTGAATTTCTATTCTTGGTGTCAAAACTAAAGACAAACAATTCATTGGAACGGAGGGAGTACAATTTAATTTATATTTCCAATGAATAAGACAAAAGCGCTGGTGTAGGTAAATAATTTGATGAACATCCACTCTGTACCCTATATATTTAGTATTGTTTGTGGAACAAAGTCAAAAAGTGCATTAATTCAATTGAATAGTGCGATTCCTTAAAAAAAACAAAAGAACCCTAAAATGCATGGCTTGCATGTTGCTTTCATTCACGCATCAACAACCACTACCAATAAGAATTAAATGTACGATTGTACGTACGTACGTACTAGCTTAGGGCATCTCATCTTATTCTATATTCTTGGCTATATATCGAAGATGTCTTGGCCTAGTGGTTAGGACTAGGTGCTCTGAAACAGTAGGTCTCAGGTTCGAATCCCCTCTCCCCTATATTGTAATGCAATTAAGTGCGCTTTTCATTGAACAAAAAAAAAATAAAATTTCTTGGCTATATATACAACTCACGCATGCATGCGCCATATTGTTCATTCTTAATTACATACTCTCATTATTATCATATCCTTCATCCTCACTCGATCGATCTATAATTTACAACTTTCCGATCAGCCACCAACTTCCAGTATGTATCAGTATCACACCAGCTGCCTCCTCATCATCCTCCTCCTCGCCGCCACCCTCACCGCCACCATGGCGGACGACGGGGTGGCGCCAGCACCCGTTATCCCTGTTGACGGGATGGTGAGCATCCAACACCACGGGAGGAGCCCGTGGGCGGTGTTGGGGGCCGTTGCCGCCACTGGAGTTGTTGTGGCGGCCGCCGGAGCCGCCTACGCCAGGTGGGGCAACCGCACCACCATGTCCAAAGTGCTATCCCAGCTCCGTGGCCACGCTTAGGCGGCCGAAAACGTATTTATATTACATTATTATTAGGTTTTATATATATTTTAGTATTTTATTGTAGTTTATTATGTGTTTTTTTTTTTTTTTAAGTTGGTGTATTTAACAATGTAGTCGTATTCGACTACATTATTGAACTTCGTAAGTGTGTTCGGAAATTATTATGAAAGCAATACACGAGACATAAAAAAAAAAATCAATAGACGGGGCATAAAAAACAATTAATGTCAAGATCACATCTATACAGACAGAAAAAAAAAAAAACCAATCAAATCGATAGATAAGATAAAAACAAAATATCAGCTAAACACTTTACATTTATTCAAAGGGGTTGCTACTTGATCCGTTTTAAGCTGAAAACAACACGTCAAAAAGTCGGGTTTTGAGGCGAAAAGTGGACAGAAATTGATCCATGTGATGTGGATTGCCTGCCTGCTTTACTCTTCAAGTCTTTATACATCACTTGGCACATTTCAGTTTCAAGGCCTTTTTATGATGGTGATGTACGCTGGAGTTTAAAGATTATGTGAACACTGAACCTGTCGACTACATACACGACACGCATATTACTATAACAGTGAACCTGTCGACCCACGAGTAGAGGTGGCAATCGGGCGGGCGGATCATTGTCTGTCATCGGGTCGGGTTCAAGTCAGTTTCAACCACTTACGGGTCGGTTTCAGGTCAGACATTATCGGGTCGGACTAGGTTTTGATAGGTTTGATCTAGTTTAAACCATCAATTCATTATACAGTTAATTTTTTTTTAATTATTTATCATTTATTACAAGAATTTTGTGGTTTATTATCTACGAAGCATATGACTATCTTTTTCAATAATTTTGGTAGACAAAAAGTAGTTTTATATGAAACTATATGTAACAATAATTAGTTGTGATTTTAGATTAAAATCGCAAATACTACGATAGATGAATTTTATAAAATATGTCTTGGAAGGGAATTTGTACGGATAAATAATTAGTGAGTTGATTAATATTTTTTAAAACAATTTTTATCTAATATTTAAAAGTTATTATTTTTTTTAACGTTATTTTGTTAAAAATATCCGGAGAAAACAAATTAGATATTTTAATTTAACATTATTATTTTTATCGTCATTGGATCACATCAGGTCGGCTTTTGGGTCGGTTCATTTTCAGGTTGGGTCAGCTTTCAGGTCGGGTCAAATTATTTATCGGGTCGTCTCGAGTCCGGGTTCAAGTCGACCTGAAGCGGATTGTATCAGGTTACGTGTCATATCACTACATTTTCGGGTCATATCGAGTCAATTTTACTCGAATTTCGATCGGGTCAGGCTTGCCAGCTCTACTGGCCACGAGTCAAACCCGGACTCAAATCTTTTTTGTTACATACGCTTTTACCATAACATCCTTGATTGGTTCCTAACTCTGACTTTCTACTCAAAACATCATCGTTGAAAACTTCTTCAGTATCAACCACAGGGTTACCCGTTCTTGCCAAATCGGTCAACAATCATGGCTTAGACTGACCGAGGAATCATGAAAATGTAGGTTTCGAATGTTGTGATTCGGGTCCTGCTGTTTTTCGATGAGAGACGCTGAGAGCAGTTTCATGAGGGAAGTTTCATCTACATTTAGAAGTTAATCTTCTCCGAAACATCTGTCTTTTTACAAGATTACACAAATTTCAGCTTCTAGCTACCTTAGTTCACCCGAAAACATCCATCTTTTGACAAAACTACACAAATCTCACCAGAAACATCCATCATTACACAAAAATCACACAAATTTCAGCTTCTAGCTCCCTTAATTCACCCGAAAACCACAATCTTTTAACAACATTACACAAATTTCACCTTCTAGACCGCTTAGTTAGTTCACCCGAAAACATCAATCATTTCAAAAATTACACAAATTTCACCAGAATTTTCAATCATTTCGCCAAATCACCCAAATTTAACCCCAAAACATCAAACTTTTCACAAAATTACACAAATTTCACCAGAATTTTCAATCCTTACACCAAATTTCACCCAAATTTAACCCCAAAACATCAATCTTTCCACAAAATTACACAAATTTCACCAGAATTTTCAATCATTACACCAAATCGACAAATTGGGGATGGGGAAGTGGTCGATGTATATATGGAGGTGGACGGTGTCGCCGGCTTAGTTGGCGGTGGAGAGGGAGGTTAGGCATCGAGAAAGCGATTTCAGGCGGTCGAATGCGAGGACTTTGATGGTGAAGGTGAATTTTTGGTGGTGGTGGTGGTAGAGTGGTGGTTGTGGCGGTGGTTGTGGTGGTGGGAGGGAGAGGTAGTGGGTGGTGAGGAGGAATGTTGGTATGAGAAAGAGGAAGATTAAGAGGAGTTTTAGGTGGTTGTGGTGGCGCCATTGGAGGGAGTGTTTGAGGTGTGAAAATGGAGGGAGTGTGATCGGATCTTAATGACCAAAACGAAATTGGTTCGATCTGTATGACCCGACTTAAATAATTTGACCCGTATTTAATTTGATACTCGTATGTGAAATGAAAACCGAGCTTGATCCTAGAAAACAACGGGAAAATAATTTGATATGAGTTCACTTGACCTGTATCCGATCTGATATGTGAAATGAAAACCAAGCGTTATCGGTTGATCCGAGAAAGAATCGACGGGAAAATAATTTGGTACAAGTTGATCTGACCCATATCCAATCTGATACCTTAAATGAAAACCGAGCTTGATCCTAAAAAATGATGGGAAAATAAGTTGATATGAGTTGACTTGACTCGTATCCGATTTGAGTGACTCATTTTGTCAAAATTTGTACGAAGTAACAAAAAACAATGTTGATTCCATTCTAATAACACATCGATTTCACTCAAAATATAATCGATTTGACTACAAAATTAAGCTAAATAATCATTACAAAACTTTGATTTTACTCCAAATATAATCGGTTTCACAAACAAATTAAAAATATTGATTTCATTCTAAAAAATTTGATTTCACTGAATAATCTTTTATTTATTAATTACTCCGTACATCTTTAAATTAATAAAAAAAAGGGATTTACCTTAAAAAGAAAAAATCGATTTCACTAAAATGAAAAATAAAGGGTTGGTTGAGAGATCCACGATTAGGGGTTAACTTCAAAAATAACTAATTACCTCTTCAAGTTTACGTAATTTACTTGAGAAAACTGATTTGTAAGTCTTAAGCAAAAAAAATTACAGTAATATATAAGAGAGTGTTAGACAAAAATAAATAAATAAATAAAATGAATTAGTTTGCAAATTACTGTATCATTTATTAAAGTGAGTATTTAACAAATTTTCCTCGTTTTTAAACTGAAAATGTCATATTTATCAGTCAAAATTAAACTAAATTTTTAGGATAATAGGTCACAGATTCGAATCTCTCATTGCTCATGTTATATTGCGATTCATTGAAACAAAAAGATTATTGATTTTAAAATATACACATGAAGATTTATATTTATTGCGACTATTGATTTTGAAATCGTGTATCAACTACTACTCCTTCCGTTCATATCCAAAGGATACATATTCTTTTTTGGATCATTCAGATCCAATTGACGTCTTTCCTTTTTAGTCCATTTAATATGAACCGATACAGATGGAGTATTATAAAAGATTAGAGCAGATGAAATAATTGATTATCAAAAAGTAATAATCAAAAAATAACAATGGCTAATGTAACCACATCAATTGTGGTCTTGGTTTCTTTAATTTTCTACGCAAATTTTGTTTCATCATCCTTTCACAATATTAAGGTAATTTTTCTCATTTATTTACGCGAATTTCATCGATGATCTTATCAAATAATACTCGTACTCCTTCTGTTTTGTATTATACTTTGCAAGTAGTTTCAGACAAATAAAAAATTGGAGACGGTTTTAATTACATATATTTATACTCATAATTTCGAATTATGAGCATTTAATTTCGAATTCTACCTAGAGTCGGAATACCACTTTCACCTAAATTTATACTCATAATTACTCTGCGTATTTTAACAAAAATTTAATATTGTTTCTATTGTTTTTCCCTAAAAAATTCTCGTCCGGACTATAATCTGATCAGTTTGTTGATAGATTGATATGGAAGTTATTAACATGTACTCTGGAGTATAATTAGTCTCTCGAGAGACAATCTTAAATTAAAATATTGTAAAACTAACCATCAAAATGTAATTATCCTTATATAATTATATGAAATTCTCATAATCAAATTATTATAAGATCGATCAAATTATGGTGAGATCGTCGGGTAGAATAATTTATGTAGTACCATGCTATACATCCATAATATATCTTTTTTTTATATGTGTAGCTTGACAATGGACAAATATTCAAGTGTGTGGCTTTTCATAAACAACCTACATTTCGTAATTCATTGCCGGACCTCCAGGCAAGTTATTTCGTATCTTATCACGAAATTTCTATAAGGCAGTCTCTTCATTACGATGGGTAATGGAGAAAACGTAAGATATATGAGGATCATCTTTTGTTGTTTTGACATTCTTATATTTTTTCATCGTCGCCTGTTTATAATATGAACAGATTATTTCGAACTTGACAAAACTTCAAGATCAAGAAAGTGTAAGCGGATTAGGAAGTCGTAAATGTCCTATTGGAACAGTCCCGATACTCGATCGCTCTAAATTAAACTCCACACGGACCCCATACCACCAACTTGCTCTTAAAGCTAAAAAACCTTATTGCGTATGTCATCTAAATATTTTATTTTCGTTTCTAATTCTTTCTTATATATATACTCTGTATATTATTACTGGCAACAATATTCAGTCTTATTAAATTTATTATATTAGAGTGCGCTCGTTCGGACAACGCATAAGGAATACAATAAAAAATTCTTTGGAGCCGGTGGTGCTATATGCACTTATAAACTTTTTGTTCTGAAGAACCAATGGTCCACAAGTCGAATCCGGCTTAGCTACGGTCTAACAGAAAGTATTGAAGCTGGATGGATGGTATGATAATTTTACCACTTTTTTTTATTCATTTACATTTATTTTTTTATTTTGAAATTATATTAATCATTTTTTTTAAAATTGTACGTAATGCAGACGATAATCCCCTATATACTAAAAGGATAACAACTTTTCAAAATGCTTTATTTCTAAAGATGGAAGTTAAACAAAGAGTACTTTAAAAATATATTAAAAGAATAACAATTTTTCAAAATTTTCCCTCCAAATTAAATGCATTATTTCTAAAGATGAAAGTTAAACAAAGAGTACTTTAAAATAAATTGGTAACTCTTTACATTTCATGGATGATGATAAATTCATCAAAATGGTAAATTTATAGTATAGTCATCCTTAGTTTCACACTAGAAAAATATATTCGGTTCTTTTTTCTAAATAACGCTTTTGTTATCCGAGTTATTTAGATAATAATTTTTATTTAGATAATATTTTCATCTAAACATAAATTTATTAATTTTACTCATTATCTTGATTGCTTATCAATTTGAAATTATTTTCTCAAAATTAATGAATGTAAACATTAATATATCTCCAATTTAAAATTTTTAATTAGTATGCTATAAAGTAAATTTTATGTATACCGTACATTTATGCACGGGGCTTATACTAGTTACATTTATTTAAATTACATGTATGTTCAATCATTTGCTTCCATATTATTTGGATTGCATTCTTACCTCACCTCTATTTTTTAATATATAGATTAATCCAGACGAGTTCAATGATAGCGACTCTCATCTTTACGCAAGTTTTAATGTAAGTATATTTCATCCATATATAGTCCAGTAATACATTTTTATCGGACAGAGTGATCAATTACTCTTACTACGGAGTAATAATATTCCTCCATCGTAAATAAATGATCGAGACAGAAAAAATATTTATTAAACTGCCTAAATGATGGTGTATGTAGGTAAATGGGAAAGGATGTATTAATTTGGCTTGCCCTGGCTTTGTTCAAGTATCGAACGAGTTTCCATTGGGTGCGCGTCCAAAAGAATATTCTAGTGATAAACACCAAGCTGGTGTGGATATCAAAATTGCCAAGGTAATACAATCTTTGTGAGAAGTAAATGTGAAGAATTAACATCTAGAATTCTAGATACATTGAGTATACAAAATCTAATGTAATATATAAATTAACGGAATTTTATAAATTGAACTTTTTAATTGTAGCTTGATGACGGAAATTGGTGGCTATCAATTAAGGGTGGCGCACATAAAATTGGATATTGGCCTAAAACTCTATTCTCGTCGTTAAAAGACTTTGCCACTCAAGTAGATTTCGGAGGGGCAATAGGTAATCAATTTGGCGTGGACCCTCCACCTCCGATGGGAAGTGGTGTTAAGGCCGTATATGACACTAGACTCGCCTCTTATATTGCTCGTGCTACTGTTATCAATGAGGAATCTTCAACCGTCGAACCTCCAGATACCGAAAAATATGCTAGTTGCTCTGAATTATACACGGTTAAAGATGCTGGCACGATTCCCAAACAAGATGACGCGGGCCGACTTATCTACTTTGGAGGACCGACCTTCGTCCTTCCTCCCCCTTAAATCGTAGATTTTCATGTTTACAAAATTACATTATTAATAATATTATTTTTTACGATTATTATAATAAGAATTGTATGGTGAATCAAAACAGTTTTATAAGAAATTGGTGGGCAACCGAATTATTATTTGGACCAGATCAAAATCTTCTAAAAAGTCCAGATCGGAATCTAAAAATTTCGGACCATGATCGAACAAAAAAAAATCCTGGTCCAAGACCGGATTATCGGTTACATCAGAATTTGCAATTTCTTTTGGAATCCCGGTCTTTTTGACCGGTTAGACCGAAATTTTTATTAGATAAATATAATTCCGCTCTTTACGATCAAAACCGGTCCGCCTTTCCATTTGGAAAGGGAAGCCCAAAAGAATGCACCTCATCTGATTTGATTGATGTTTAAAAGCCCAAAAGTAATACTCCCTCCGTTCATAATCTTTTGCCCCGTTTCCTCATTATTTGTGGGTAGTATTTTAATGAAATGGGGCAAAAGATAGTGAACGGAGGGAGTATGATAAAGTAATTTAAAATATTAGGAAAATATTAAAAATTATGATAAAATAATACTAAAAAATATTAAACGCTATAGTAAAAACTAAACTTATCAGGAAAATATTAAAATAGCATGATAAAGTAATTAACTAGACCGGACAATGATCCAATCCAAACCCGATCTGACCCGTCAGACCAATTGACCAAAAATGATCGGACCCAATAACAACCCGAAAGAAATGTTGACCTGAACTCGTTATGAGCCAACCCGACTGACTCAACCCAAACACAACCATTTTTGAAGAGTAATTTATTTTTTGGGATTAATTTATGGCATTAGATTTTTTTTTTTTTACTAAAATGATACCTACCCACTACTTTTTTTTACTAAATTGTCACATAATTTATTTTTTATTTTTAATTTGTCATCAAAATTCCATTTTATTTACCAATATGATCATTTGGCCTATGAACAGTAGAGAATGGGGCACTTGGGGGTAAGGTTGTGCACCGGTCCAGGGTCGGACACGGTTTGAAACGGACCGGAATCTTCAAAAAAAATTGGATAGAACCCAGACCAGAATCTAAAAATTTCGGACCGGAACCGGTTTGACCGAAATTTTCATTTTTTTTTTTTTTTGATATTTCGATCCCAAATTCCGGACCGGTTTGGAACGGTTAGACCACAATTTTTATGAAATAAATATACTCTTATCTTTCGATCCAAATCGGTACGGATAGAAACTCAAAATCGTCCAAAATGATGGACCTGGGTAGGGGTGGGTCCATTTTGAGATTCTCTTTTGACAAACTCCTCCTCCCATGTTACCTTTTCTCTTCCTTCTTTATTCCTTTCTTTCCACTTTTCCCTCCCACAACATTACAGCTGTCAAACCACTAACTTCAATGCAAGCAAATCTAATACTACCTCGTACTCATATATACACACAAGGAAAATCTAATCACTTACTGCAATTATTATTATTATTATTATTATTATTAATTATTCCCTCCCATTCTTTGGATTCCTACCATTTGATTAAAATACTACTCACATATAATCAACTTACGGTAGGAATTCAAAGAATGGGAGGGAGTATTATATAGCTCGAGTGTTTGTAGTTTATGTGTCATTGTGGACGACTCGTGTTCTTAACTACTACTCCGTACTATACTCTCGAGCTGTTTGTGTGTATCATGAATCGAGAAATCTCGATTTCTCATAGTAGACTCGACTACTCTACTTGATCTTAATTCGAATTTGTAGGTGAAATAATTTGATGAAGTAAATACACTTTGTAGTTTGTACCCTAACCCTAGTTAGTATTGTTTGTGGAACAAAGTCAAAAAGTGCATTAATTGAATTGAATAGTGCGATTCCTTAAAAATACTACAAAAGAACCCTAAAATGCATGGCTTGCATGTTGCTTTCATTCACGCATAGCATCAACAACCACTACCAATAAGAATTGAATGTACGTACGTACTACTGTACGTACTAGGGCATCTCATCTCATCTCATCTATTCTATATTCTCCTATATATTATTCTTACATAAACTCTCATTATCATATCCTTACTTCATCCTCACTCGATCTATAATTTACAACTTTCAGAGCCACCAACGTCCAGTGAGTATGTATCACACCAGCCTCCTCCTCCTCCTCCTCATCCTCCTGCTAACCGCCACTATGGCAGATGATGAGGTGGCGCCAGCACCCGTTATCCCTGATGACGGGATGGTGAGCATCCCCAACCACCGTAGGAACCCATTGGTGGTGGCGGCGGCCGTTGCCACCACCGGAGTTGTCGTTGCGGCCGCCGGAGTCGCCTACGCCAAGTGGGGCAACCGCTCCGCCCTAAAAAACTTCCTATCCAAGATCCATGGCCGGGCTTAGGCGGCCGAAACCGTATTTATATTTATTAGGTTTTATTTATATTTTAGTATTTTTATTTTAGTTTATTAAGTGTGTGTTTTTTTCTTTATTTTTTTTAAGTTGGTGTAATTAACAATGTAGTCGTTCGACTACATTATTGAACTTCGTAAGTGTCTTCGGAAATTATTATGAAAGTTTATGGTTTTCTTTGTCAGTAAGTTTTTTATGGATATTTTCATCAAATCCCTCCGTGGAATAACACATAATCTAAACATATAACAAGTATTATTATTATTATTATTATTATTATTATTATTATTATTATTATTATTATTATTATTATAAAATACTTTTATTAAAAATTGAAGTTAGAAAAAGTCGAGGAATTGAAGTTGATGGAATATTGTTTTCAAAATTTTGAGTAATCTTTATTAAAGACATACTGACCACGGACCGATTTATTAAATAACATATTTTATAGGTGGTCTTTAATCATGGGTAACCTAACGTATGCATATACAAGTCATTATAAGGGAATGTTTGAAAGAATTTTAATATGGTAAAAAAGTACAGTATTCCCTCCGTTCCAATTAATTGTTTGCCTTTGGTTTTGGCATCAAGGGTAAGGGATCCAATGAGGAGGTGACATGTGTAGCAAAACTCATGAGAAGGGTAAAATTACATATAAAAAGCATTCCTAAAATAGAAAGGCAAACAATTCATTGAGACGTCCCAATATGGAATAGGCAAACAATTAATTGGAACGGAGGGAGTATTAAACAATCTAATAAGTCGAATCATAAGACATATATACGGAGTATTTCGTATGAATTACCCAACTTGGAGGGAAATGCGACCGGTTATATCATGGAACATTTCATGTAACACCCTAATAGTTACAGTAGTACTCCGAATTAACAGGGTGTAACAATTAGTACTTGGTATATCACTTGTTTAAAGACTTGTTTCAATTGTTTGGTCCCCCACCCATGTTTCGATCACAAATTCTTGTTTGTGACGGAGATATCCGTCACAAACAAGTGACGGACCAAGTAGATCCCATTTGAGGGGAAAAGACAAAAGTGAGGTTGGTGGGACCTTTGTCCTTTTCCCCTTAAATGGTATCTATTTGACCCGTCTTAAGCTTGCGACGGATAGAGACCAACTGGGTTTCAATTGAGTTGGCACTTGGCAAGAACTTAGGCCTTCTTACACATTTTTATTTGTGAGGAGCACATGCATCAAATAAAGTTTGGTAGAGACAAACATTTGCTACTCTTCTTTATGTATTCTGATTTTGTTTAATCTATCCATATAGATAGTATTTGACCTGTTGGAAGAATGTAATTTTAGCATGTTGTATTGTTGTGCAGTTGGGGGATGTGTATGATGTATGCTATTGAGCCTACCCAAAAAAAAATTGGATAGCCTTTCCATCCTCTATTTCCCCACTATAGATTTGTGGTGGAGGATGGGTGGTCAACTTATCCAATATTAGTGTAATAACATTCGGCTCAATTCTGAGTTATGTGGGTCAATTCAGGTGATCAAAGCGATACACGAGACAAAAAAGACAAATGTCTAGATCACACGAGGCCAAAAAACAATGAATGTCACGATCACATCTATACAGACGAAAAAAAAAAAAACCCAACCAAATCGATAGACAAGACAGAAACAGAATATCAGCTAAACGCGTCACATTTATTCAAAGGGGTTACTACTTGATCCGTTTTAAGCTTAAAACATGTCAAAAAGTCGGGTTTTGAGGCAAAAAGTGGTCAAAAGTTGATCCATATGACGTGGGTTGCCAGCCTGCTTTACTCTTTATATACTCCGTACATCACTTGGCCCATTTCAGTTTCAAGGCCTTTTTTTGATGGTGATGTTTGCTGGAGTTCAAAGATTATGTCAACACTGAACCTGTCGACTACATACACGACACGCATATTACTATAACAGTGACCCTGTCGACCCACAAGTAGAGTTGGCAATCGGGCGGGTCAGGTCATTACGGGGACATGTCTGTCGTCGGGTCGGGTTCATACTACTTACAGGTCGTGTTAGTCGGGTGAACTTTTGTGTCAGGTTTGGGTCGGATCGGTTTCGGGTCACTTCTGGGTCGGGTCATCCGGGTTTGGGTCGGGTCGACCTGAAGCAGATTGTATCGGGTTACGGGTCATGTCACTACATTATCAGGTCAATTTTACTCGGGTTTCGGATCGGGTCAGTCAGGTCGAGTTAGGCTTGCCAGCTCTACCCACGAGTCAAACCCAGACTCAAAATCTTTTTTGTTACATACACTTTTACTATAACATCCTTGATTGGTTCAGAACTCGAGTTTCAACTCAAAACGTGAGTGGATGAACTTGATGAACCACGGTGTCCAAATTCTTTCTCCCATCTTTTTGTACCACCCGTTCGAAAACACAGGACACGAGTTAGCTCAAGTGGTAGCTTTCTTACTTCATCCTGAAGGTTGTCCTGACATGCTGACAAAATGAGTCACTATAATCGGATATGGGTCAAGTGAACTCGTATCAAGCTTGGTTTTCATTTCACCAGATCAAATACGGGTCAATTTATTCAAGTCGGGTCATTCAGATGGAACCAATTTTGTTTAGTTAAATTAAGATCCGATCACACTCCCTCCATTTTCACACCTCAAACACTCCCTCCATCTTTTCACAAATTTCACCTTCTATACCGCTTAGTTCTGCCACTGTCCACTTCATTTCACCCGAAAACATCATCCTTTTCACAAAACTATGCAAATCTCACCAACAACATCAATCATTACAAAAAATCACTCAAATTTCACCCCAAAACATCGAACTTTTCACAAAAGTAGACAAATTTTACTAGAAATTTCAATCCTTACACCAAATCACCCAAGTTTCACTTGAAAATATCAATCTTTTCAAAAAATCACACAAATTTCACCACAAAAAAAACACCATAAACATCAATCCTTTCACAAAATCGCAAAAAAATTATCCTTTAGACCGCTTAGTTCATCCGAAAACATCAATCTTTTCACAAAATCGCAAAAAAATTATCCTTTAGACCGCTTAGTTCATCCGAAAACATCAATCTTTTCACAAAATCACACAAATTTCACCTTTAGACCGCTTAGTTCACCCGAAAACATTAATCTTTTCACAAAATCGCACAAATTTCACCTTTAGACAGCTTAGTTCATCCGAAAACATTAATCTTTTCACAAAATCACACAAATTTCACCTTTAGACCGCTTAGTTCACACGAAAACATTCATCTTTTCACAAAATCACACAAATTTCACCTTCTAGACCGCTTAGTTCACCCGAAAACATCAATCATTTCACAAAATCACACCAATTTCACCTTCTAACACCCTTAATTCCCCCGAAAACATCAAACTTTCACAAGATTACACCAATTTCACCTTCTAGACCGCATAGTTCTGCCACTGCCCACTTCATTTCACCCTAAAACATCAATTTTTCAAAAAACTATACAAATCGCAAACGGAAACATCAATCTGTTCACAAAAACACCCAAATTCCACCCCAAAACATCAATCTGCTCACAAAATCACACAAATTTCACCAGAAACATCAATCTTACACCAAATCACCCAAAAATCACTCGAAAACATCAATCTTTTCACAAAATCATACAAACTTTTAGACCGGTTAGTTCATCCGAAAACATCAATCTTCTCACAAAATCACACAAATTTCACCTTCTAGACCACTTAGTTCACCCGAAAACATTGATCTTTTCACAAATTTCACCTTCTAGACCGCTTAGTTCACTCGAAAACATTAATCTTTTCACAAAATCACACAAATTTCATCCTTTAGGCCGCTTAGTTCATCCAAAAACATCAATCATTTCACAAAATCACACCAATTTCACCTTCTAACACCCTTAATTCACCCGAAAACATCAATTTTTTCACAAGATTACACCAATTTCACCTTCTAGACCGCATAGTTCTGCCACTGCCCACTTCATTTCACCCAAAAACATCAATTTTCTCGCAAATTCACACAAATTTCACAGCATAAAATACCATAAACATCATCCTTTTCATAAAACTATACAAATCTCACCATAAACATCAATCATTACACAAAATCACTCAAATTTCACCTCAAAACATCGACCTTTTCACAAAATCACACAAATTTCATCCTTTAGGCCGCTTAGTTCATCCGAAAACATCAATATTCTCACAAAATCACACAAACATCACCTTCTAGCCCCTTAGTTCACTCGAAAACATCAAAAATTTTCACAAAATCACACAAATTTCACCTTCTAGCCTCCTTAGTTCACCCGAAAACATCGATCTTTTGACAAAACTACGCAAATCTCACCAGAAACATCCATCATTGCACAAAATCACTAAGATTTCACCTTCTAGACCGCTTAGTTCACTCGAAAAGATCAATCTTTTAACAACATTACACAAATTTCACCTTCTAGACCGATTAGTTCACCCAAAAACATCAATCTTTTCACAAAACCACACAAGTTTCACCTTCTAGCCCCGTAGTTCACAAAACCATCAACCTTTTCACAAAATTACACAAATTTCTCCAAAACTTTCAATCCTTACACCAAATCGCCCGAATTTCACCCCAAAACATCAACCTTTCCACAAAATAACACAAATTTCACCGGAATCACCCAAATTTAACCCCATAACATCAATCTTTCCACAAAATTTCACCAGAATTTTCAATTCTTACACCAAATCACCCAAATTTAACCCCAAAACATCAATCTTTCCACAAAATTTCACCAGAATTTTCAATCATTACACCAAATCACCCAAATTTAACTCTAACACATCAATCTTTCCACAAAATTACACAAATTTCACCAGAATTTTCAATCATTACACCAAATCAACCAATTTTCACTCGAAAACATCAATCATTTCACAAAATTACACAAATTTCACTACAAAAAAAGTTCCATAAACCAATCAATAAACAAACAAATTGAAAAGGGGTACCTAGAAAAAAACTTGGACGTTGTATAGTTCACCCG
The DNA here is from genome assembly GCA_958450325.1 of Agrostemma githago. NCBI lineage: Eukaryota > Viridiplantae > Streptophyta > Magnoliopsida > Caryophyllales > Caryophyllaceae > Agrostemma > Agrostemma githago. The sequence goes on from OY288246.1 coordinate 75,216,285, forward strand.
AAAAACATCATTAATTTCACAAGATTACACCAATTTCACCTTCTAGACCGCTTAGTTCTGCCACTTCATTTCACCCTGAAACATCATCCTTTTCACAAAACTATACAAATCTCACCATAAACATCAATCATTACACAAAATCACTCAAATTTCACCCCAAAACATCGAACTTTTCACAAAAGTAGACAAATTTTACTAGAAAAAATAAATGTGAAAAAGGCAAACCACAAAGGTAGGAGGGATTGTCAATGAGCCTACAAATATAGAAGAAGCCCAAGTTTAAGAATGAGTGAGTTGCCCCAATATAAGATAGCATATGGACAATTCCAAAGTTGACCTGAGTAGTCAAATACCCAATCTCATACTTCACCTAAATTGTCCACTTTACTTTAGTACTTTACACGTTGGGTTCAGCACTGGTCCAACATCGGACCAAACCGGATCAAATAGAATTAAAATCGAAATTAAAATTTTCATATATCCAAAATCGAATCTAAAACTTTCGATCTTTTGAGCAGACCCTCTTGAGTCGCTCGAGTCCAAACTGTTGCGTTGGTTTATCATGTGGGTTGATTGCTGCGTTTTGGGTTCGAGTCATTTGCATGTCGGCCTGTTCTCGAGTTTATTTGGGATGTTAGTCGTACGTTAAAAATCCAAGTCATTTAGATTTGGGTGGGTTGTTCTTATATCAACGTCGATTGGGCTAATATGCCATCATGGCCTTGTATATATAATCATGGCATTGGGTGACAATTTGTGGTATTTTTGGATCAACAAGAGACAAAAGAAAACGGTTTATTTTATCACGATTAGCAACATTTAATTATAATAATCTTTACAAATCTTAGAAAAAAATATAGCAATCCTGAACTATTGGAGGGTAATAAAATTGTGAGTGGAGGTTAATTGTTAGGTGGCGTAATTAAATTAGGGAGAATCAGTTTTTTTTTTTTTTTTTTTTTTTTTTTTGGATTATTCAGATTTTAAGCTTATTTGTTTGGGCTGCATAGATAAGTGAAGTAGTGAATTTGGGATGATATTTAGCCCAATCCAACATGCTCCAATCTCATTTGCATTTCCTTCTTCTTGTAGTTTGACCCAACTTGCTCCATTGGGTTGGTACTATAACGTCAATTTTGTATGACACGGTTTCATATATAAAGTCAAATTTTCATAAACGGTTTTTCAAAGGCCATATTGGATCGATCAACTAAAATTATACGATAACATCCCGATTTGGGATTTCAAAAAAATACCATAGAATAACACGTTATTTAGAAGTAAAGGATATTATCAAGAAAATTTGAATTAATAGATCGATATTTATCATACGTCAATCTTCTAAATTGAGTTCTATCAATTTTGAGTCAAGTCAACCATACAAATGGGAACTAGTGAATTTGGGATGGTATTTAGCCCAATCCAACATAGTCCAAATCTTATTTGCATTTCCTTGTTGGTGTAGTTTGGCCCAACTTGCTCGATTGGGTTTGTAATATGACGTCAATTTTGTATGAGACGGTTTCGTATACAAAATCAAGTTTTCATAAAATATCTCGAGCCATAATGATGGCTTAGCTTAACACATCATATGATCATATCGTATCATACACGGAGTATCATGTTACATCGAATTTCCGTGAAATTGATAGATCAGCATTTATCATGGGCCAAAACAAGGGTCAACAGATTTCTTACAAGGGTATTACATTCCTACCAAATACTACCTTGTCCCATGAAAATTATCCCGTCTTTATTTTCGGGTAGGTTAAGATTGTCTCATCTCTGAACTTTATTTTTTGGTTTACCATTTTAACATCTCATATTCTCATTCATTCATATCGAGTACAACCTCACTAAACATGATCATAAACTGAGTCATCATTGCCTATACGGCTATAATCAATCACCCCACAAATTTCTTAATTTGTGTGCTAAATTGAAAGAGACAATGTTTTTAGAACGAAGCTAGTATCATAGCCTAAACAAATCGAACAATCCAAAGAAATAATTAGTCTCTTGTGAGACGATCTCACACATATTGGTTGTTGTGAGTTGTGACATAAGTAAAACACACCGATAACCAACAAAAAAAAAACTATTTAAAAAAAAAAAAAAAAACAACCACCTTATGTGAGAGGCTCACAATAATGATATTTTGAGACCGTCTCAATTGAGTTTTTATATCAAAATAAAAGGGAAATGATTAATGATGGGAGTTTAAAGTCAAAATTTGGCCCAATTGACTTTACCCATGTCTTTCTGGTCCAATATCTAATACTCGTACGCTCGTACAAAACTACTACGTATCTACAAATCGTCTGCAAGTGGATTTCACAAATGGGTCAAATTTTGCACGCCTCTTTGGGCCCAACAAAAATACACGCATTTATAGAGTTAGGTCTGTCCAATTGCTCTTTTATAACACCATCCCCAAAACTCGATAATATACGATTTCTCAAACTCTGAAAAAATATTATTGTATAAAACACCTTCAAATCGGGCATTTTACACACACAAAAAAAATCGAATTAAACTCGAGTTATTAAGTTGTCTAAACATGACCTTGTCACTTACATTGTATATTTGTATAACTGTAAACATAACACATTTTTGAGATTGATCTTATAACATAAGACTGTCCATTTGGGGACGAAATCGAACCATAAAATGACGGTCGTATTTCGACATATTAAGTTGTGTAAATAGAACCCTGTCACTCACATTGTATAAGCATCAATGCAAACCTAACATATTTTAGATGATGGGCCGAGTTGATATTATAACACATCCAACAATATATGGTTGAAGACTAGGTTCGACACTGTTCGACACTGTAACAGATATGAATATATGAGATTATAGCCCAATCCAATATGGGAACTGTAGCAATTGTAGTTTTACGGCCTTTTAATTTAGTCCAATCTCACTTGCATTTCCTTCTTATTGTGCGTCAGCAACCAAAATTAGGTCCAACTTACTAATATAAACTCATTTTGTATGAAACGGTTTCATATATAAAATCAAATTTTCATAAAATTTCGATCCAAATCGGATGGAACCGTTAGGACCGCAATTTGCAATTTTTTTGGGAATTCCTTAGACCGAAATTTTTCTCAAATCTATATAATTCCGATCTTTCTGGTCTGGATCGGAAAAAAACTGGGTTAGAACCGGACCGATCCGGGACCCGGAATCTCTTAATTTGATGGATCAGTGACCGGACCAAAATTTTTTACTCCAGTTCCGGTCCAGACCAGATTTTGCACATCCTTTTGGGCCCGACAAAAATACACGCAATTCATGGAGTGGCCGCAACATACTCTTAGCGCTTTGGGGGTATTGTCCAATTGCTCTTTTATAACATCATTGCCCAAAATATTTCAACGTCCAATCTAAAACATGATAACATTCGAGTTCCCGGTCAATCAGTCGGACTTAGAATGCATTCAGGTTCCGTTCTTTTGAACTGAACTGAAAATTACTGTCTCCATTCATATTCACTTGTCACATATGCTTTTTGCACAAGTTTTTAGGAGATGAATATAAAATTATTAAAGTACAATAAGAAGGATATAAGGTGGGCCATAAAAAGGATAAAGAGGAATAAAGTAACGGTAAAGGTGTCATAATGATTGATCAAAAAGAAAATGTGATAGGTGGATTCGAATGAACTAATTAAAGAGGAATATGTGACAAGTGGATATAAATGGAGGTAGTACTAAATTGAACTAAATATATCTGAAATGATCATATTTGAATATAAGTTCAAAAGAACGTGAACTTATTCATTAGACAAACGTGAAACAAATGGTTTACTCAAACACAATGTTGATGCTCAACTAAACCATGATGGCATCAACTGGACCATGTCTACTCCCTACAGTCCGATTTGTGAACCTAGAGGGTCCATTTATTATGGTCCAAAACAAGCGACATCAGATTTCTCAAAAGGGTCTTACACTCCTACCAAATACTTTCTCTGTCCCACGAAAATTATCCCTTTTTTTTTCGAGTAAATTAAGATTGACCCATTTTTCAACTTTATTTTTTGGTTTATCATTTTGTCGTCTCATTAACTCATACTCTGTACAACCTCAATAAACAATTAAACATGATCATAAAGGTAGTTAATATTGCCTATACTCAGTCACCACACAATTTTTTTAATTTGTGTGCTAAATTGAATGAGTCAATCTCTTTTGGACGAAGTGACTATCATGAGCCTAAACAAAGCGAATAGTCCAAAGAAATAATTAGTCTCTTGTGAGACGGTCTCACACAAATGTATTGTTGTGGTGAGACATAAGTAAAACACACCGATAACCAACAAAAAAAAATAAAAAAAAATTAACCACCTTATGTGAGAGATTTCACAATAACGATATTTTGAGAACGTCTTGTACGGAATTTTTCTACCAAAGAAATGGTAAATGGTTAATGGGAGTTTAAATCCAAAATCTGGCCCAATTGACTCTACCCATGTCTTTCTGGTCCAATATCTAATACTCGTACGGTCGTACAAAACTACTACGTATCTACAAATCGTCTGCAAGTGGATTTCACAAATGGGTCGAATTTTGCACGCCCCTTTGGGCCCAACAAAAATATACGCATTTCATAGAGTTAGGTCTGTTCAAGTGGTATTTTTATAATACCATTCCCAAAACTCGAGTCTAAAACTCGATAATATACGGTTTCACAAACTGTGAAAAAAAAATCAAATAAAACACCTTTAAATCGGGCATTTTACATACAAAAAAATCGAATCAAACTCGAGTTATTAAGTTGTCTAAATATGACCTTGTCACTTACATTGTATATTTGTATAACTGTAAACATAACATATTTTAGAGAATGATCTTATAACACAAGAATGGTCATTTGGGGACAGAATTGAGCCATAAAATGAATGATCATAGTTTGACGTATTAAGTTGTCTAAATAGGACCCTGTCACCCACAATGTATTAGGGGTGTGCAAAAGGTGACCTGGACCGGCAAACCCGTCCGGACCGGACCGGATTACATACCAGTCCGGTCCGGGTTTGGACCGATGAACACCCCTACATTGTATAAGCGTAAACATAAGTGCAAACCTAACATATTTTAGATGATGAGCTGAGTTGATCTTATAACACATCCAACAATTTGTGTTTTTGATTATTGTTGTTATGGACCAATCCTATGAATAGGGTCGTCTCATATACGGATCATTTAAAAGTACTCTACTTCTCACAAATCTTAAAAAGTTTTGCTATTCCAAAGAACCAAAAGGGAGTAATGAAGTAAAAGATGGAATAAGAACTAAAAGTCTATTCTTGTTCGTTTTTTGTAGGGTTATATTATACGAGTACTTCCTAGTAAATGACCATCTTTAGTTACTAGCCCATTATATTATATTCTTTAATTTAGCTTCATAGCCCAATACAAATTGGGCCGTAACCTTTTTGCTCTAATTTTCGTATTGTCTAATGTGTAAGTCCATACAAAGTGTCGTATTTTAACATACTCCGTTTTTTTTTGACGTTTGCCCATTTCTTGATTATAATGAATATATGGAGGAATAATTTTATTGAAATGATGGAAAACTTTAAAAAAAAAAATGGAGGGGATATAATAAAATTTGTTACGTATGACCTAATTTTTTTTACTTTTTATTTTATTTTTAGACATATCTATGACGTGGCCAATGGTCCATAATTACTACTGGTAAAATGTTTTTAACTATCAAAGCACCCCCTCCTTGACTCTATTGGTAACAAATCTAACAAGTAACAATGTTACCAATAGTTTTTTTACTACTGTACATTGTTACCAAATACCCACATATTATGATTGGTGAACATATTATGTCGTTGTCAAATATATACCCTCCTTTTAAAACCGTCACTTATTCATCTCTAAAACCGTAAATCTCATGTGAACGAGTGAAAATCGTTGTGATGTTTTAATGTTGAGAGAATTACTTCAAACACAAATAAAATGTTACGTACACTCCATAAACATTAAACTCTGTAGCATTACAAATCCAACATATAACCGAAATTAAGAAATAAACATCAATACTAGACCATAATACTACTACTAATAATAATAATAATACTCCATAATAATAATAATAGTAATAATAATAATAATAATAATAATAATAAGTTGTTGCAACATAACATAATAACCTCGATCGATCTGATATTATTATTATTATAATAATATTATTGGATTGTGATCGATGATGGAATCAGTGGCGGTGAGGTGGTGGCAGGGGAACCCTCCTAACGCGTGGAATCCCGGGTTTAATCCTAGCAGGTGTGGGTGCCCAAGAGGGTGGTGGTGCACCACGGCATGCCAAAAGAATGGCAAAAATAATAATGGCGGAGAGGAGACGAGTGCACCACGCCTGATGAGTTGATGAGGCCATTATATTGTAGGGAGTATGTAGTAGATCGAGTAGTGTTTTTTTGTATTAATTTGTTTGAATAATAATTGGATGATTAAATTAATTAAGATTATATATTATGATATGATAGGTTAGGGTTAGGGTTAGGGTTAGGGTTAGGATGTATGTTTATATATATAGGAAGAAGTGGAGTTGGGGGTTGGGGGGTTGGGAAAGTAGATAGATAATTAATTTAGTGGGAGATAAAAGTGAGGTGATTAGGTTAATTAATTAATAGAGAAATAAAAGGGAATAAGACAAAAAGTAAAGAGACAAAACAAAGTAATGAAAGAAGGAGGTGGGTTGAATTGGATAGAGTCAGGTCACGGTTAGTCATTCAGAATTTAGGATACAAAAATTGAGTAGATTTTGGTTCGTGTCTTTCAGTTGTGTTATTTACAACTTTTTATGATGAGAAGTATTTTAATCAAACGGAAAAAAATAAACGAGATGAAGAGCTTATGGAGTACTTCCTCCGTTCCAATGAATTGTTTGTCTTTCCTTTTGGCACCAAGGTTAAGGGAACCAATGAGGGGGTGACATGTAGAGCAAAACTCATGAGAATGATCAAATTGCATATAAAAAACATTTCTAAAATAGAAAGGCAAACAATTCATTGAGACGGAGGGAGTATTATACTATCGTTTAGGATAACTTGCATTTCCTTTTAGGCGTAATGATGAATCAAGACATCATATCGATATCGTATCATATACGGGGCATCATTTTATCATATGCTATTCGATTTGGTTTGGTCTTTGACCGAAATGGACCTTAAATTATTTTTTCATATTATATGATACACATATAACTCCGTTAAATCATGCATTGAATAATTAGACCGATTGTTTGTTTCTATGAAAATAATTGTTAATATTAATTTATAATGGAGTGTCTCTTAAGATAAAAATGATCCTTTGTTCTTTGATAATTTTATGATTAGGTTTGTATCTAAATTAATCGGTCTTGGATTGGACCAACCAAAAACTAGAACCTAAAGGTTTTGGTTCAGACCAAATAGTGGAATCACGATCCGGATCCGACATATTGATAAGACCCTGTGGCGGGCTGCACTTCCACATTATGTTTAGCCCAATCGGAACGGTAGCAAATTGGACTTTTACGGCCTTTTAGTCCAATCTCATTTACATTTCCATGTTGTAGTCTTCCAAGTTAGGCCCAACTTGTTCGATTTGTGTGAGACGGTTTCACGTATAAAAGCAAATTTTCATAAAATACCTCGAGGCATAATGATTGATCAAAACGACCTAGTCAGTAGTGTTGTTCAAAAAGTGGCCCGGACAGGGATACATACCGGTCCGGTCTGCGGGTCGCCAAAAAACTTGGTAACCGGTCTGCATTTAAAAAAAAATCAAATTTAGTGTATTTTTATGGTCCGATCCGGTCTTAAGAGGATCAGATCCGATCTGGTCCGGGTTTCTTTCTTAACCGGTCTGGTCCGCATCGGGGATTTGGGGTACATGAGTTATGGAGTGTTAGAGTGGGCTTTGGTTTTATTTATGGGCTTCACTTTTATCAAATGGACAACTTCTCTTTTATTCTCATTTTCAGGCTTTCTTTTTATTTTTGGGCTTTCAGTTTTATCAAATGGATAACGTAATCTCGTTTCACAAATCCTTGTTTGTGACACCATATCTGTTATAAATGTGTGATGGGTCAAATAGTGTATAGAAAACAGGAAATGTCACGTGATTACCTATCAAGTAGTCCGTATGAAGTAGTCAATACTTGACCCGTCATACCTTTATGACCATTAGTATGTTGGCCCATAATGCACAGCCCAATTCTCCTACAATCATGCATTTGGACTGGATTGTTTTGTATAGGCCGGCCATGTTGACAACGCAAAATCATTGAAAACGGTTTTTCAAATACCATATTGGTTCGATCAACTAGTATAAAACTCGTATTCAACTATACGATAACATCCCGATTTGGGATTTCAAAAAAAAAATCATAGAATAACACGTTATTTAGAATTAAAGGATAGTATCATGAAAATTTGAATTAATAGACTTATATTTATCATACGTCAATCTTCTAAATTGAGTTCATCGATTTTGAGTCAAGTCAACCATACTTGTTAGTACGTACTAGTATTTGATAAACTGTAAATTTGTAGTGAATTTAATCACATTTATATCATTATTCCTTGTGTTTTTTTGCGTGTTTAAATGTTAGATAACTCAATTTTTGTTGTTAATTAGTGGAGTACAACTTTCTATGCATATCCTTCCTTGTTGTAGTTTTGTCAAATTACAACTTTCTAAACCTCATCGTCTGCCTTGATCAGAATGCTAAAACCGTCTTTGAGGAGGTAAAATCGACATAACAGTCATTTAATTGCATCGCTCGATTGAATTGGGCCGAAGGTGGGCAAACTCGGTTGAATTGGGCCCACACCCAACCCTGGGGAAGAGAAGGGTGCTGGCCCAGCCCAAATCGCATATTTCTTCTTTGGAAAAAAACGTTCATATGGGCCCGGGCCCAGTCAGATAATGTGGCCACGGCTCAATCCTTACCCGAGCCATGATTAGGCCCTAAACATTGACCATGTCTTGGCTCAGTGGTTAACTAATGATCGAGACGGAATGAGTAATAATATATTATCGCCATCGTCAATGTTGACCTTGACTATGGGGCTAAAATTGCATGAAATAATTTTGGAAGTACATTTGACCCATCTTGTAACTAAGGTAAAAGAGATGATGTTGTTCATTTGTTAAAGAGAAGCCCAAAAATTAAACCAAAGCCCAAACATGAGAATAAAAAAGATGATGTTCTCTTATTGGGTTATTTAACGACAATAATACCAACTATAGGACGTCTTCCCAAAATAATACCAATTTCAATTAATCTGGGAATAATACGTATTATTGGAGTAGTTAAACCAGAATGGTATAGGTGACCGGTTACCTGTAGAACCCTTCCACCTTTCTTTTTCACCTTAATTTTATTTAACGGCAATAATACCAACTATAGAGCGTCTTCCAAAAATAATTCCAATTTTAATAAATCAGAGAATGATACGTATTTTTTGAGTAGTTAAACCATAGTAGTACAGATGACCAGTTAGCGGTAGAACCGGTTCATCTTCCTTTTTTGTCTTTAATTTATTTCATATTACTTAATTTCTTTTCACGTACTCAGTGTACGGGGCATTAAACGTCATTAATGTTCTTCGTTTTTCTCTTCCTTCGAGTCTTCAACCTCACCAAATCTTGCTAACAACACAATTCTACACCAAAATCAACACGTTAATTTAAAAGAAACGTATAGAAAAATAATTGAAGAAGGTTGAAGGGTAATGGGGAGAGAGGATGACGGAGCGAAATAAGGAGGAGTAGACCTGACAAAACTGACCCGACCCGAATAAGCCAAACCGAACCCGATCCGACACCCGAATCGAAGACCTGATTTTGACCTGTAATCCAAATTGACCCGAGCTAACCAGAAACTGACTCGACTATTGTTATAGAAAACGAGTAGATATTCCTAAAAAAGTTGAAAACAACAAACTCGAGAATGACCCGAACCCAAAATTATCGGACCTGATCCGAAGTCAACCCGATTATAACCGGAAAGTGCTCCGACCCGAAACTGACCCGACACGGTTCACCCGTTATCCAGATCTAAGGTGGAGGATGGAGGATAAGTAGCAGGTTAAATATTAATTTGGTGACCTGATGTAACAGGTTATAAAGTCACTTATACTACTCTTGTTTAACTACTCCAATAATACGTATTATTCTCAGATTAATTGAAATTGGTATTATTTTGGGAAGACGCCCTATAGTTGGTATTATTGTCGTTAAAAAACCCTCTCTTATTTGATCAATAGTAATTCTCACCATAATTTTATCGTGAGATCACTCTCTATAATTTTATCGTGAGACCACTCACATGAAAATTGGTCACAAACTTATTAACCACGACCGTCTCATATTATGACTCAACTCGACTTCAATTGGTAACGGGTTTTGCACACCCCTAAGCATGAGTTAATGATGTTAGTTTTATTAATCTTTAAACGCGTTTCATTCTTTCTACTATCCCTAACAACTCGATACTCTCGGAATTATAGTACGTTGATATTAAAACCAAAGCCCAAACATAAGAGAAAATGAGATGATGATGTGCATTTGTAAAAAACAAGCCCAAACATAATTCAAAGCCCAAAAATAAATCAAAGCCCAAAAGTGAGAGTGATTAATCAGATGATGTTGCACTAATTCTCAAATTGATAGCAATAGTCTCGTGACATTCCGTCATTCGTGTCTAACTTTATATATTCATGTCATAAGTATTACGGAGTATGTCTCATAATAAACATATGTGAGACGGTCTCACACGAGACTTACTCATTGATAAAGTCATTTTAGGTTTGAATTATTTGCTTATCTGCCATTACCAAGTCTTTTTTTTTTGTGTTGGCCGTATGAGACAATAAGAATTTGAGTCAGATCAGATTTTGTCATGTCGAAGAAATACGAGTTGATGGAATCATGGAGATATGGAAGTATAGAATAGAAAATAAAAGGGCCTAAATAAGAGGGCTTTTGACAAGAATGAACTTGGGCTTAAGAGGAAAATGGTCTAGATGGACTAGTCTAGTGTAAGAGGATTGAAAAGTAGAGACGGTCTTTAAAAAATAAAAACGATACAAAACTCTCTTAAAATAACGATTATCATTAGAAACTAAATCAAATAAACCGATTAATACTCCGTATATAATAACCTAAACGGGTTATTTAGTCATTTAAGCACACAAATTTGAATCATACAAAGATATAAATGTGTCTAAAAAATACTTACTAGTACTAAATTGACTCTAATAATTAATGATGATAACTTTTGATTTAATGAAACGATTAAGAAATCTCGGTCAAATATAAGTAAATAGACAACTCGGTCCGGCTTGACCGGGCCTATACTGAACGGTTTTTTTGAAGAAAAAATAAGCTATTGGAACTTGGTTTGGCCCAGTAAAGAGATAGTTGAACTTGGTCACATTTCTCTTTAAGACAATATTCATAACTAAATAGTCTCTCCTAGTTTTTTATTTCTTCCCCTATTTTTGGCACAAAAATTAAGAAAGTATTAAAGAATTGATTAAAGTAAGAAAATGTGGGACATAAAGTAGAAATATGGTGAAGTTTGTTAGTAAAGGAAAAAATAAAAAATTGAAGGAAGAATAAAAAATTGATTAAAGTACAACCCAAAAATGGAAAGAGATGATAATCCAACTAGTACCAAAAAGAAAAGAGGGAAGAAGGGAGTATAAATGTATAATACTTGTACTTCATATTTTAATATTTTCAACAATTTAAAAGAGAAAATATAGGTTGATGAGATTTGATTTGATTTATCTTTACGAGTAGTAAAAATATCAAAAAAAATTAATTTTTGCTAATGTAAAATGAAAGATATAAATGATATGTATAAAATGTCTATCGACAAATGTGACGACAAACCCGAAGATGTCTTAGCCGGTTAAGATTAGTTGCTCTGAGACAGTAGGTCATCTCAGATCGAATATTCTTCTGTCATGTTGTAATGCGTCTAAATATGCGTTCTTCATTGTAAAAATAGACAGATAAATTTGAATGGAGAGAATATACTCGGATCATTTGTACACAAGTCACAACACTTATCCTCTTGATTTATGCCTTGATTAGCTAATAAATCCGCCCAATAAATATTACATTATCCTTAATTTATTACCTTAAACATTCGATTCTATCTTAAATTTCATATGTTATAGGATAAAAAAAATTAATTTTCTAGTATAATTATCCCCGAAATCGTAAATGCACCACTATATACGGAGTATAAAATAATAGAGCAGAGAAAATATGTGTTTATCAAAACGTTAAAGTTAAACAACAATGGTAAATGTAATAATAACAACATTTGTATTCTTGGTTTCTTTAATTTTCTACGTAAATTTTGTCGCATCCTCCCGTCACACTCTTAAGGTGAGTATCTATCTATTGGAGTAAATAATACGGAGTAAATAATATAGAGTAATTCTCTTGTTTTGTACGGAGTATATTATAAATTTATAAGTTGTTTAGAAAATTCGAAAATTTCATCTTCTTATATTGTATTTTTATACTTATAATTAACATACACTCATAGTACGAATTTTTTTTTTTTTTGCGATCAACATATATTTTTAGTTTCGTATTCTGCCATTTTATTGGATAAGAGGGAGTGAATTTTTACTAAAAAAAGTTTATGCGTATTTTGTTTTTGTTTTTTTTAAAAAAAAAAAAAAACTTATTTGTAGTATAATCTGATTGGTCTGTAGCTTGAGAATGGACAAACATTCAAGTGTATAGATCTTCATAAACAACCCGCTTTACGCAATTCTCCAATAAGTCCCGAGGCAAGTTATTATTCATTCCATTCCAGTCATTTGTTTACATTTATTCATTTTTCTATATACTTTTTACTTATTTTATTGAGCAATAGTAACAATCAATAATCGAGCTAGTTAGGGATTAATTTATAGATTAATATTGGGCAATTTTTTTCTCACTTTCTTATATTTTTTTTAGTATCGATATTTTTCTAATTTATAATGTGCACAGTTATCGTCGAAGTTGATAAAACTTCAAAGGGATCAAAAGAGATCTTTTGGACTAACAGGACTTGGAAGTCATCGTGGATGTCCTATTGGAACGGTCCCTATACTAGAGCACTCCAAATCAAACTCCAATGACACGTATCACCAAGTGCCCCAGGACGTCCAACCTACTCATGCTGGACGATTTTGCGTATGTCATCTAAATAGTTTATCTTCAATTTTGATTCGTTCTTATATTGTTATTGTTATTGTTATTCGTAGTATAATCTTTACTTTGAATTTAAAGTTTGTCTCATAATAAATTTATTGTGTTAGAGTGCGAGAGTTGAAACGAGAAAAAATCCTGGCGTGAAATTCTATGGAGGAATGGCATCTATTCCTTTTTATAAACTTGATGTTCCCGATGATCAATGGACCGCTTCCAGAATCATAGTTGGTAGTGGTGAGGAAAGAATCGAAGCTGGCTGGCTGGTACTCCCTCCTAGTCTGACTTATATTCCTTCTTTTTCTTTTAAGCTAAATCATTATTTCTTTTTATTTTTTTTAAGCAATGAATATGTGGCTCATGTCCACCCATTCATTTATCTCTCTTCCTCCTTTAATTTTGAACTGAAACTTGTACTCCCTCCCTCCTATTCTGGGTATTCCTCTCACTTTTCTTTTTGTACTTAGTTTTGTTTACTACCCACTTTCCTTTTTTTTGAAAATAATTTTAATCATTCTTTATTTTTTCTTTAATTCTTTTTTCTTTTCCTCCACACCTAAATTCAACACTTTTTCACTTTATACCCCACCTTTTGCACTTCATACCCTCACTTTCTATTCCTCTCTCTTACTTTATCTCCACCCTTATTATTATTTTACTTCCCTCCTTGGTTTCCCCCAAAAAAATTGAGAAGGAATACTCTGAAGAGGAGGGAGTATAATTTTATACACATTGGTGGTATAATACTATTTTTCTTAACAATAACCATTTGTTTTTGATGCCAAAGCACACATTCTTAAAACATCATACAGAGTAATTATCATAAGTATTAATTTGTGATACTTATACTACTACTTTGTATAACAATTTTTCTAACATGCGTCCACTAGACATATGTTAGAAAAATCGGTGATGTTATATATAAACACAATTTAATAATATTACTTCATATTTTCTCCAAAAAAAAAAATTAATATTACTTCATATTAACTTTATACGAGTATATGTTATCTATGGAATATTATGTTTTTCTTTATTTAAACTTTATTTTTTTTGTATTATCTTAAAGAGTCGATCTTTGAATAAAATATTACTCTGTTTTATTTTGTTTTAGCTTTTAAATAATCATATACGGAGTATATAATATGATGTCTTGACAATTATTTGGATTTAGCTAAATCATAATGTCCTAAACTTGTTTTCGTTCTTATTTGACTTTTCTTTTTCTTTTTAATAAATATAGGTTAATCCGAGGTTCTTCAAGGATACAGAATCCCATTTGTATGTGATGCTTTCGGTAAGTATATTTCTTTCCTATATAGGTTAATGCAAGTGCAAGAAGTTTTATCAAAAAATTTAGGATATTCTACGTGGTACCCTTATTTTACTCAAAATACCTTTGACTTACTATAACTCTTAGCTATGAATTCCAAAAGAGACGTTTTTAATTTTAAACTGAAGATCTCTTAAAAACGATCCGTTTGAAAAAAAAATCATCACTTTCGGAACTCGGGAAAGGGAGTTATGGTCGGTCAAAGTTTATTCGTTTAAAAGCATTTGACTGAGCATAACTCGTAGTACAAGTTTGGAAATTGTAAAAAAATCGAATCTCAAATTGAGGCTCTTGTAAAGACAATGATTTTAGCGAAAATATCGTCATTTTTGGAACCCGTGTCCATAAGTTATCGCCAGTCAAAGTTATTTTGACTAAAAGGAGGGGATACCGCATAGAAAATGAAAAAATACAGGGATACCATGTATAATATCCAAAAACTTTATCATTAGTACGAAAGTATATAATCATCACAATATTTTTTGATGACGGGGAACCTATAGCAACTACCTTTGGTGCATTCTAGGTAAACCCTCGTTAAGTTATCGAGAAACTACTTTTCAATATCCCTTCATGTGTTCGTATCAAATTTTACTATTTTAGTACTAGATGTCTCTCTAAATAACAATTTTGTTTTGTACCTGCTTTTATAACAAACTTTTCCTTTTATATTTGTATACTTTTTTTTTATGTTGTGTACCTATTTTTATTAGGTTTGGTATCACTGTAACCTCCATTTATAATTAGTCTCTCAATAAATGTAATGAGATACCGTTTGTCAGTAGACCTATTCATAACTTATGGGGTAATGCTAGATACAGTTCTTAAGGTTTTATAACTCTATTTGTGTACGGAGTATTTTCCTTTAATATCTTCCAAATTTGGCACAAACTAAAAATTGAAGATTAAACTGTAATTGATGCAATTAATACTTGTATTAAAAAAAATTATTATTCTCCTTTAATCTCTTAAATTGTTACTGCCCTTATAGTTATACTTGAAATGACTAGTGCTTAAAGGTATTGAAAGCTATACTTGAAATGACTAGTGCTTAAAGGTATTAACAGTACTACTCATATCAACAAAGCACTTTTTTTTTCTGGTCATCCATGCAAAAGAACTCTACAGTTAAGCGTGCTTGACTGGGAGAAGTCTTAGGATGGATGACTCCCTGAAAAAGTTTCCGGGATGCGCATGACTGAGGACAAAATGCGCTGAAATGAACTCGTTTTGATCTATGTGATCTGTACAGAACTTGGTGAACTAGCACGATTAACATTTTCGATCCTCGTTTGGATCAGGGTGTTACAAGTTCTAAATTATATGCGTACGTATAGGTTGGTGACACAGGATGCACTAATTTGGATTGTCCCTTTGTTCAAATATCGAGTGAGATGCCATTGGGCTTCGTTCCCGTCACATATTCTACCCCTGACAAGCAATATGCTTGGGCCCTATCCATCGAACAGGTAACTATCTCCGTTCCAATCAATTTCATACATTAAAATAATATTACATCATCAGATAATCGCCTCAAAGTGCGAGGATGAGTTGTAAGTTTTCGAGCCAAACATTTACAGTATGTGACTTGGCTCAAAAACTTTACATTAAATTTCAGAAAATTTGTTGGAACAAAGGGAGTATTACACAATGAACTGATTTTTTGTTGTTGTATAGCTAGATGACAAAAATTGGTGGGTATCAATAACGGGCACGAAACATCAAATTGGATATTGGCCTTTTGAAGCGTTGACGTCATTACAAGACTCAGCCGATACAGTAGGATTTGGAGGGTTTATCAATAATCCAGAAACCACAATGCCTGCAACTCCGATGGGAAATGGATACAAGGCCGAATATGATACGACAAAATCCGCATATATTTACAAAGCTACGGTTGTTAATTCGAATTTTTCTAACGTGAATCCTCCAGATACCTTCAAAATTGCTAATTGCCCTGATTTATACACAGTTCTAGATAATGGAATAATAGGTGATCCTTACTTTGGCCGCGTTATCTACTATGGCGGTCCTGTTTTGCGTACGTAGGATTCACGTTTGAAAAGTTGCATTGCTATTATTATTGTTAGATTCTATTTTCTAGAATGTAACTCGATGAATAAACTTTATACGGAGTATCTTATTATAATTATAATGTAATCAAGTTTGTTTTTGTCGATTCTATGATATACGAAGTACGATATTGATATCTATATCTACTTCGGTTAGCTTGTGGTTCACTTCTTCACTTCTAATTAAGACAGCGACAGAAGTGAACAATTATTCCATATAATTTAGCTCTAGTGTTCATAGCACCCCTAACCGCCAGCCAAGTCAAAAACTGATGCTTAGGAAGCGCCATATTATATTACACCAGATCGAGTTAGCGCAACGCACCTCTGATGCTCTATCACGCAAAAAGTCGCACCCCTCGTAAATTGAATACTGATTATTGCTTTATTATTTAACCAGTTCTTCTAATGTGTACCATTGGGCACACGTTAATAATCTTATTGAGGAAGGAATCACAATGAAGTTGCATAAGTATGCTAAATATGTGAAATATTTCAATTTATCGTGATAATATCATTGTGATTCTTTCCTTAATAAGCATATTAACGTGTGTCTGTTGGGCACATGTTAGAAAAACCGATAGGTTAAATATGAGTTAATATTTCAATTTTTCGTGATAATATAATCACGATATCTTCTTTAGTTAGCATCTTAACATGTATGCAATGAATACACGCTAAAAAAATCGTTAACAACTTAACGATAATTCTTACTCATATACGAGTATATTTTGAGACAAAATTAAAGGTTTTAAAATGTATAAAATCTTTAATTAATACGTAAATCCCCTAATTATCTATAAATAGACGATCACTAATGACATTCCATAATCCAAATCAATCCAAATTGTATTAAATTAAATTGAATTGAAATGAGCGGGTCGGGTAAGGTAGTGTGCGTGACAGGTGGGTCGGGTTACATCGCGTCATGGATGTCAAGCTTCTCCTCCACCGCGGCTACACTGTCAAAGCCACCGTCCGCGACCCTAGTCAGTCCCCAATCTCCCTCTTTTTGATCGGATTTTGCTTGATTAATTTTAATTTCGCACATTTTTGTTAGGTTTTCGTGTTCGAATTCTCGTAGATTATGCGTTAGGGTTTTACTTCGTCCGATTCATTGAAATTGTTACAATTGGGTTGGAATATCGGCTATTCCACCCGATTTGCACTGTCGGAAACTGAGAATTTTGAAAATGGAAGTTTATTTGCATGGATTTTGATTATTTTGGTTATATACGGAGTACTGAACATTGAATTTAGGAAAAACACATTTTGGTTAGGGTTTTGATGATTTCGAATTCGTGTAGTTTATGTGTTAGGGTTTTACTTCGTCCGATTCTTTGAAATTGTTACAATTAGGTCGGAATATCGACGATTCTACCCGAATCGCACTGTCGGAAAATGAGAATTTAGAAAATGGAAGTTTATTTGCATGCATTTTGATATTTTAGTTATATACGGAGTGCTGAACATTGAATTAGGGTTGCGTTTGGGTACTCGGAATTGATTTGAATATCATGAATTCAATTCTTGTATTTGAATTTCTAGAATTCGAATCCAAATCCAAAATTGTGTATGGTACCCTTGGATTTGGATTTGGAATTTGGGCGGGTAGAGTCGGGTCAAGGTGATCAATTTTTTTTAAAAAAAAATTATCATTAGAAAAATATAAATTACGGGGAAAATATGGAGAAAAAAATATATTCTAACAAGATTATACGGAAAAAATAAAAAAAAATAAGTGAGGATTTGAAATGACTACCATATACTAGGAATTTGAGGAAACCAAATTTGAATTAGATTGGATTTGGTCTAAATTTCAAATCCAAATCTAAGGAGTTCCCAAACGTTTGAAAATTTTCAAATCCAAATTCAAGTTCCCAAACATAGCATTAGGAAATTGAAGTTTGGATTTGGGAAATTAGGTTGAGTGTGGTCATTCAATGGTAGGAATGCACTGAAAGAGCGAGTCACCGGTCACGTTACATATTGCATTTTTATGTAACTGTAACTATTGAGAAAGATGGATGGGGCATATAGCGTAGTTGAAAAGTAATTTTGGTTGTGCAAATTTGAGGATGATACAGGAGGTTAATTAGGACGATTTGGTAGCATAGACTATAGTGTAACCCAAGTTCCTGGGATATGATCTTCCCATAATGGGTAAATTGTGCACATGTATCCGGAAAAGAACAAGTAAACGGGGTTCCTCGGAAAAGATTGCAGTATTGCATTACCACTCAACTTGGTAAGAATCAGCAAATGCTATGCCCAGTTTCTTCTATCTATCCTACACTTCACAGGGCTTGTTATTCTTTGTATTAAAAGTTCGAAGCTAGTTTTGAAATTCAAGGAACCTGGTCTAAATCTCATGCAAGAGATATTATTTATTCTTTTAACTTTTGACGCCCGTTTTTTTTAATCTGGATAATGCATATGAGATAATAAACATTGTGGTTGATTAAATTGTCTGGCGGGGGCTTATGATATAAGATGCAGGAACTGCGGGCAGAAGTCTATGCAAACCTTTGGTTGTTAGTGGATGTGAGTACTAATCACTAATGTAGTTGTATGCATATATCGATGACTGACTAGTTATCGGGTGAAGTTTATGCTGATTTGTTTGACTGCTATTGGATGTGTTTGACTTAATCTTAGAATTCAACACTACTGATTTTTTTGCCTGCTTGTCACATGACCGTCTCATGTTTTTTTGTTTAATTTTGTTCGGCGCAGTTCCACAGTTCATTAGAATGTTTAAGCAGTTAAAATAGCCAATTGTGTAGGGAGTTCTTAATGTAGATTTTCTTTGTACTTTCTTAGAGTTGAGCTTTAGTTAGCCAATACTCCAGTATTTAGGAGAGAGTTCCAGTTTCAAATAATGGTCTGTACTGAGAATAATACACCTGACTTGTTATCCTGTCACTGTGGCAACAAAAAAGCATCATGATTTAGTTAAAGTCTAGTTGAGTAGTTTCTGGTAGTATATTTGTCAGTTGTCACCAGAGGCAAATATTAATAGCTATTCCTTATTTTGCATTTGAATTTAGAGTATTGCAGTTTTGTAGGTCCCTTGTTGTGCTATACATGCACTGCCATTTAGATCAATTCCTGGACTTTTAATAGTGTGGGTCCAGAAGGGGATGTATAAATAAAATCCCATTTTCCCTTGAGTTTCAAATCATTACTAATCATATTAGTATGCATATTATATACTCCCTTCGGTTTTAAATAACTGTCCCATTTCCCTAATATTTGTGAGGTGTATTATATTGAAACGAAACAATTATTTAAAATCGGAGGTAGTATATATTGTACACTTAAAAAACGGAGGTTAAGAAATGTAAAATGTTTATTTATTTATTTATTATTATTTTTATTTCTAAGCCATTATCTGCTGCAGATGATCCAAAGAAAGTAGAGCACTTGAACTCTCTTGAGGGAGCTAAAGAGAGACTCCAATTGTTTCCTGCCAATCTTTTGGAGGAGGGTGCTTTTGATCAGGCTGTTGAGGGATGTGAATGTGTTTTCCACACAGCATCTCCCTTCTATCATGCTATTGATGACCCACAGGTTAACTTAAATTCCACTCTCTCTTTCCCCCCTGTATTTTTTTACCTTGGTGGGGTTGGTTTTACTGTAATAGTAAATTTATGTGTGTAGACCTTTTCACAGGTTAACATCTTTATTTACCATAGTTGGTAATGAGTATTAATGAACAACACTCATAAGAAAGAGTCTCATTAATTCATTTGTTTTTTTCCCAGTTACCATGGCTTTTGGATTCATCCCTCATTTAGTCATTGTACTGAATTCAACTTACATGTGGTCTTAAACTCTTTTTGATGATTTACACTTTTAAGCAGGAGTAATGAGTAGGTTGTTTGATACTTTCATGTCATGGTTTGAATCTCGGCCAATACGCAACGTATCGCCCAAGATGTATTGTCACTGGTGGCTGTGTATACGAGATATCCTTAGATAGACCGGGTAATCTTGAAATAGGAAAATATTGTCCGAGACGAATTTATAACCTATATCGGGCCTTTCTGTCCGATACGGACCGCGATAAAGACACGATGAATGATTTATAATCTGTACCCGCCAATTTTTTTAATGAAAAGTAGTCAAATAAATTCGCTCAAATTAATTATCCTAAATAACCTTAACTTTGCATGAATTAGACTAGACAATAGATGTTAAAATATCTACAAAACTGGTAAAATAAATACCATGGATACTTGCACTCAATTATAACCTTAACTTTGTCAGTGTATGTATAATATGCAGTGTGATGTGTTTGTGTGGAGATTTAGGTCACGATAATGAGCTAAAACTGTTTTCTAGGTGGGGTAGTATTAAACTGATTTTCCCCATGACTAAAAACTTCCCCGTTGCATCAGGCAGAGTTAATTGATCCTGCTGTGAAGGGAACACTTAATGTCCTGAATTCTTGTGCAAAAGTTCCAACTATTAAGAGAGTCGTTCTGAGTTCTGACATCTTCAATGGCAGCAGTTGCATACAATGGCAAACCTCGAACCCCTGAAGTGGTTGTTGATGAAAGCTGATTTTCTAGTCCAGATCTGTGTAGATCATCACAGGTAGGTGGTGGTGTGCTTGTAGTAGTATCAGTTTTTCGTTGATGATGATTGGGCGAATCGTAAAGCTTTCTGGTTCTATAAGTAGAGTTACTTTTGTTTATAATTTGTTAAACTTCCTCTCATTAATCTGACATATGAAAGTAAGACTTATACATAGTTTTCTTGATGGAGTTGTGGGAGAGTGGGAGGGAGAAGATGAGCACCACCATTATGTGATTTGGGAGGTGTTGCTATTGGTGGGCTTGAGCACGTTTACATCTCCGATAACAAGAAGCCTGGTTTTGATGATTTTTCGAAAAAGATAGAGATATATTGTTGGTTATTTCAGCAAGTCCCGTGCACCATAAAATGAGTGTCGGTTGTTAAAAAAATATGGAGTAGAAAACAAATTTAGATTCGAGTATATATATTGGTGTTTTTGCCCGATTCCAACGTGATTACTGATTAAAAAGGTAGTCGAATTGCTTTTAAATGCGTTTATATGATACAATACGTACTTTTTGTTACTCCCTAACATTTTTACAATGAATGAAATAGTTACTGTGCGAATTTGGAGACAATTAATTTCTGGACCAAATCATGCCGAAAAACGTAGTTAATAACCTTCAAAATTGCCCGTTTTTGATAATTTTTTGAAAAAAAAGAGATATTTTGTTGGTTATTTCCGTATGTCATAAAACCAGTGTCTATTGTTACAAAAACACTAAAAAGATTTAAATTCGAGGGTATGTATTGGTGTTTTTGATCGATTTCAACGTGATTAGGAAGTCAGTCAAATACGGAGTATCTTTTAAATGCGTTTATATGATACAAAACGTACTTTCTATTACTCCTGTTATTTCTACAATGAATGAAATAGTTACTGTGCAAATTTGGAGACATTTAATTTCGGAACCAAATAAGGTAGAAAAACGTGGATAATAACCTTCAAAATCGCCCATTTTTGATGATTTCTCGAAAAGTTGAGATATTTGGCTGCCTATTTCAGTAAGCCCCGTATGCCATAAAATAAGTGTCGGTTGTTAAAAAAACATTAAAAGATTTCAGATTCGAGCATATATATTGGTGTTTTCGCTTGATTCCAACGTGATTAGAAACGTAATCGAATGTCATTTAAGCATGTTTGTATGATACAATACGTACTTTCCATTACTCTCGAACATTTCTACAATGTGTGAAATAGTTGATGACCAATTACCAATTCAAAATCAAAATTCAGTAACCCAATTTTCATCTTATTCACTCCAAACCAATCACCAATTCCCTTCTTCACAAGCCCAATTCACTTAGGCCTAAATCTCAAACCCAACTCTCCAATTCTATTTCCCATAACCCATTTGTTAACTACTCCAATTTCACAATTCTAATTGTGTTACTTTATCAGTATATCATACGAATAATTCTAACTATGATACTCCCTCCGTTCCAATGAATTGTTTGCCTTTTCTTTTGGCACCAAGGGTAAGAGATTCAATGAGAAAGCGACATGTGGAGCAAAACTCATTAAAAGGGTCAAAAATATTCCTAAAATAGAAAGGCAAACAATTCATTGAGACGCCCCAATATGAAATAGGCAAACAATTCACTGAGACGGAGGGAGTATGACTCATGTTCTTAAATTAATTTTAACAATGTTATAATATGGATGTTATTATCCTTTCAAGCAATACGTCTCTCTGCGAAGAGACGTGTCCTTTATGTTTCGATATCTATAAATATCGATCAACTCATGTATTGTAAAAGACACATCAATATAATCTCATCCCGATTTCCAGTTTACGACATTGTTCTATAATATATTTATAACAAACAAGGTATTGTTCCAAAATAAACCAAAAGAAACGCTTTCCGACTAGAGATTATGAAACCCTAAAAATGACTTCTTTGCTCACTACTACCCATCAAGGTTTTAAATTAAATTGGTTCTTTACTAATTAAATCCCCCTTTCCTTGGCAAACTCTAAGAATGGCTTCTTGCTAATTAAATTAAAGGGTTATTTCATTACAATAATACCAACTATAAGGGACTTCTTAAATTAATCTCAATTATACGTAATCTCGTTTTAATATGAACTATGCTTTCATTAATCTCTCATTGATATAGTTGACCGGTTACCTAGAAAACCGGTCGAACCTTCCTCTTCAGTTTCGGCTATTGGTTAATTTTTTTTTTTTTGAATCTTCTCAAAATTCATCTTGCATTTTTTTTTTCCGATTAGTATTAAAAAAAAAAGCTTTAATTTTCTTGTTGTTTTGGGTTTCATGAACGACGACGGAACACTCAAGGACCCTACAAAGTCACAACCGGTAATAGCAGGTCATAATTTTGTCCATAGCGAAATGAGATTAATGAAGGCATAATTCATATTAAAACGAAATTACGTATAATTGTGATTATTCTAAGAAGTGCCCTTATAGTTGGTATTATTGTCATGAAATCAAATAGTGGTAATTAAATTAAATTAAATTAAGTTACATGATTTGAAATTATTAGGATTTGTAGGTTGATTTAAGTAGTGAATAAAAGGTTGATATGTAGGTTGTATCTCTACCCAACTCTTCAATTCTATTTCCGATAACCCCATTTGTCAGCCCAATTCATTTACCCACTAACAATTGGGTGTTGGGGTTGAAGGAGAAGACCTTCCTTTACCACTTTTATTAAAAGTTGTGAAATCTCTCATATAAAGTATTGAATAGATGAAAGAGTATAAAATAAGTGCCGGTTGTTAAAAAAAACAGTAAAAGAATTCAGATTCGAGTAAATATATTGGTGTTTTTGCCCGATATCAACGTGATAAGAAATGTAGTCGAATGTCTTCTAAATGTGTTTATATGATATCGTACGAACTTTCTGTCACTTCCTGACATTTCTAGAATGTATGAAATAGTTACTGTGCGAATTTGGAGACATTTAATATCAGGACCAAATCATGCCGAAGAACGTGGATAATAACTTTCAAAATCGCCCAATTTTTGATGATTTTTCGAAAAAGTTGAGATATTTTGATGGGTTATTTCAGTAGGTCCCATATGCCTCAAAATGAATGTCGGAGGTTAAAAAAACAGTAAAAGGATTCATATTCGAGTGTATATTATGGTGTTTTCGTCTGATTTCAACGTGATTAGAAAGGTAGGCGAATGTCTTGTAAATGCGTTTATATGATAGAATACATACTTTCTGTTACTCTCCGACATTTCTACCATGTATGAAATAGTTACTGTGCGAATTTTAAGACATTTAATTTCGGGACCAAATCATGCCAAAAAACGTGGATAATAACCTTCAAAATCACCCATTTTTGATGATTTTTCGAGAAAAAAAATGAAATATTATGCTGGCTATTTCAGTAAGTCCCGTATGTCATTAAAAAAAGTGCCAGTTGTTAAAAAAATTCTAAAAAAATTTAGATTCAAGTGTATATATTGGCGTTTTCGCCCGACCCAACTCTCATCTTATACACTCTTGCCCAATTACCAATCCCCCTCTTCACAAGCCCAATTCAGTTAGCCCATAGCCCATTTTTCGTTTTCTAATTGTGTTACTATTATTTCATATGACTAATTCCAACCCATTACTCGTGTTCTTAAATTAATCTCAAGTACGTATTGTTTCTCTTCTTTCCCCATCCCCTTACCAGGCCACCTTCCGGCTTCCACCATTAGAACAAATCGCCTCAGTCTGAAAGGTCTGAGAAAAAGAAACACCCAGACTAGACATCATAGAACCCTAAAAATGGCTTCTTTGGTCATGAATGAATTAAATTAAATTAATTGATATTAGTAGGATTTGTGGGTTGACTTATGTAGCCAAGGGTTTTAGTGTGACTATAGGAGGAGATGGAGATGAAGAAAATGGAGAGAATGAATTGAAGTAGTAAAATAAAAGGTGTAGAGCTTCCCGTAATTAAATTCCATGATTAATATAATAACTTTCAAAATTTTCCGTTTTTTAATTATTTTTTGAAATAGATGAAATATTTTGCTAGCTATTTAAGTAAGTCTCGTATGCCATAAAATGAGTGTCGATGGTTAAAAGTCACTAAAAGGATTTAGATTCAAGTGTATATATATTGGTGTTTTCGCCCGATTGCAACGTGATTAGAAAGGTAGTCGAATGTCTTTTAAATGCGTTTATATGATACAATACATGCTTTCCGTTACTCATTGACATTTCTAAAACATAGGAAATAGTTATTGTGCGAATCTTGAGACATTTATTTCGGGGCCAAATCATGTCGAAAAACGTGGATAATAACCTTCAAAATCGTTAGTTTTTGATGATTTTACGGAAAAGTTGAGATATTTTGATGGCTATTTCAGTAGGTCCCGTATGCCATAAAATGAGTGTCGGATCTTAAAAAAAACACTAAGGGGCCGTTTGATTCGCAAAAAGGTATCGGTATGGAATAAGGAATCATACCAGGGTGGTATGGGTTTGGAATATCATTCCTATACCTTGCGTTTGGTTCATTTCTGGATTGAGTAATCCTAGGGAAAAAAATGTTTGTATTCTTATAGGCAAAAAGTCTTTTAATTAAAAAAAAAATCTATTATTATAATATGAAAGAAATATTTTTTAGACATTTTTAATTGACTGAATAATAATGATTTTTTAAAATTTTATTATCTTCTGAAAAAACATGTTTTTAACCAAAAAAATCATTATTATTTGAGACAAAAATTATTTTATTCATATTTTCATTATTGGAAGAAAAGTGTTTGAATAAAAATAAAAACATACAAATTTCGGGAAAAAAAAACCAACGAAGGAGTTATTAATTTGATACCAAGGTATCAAATCTCATACCCACCTCCACCCTTGGATATGAGAAACACATACCTCATGGGTTTGAGGTATGGGTATGAAAATTAAAAAAAATGCAAAACAAACGCAAGGTATGGGGTTTGGTCATTCCAAACCCATACCTTGTTCCCAAATAAGGCGAACCAAATGGCCCCTAAAAGGATCTAGATTGAAGTATATATAATGGTGTTTTCGCTCGATTCCAACGTGTTTAGAAATTTAGTCGAATCTCTTTTAAATGCGTTTATAAGATACAATTCGTACTTTCTGTTACTCCCTGACATTTTTACAATGAATGAAATAGTTAATGTGCAAATTTGGAGACATTTAATTTCGGGACCAAATCATTCAGAAAAACGTGGATAATAACCTTCAAAATCGCTCGTTTTTGATGATTTTTCGAAAAAGTTGAGATATTTTACTGGCTATTTCAGTAGGTCCCATATGCCACAAAATGAGTGTCAGAAGTCAAAAAAACATTAAAAGGATTTAGATTCGAGTGTATATATTAGCGTTTTCGCCCGATTTCAACTCTCATTATATATACACTACTACCCAATTACTAATTCCCCTTTTAAAAAGCCCAATTCACTTAGCCCAAATCTGAACCCCACTCTTCAGTTAGCCCATAACCCATCCCAAGTCAAGGTGAAGTTGACCTTGACCCTCATCAGTCATCATCTACATCAGTCTTTACTCCTTTCTTTCCTCCCAGAAATCGAGTATTCCCTCCGAGTTTCTAACATTGCCTCATTTTTCTTTTTAAACTGAGTTCAATCTTTTACCCACTTTTCATTTTAAGCCATAAATGTGTGGTTCACATTCACCCACCCATTTATCTCTCTTCCTTATTCTTTTTTAAAGACTCATTTTTCCTTCCTTATTTTCTACCCAAAAAAGAAACGGGGCAATCATAGGAACTCGGAGGGATTATTTATTTTCAATCTCATTTTTCGTTTTCTAATTGTGTTACGCTATTTTATATGAATAATTCCAACCATTACTCGTGTTCTTAAATTAATCTCAAGTATGTATTGTTCCAAATTAAACCGAACTTTGAATAAATCTTCTCATAATAAACTCACTTAATTCTGACCTACACTCCGGCTTCCACCATTAAAACACCTTCTAGCTGGTCACACCGAACAAATCGCCTCAGTTTGAAAGATGGCTTCTTTGCTGACTACTTACTACCCATGAAGGTTTTGAATTAAACGGCTTCAATTCTTTTCTAATTAAATCCCCCTTTCTTGGACAAACCCTAAAAATGGCTTCTTTCGTAATTATTAAATTAAATTAAATAATGAAATGAAGTAGTGGTAATTAAATAAAATAAAATAAAATGAATTGAAATTAGTAGGATTAATGGGTTGATAAGAAATTAGTAGGATTAAAAATGGCTTCTTTGCTCATGAATTAAATCAACTACTCGTAATTAATTGAAATTATTATGATTTGTGAAAGATGATTTAAGTAGTCAAGGTTTTAAATTAACGGTTTTTCTAACGTGTGCCCACTGGACACATGTTAGAAAACCGATAAATTAAATTGCTGATTAAATTCCCATTTGTTCGACTAGTTCTAGTCTCCATAAATCCCCCTTTGATGACAAACCCTAAAAATGGCTTCTTTGCTATTTAAATTAATTGATGAAATCAACGACTGGTAATTAAATTAAATTAAATTATTTGAAATTATTAGGATTTAAGTGTGATTATATAAATGGAGAGAATGAATTAAGCAGTAAAAATTGAGGGTAAGGGGGGTAGGGATTTTCGTTGAAGGAGACATCTAATTTCAACTATTTTTGTTCTGGATTCAGGAATCACCGAAAAACATGTATTCCCAAAATTAGAAGGTGACATGTGGAGCCAATAATCAAATTACACATAAAAAGCATTCCTAAAATAGAAAGACAAACAATTCATTGAGACGCCCCAATATAGAATAGGTAAACAATTCATTGGAACGGAGGGAGTATTAACACTAGAAGCCAGAATGATGTATAAACAAACCAAAACAAATCAACAAATACAAACTTTGTATTACTCAAAAGACACTTACAAAGTGTGTAGAGTTACTTTTGTTTATAATTTGTTAAAACTTCCTCTCATTTACCAGACATATGAAAGTAAGACTTAGGCTATGTTTATTGGGGGTCTGAGTATGAGTCTGTAATCCCCTATAATTTCTAATGCAAAACAGTGGCGGAATCACTGTCGAGTTGGGATTATATCACACTGATAATTAAATTTATTAAATAAAGGTAAGTCAATACAACGGCCACTTTTTATAAAAGGGCTAAAAATAAAAATTCTCCAAATGAGTTTAACAATCCAAAAAAAATATAAATGAAGTAGAGTAGGATCCATGTTACTCGCTAGCTCACACCCAAACCCAGCAGCAAATTACCTGTCATGTTATAAACATAACAGCCACAATTCAGTGGGGAGTAACGACGACGTTCTCCCAGCCATATTACATGACATTAAAGCATAATTAATGTTATATCA
Source organism: Agrostemma githago (assembly GCA_958450325.1). Taxonomy (NCBI): domain Eukaryota; kingdom Viridiplantae; phylum Streptophyta; class Magnoliopsida; order Caryophyllales; family Caryophyllaceae; genus Agrostemma; species Agrostemma githago. The sequence continues at coordinate 75,244,868 of OY288246.1, forward strand.
AAATAGTTCAAAATGGAAAACGTTTAAAAACGATATAATAAAATAATTCAAAATGATTGCCAACCTGCAAATCAAATCAACCAATAGTAATAACAGCGTTATGGATATAGATCAGTGCAACAGAATAGACTTTCACTAGGAGAATACTAAACTAGCTTCGAGAACTTAGTTCAAACAAATCAAACTTCGATCTCTAATCTAGGCAACTCAACCATAATAGGACGGCGACTTATCAATGCGAGGTCCTAGCTTAAGTAAATATGTAAGCCCCTCCCCTCCTGGAACACCAAGTGTGCCCAGTTCAACCCGACGGCGTCTTACATGCGAGGTACGAGCTTAAGGTCAAAATGAACAAAATGAACATACACTCCTGGACAAGAACATGCCCAGTTCAACAACCAATGCATCCCGCTCGGATACACTAGCCTTATAGCTGATGGCAAAAGGTATACTCTAGACTGTATTACTCTAGACGTACACTTCTCTTATTCCATAACTCCAAAACAAAGTCATTATCGTAACTCAATAGAAACATAGTTCGTTTTTCAAAAGAGAAAACTTTATAGATATAGAACTTTTGTTAAGATAACTTTCCAAAAGTAGGTATTATTATAAATCGAAATCGATTAAAATAGGAGTTATATAATATTAGGCCTCGAGACGTAAAAATTATATTTATTATATAAATGTATAATTCATGATTAATAGTCAACTAAAGTCAAAATTATAATTATTTCCGAAAAGATAGAAGTTTAAGTGATTAAAAGTATTTAAATAACAAATTGACAGATTTTCCAGATTTGCACTGTTTTACTATAAAATTCGTAATTAAATCATTAAAAATCAAAACAACGTAAGATCAGTGGGGTTGAAAACTTTAGAAACTCATTTAAAACTTTTGTTTCTGGAGAAAATCCAAATTCCAAATAAAATATGGGTTTTTATTCGTATGTTTACAAACTGTCAGAGTTAGACACTCGATTGTATTTCGTTAATAAAACACGTTTAAAAATTGATTTTAAACAAAATCCAATTGGAAACATTATCTAGATTCTTCATAGTTTATGTACGTAAATTAACAAGATTAAATAAAAAGTTTAACATATGTTTCAATTTAGATCTTATCACAACTGACAGAATCGCGGATTAATTTGACACCTATTCATAAACAATTTATTTTGACCAAACCACTTGGAATTAGTTTACGAAATTAAATAGGCATAAATTAGACTTAAAATAAAAAGTAGTATATTTCCAACGTTTTCGGAAATAAAGTCTTTAAAATAAATTATTAATTCGTACAAAAACACTATCAGATTCTGAAACATGTTGTAACTTTAGTAAAAACAATAAAACTTTCAATTTGACACTTTATATCAAAAATCACGAAAATTGTTAGATAAATTTCAATTTGACACTTTCAATTTGACACTTTATGTATGTTTTAGTCTCGGCCTTATAATACTTTTTAATAATTAAAAGAATGATTTATTCGCAAATCTCATAAAAACGATTTAAAATAACGAAACATGTGAAAATTTACGATATTAAAGATTTTGTTATTAAAAACGAGACATAAATATATTGTCTAACAAGAAAATAATTTCTATACATGCAACTACAACAATAACATCACATAATACCAAGTAACGTGTCAATGTTACCTTAACCGAGATCCGAATCAATTAAATAGTCATCTTCGTCGGATCTAGCACGATAGCCTAATAAATAATTAAACATATGGTATTAAAACCACATTATCAGTGAATAGAAAGGAGAAAACGAGATGAAGAACGAGTAAGAGTAATTAAATTACCCTCGAGATCGGAAAGAATTAGAGACGAATTAGGATCGGATTGATGAACAAAAAGAAAAAGTTTAACGTGAAATAAGAGAAAAGAAGACTTGTGTTGTGAATAAAATAGACTAGAATGAAAGAGAATATAAAGAGAAATTAGAAAGCTAAAAGATAGGAATAATTGAGCTACAAGGATTCTTAACTCAACTAGGAGACGAGATGGTTGAGATGGAAAGAACAAGCAACAAATCGATAGGATAAGTTTCCGATTAAAACAAATACTTGGATAATATTTAAAATAGATAGGATAAAAATAATATAAGCGTTTATGAAGAAATCGGAAAAAACGCATTAGAAAATAATTATTTATCAAATCGTTTAGTAAAATAATTGAACAACCATTTTTCGAAAATAAAATATTTTTGAGCTAGAAACCATTATAAATATAATCGAGCATTTTTAGAAACATAAATAGTTCAAACTTGATTTTAAAACTATTGTTCATAGAAAATATTATTTTTCAAAAATAATTAAACATACTTGCGATAAAAAGAATTAAATGGATTTTCGAATAAAAATAGAATAATTAAAGTCCTTTTATGAAAATTAATAATTTTAGGCTCGATAATGAAAGTAACCTTGAAATGGGATAAATGTATTTGACGAAATATTACAGAGTTACGATATAATCGTAACGTAACAGATAACAAAGTTAGGAAAATTGTGGGTGTTACACTGAGATTCAGATTTATTGAGTCTGAGAGTCATACCTGGATAATGTGGTTGGTACGAGTCTGAGTCTCAGACGGATTTAAGTTTAAAGGGAGTCTGAAGTTGAGTCTGAATAAAAGTCTGAGGCTCAGATTCTTTGAGTCTGAGACTCATACCTGGTTAAAGTGGTTGAGACGGTCTGAGACTTAGATAAGTCTGAAGTTGAGTCTTGGATTTCAAAGACTCATCCTCAGACTCGTTCATTCAGTTCAGTTTAGTTTCGTTCATTTTAGTTCAGTTCAATTCAAATAAATTATTATTATTATTATTATTACTAATTATTATTAATAATATTAATTATTATTATTACTGTATTATTATTATTATTAATGACATTTTTATAATAATTAATATTAATATAATAATAAAAATTAATATTATTCTTATTATTATTTTTATTAATATTATTACTATTAAATATATATTAATGTGGATTATTAATATTAATATTATAATATTATTAATAATTAAACTTATTATTATTAATTATTATTACTACTATTGTTATTTTTATTGTTATGATTATTATTATTATTATTATAATTAATATAATAATAATAATTAATATTTTTGATATAATAATTAACATTATTATTTATTTTTATTTTTATTAATATTATTTGTTATTATTATTATTATTATTATTTCATGCTAATTTATTTCAGTTCCACTCAGTTTAGTTCAGTTTAATTCAACTCATTCCATTTTAGCTCAATTTACTTCTGTCCTAAAGCACATGGTCAAAATAATTTGTATTAAGTGATATAGTTGTATATAGATGAAAAAACCAAATTCGTATGATAAATGATAAATAATATTGTACGTAACCTGAATGACCCGACCCAAATAAGTCAACCCGAACTTGATTTGATACTCAAACTAAAGATCCGAGCTTAACCCGTAGCCTGAATTGACTTGAGTTAATCCGAAATTGACCCGACTATTATTATAAAAAACGAGTCGATATCTCTAATTAAAAAAGATGAAAATAATAAACCCAAAACCCAAAATGATCTGGTCTGGTCCAAAGTTAACGCGAAACTCACCTGATCCGATTGACTTTTTTGTCAGGTCTACCGACAATCCAACCCGAACTCGACCCACTCGTCCGATTGACACCTTTAATAATGACCACTTGGAAATAAAATTATTTTTTATGTCACAAGATTTATTTAACAATTAATTAATTAATTGTAATTATTCGAGTTATAAAATAAACGTAGATATTGAAGTAAATAAAAAAAGTAGGTAAAAAGTTGAAATGAGATGAGATAAATAAAAAATTAAAATAAGGTAGGTAAAAAGTGGAGGTGAGATGAGGTAAATAAAAAATTAATAAAATAAAATAAGGTAGGTAAAAGGTTGAGGTGAGATAAATAAAAGTAATAATATAAAATAATATACTCCCTCCGAGTTCCTATGATTGCCCCGTTTCTTTTTGGGGTGGAAAATAAGGAAGAGAAAATGAGTGGTTAAAAAAGAAGGAGGAAGAGAGAGAAATAGGTGGTTGAATGTGAACCACACATTTATGGCTCAAAGTGGAAAGTGGGTAAAAGATCAAACTCAGCCCAAAAAGGAATACGGGGCAATGTTAGAAACTCGGAGGGAGTATGTGAGATGAGAGAGTCTGAGATGAGTCTGTGGATAAAGTGTGATTTTGTAATGAGTCTGAGTCTGAGTCTGAAGAATAAAAGATGAGTGGAAAGCTGGGGTGACAGAGTCTGAGAGAAAAATGTGAGTCTATGGTTAAACTTAGTCTTATACTAGTTTAGGCCCCGTGCAAATGCACAGCTTATTATTATGATAATGTGTTAGCAATAACGATAATTTGAAAATATATATGTTCAAATGTAATTTTGTTTGATGCTAATTGACAAATTCTATAATAAATCATACTCTGTAAAATGTATTTCGAACATAATACATATTTGATATTAACAATTTCCTTACGTAATCAATAATTATGGATTAACTTGAAAATTATTTCTATTGTGCAAAGATCTCACATATCAAATTTTGAAAGAGATACTCGAATATTTGGGTTGATTTGCTGTCAATAAATAGATATTTGCCTCCTTTTATATAGATCTCTAATTATTCGTTATTTATGGAATTTTTTTTACAACAACTAAAATTTAGGCGGGAAAAAAATGCATAGAATTGAGACATGTGTCCATTTACTTCTCTTGTGGTTTCTCTTTTAGTATAATAGAGATTCCCTCCGTCTCAATGAATTATTTGTCTATTCCGTATTGAGACGTCTCAGTGAATTGCTTGTCTTTCTATTTTAGGAATGTTTTCTATATGCAATTTGATCATTCTCATGGGTTTTGTTCTACATGTCAATTTCTTATTGGATCTCTTACCCTTGGTGCTAAAACAAAAGACAAACAATTCATTGGAACGGGGAAGTACATAGTTTTCTTGATGGAATTAACGTCACGCGCCATCTTCCTTACTTGCCTATTCTTTCTATAGTGTTAGAAACTTAGAACTCTGAAATGCTGAATATGTTCCATTGTTCTACAGATCCCGTGTTCCTTGATAAATTCATTTGGTAACACTTTCACTAGTTTCGGTTTTACATGTGAAAATAGAATACTTGCCACATCTGTGTGATTGTAAAAATTGGTAAACACCAATTATTATTTTTTTTTTTTTTTCATATTTTAAACTTAATCTGACACATCATCCATATTTTGATCCATAAAAATTAATAATCTAATGATAGATTAATAATACTTATGCGTTCAAGAGATTAATCGATAAAATTGTTTGCGGAATAGATTTGACCTCGATTGAAAAGGGAAGAAAGTAATCAATTACTCCCTCCGTCCCAATGAATTGTTTGCATATTCCATATTGGGGCGTCTCAATGAATTGTTTGTCTTTCTATTTTAGAAATGTTTTTTTATGTATAATTTGACCTTTTCATAAGTTTTGTTCCACATGTCACTCCCTCATTGAATCTCTTGCCCTTAATGCCAAAAGCAAAGGCAAACAATTCATTGGAACGGAAGGAGTATATTACTTAATGGATTCATTAGTTGCTCCAACACATTATTCAAAAATTTGAATTGATAGATCTATATTTATCATACGTCAATCTTCTGAATCGAGTCCATCGACTTTGAGTCATCAAGTCAACCATACAAATGGGGATGACCTATCTAAATTGAATTCGTTGATGTCAATTTTTTTTGGTTATGTTAAACGTTTTACTTACAATGTTTACCTTTTTTTAGTTATTATATTAGCATGATTTACGCAAAAATGTAATCTTATCTGCATAGAATAATAAAGAATCTACGAATTAATTTCGAGAATTTGGGTATCTTGTTGGTACCCAACTCACTTAACCCAATTGTTTCACAACCCCAAATTCAAGAGTGCTGTTTTTCGTCGTCGACATTTCAGCCACGTCGTCGGCGCTTTTTAAAGTAAAAGACGATATTGCCCTTGCCTTGCCCTTGCCTTAATTTGATTAGTTAACTAATGTTATGTAATTTTAGAAGTTAGATTAGTTATTGAAACTCGTTAATGAAGCGGTTTTTTAATTTTTCAAACCGTTCCGTTATTATCTTGTCCTTATTATATATCCACTTAAACTCCACTCACCATATTTAATTTAATTTTCTCTCACTTAAAAAAAGCGTCTTTTCTTTAGAGAAACCCGACTTTTCTAGAAATTAGGTTATCGGCGATTTTTAATGTGAAAAGACAACAACGTCCTTCCCTAATTACATTCACTAACTTTGTTAATGAAATTAAAAAGTTTAATCATGTTAATGAAACTCGATAATAAAACGTTTTTTTTTTTTGAAAACCGTCATTTTATTATGTTACGGATTATGTTATATTATATATCCTCCCCCATCCACAACAACACTAATATTATTAATAATATTAAAATTGTATTAATAGGCGATTTTAGGAGGTTTTAGAATCAAATATAGATAATAGTTTAGTAAGGTTTATCAACAATGTTTAGTTGGTTTAGTGGTGAAGATGCTCATTTGTGTTCAAGAGGTTGTGGGTTCGAGCCTTACTAATTACAAATTTTTGTAATTTTTTTGGCGTCCAAGGGACCCCCAGACGCGAAATTCATGCGTTTGGGGGTCCCCTAGACGCATGAATTTCGCGTCTAAGAGACGGGGACCCCCAGACGCGGATTTCCAGCGTCCAGGGGACCTCTTAGACGCGAAATTCATGCGTTTGGGGGGCCCCTCAGACGCATGAATTTCGCGTCTGAGGAGCCTCTTAGACGCGAAATTCATGCGTCTAGGGGACCCCCCAGACGCGGTTTTCCGGCGTCGAGGTCTGTTTCCAGACCCAGTTCGCGAAAAATCGAGCCCCATTTCGATTATAATTAATACTATTAGATTGATAGTTTAGGTTCCCCATAGCTAATTTGTGTGTGATATATACCCTAATTGAGTAGTTATTGTTTTGTATATTCGATTTTGGTATCGATTTGGCTGATGGTGGGATCGATTTCTGCGAAATATAAATTTCCTAAACATATTCCCGGGATACATTGAGACACGTGTCTCGGAGACCGTTCAATAGTCCAAAAACCGACATTTCATATTAGTCGGGAATATATTTGTTACGTTAGTTAAGAAACTTAATTAAATTCATTAGAATATATTACATAAGGGTAAAAGAGTTACGTTGAGACACGTGCCTCAAAAACCGTTCAAGAGTACAAAAACCGTAATTTTAATTTACTCGGAAATATTAATTACATTAATTAACAAACTTAATTAATATCATTAATCATAATTAGGGGAAGGGTAAAAGAGTAAAATTCACGTATAAAGCGCCGACGACGTGGCTGAAATGTCGACGACGAAATGTAGTATACAAATTCAACCATCCAAATAACCCGTTTAATAAACCCAAATTGATCATTTCCCATCACCCGAGTTCAATATTACCAAAATCAGAATGAATCCAATATTAACATAATAAATGCAGGTGGTGGTTGGGGTGATGATAAATAAAGGAAGATAATAATGTAGGGGGATGATGGTGGGTGGTATTAATGAAGTGGATTTAAAAAATTAAAAATTTACTTTTAATTGATGAAATGATCCTATTGATCTAATTTACTTTTAAACGAAACATCTAATACAAAATTATCGTTTAATAAGACGAGTCAAGTACGTCAATGACAAAAAATTTCATAAATGAAATCAAGTAATAACATTAAATTTTATTATTATGTAAGTCGATGTAATTAATAACATTAAACGAGTCCAGCTTTATTTTTAAGGCTCAGCTACATTTATTATATTATATACTCCCTCCGTTCCAATGAATTGTTTGTCTTTCTTTTTGGTACCAAGATTAAGAGAACCAATGATGGAGTGACATGTAGAGCAAAACTCATGAGAATGAATCAAATTGCATACAAAAAAACATTCCTAAAATAGAAAGACAAACAATTCATTGAGACGCTCCAATATGGAATAGACAAATAATTCAATGGGACGGAGGGAGTACCTACCAAAGTACCAATGAAACAATAATTCGAAAATTGCATATCATTGCCATAACAAATGGAGTACTACTCGTAATAGGAAGCCATGCACATGCACGTAACTAGAAAGGCTAGTACGAAGCAATATATCTTAGACCTAGCAAATTGGGTTAACGGATCGGGTTTGGGTCTATTTTACGTGAAAACATTATTAGGGTAGCAGGTCATTGTCTACATATTTAATATATGTAGACCACATGCTACTCCCATAATAAAGACCATGATATCCTCGTACTCTCATTGTCTCCAACTCTCCATTTATAAGTATTGAGTACCATTACTACGGAGTCTAGTGTTTTAGAGTTTGTACCAAAGATAAGCTCTCACAAGTCACAACAAAAAAATCAAGCCTGTTATATAATGGGGGGAGTCATTTCAGTATCGGTCTTAGCCGCAGGAGTCAACTCTTCTGAGATGGTCGACCGCCCTCTGCGTCGCCGCAGCCAGGGTTGGGTGCCTGCCGTCGTAGTTGTAGCCATTCTGATCCTTATCGGGGTGGTGGGGTGGTGTATCCGCTACTGCTACCACTCCACCCGTGACGAGACGCCACCGGAGGCGGCACCGGTGCAGGCTCCACCGGAGGAGCAGGAGGCGGTGGCGGCAGAGATCACGGAGGTGGTGTAGGCTTCCTTACTAGTATTTCTAAGGAGTTAGTTTTTTTTTTTTTTTAAATTGGTGAAATAATTGTAGGCATTTTTTTTTTCTTTTTGGGTGGAAGATGTAGGTAACCTTCAATAGTGATCACAGCCTGACGAGGTCCTCTTTTCTTAGGTGCACCGCGGCTTGTCTCGCCATGTTCATTCCCTGTAATAGCGAACCAGTTACGTACCTTCTCATCGTCTATGTCGATTGTATTAAAAACCTCTAGGGACAACGTGTATGTGAAGGAATTGAAATGGCAATTTATATATATATATATATATATGATGTTTAGCAAAAATACAACTTTAATTTCACAAGAAAACTCCTTTATTTGATTGCTAGTATTTGAAACATACTTGAGAGTTTGTTTACTGATACATGTCCTATAATCTGTAATGTAACAAACTGAGATCTACATTCTCAGTACAACTCAGATCAAACCGCTTTATTTAGATGTGCATGGGACTACATCAGTAACTAAAACTTGACAGTTTTTATCCTGCAGCCTGTACAAATCTCCAATTCTTTGGCCTGAAATGTGCATTTAGAAGGAGAAAACACAGCACACTTGTTGTTATGATCAAGTAACTTAGAAACTGAAAGTAAATTCGGCTTAAAATCAGGAATATACAACACAGCACATCCTTGAGAATAATAACTTCAGTAGGTTTCACATCACCTAATTGATGCACTTGTTTAAGGGAACCATGCATCAGGAAGTCCAATTAACATATTCTTCTTGCTTAATGTTCTAACATTATGCATAAGATTCAAATTATATGACATATGATCCGACGCCCCGGTGTCTATTATCCAATCATGAAATTTAAACATGTGTTGATTAGCAGCATTAACAGTAGAAGAAGCAAGAAGTAAACCTGCAAGAGTTACCAGAAATGTGAGTGTCAGATCTTGCTTCAGTGATTCTCAGCAAAACTTGATCGACCACTGAATTAACCAATCCATCTATCATTCCAGTACTAATCCTTGGCAGAATTCACATACTTCATATTCTGTCTAATTGAATTATCCAATGAATTCAATACCATGAGATCACATCTTGATATTACTCACAGTGTACAATTATCTAAATGAGTAGTGACTTGGCGCTGCCTCTTTGAAACCCTACAGCGCGCAGGCTGCCCCGGCCCCTGTCAACGTTGTTTTCGTTTGATTCACCTGCACATACAGTGAACACGTCATATAGCAACACCTCCGATCCCTCTCAGTTCTATACGTTCTCTGAGTAGTAGGTGAAGAATAATACCCATATATGAACTTCTGCGTTATGTGTTTCAGGGGTCTGCAACTGCACAGAACACAAGTAGTAAGCAGCAACACTGCAACCTGCAATCAATTTCGACAAGGCGCTAGCTAGCTGTTTATAAAACAATTTGCAAAGGCGAACGAGGCGGGTTATTGGGAAATGATTTTGATTTGTTGTTATATTATTATTACTCGTAGTATTCACTTTATTTCGAATTTTAAGTTAGTCTTATAATAAATTTATTGTGTTAGACTGCGAGAGTTGACACAAGAAAAAATCCAGACGTAAAATTCTATGGAGCAAAGGCTTCTATTGCTCTTTATAAACCCCATGTCACATAGAACCAATGGACCATTTCCAATATCCGAGTGGCTAGTGGTGAGGAAAGAATTGAAACTGGCTGGATGGTACGATATTTTGATCACGTTTTTATTCAATTTTTTTTGGAATACATTATTTCGTTTATAAAAATGGTAAATAGGCAAGTTTAATAATCCGTAATACCTATGAAATTTCTTTTTTTTTAGTTAATTGAACATAACGAAAGTGATTTAAAAATTCATGTCATGATCAATTAACTAAAGAGTGAGTCTCCCTTGTGACCGCTATCGTCACAAATCGATGACGGGTCAAATAATATTTCGTAACATTTTGTTAGAAAAGACAAACCTAAGAATTTATTAGCACATGAGTTGTTTTTATCTATTCAAGTAGGAGTAAGTATTATTTGATCTGTTACAAATTTGTGACGGATATTCCAGTCACAGACAAGAATTTGTATTAATAAGTTTGATACTAACCATGGGTTTTTGACGCCAAATCACACATTCTTTTCCTTTTTAATGAATATAGATTCGTCCGAGCATGTTCAAGGATAAAGAAGCTCATTTCTATGTGATGCACGCTGTAAGTATATTTCTTTCCTATATATAAGTGCGAGAAGTTTTATCAAAAACTTTATTACTAGTATGAAGCATATAAATTATAGGGTAATGTTAGATACAGTTTTTAGGATTTTACTCTCCTCCGTGTTCAAATAAGTTTTGTTCTCCCTTTACGAGATATTCACTTCTCTCTTCAATATTTCGCAAGATATATAACTAGATATATATTGAAGTATATGCACATATCAAAGATTTTTTAAATGAAACCGACAATTATTTAAATACAGATGGAGTATAACTTTATATGCATACGTGTAGGTGAATGATAGAGCATGCATTAATTTGGATTGCGGTACCTTTGTTCAAGTATCGACTGATGTACCATTGGGCTTCGTTCCAGTCACATATTCTACCCCCGACAAGCAATATGCTTGGCCCCTATCCATCGACCAGGTACAAACTTTATACTCCATAAATAATCATGCAAGATTTATTACTCCCTCCATTCCAATCAATTTCATGCATTAAAATAGTATTATATATACCATCAGTTATACGTATAATTGCCTCAATGTGCGAGATGAGTTGTAAGTTTTAGAGCCAAACATTTATGCGATTTGGCTAGAAAACTTTACATTAAAGTTCAGAAAATTTACAATAAAACTTAAAATCTTTGTGACAACAATCAAAACCATAAAACTGTTGTATGTAGAACTACACACAACTGGTTCAATGAGAAGATTATACAATCAGATGTACTTGTACATAGCTCTATGGACAACTGATTTTATGATTTTGAGCTTTATCAAAAAGGTTTCGAGTTTTGCTGAAAACTTTATGAGCTTTAGTGTAAAGTTGTCGAATTAAATCACATAAATGTTTAAGTTTAAAAACTTACAACTCAGCCCGGAAACTTGTATAAGATCAATAAATATATACAAAAACTCTTGGACTATTGTACAACCAGTTGTATAATATAAATGGGCGAACATATAAGAAAATGTAAGGAATTGATTAGAACAGACGTAAAAGAAAAAATGTACTCCGTATATCGAAGATGTCTTGACTTAGTAATTAAGACTCGATATCTTGAACAATAAATTACAGTTCGAATCTCCCTTCCCTATATTGTAATGCGACTGAATATGTGATTTATGTTGTATAGCAAGGTGACAAAATTTGGTGGGTATCAATAATGGAAGTGAAACATCAGGTTGGATATTGGACTAAAGGCACGTTAACGTCATTACAAGACTCAGCCGAAACAATAGGATTTGGAGGGTATATCATAAATCCAAACGCCGAGATGCCTGCAACTCCGATGGGAAATGGATACTTGGCCGAATATGATACGAAATACTCTGCATATATTTACAAAGCGACGGTTGTTAATTCGAGTTTTTCTAGCATCGATCCTCCAGATACCTTCAAAGTTGCTAATTGCCCTGATTTATACACAGTTCTAGATAATGGAAGAATAGATGATCCTTTCTTTGGCCGCGTTATCTACTATGGTGGTCCTGTTAAGCGTACATAACATTCATGTTTGAAAAATTACATTGCTATTATTATTGTTAGATTCAGTCTTCTAGAATCTAACTCGATGAGCTTTATATCTTAGTAAATTTATATACTCTGTATAATGATGTAATAATTGTTTTTGTCAATTCTATGCTATAATGAAATCTATATCAGACTATATCTATATCTAGTGTGGTCGGCCTGTGGTTCGTAAATTACAATTATTCCATTCTAAAACACACTTTTCGAAACATATTGACTTAGATATTTGGTAAACAACATATCGTTTTCAACCAGAAAGCAGGTTGAAAATGTAAAAGAAAATGACATTTCACCAATTTAGAAAAAGCAACCGATGCAACTCATTTAAGTGACGAACTATGATTTTAAAGATAAACATGTCGACCAATAATCATCGAAGCTTTGTTACTCTCGATCTCCCGTTGAAGGGAACCAATATATCACTATGAAAACTCACGGCTATTTACTTGAGCATTATATATATCTGATTAAAGTTAAATCATACGGAATACTCTGTATGAAGTATTATCCGTTTCAAGTTACATTTGACTTGACCCGTATTTGACGCAAGCCAGCACACAGAATCACGTATTAATTTCACATTAAAAACAGATGTATCCGTTTCTTTGATCTAAATTCATTTTGAATTTCTACTTTAATTTTGATCAAGACATAAAATACTATACATATTTTTTTTGACTTGTCTCTAGTGTACTCATGTTAATATTATAATTCGAGAAGAAATTGTTAGCATATTATTAACATGACATAAATAAAACATAATTCCCATAAATCTTTGAACAACATGAAGGTCACAAAAGATTAATTAAGACGATATTAAGGACATACCTCATTACGGAATAAGTTGAAATCTAATACGAACGATATTAGATCTCTATAAGACGACTTCATAAATCTTCATAAATAATAAGTCGATTTCATAAATAATAAGACGACTTGAAATAATAATAAGAAAACTTCGAATAATAATAATACGTCTTCATATGATCTTCAAATAATAATCTTAATAATACGTCGGTTTCATAATTAATAATAGGTACGGTTTCATAATTAATAGGTATGGTTTTTCCGTCTTGTCCTATAACGTAATAAGTGTTGTTATCGTTATTCATGCATTACGTTTTCATTCCTCATGGAGTTTCTGATGGGGAAGACTCCATTATATAGGTAGAGAGAGGACCGGTTTCCTATTAGAGTTTTAGATTACGGTAATCTCGACCTTCCATCAAGGTTGAGTAAATATGGAAAAACTCCTTATTTAGTCCGATATTATTGTGATAGCATATCTCTTAAAGATTCGGTTTCCAATAAGACCATAATTATGAGGAAGAAATATTAGCATAATAATAGGAAAGATATATTACATATCCCGTAATATTATTATATCATAAAATATTCTTACAGTCTCCCACTTGGTCGATTGGAACATCTGTAATGTTCTTTAGAGAATATAAGTTGCGCATACTATGCTAAAACACTTCATTTATATTGACGTTCATAAGTGCCTTGACTAATTCAATCATTAAAGAGAGTCATGGCGTGCACATGTCAATCTGCAACATGATTACTTCCATGTACCACTACATCAATGATTGAACAGTTAGGCCATAATTGGAGTTCTACGTAATGGTCCACATAATGTCTTAAAAAGACTATTTGTTATCGTTCATCCAATAATAAATGTATACACATTGGAAAACATAAATAATATTATTTAGCAAGTGTAGAATCGTTAAGGAGATCTCATTAATTATCATAATATAACATACATCTTGCTTCAGTAAAGATATTTAAGGTTAATGTGTTTTGATCCCTTAGATATCATATCATTCATGGAGCTAGAAAAAGATTGCAATTTCATTATTATCACGGTAATTACGCAATCATGCTCCTTATATTAAAGCCTCAAAAAAAGCCACATATTCAGCTTCAATGCTGGAGGTATAAAACAACTGTGAGTACAGTGTCTTGTGTCATAACATCTCCAAAATCTGAATCTGAATAACCAGTCACCTGTGGGTGATCTAATTTTCTGTATGTGAGCATCAATAATGTAGGTTTACCTGAACATACATTAAGTTTCCAACCATGCATAAGGATATTATTTAGCCATTTAAGACATAAGTATTGGTTCTATTGTAATAAACCAAGAACGTTTCTGACTAATAAAATATCATCATATAGAATCAAATATATGAACTTACTCCCACTGATCTTGAGATTTATGCATAGATCAATGATATTTTCTTTAAAATCTGTAATGATTTTATTGAACTTTAAGTATCATTGTTTCAATGTTTGTTTCAGTCCATACAATATTTCTTAAGTCTTAATGTTGGTTCCAATTATCCAACATAAGAATAAAATTTATAATCTGTCAGATCTCTTCCAAGATTCATGGAGAAATATTTGAGCAGTACTTTCAGAAGTTAAGTCAGTCGGCTTCTCTTTGCGAAGACAAGTATCAAGTTTCATCAACTTCGAGACGAACTTAAATTACTCTTTCATTCAAAATAGTTTGTTCGTTCCATTAAGCTCGAAAACATAATTATACCATAAGATTGCACTTGATTAGGTAAATTTTAGTTGTGATAAAGAACATAAATAATAAGGCTTCAATATGAAACAACACATCTTTAATAATAGTGCTCCTGTGGGTAGTCACTAAAATATTTAAATAAATAGAAGGTTACACATGAAATATAATATACCTGCGGGTAAATATATATTTTTTATATATGAACGATATAATGAATAGAATGTTACACATGTTAATATATAATCTACTTGTGGGTAAATATATATTTTTATATGTGAACGATATAATGACAGTAGTATGTCCAAAAAAAATGAACTTTAGTTGTAAATTCACTGTGGTGAAATTTAACCGTAAGAATTTCATATTATCATTATCTAAAACCGGAAAAATATGAAATTATAACTTATCATAAATCATTATTTGTCAAACGAATAATTATATCGAATGAGCATAAACAATAAGGTGAAACCATGTTTCAGTAAATCATAATCATACGGAGTATATCATAATTCATTATCAAATTATCATGGAATTACTTCTCAAATAATAGAATTTTAATCCACTTCATATTAAAACTTTAATCTATATATCAATCAATATGTATAGAGTAAATTCATATAATCATGACAAAATCAGTTTAAAATAATAATCAAGACAATAATGATATCAATTTCAGGTTAAACTTTCATTAATTCCATATCGATAATAAGATCTTTGTCATGACAAATAAATAATTCAAGAGATAACAAACTACAACTCATTACCAATTCAAACATTATATGATTGAATAATTGAAAATCACGGATTATGACAATATATGAGACGTATTTGCAACATTACATAGGACATATTATTTCAGTACAATATTGTGAAATATTATCTACAAAACATGCACTTAATTCAATCATTATATGTATTCATTATATGTATGTATGCTGCTTGTGAGATAGATGACCGAGTAGCTTTAGTGACCATAATTTGAAGATTGACAATTGTGGACACGTCGTTGTAGACTTCTATCATACATAATCACACACACCATATTACCATACTCCAAAACGTAATACGAGTACATAATAATAAGAATTGTAATTGATAGACTAACTCGTTTATAATGCAGAGTAATATGATGTATAATAATAAATAATTTTAATTAATGGACAATCATGAGTTCAATAACCTAAGCTCTGATACCACATATTAGCATATCTCTAAAGATCCCGATTTCCAATAAGACCATAATTATGAGGAAGAAATATTAGCATAATAATAGAAAAGATATATTACATATCCCGTAATATTATTATATCATAAAATATTCTTACAGAAATCACATTATGGTCTAAGTATATGTTAAATATGAGTTAATATTTCAAATTTTCGTGATAATATAATCGCGATATCTTCTTTAATTAGCAATATTAACATGTATGTAATGAATACACGCTAAAAAAATCGTTAACAACTTAACGATAATTCTTACTCGTATACGAGTATATTTTGAGACAAAATTAAATGTTTTAAAATGTATAAAATCTTTAATTAATACGTAAATCCCCCAATTATCTATAAATAGACGATCACTTGTCGCACTCCGTAATCCAAATCAATCCAAATTGAATTAAATTGAATTGGATTGAATTGAAATGAGCGGGTCGGGTAAGGTAGTGTGCGTGACAGGCGGGTCGGGTTACATCGCGTCATGGATCGTCAAGCTTCTCCTCCACCGCGGCTACACCGTCAGAGCCACCGTCCGCGACCCTAGTCAGTCCCCAATCTCCCTCCTCTTGTTCCGATTTTGCTTGATTATTTTTGATTTCGCATATTTTTGTTAGGGTTTTGATGATCGAATTCTTGTAGTTCATATGTTAGGGTTTTACTTCGTCCAATTCTTTGAAATTGTTATAATTAGGTCGGAATATCGGTGATTCCACTCGAATCGCACTGTCGGAAACCGAGAATTTTGAAAATAGAAGTGTATTTGCATGGATTTTGATTAGTTTAGTTATATACGGAGTACTGAACATTGAATTTAGGAAAAACACATTTTGGTTAGGGTTTTGATGATCGAATTGGTTATGTGTTAGGGTTTTACTCTGTCCGATTCTTTGAAATTGTTACAATTAGGTGGGAATATCGGCAATTCCACCTGAATAGCGTTGTCGTCGATATGGCTGTTCAGTCTCAGAACTGATAGGCCACAATTATAGCAGGTCTGCAGTGAGTTAAAGGATTCACCTGAGACGAGACGAATTAATGGAAGTAAATGAAAAATAGCAATAGATTGAGCAGGAGGAATTTGGATTATATTCTCATTCATATCTGATGCATACAAGTGACTGCTGCCTTATATAGATAATGACATAGGATACTTGAGCATAAAACATACTAGTATATGGAAATAGCTGTAATTATGACATCAGTATATCCAACGGATTGATTCTTTCGTTCAGTTATTTTGCATTCAGTGTACTACCTCATTAGCTTCGATATTCCGTCATCTATGGTATAGCTTCCTTTCTTCTAGAACGACATTCAAATTAGGCGCCAATTCTGTGAGAGACGTATCAGTCGGAAACTGGGATTTTTGAAAATTTCCAGTTTATTTGTATGCATGTTGATATTTTAGTTATATACGGAGTACTGAACATTGAAACTGGGGTATGTTTTTCCCATAATGGGTAAATTCTGCACATGTATCCAGAATAGAACAAGTAAAGGGGGTTCCCCGGAAAAAAGATTGCAGTATTGCATTACCATTCAACTTGCTAAAAACCAGCAAATGCTGTAACGCCAAGTTTCTTCCAAATTCACTGCTTTAAAAATGAAGATGAATAGTTTGTTCTATCTATCCAACACTTTAAAGGTCTTGTTGTTCTTTGTGTCAAGAGTTCGGAGTTAGTTTTGAAATTCAAGAAACTTAGTCTAAATCTTATGCAAGAGATTGTATTTCTTCTTTTAACTTTTGACATCCTCCTTTTTTTGTTATCTGAAAAATGAATATGAGATAATAAACATCGTGGTAAATTAACTTGTCTGGCGGGGGTTTATGACGTAAGATGCAGGAACTGCGGGCAGAAGTTTATGCAAACCTTTGGTTGTTCGTGGATGTGAGTACTAATTACTAATGTCATTGTACGCATGTATCGATGACTGACTAGTTATCGGGTGAAGTTTATGCTTGTCTGCTATTGGAAGTGTTTGACTTAATCTTAGAATTCAACAATGCGGATTTTTTTTCCCACCTGCTTGTCACGTGACTTTCTCATGCTTTTTTCTTTAATTTTGTCGGTGCAGTTCCACAGTTTATTAGAACGTTTAAGCATTTAAAGTAGCTAATTGTGTTAAGGAGCTCTTAATGTATATTTTCTTTGTACTTTCTTAGAGTTGAGCTTTAGTTGGCCAATTCTCCAGTATTTAGGAGAGCATTCCAGTTTCGAGTCATGGTCTGTACTGAGAATAAGGAACCTAACTTGTTATCCTGTCATTGTGGCAACAAAAAAGTACTCCATTTATAGCTAAAGTTTAGTTTCTGGTAGTATATTTGTCACCAGAGGCAAATATAAATAGCTATTCCTCCTTTCACATTTGAATTTAGAGTATTGCAGTTTAGTAGGTCCCTTGTTATGACATGCATTGCCATGTAGATCAATTCCTGGACTTTTAATAGTGTGGGTCCAGAAGGGAAAGTATAAATAAAATCCCATTTTCCCTTGAGTTTCAAATCATTACTAATCATATTAGTATGCATACTATATACTCCCTTCGGTTTTAAATGTTTGCCCCATTTCCCTAATTTTGTGAGTTGTATTATATTGAAACGAGACAATTATTTAAAATCGGAGGTAGTATATATTGTACACTTAAAAAACGGAGGTTAAGAAATATAAAATGTTTTTTTTTTCTAAGCCATTATAGTAAAAAGTTTTTTCTTATTACCTTCTTTCAACAACCTGCTGCAGATGATCCAAAGAAAGTAGAGCACTTGAACTCTCTTGAGGGAGCTAAAGAGAGACTCCAATTGTTTCCTGCCAATCTTTTGGAGGAGGGTGCTTTTGATCAGGCTGTTGAGGGATGTGAATGTGTTTTCCACACAGCATCTCCCTTCTATCATGCTATTGATGACCCACAGGTTAACTTAAATTCCGTTCTCTCTTTTCCCTCCTGTATTTTTTTTACCTTGGTGGGGCAGGTTTTACTGTAATAGTAAATTTATGTGTGTAGACCTTTTCACAGGTTAACATCTTTATTTACCATAGTTGGTAATGAGTATTAATGAACAACACTCATAAGAAAGAGTCTCATTCATTTGTTTTTTTTCCAGTTACCATGGCTTTTGGATTCATTCCTCATTTAGTCATTGTACAGAATTCAACTTACATGTGGTCTTAAACTCTTTTTAATATTTACACTTTTAAGGAGGATTAATGAGTAGGTTGTTTGATACTTTCATGTCATGGTTAGATATTGTCACTGGTACCGAATGCAACGCATCGCCTAAGATGTATTGTCACTGGTGGTCGCCTATACGAGATATCCTTAGATAGATCGGGTAATCTTGAAATAGAAAAATATCGTCCGAGACGAATTTATAACCTATAGCGGGCCTTTCTGTCTGATACGGACTGCGATAAAGACACAATGAATGAGTTATAATCTGTACCCGCCAAAATTTGTAATGAAAAGTAGTCAAATAAACTTCGCTCAAATTAATTATTCTAAATAGCTTTAACCTTAACTTTGTATGAATTAGACAATAGATGTTAAAGTATCTACAAAACTGGTAAAATAAATACCGTGGATACTTGCACCCAATTGTCATGTAGTGTACAACACCTTAGTACGTACTCTGTAGTACACCTTTCAGTAGATTCTCAACATTGTGTACATTTTGTAATTTCTAACACATTGTTTGATGATTGGTCTGATATCTAAATTTGTCTTTGTTAGTACCAACCTTTAACAAGTCGAGCCTGACTCTGTTGCTTTTGTCCCTTCGACTGAGTCCAATATTTGTATCAGTGTATGTATAATATGTAGTGTAATGTGTTTGTGTGGAGATTTAGGTCACGATAATGAGCTGAAACTGTTTTCTAGGTGGGATAATATTTAACCGATTTTCCCCATTACTAAAAACTTTCCCGTTGTATCAGGCAGAACTAATTGATCCTGCTGTGAAGGGAACACTTAATGTCCTGAATTCTTGTGCAAAAGTTTCGACTATTAAGAGAGTCGTTCTGACATCTTCAATGGCAGCAGTCGCATACAATGGCAAACCTCGAACCCCTGAAGTGGTTGTTGATGAAAGCTGGTTTTCTAGTCCAGATCTGTGTAGAGAATCACAGGTAGTTAGTGTGCTTGTAGTAGTATCAGTTTTTCGTTGATGATGATTGGGCGAATCGTAAAGCTTTCTGGTTCTATAAGTAGAGTTACTTTTGTTTATAATTTGTTAAAACTTCCTCTCATTTACCTGACATTTGAAAGTAAGACTTGTACATAGTTTTCTTGATGGAATTAACGTCACGCGCCATCTTCCTTACTTGCCTATTCTTTCTATAGTGTTAGAAACTCTTAACTCTGAAATGCTGAATATGTTCCATTGTTCTAGAGATCCCGTGTTCCTTGATAAATTCGTTTGGTAACACTTCCACTTGTTTCGGTTTTACATGTGAAAATAGAATACTTGCTTTTTGACATCTGTGTGATTGTAAGTTCGACTGTAGAAAAAAGTTGAAAATTAATTAACCTCAAAACACTCTTGAGCTTGTAGCTCCCCTAGCCCCCATTGGAATGAAGAAAATAGTTTTGATTGTCACTTTGGTGTTAGGACTTTAGAAGGAATTTCCATCTCCAATGGAGCCAAAAACTCCTTATTTTTTTAGAGTATGAGGAATAAAGTCAAATGACATAGGAGTACTGGTGATATTATTTGTAATTTTTATATTGCGAGGCAGCCTTCACATCTTGCTCTCGACAGTAATTTCTTTTTGGGTCATACAGTAGTTTCTTAATTTTCACCTTGAGGCGAAGGTTTCATACATCGGGTCCAGGTAAGGGTCTTAAAATTTTGGACCCTTATGGGTTCGGGTCCAACTTGTTAGACCCGGACCTTGACCCAGACCCGACCCATACCCACCCGTTGCCAACCCTACTTCCGTCTCGTCCCTTTCCTTTCAAATCCTATATCCAAACTCAGTAGGGGATTTTTGGGGTCCTATGCTAATAAACCGGATATCATTACAATCATCCTAGTTCTCTTTTCATAACTGAATTTTGATCCGCGTGTAACATGTTTCCGTTTTCAAAAGAGCTAAAGAGTCAATAACTCAGTGATTTTTGGTTGTAGATTATGATAAATGAATCAAAATGACCCGTGAAACTGATTAATAACCGAATATCATTTTTGCAACACTCTTGCAACTTTCTTATGGCTTGATTGAAAACAACCTCTGTGTTCTAACATACATGTGATAGCCCCTTACCACTAATACTTACTCTGTTGTGTGGTCCTCATAGATGTGGTATGTCCTTTCTAAAACATTGGCCGAGGATGCCGCCTGGAAATTTGTTAAAGAGAAGGGTATTGACATGGTGACGATAAACCCAGCAATGGTTGTCGGACCATTGTTACAGCCAACTCTTAACACAAGTGCCGCTGCTATAGCCAAATTGTTTGGTAAGTATCAATTCAACTACAATTTCCGCCTTCTTCCTTAGACTCGGGATATATGCTCAAGTCTTTACCAACTTTATGCTTTGGTCTTTTGTCAATCTACACAGGGGCCGAGACGTACCCAAATGCAAGCTTTGGTTGGGTAAATGTGAAGGATGTGGCCATGGCCCACATTCTGGGGTTTGAGGTTCCGTCTGCTAACGGAAGGCATTGTCTGGTTGAATCAGTGATACACTTTTCTGACGTGGTGAAGATCTTAAAAGAGCTGTACCCTGATGCTGCACTTCCCGCTAAGTAAGTCGTTTCTCTGGAAACCATCTCCTCAGTTGTCTTCTACCAATTGTCGTCAAACTTTTGGCCTAGATTTAAGTCAAATTTTACTCAATTTGGCCAGACCCAAACAATCTAACCAAAACATGACCCAAAACCCATATTATATTGTCCCGGTACCATGGTTCATTATTTCTGTATTTGTCGACCATTTACTGTATTTAGCTCCCTCTTCAACATTTCATCTTCATCCTCCCCCTCCGCCACTACCACCATTGGACTGCCACCCCTAGTCCCCCTACCCCGCTGAACCACCACCATACCCAACATTCTCTGTTGCCTGGGCTGGTGGTGCAGTGGTGGTAGTGGTGGCGTCGTATGAACGAGTTTGGTCACAAGTTGGATAATCCAATCCTAAATGGATCCCCATTTCAATAAAACGATATTTTTTTAAGCATTATTTCAAGAAAAAGAGTCGGGCTGGACTAGAGTTGGTTTTGGACAATTGACAGACTCTGGGAACGACGTTTGGCAGGTGTGCAGATGACAAGGAGTTTGTGCCAACATATCAGGTGTCGAAGGAGAAAACAAAAAGTTTGGGAATTGAGTACATTCCAGTGAAAGAATCCTTCAAGGAGACTGTTGAAAGCCTCAAGGAGAAAGGTTTTGTGACCTTCTAAGTCATCACATATCAAATACAGTCGGGTTTGAGTCTATGTGTCTGGATATTATTCGAGCAGTAGATGTCTTGAGTCGTGTATGGGTTCGTATGTGTCTGGATATTATTCGAGCAATAGATGTCTCGAGTCGTGCATGGGTTGATAATGTGCCGCGTATGGCGTATTGGCGTGTATTATTCCTATGGTCATGTCGAACTTTGATTAAGTAATAATAAGACCGTTTTCTCAATCAAATACTCCTCCCTCTGTCTTGTTCATTTGTTAGGTCTCCTGAGAGATGGTCTCTCATTAACTTTACTGAGACTGTCCTGAGAGACGGTCTCTCATTAACTTTACTGAGAGACTGTCTTGTTCATTTGTTAGGTCTCTTGAGAGACGGTCTCTCATTAACTTTACTGAGAGATTACTTACAAATGAAGTAACAGTGGTACCAAACTTAATTTCTTATAAAAACAGGTACAAAACAAAGTTGTCATTTAAGGATATTCGGTACTGAAGAGTGCTCTCTCAAAAAGTTATTGAGAGATCCCCTCTGTTTTAACTAAAGGCAAACAAATGAACGAGGCGGATGGAGTACGAGTAGTATTAGTATGTAGTCTCCGTTTTATAATTAAAACGGGTTTAAGTATAGTCCATTACTCCATTTAGATAGATAGGTCAAAGTCAAATTTTTCTCGTAATCTAATCAATCAATCAAATCTAAAAAGTATTATACCTTGATACCGTCTCATAGTAATTTTTGTGATAAATTAATTTCCTATTTTCTCTCTTGCAAATCCTGCTCCATGTGACCATGTCTCCATCCGATCTAATTTAATGATAAGATTCACTATTTGAGTTTGCCTTTACAAAATACTCCGTATTAAATTCTCATATATAATCACCTTGAAAAAATAAAATAAAAAATACTCCGTATATAACACTAATGTATTAAAATTCATTATAACAAGGAATTTCACAATACTATCTATACGAGTAGTGTTTTCATTTTTCAACACTAAAAAATCCTCGAAAAAATAATATCAAATAATCTTTCGAAGACCGTAAAAAATCAAATTTTGTTATAACAAAGAATTTCACAATAACCAGTAAGGATGTTGTGTCATAAAAAAAAAAGGAATTTCACAATATAATATTTTTAACACTAAAAAATACTCGAGAAAAATAAGATCAAATTATCGTTTTGAAGACCGTCAAAAATCAAATTTAACCGTTAGGAATAGATTAACGGTGTCTTAAACCCTTGAAATTAAAATCCCAAAAATCGAAGGGCGACTCGAGGGAACGAGAATGCAATGCCAAACCCTCCGCCGTGTAATCCGCTCACTCTCCTCTTCCCTCTCTCTCCGCCGCCACCACCACCACTACCACAACTACCACAACTACCACCGCCGCCTTTCTCTTTCCTCCCTTTTTATCCCCAAACCAACCCTCTTCTCCACCCTCACCACCACCACAACCACCCCCGCCGCCGCCGCTCGTACATGTCTCAACAGCGCCCACAACAGACCAATTTACGAAAATACCCTTGGTTCAAAATCACCTAACAATGAAGTCGACGACACTGATGATTGTGGTGAAGACGATATTGGGTTGAGGGCAGTTTCGGGATTTGACAGAGAAAGTGTTCGATTGACGGAAACGGATGCATTTGCTGCTATTGATTTAGCACTTGATTCCGTTGTCAAGATTTTTACCGTTGCGAGTAGTCCTAATTATCTTCTTCCTTGGCAGAATAAATCTCAACGTGAAACTATGGGTTCTGGTAATTTTTAATCAATTTTGTGTTGTTATTTGTAGTTTTATGGGTAAATTTTGTAGCTTTTGTGATTTTTGAATGTAGTTATGTGATTTTATGTTGGTTTAATGTTGTTATATTTGCAAATTTTGTAGCTTCGGTAGTTTTTGAATGTAATTATGTAATGTAGTTTTATATTTTTATGTATTTTGATTGTTACGGGAGCCGAAAAGGGTTGTTTGATTTGTGGTTACTGGTGCAAAATTTTGTAGCTTTGGTGGTTTTTGAATGTAGTTATGTTGTTGCTAGTCGTAGTCAGGATTTGAAGTTAAGGCTTTTGAATGTAGTTATGTTGGTGTTAGTTATTGGCGGAGTCAGGATTTGAAGTTACCGAAGCTAAAAGGGTGACTTTGGTGATTTTTGAATGCGGTTATGTTGGTGTTAGTTAGTGATGGAGTCGGGATTTGAAGTTTCCGGAGCTAAAAGGGTGGCTTTGGTGATTTTTGAATTCAGTTATTATGGTGTTAGTTAGTGGCGGAATTGGGATTTGAAGTTACAGGAGCTGAAAAGGGTTGATTGACTTGTGGTTATGGGTGCAAATTTTGTAGCTTTGGAGGTTTTTGAATGTAGTTTTGTTGTTGCTAGTCAGTGACGGTGTAAGGATTTGAAGTCACCGGAGCTAAAAGGGTGGCTTTGGTGATTTTTGAATGTGGTTATGTTGGTGTTAGTTAGTGATGGAGTCGGGATTTGAAGTTACGGGAGCTAAAAGGATGTAGCTTTGGTGGTTTTTGAATGCTGTTATGTTGGTGGTAGTTAGTGGTAAAATCGGGATTTGAAGTTACAGGACCTGAAAAGGGTTGATTGATTTGTAAGTATGGGTGCAAATTCTGTAGCTTTGGTGATTTTTGAACATAGTTAGTTACTTGCGGGGTCAGTATTTGAAGTCACAGGAGGTAAAAGGGTTGTTTGAAAGTTTTTAGGAGGCATGTTGGTAATGTACAAGTAGTAAGTAATTTCAAAAAAAGTTTGAGAATTTAACAAAAATGTTGTATTTTTTCATTAATTAGGTTTTAATTCAACAGGAAATGTATGAATGTAGTTGTTTTGGTGGTATTTTGTGGCGGGGTTAGAATTTGAAGTTACGTGCTTTCAATGGGTTGATTGGATGTTCTTAGGAGGCGGGTTGGTAGTGTAACAGACTAATTTTGAAGAAAACTAATTTTTTTTTAACTAAATTGTTCATAATTTGCAGAATTCAGTAGAAATTTGCATCTTACTGTTGGTTTTACCGGAGTCTTTTGCTCACTAACTTGACCGTGAATGTAATTTGAATGCAGGATTTGTTATTTCCGGGAGAAGGATCATCACTAATGCCCATGTGGTGGCGGATCAGACATTTGTTCTTGTACGGAAACACGGTTCTCCTACCAAGTATAGAGCAGAAGTTCATGCAGTCGGACATGAATGTGATCTGGCAATCTTAGTCGTTGAAAGCGAAGAATTTTGGCAGGGTATGCACCATTTGGAACTCGGTGACATTCCCTTTTTACAGGAAGCTGTCGCCGTTGTTGGTTATCCTCAAGGTAAAGCAAATCTTCTTTTCAGTTTTCTCCTCATCTAAATCGACTTTTCATTCATAACTTCATAAGAAAGTAAGTAATTTATGTTTTGTTTTTTTTCAGGAGGAGACAATATATCAGTAACAAAAGGTGTTGTGTCGAGAGTAGAGCTAACACAGTATGTTCACGGGGCTTCTCAGTTACTCGCAATACAAATTGATGCAGCTATCAATCCAGGAAACAGCGGAGGGCCTGCGATTATGGGTGATAAAGTTGCAGGAGTCGCTTTCCAGAATCTTTCCAATGCCGAGAACATTGGGTGAGTCTTCAGAATCTTTCAGTCACTCGAATAAAATTTCATTTTGATTTCTTTTTAAATTTATTTTCTGAACTCTGAAGCATGTCTTTTTAAACTTCTGTCTGTAGTTACATAATTCCGGTGCCAGTGATAAATCACTTCATAGCCGGTGTAGATGAACGTGGCAAATACGTAGGCTTCTGCTCTTTGGGTCTGTCATGCCAAGCAATGGAAAATCCGCAGATGCGTGAACACTTTGGTATGCATCCTGGAATGACGGGTGTCCTCATCAGTAAAATTAACCCACTTTCAGAAGCACACAAGATTCTGAAGAAAGATGACGTTGTCCTTGCATTCGACGGTGTGCCTATTGCTAATGACGGCACAGGTATTTTTCTTCTTTTTTCTCTCTGGTGTACTTGACTGAATTGCAAACAATAACCCGACCCGTTATAACCCGGGTCGACCCGAATTCTTATGAACCCGAAATGATCAGACACAAACTAGATTCTGTTATAACTCGTTTGTCGGGCTATTAGGGATGGATTCAGGTCCTTAGCATTTGATTCTTTCTGATATTCTGAATGATTCACTGTGATGGCAGTCCCTTTCAGGAACAGAGAGCGGATAACTTTTGATCATCTCGTCTCCATGAAGAAACCAAATGAAAAAGCTGAGCTGAAGGTGCTAAGAGATGGGAAAGAGTGTAACCTAACGATGAGTGTTAAACCCGTAAGTTAGCATTATTACTCAAATTATCATCTTTAATCATCGATTTTCCAAATATATTTCGACTGATGAAACATAATACATCAAATTTGTCATCATAGTATAATTTGAAGAAATATCGGTCATACTTGACATTGTTTGACCACCAAAGCTAAATGTAGATGATATTCAATGTAATGTGCCTTTGAGATGATTTGATGATATTTTCATTAACTCGACTTTTATTCAATTGCAGTTGAGCCCACTGGTTCCCGTTCAGCAATTTGATAAACTACCGAGTTACTACATATTTGCTGGTCTCGTCTTCATCCCACTTTCCCAACCTTATCTCCATGAGTACGGGGAGGATTGGTACAACGCCTCACCTCGAAGATTATGCGAACGTGCTCTAAGAGAGCAGCCCAAAAAGGCCGGCGAACAGCTAGTCATACTATCTCAGGTTCTGATGGATGACATTAACGCAGGATACGAGCGTCTAGCAGAACTACAGGTTTGACTCAGATAGTCAGATGCAACTCTATGCTATTCGACTATTCGTTTTAGGTTAAATGGGTCGTTTCTAAATATGTCAGTGTTGTTGTATGATGATTGATGACAGGTGAGAAAAGTGAACGGAGTCGAGGTTCACAACCTGAAACAACTGTGCCAGCTTGTAGAGGACTGTAACGAAAAGAACTTGAGGCTTGATCTCGATGATGACCGTGTTATTGTATTGGATTACCATAAAGCCAGGCTTGCAACTTCACGGATTTTGACACGACATAGAATACCCTCCGCCATGTCCAGTGATCTGGTCTGTAACGAAAGAGAGGAACAAAATGTTGCTGCAGTCGACAACTGAGATACTTCTATTTCTTTCCGGATTCAGGTCAATCGGGTGAGGGAGTCGACCTGGCAGATGGACAAACGGGTCATGCAGGAAGATACAAGGAAAGTTTGCATCCAAAGCGGGTCAGGTCAGTTCAGTTCAGGTTCGGGTTTATTTGGGTTTGACTGCTCGAATGCGTGTGAAAAGCCCTGAGAAGTTGATGAACTACAGAAAGTGGCAAGATTCTGACTTCGATTTTTCAAATATTTAACCGGTTTAGAATAGGTGGTTAGCTATTTAAACACGAGATTTTCCGACACTTTAGATTTTTCCTGGTATAATTTATCAATTATTTTTTTCCGATGTTCCAACGTGAATTTATTCATATTTTTTTTTCTTCTCTCAACATTCGGTATGATTTTCGAATTTATTATCACAAATCATAATAAGATTGTTGTATATTGTATAAATGTTTCTTTTACATGCTTAATATTTTCCCAAAAAATATTACGAGTATTTTATGAAAATGTATTGATTATATTTGATGGAAGAACTACGGTAGGTAAATATCGAATAATTTATTCAAAAAACATTTTTTTAAGAGCTGGTACAACTCAAAAAATATTTGTAACTATATATTTTATATTTATGGTCACTTGAAACTTCCTCAATTTATTTTTAAATAAACGTTTTAATTGACTATGTCAAGAAAACAATGACACCAAATTAATAGTACAAATTAATTCAATTTTCACAGAATTTATGAAACTATAATCATGCTAAATTTGTGTAGCTTTAGGACATCAAAACAAAGGATAAAATAATAAATTTTCATCTAAAAATAGCACTAAAAAATTTAGCATTATACACAACCATTATAGAAACATAATACAAGGAAAAACAACCAAAATTAGGACAAATTTGGAGGGTTACCCTCAAATTGTGGGAGAAAATGCAAGAAAAAATGGTAATCAAAGCAGTTTTGGATGAAATTATCATGGAGTATATAAAGGGTGAGCCTTCTCTTCAAGTTTTCAGCTAACAAGCCTTCTTGCTAGGCTCTCAAAAATCGTTTATTCGAGTTCTAACTTTTTTACGCAAAATTTCTACATTTTCGACTTCTTTCTCTTTGGAGGGTCCTTCAACATCCTTTCCCTTGTTGGCTCGGATTATATATATAGATAGATTTATATTTATATATATATAGGCAAGTATGAAGACGGGGAAGATATCGCTGCCATGGTTTTTATTCTCTTTGGTTATTATGGTGGTTCGGGCTGAGGACCCGTACTTGTTTTTTGAATGGAATGTTAGTTATGGCACTCGCTCTCCTTTGGGTGTTCCTCAACAAGTTATTCTTATCAACAACGAGTTCCCCGGTCCTAACTTGAACACCACGACTAACAACAATGTTGTCATTAATGTTTTCAACAATCTCGACGAGCCTCTCCTCTTCACCTGGTAAGAGGGTTAGAGACGGGTTTTTCATGTCTACGATGAATGTGTTTGTGATAGATTGTGAGTTTTTTTTTTACAGGAGCGGAATCCAGCAAAGGAAAAACTCGTGGCAAGATGGTACACCAGGGACAATGTGCCCGATCCAACCCGGGACAAACTACACTTACCATTTTCAGGTCAAGGATCAGATAGGCAGCTACTACTATTTCCCCACCACCGGGTTTCAGAAGGCAGCTGGTGGGTTCGGTGGGCTCCGTGTCAACAGCCGGCTCTTGATCCCGGTCCCCTTTGCTGACCCTGAGGATGACTACACGGTCCTGGTCGGAGACTGGTACGCTGACAGCCACACTGTTCTCAGGAAGCGGCTTGATGGGGGGAAGTCGTTGGCTAGGCCTGATGGTGTGTTGATGAACGGTAGGCAGGGTAAGGTTGGTGATGGTAAAGAGGAGCCTTTGTTTACTATGAAGCCTGGTAAAACTTACAGGTACAGGATCTGCAATGTCGGTATGAAGAACTCGATTAACTTCAGATTCCAAGGTCATACGATGAAGTTAGTCGAGGTTGAGGGGTCGCACACCGTTCAGAATATCTATGATTCTCTTGATATTCACCTTGGACAATGTTACTCTGTGCTCGTCACTGCTGATCAGGATCCTAAGGACTACTACATGGTCGCTTCCTCCAGGTGAGCGTTACTGTACAATATATCAGGTTCTCAGAACGGGGATCCAAAAATTTGAACCGGGTCTTTGCGTTCATGATTCTGACAGTTGAATGGGTTGTGGTTTTAGGTTCACCAAGTACCACCTCCAAGCCACAGGCATTATCAGGTACGAAGGTGCAACCGGAGCTGCATCGACTGTCCTACCCGAGGCACCAGTGGGTTGGGCATGGTCCTTGAACCAGTTCCGATCATTGAGGTGGAATTTGACTGCTAGTGCAGCAAGGCCTAACCCACAAGGGTCATACCACTACGGCCAAATCAACATCACCCGAACCATCAAGCTGGTTAACACGGCCGCTGTTGTCGATGGCAAGCTTCGCTATGCAATCAACGGTGCCTCCCACACCGATGTTGATACCCCGTTGAAGCTTGCAGAGTTCTACGGTGTCGCTGACAAGTTGTTCAAGTACGATGTCATTGGTGACGAGCCACCGGCTAACGTTGACACCTTAGACAAGTTCATCATGGGACCCAACGTGCTCAACGCTACCTTCAGGAACTATGTCGAGATCATCCTCGAGAACCACGAGAAGAGCATCCAGACCTGGCATTTGGACGGCTACTCCTTCTTCCCTGTCGCGTAAGTTCTTCTGTCAAATATGTACAATCTATTACACAGGATAAACTGTCTCTGTCTCCTAAAACGTATTGAAACAGGATCGAGGTGGGAACATGGGATCCAGAGAAGAGGAAGAACTACAATCTGCTAGACGCAGTGAGCAGATACACAATCCAAGTGTACCCAAAGTCATGGGCAGCGATCATGCTGACATTCGACAATGCAGGAATGTGGCACTTGAGGAACGAATGTCCGGAGAGGTCGTACTTGGGACAGCAAATGTATGTAAGTGTTCTATCGCCGGAAAGGTCACTCAGGGACGAGTACAACCTGCCCGACTACTCGTTGCTTTGTGGCATTGTCAAGGACATGCCCAAGCCAGTACCATACCACATGTAACATTATTCTTTATAGAGTATACACATTCACAAAACATAGCATTTACTTCTGCAAGAAAAATTCACTTGGTTTTTGTTATAAGATTGTTGTTGTTTTTTTTAATTCATTGGGAGATTAATCTTGTATTGTTTGTGTGGGTAGTAGAGGGGAGAAGAAGATGGTGATTTGGCAACAAGTTGAGTGAGGAAATCTGTTGTACTTATATCAGTATTGTAATCTATTACTATTAAACCCAAAAAATAAAAACAAAAATTTCAGAAAATGTGTGTGTTTGATGCAACTTTATGTGTACGTATGTGTTTGATGCAACTGATGACTATGTTAAATGTGTTTATTTAAAATCACATGTAACTCTTGTTTTACCGTGACATTTCTACAATATATGAAATAGTTTCTGTGCGTAGTTAGAGATATTTAATTTTGAGACCTAATCGACCCGAAAAACGTGGATAATAACCTTCAAATTCGTCCGTTTCGAGTGATTTTTCGAAAAATGTGAGATATTTTGCTGGTCATTTAAATAAGACTCTTATATCAAAAATGACTAACAGTGGTTAAAAGGACAATAAAGTGGTTGAATTTTAAGTATATATATCGATGATTTCGTCCAAATTCGACGTTACTCGAATGTCTTTTAAATGGGCTTATTTTAAACCATATGTATCCTATTTTACATCGAGACATGTCTACAATATATAAAGTAATTATTGTGCCAATTCGGAGACATTTAATTTCGGGACCAAATCGGCCCGAAAAACGTGGATAATAACCTTCAAATTCGTCCGTTTCGGATGATTTTTCGAAAAATGTGAGATATTTTGCTAACCATCTAAATAGGACCCCATACACCATAAAATGACTGTCAGTTGTTAAAAAGACAATAAAGTGGTTAAATTTTGAGTATATATATATATATCGAAAATTTCGTCCAAATCCGATGTTACTCGAAAGATACTCGAATCTCTTTTAAATGTGTTTATTTTAAACCATATGTACTTTATTTTACATCGAGACATGTGTACAATATATGGAGTAATTATTGTGCCAATTAGGAGATATTTAATTTCAGGACCAAATCGGCCCGAAAAACGTGGATAATAACCTTTAAATTTGCCCGTTTCGGATGATTTTTCGAAAAATGTGAGATATTTTGTTGGTCATCTAAATAAAACTCATATATCATAAAATGACTGAGAGTTGTTAAAAACAAAATAAAATGGTTGAATTTTAAGTATATATATCGAAGATATCGTCCAAATCCGACATTACTCGAAAGATATTCGAATTACTTTTAAATGTGTTTATTTTAAACTATATGAACCTTATTTTACATCGAGACATGTCTCCAATATATAGAGTATTTTTACTGTGCCAATTTGGAGACAATTAATTTCGGAACCAAATCGGCTCGAAAAACGTGGATAATAACCTTCAAATTCGACCATTTTGGATGATTTTTCGAAAAATGTGAGATATTTCGCTGGCCATATAAATAGGACTCGTACATCTTAAAATGACTGTCAGTTGTTAAAAAGACAATAAAGTGGTTAAATTTTGAGTATATATATCGAAAATTTCGTCCAAATACGACATTACTCGAAAGATATTCGAATGTCTTTTAAATGTGTTTATTTTAAACCATATGTACCTTATTTTACATCGAGACAAGTCTACAATATATGGAGTAATTACTGTGCCAATTTGGAGACATTTAATTTCGGGACCAAATCGGCCCGAAAAACGTGGATAATAACCTTCAAATTCGACCATTTTGGATGATTTTTCGAAAAATGTGAGATATTTCGCTGGCCATATAAATAGGACTCGTACATCTTAAAATGACTGTCAGTTGTTAAAAAGACAATAAAGTGGTTAAATTTTGAGTATATATATCAAAAATTTCGTCCAAATCCGACGTTACTCGAAAGATATGCGAATGTCTTTTAAATGTGTTTATTTGAAACCATATGTACCTTATATTACATCGAGACATGTCTACAATATATGGAGTAATTACTTTGCCAATTTTGAGACATTTAATTTCAGGACCAAATCGGCCCGAAACGTGGATAATAACCTTCAAATTCGCCCGTTTCGGATGATTTTTAGAAAAATGTGAGATATATTGTTGATCATCTAAATAGAACTCATATATCATAAAATGACTGACAGTTGTTAAAAAGACAATAAAGTGGTAGAATTTTAACTATATATATATATATATCAAAGATTTCGTCAAAGGACGTTACACGAAAGATATTCGAATGTCTTTTAAATGTGATTATTTTAAACCATATGTACCTTATTTTACATCGAGACATATCTACAATATATGGAGTATTTACTGTGCCAATTTGGAGACATTTAATTCCGGGACCAAATCGACCAGAAAAACGTGGATAATAAGTTAATAACCTTCAAATTCGCCCGTTTCGGATGATTTTTCGAAAAATGTGAGATATTTTGCTGGCCATTTAAATAGAATTCGTACATCATAAAATGACTGTCAGTTGTTAAAAAGACAATAAAGTGGTTAAATTTTGAGTATATACTCCCTCTGTTCCAAAGAATTGTTTGCCTTTCATTTTGGCACCAAGGGTAAGGGATCCAATGAGTGGGTGATATGTGGAGCAAAACTCATGAGAAAGGTCAAATTGCATATAAAAAACATTCCTAAAATAGAAAGGCAAACAATTCATTGAGACGCCCCAATATGGAATAGGCAAACAATTCATTGGAATGGAGAGAGTATATCGAAAATTTCGTCCAAATCTGACGTTACTCGAAAGATATTCGAATCTCTTTTAAATGTGTTTATTTGAAACCATATGTACCTTATATTACATCGAGACATGTCTACAATATATGGAGTATTTACTGTGCCAATTCGGAGACATTTAATTTCAGAACAAAATCGGCCCTAAAAACGTGGATAATAACCTTCAAATTCGCCTGTTTCGGATGACTTTTCGAAAAATGTGAGATATTTTGTTGGTCATCTAAATAAAACTCATATATCATAAAACAGCTGACGGTTGTTAAAAACAAAATAAAGTGGTTGAATTTTAAGTATATATATCGAAGATATCGTCCAAATCCGACATTACTCGAAAGATATTCGAATGTCTTTTAAATGTGTTTATTTTAAACCATATGTACCTTATTTTACATGGAGAGATGTCTACAATATATAAAGTATTTACTGTGCTAATTTGGAAACATTTAATTTCGGGACCAAATCGATCCGAAAAACGTGGATAATAACCTTCAAATTCGCCCGTTTTGTATAATTTTTCGAAAAATGTAAGATAATTTGTTGGTCTTCTAAATAGGACTCGTATATCATAAAATGACTGATAGTTGTCAAAAAGACAATAAAGTGGTCGAATTTTAAGTGTATATATATATATATATCAAAAATTTCGTCCAAATCTGACGTTACTCGAAAGATATTCGAATGTGTTTATTTTAAACCATATGTACCGTATTCTACATCGAGACATGTCTATAGTACATGGAGTAATTACTGTGCTAATTTGGAGACATTTAATTTAAGGACTAAATCGGCCCGAAAAACGTGGATAATAACCTTCAAATTCGGCCATTTCGGATGATTTTTCGAAAAATGTGAGATATTTTGTTGGTCATCTAAATATGACTCATATATCATAAAATGACTAACAGTTGTTAAAAAAACAATAAAGTCGTAGAATTTTTAGTGTATATATATATATATCAAAGATTTCGTCAAAAAAAGACGTTACTCGAAAGATATTCGAATATCTTTTAAATGTGATTACTTTAAACCATATGTACCTTATTTTACATCGAGACATGTCTACAATATATATAGTAATTACTGTGCCAATTCGGAGACATTTAATTTCGGGACCAAATCGGCACGAAAAACGTGATTAATAATAACCTTCAAATTCACCCATTTCGGATGCTTTTTCGAAAAATGTGAGATATTATGCTGGCCATATAAATAGTACCCGTACATCATAAAACTATCAGTTGTTAAAAAGACAATAAAGTGGTTGAATTTTGAGTATATAAATCGAAAATTTCGTCCAAATCCGACGTTACTCGAAAGATATTCGAATGTCTTTTAAATGTGTTTATTTGAAACCATATGTACCTTATTTTATATCGAGACATGTCTACAATATATGGAGTAATTACTGTGCCAATTTGGAGACATTTAATTTCAGGACCAAATTGGCCCGAAAAACGTGAATAATAATCTTCAAATTCGCCCGTTTCAGGTTATTTTTCAAAAAATGTGAGATATTTAGCTGACTATCTAAATAGGACTCGTACAACTTAAATTGACTTAGAGTTGTGACAAAAAACACCAAATGGGTTAAGTTTTGGTGATATATATCGAAGATTTTGCCTTAATCCGACGTTTCACAAAAGATGTTCAAATGTTTTTAAATGTGTTTATTTGAAACCATACGTGTCTACTGCTTTATATACTGAGACATATCTACAATGTATAGACTAGCTTTTCTGCGAAGATTGAGACATTTAATTTCGGGACCTAATCGACCCAAAAAGCGCGGATAATAACATACAAATTCCACCGTTTCAGATGATTTTTCAAAAAATGTGAGATATTTTGCGGAACATCTAGATATGGCCCGTATAACTTAAATTAACTAGGAGTTGTTAAGAAAACACCAAAAGGGTTAAGTTTTGGTAATATACATCGAAAATTTCGCCTTAATCCGACGTTTCTCGAAAGATGTTCAAATATTTTTAAATGAGTTTATTAGAACTCATACGTGCCTACCGCTATACCAAGACATATCTACAACGTATGGAGTAGTTTCTGTGCGAATATTGAGACATTTAATTTCGGGGCCTAATCGACTCAAAAAAACGTGGATAATAACCTTCAAATTCGTCTGTTTCAGGTGATTTTTAGAAAAATGTGAGATATTTTCAGAACATCTAGATATGACCCGTATAACTTTAATTAACTGGGAGTTGTTAAAAAAACAATAAAAGGGTTCTGTTTTGACAATATATATCGAAGATTTTGTCTTGTGCGAATTTTGAGACATTTAATTTTGGGGCCCAATCGACTCAAAAAATGTGGATAATAACCTTCAAATTCGTCTGTCTCAGGCGATTTTTCGAAAAATGTAAGATATTTTGCGAAACATCTAGATATGGCCCGTATAACTTTAATTAACTGGGAGTTGTTAAAAAAACAATAAAAGGGTTCTGTTTTGACAATATATATCGAAGATTTTGTCTTAATCCGACGTTAATCGAAAGATGTTCGAATGTTTTTAAATGTGTTTATTTGAAACCATACGTGCCTACTGCTATACCGAGATACATCAACAATGTATAAAATAGTTTCTATGCGAATTTGGAAAATTTTAATTTCGAGATCTAATTGACCCGAAAAACGTGGATAATAACCTTCAAATTCGCCCGTTTCAGATGATTTTTCGAAAAAAGTGAGATATTTAGCTGACCATCTAAATAGGAACCGTACAACATAAATTAACAGAGAGTTGTTAAAAAAACAATAAAAGGGTTCGGTTTTGATAATATATCAAAAAATTTGCCTTAATCAAACGTTATTCGAAAGATGTTCTGGAGTAATTTTTATGCGAATTTTGAGATATTTAATTTCGAGACATAATCGACTCGAAAAATGTGGATAATAACCTTCAAATTTGTCCGTTTTTGGTGATTTTTTGAACAATGTGAGATATTTTGATAATCATCTAAATAGGAACCGTATAACCTAAATTTACTGGGAGTTTTAAAAAAAACACCAAAAGGGTTCAGTTTTGGTAATATATATCGAAGATTACGCTTAATTCGACGTTTCTCAAAAGATGTTCGAATGTTTTTAAATGTGTTTATTTGAAACCATACGTACCTACTGCTATACCAAGACATATCTACAATGTATTGAGTAGTTTATGTGCGAATTTTGAAACAATTAATTTCGGGACCTAATCGACCCAAAAAACGTGGATAATAACCTTCAAATTCGCCTGTTTCAGGTGATTTTTCGATAAATGTGAGATATTTAGCTGATCATCCAAATAGCACATGTATAACAAAAAAATGACTGACGGTCGATAAAAAACTATAAAAAAAAAGTTCAGTTTCAAGTATTATATCGAAGATTATGCTATAATATGACCTACACGGAAAATAGTCAATTTTTTAAATGTGTTTATTTTGACCTATATGTACCTTCTGTTACGACGAGATATTTTGACCGTTTGTGCAGTACTTTAATGTGCGAGTTTGGAGACATTTAAATATGTAACCAAATCAACCTGAAATACGTGAATAACCTTAAATTTTGATTTACCGAAAAATGTGAGATATTTTGTTGGTCATCTAAATAGGACCGGTTTAACATAAATTGACTGGTGGTTGTTAAAAAGACGTTAAAATGTTTCAGTTTCAAAAATATTCTTAGAAAATTTCGCCATAATTCGACGTTACTAGAAAGATATAGTCAAACAGTCAATGTATTTGCGGCATTTTTTAGAATTAAACGCCTCAAATAGGAATCTATTAGCAGCATTTTTCTATAAAACGCCTCAAAAAAAGCTCAAAAATGCCACAGTTTTATGCAGGACGCCTCAAATAGTCACTGTACTTGCGGCGTTTTTAGAATTAAACGCCTCAAATATTAATCCATTAGCGGCATTTTTACAGAGCGCCTCAAATAGGATTTTATTAGCGGCATTTTTTTTTTAATAAAACGCCTCAAAAAAATAACTCAGTATGATGATTTTTTATGAAGGACGCCTCAAATAGTCAATGTATTTACGGCATTTTTTAGAATAAAACGACTCAAATGGGCTTTAAAAAAACTTCGTCAAGTTTTAATAAACATAATATGATACTACATTGTTCAACACTCAAATAGACGTCCACAGCAAGTCACTTGAAATAAACTCACAATGTAACATACATTTCAAAGTACGGAGTATCTTCTAAATAAATCATCCTATAAAAATAAAAATAGTATAAATCAACTAGTCTATACCTAATAATAAGTAATAACACATGATCTAATCTCAGTTTGAACAAAGAAGAATGAGGACCAAATTATATGTAAACATAAAGGGAAATACGCTAGATAAAAGGGGAAAAAAGAGTCGATAAATAGTACTCCGTAAGTATGAACAATTGAAATGACAAAAGGGTCGATAAATAATTACCTTTGTCTTCCTCTTCATATCAGGCCAGGCCATTCGATGGCTCGAGAACAGAGTTGCTCTACTCTCTGATGAAGAGCATGTGACTTCCCTGCATCGTGCCAAAATTTCAACTATCAGCTCCACAAGACCAACCATCATCACACATTGTTTGGTGTCTTTCTCAAACAAATATCAGCATCATGAAAGGCGAGTGACAACTAGAAATAAACTACTAAGCTAGTTTTACACAACTGAACAAACACCCCAGCAAACTGCAGTTGATACACTTAAAAGGAAGAGAAAACACAAAAGAAGTAGACTTGCCTGTCTAGCTAAACAAAAAAAATGGCTAAACAAAAAAAAAAGGCTAAACTGTCTCAAAATATTTTCGAGGCCAACTGTCGAAACAAACAGACAATTAAATTTGAAATGTAGGTATTTCAGATGCATTACTGCAAATCTGCACCTTTTGTACATCACAACAACTCGAATGAGGTGAGTGTAAGTATGGTTGCCTCACACATATACATAGTACGAGTATATTTTTATACACACCTGAACAAGCCAAAGCCAAAGCCAATAGAAATAAGCCATAGCTGCCAGTTCAGGTTAACAGTTGATGTGAACTTCCCAAGAAACTCGATGATGACGATCTGTTTAAGAAGGATGGTTGCTTCTTAGGATCGTAACAGAAAGTTAACAGAAAAGTAAAGATAGAAATAAAGAGGGTTAGGATGATATGAAAGGCTAAGGAGGAAACTGAAGCAAAACTGTGACTCCAAATCAGATAGTTGCATTTGGGGGAAAACCTAAATTCAGCATGCATGTAGATGATGGAGATATTGACATCGAACAAATCAGACCCTCTGCAGAGACTGATAGTCTGATTCAACGAACATCCCTTCAACTCCTTTAACTCCTCGACCAACTTTGAGAATGTCTTGAAGGTAGATGCATATTTCCTCCATGGATTTTACCAACAGAGGCCCGCCTGACAGATGATATTTTATTGGTGAAAGAACGATAACGAATTACAAAGCAATGTCATCAAAACAACGAATAAGCATTCCAAAGCTGGCTACTGGAAGACGATTCAAATAACATGTACAGATAATGGCTTCTTTAGACTTTAGAAATCCAAGTAAACTTAGAAAACAAATGTCAGTGTGAAAGACAAATCGATCATTCAAATTATATACAGAGTAATTCGTTTACTACTATCTAGAGAAAAGAGGTTGAAATATGGACAAATAAGAACAGTATAATAACCATAAAAAGCATATGACAAATGGAATATATGTGAAATGTAATCGGAGAAGCGCAAACCCTAATTTAATCAATCAATCAATCAATCAATGCCAAACCCAAAACTAACAATCAAAAACCAACATCAGATCTTTCAAATTTCGAGAAGAACATCAAACCCTAATTTAATCGACATCAAACCCTAATTAATTACTTGTACAATCTTTACAATTGAAGTTTAAAATAACATAAACCCTAATTCCACATGCAATTGCAATTTCAATTTCAATTCCAACAAGCGAGGTTGCTATTCGGCGCTATCATCCCCCTAATAATAAAAAACTGAGATTATTCACATCAAATTTGCCAGTTGATACATAATTCGACCAATCACAACTGAAAATCAATACTCCGTACTACCTATTACCGCGAATCATCGCCACAATTTCCAGAAACAATCGAATTCGAAAAACAGTCAAATAAACTCGACGAAATTACCTAGAATACTGGAAAATTGGGAGAAAATTGGGCCTAAAATTCGCAAATACGCAAACCGTGGCCTAAAAAACCCAATTGGCCTAAAAGCCCTCAAAGATCGGGTATGGGCTCTTTAAAAAGATCCAGCCCAGCCCGTGTGCTCGGACTGGTTTTTTACTTTAAACCTGACCCAGGATCACCTTTATCTACATCGATACATTTCTATAATATACCGAGGAATTACTCTGCAAATTTGGAGACATTTAACTTCGGGACCTAATTGGCCGGAATAACGTGGATAATAACCTTCATATTTGTCTGTTTCATGTGATTTTTCAAAAAATGTAAGATAGTTTGCTAGTAATCTAAGTAGAACCCGTATAACATAAAATGAATTAACGGTTGTTAAAAAAAAGAGTTTTATTGTTTTGGGTGTAAATCGGACAAGGTGCATCCTGAAGATGCTCTAGTCATGTGGTATGAAACACAAGTTGATTTGAAACGTAACCCGATACGACCTCCCGAGCAGTTCGATCTGGAGGGTATAATGCACGTTTTTCAAAGAAACAAGATCCGAAATAAAAATAACTGAAAACTCTACAAAGCGTTCATCAGGTCGGTATCTGTTAAACAACTATACTTGAAAATCGATTTGTCATATAAAAACGACTTATACTTGTTGTTTGGGTGCGAAATTGGACAGGTACATTCTAAAGACACCATATTCACGTTGTAAGAGGTCTCCTTTTAAAAAAGAAGCCCACTTGAGTAGTCCGTATTTGTTAAGCGAGTTATACTTGTTTTCTGGGAATTGTAACTTGTGAGAGACCGTCTCATTCGAAATTAACTAAGGCGTTGTTTGGTTACTCATCCAATTATCGGGAAGTGCAAGTTCCTAAGAGTTGTTTGGTTGGCCACTTTCCGGGAATTGTTACTTCCTCCGGGAAGTGCAAGTACTCACCAAGCCTCTCTTGTGTGTAGAACTTTCTGTCTGAAGTCATTTCTCACGTGACAACCAAACAATATTTTTTAAAGTTCCTGGTGACTCCATCTTCCCGTACTGAACCAAACGAGTCCCAAGAATCGGAGTATTTGCCTTGGAGTTGAGGAGTTGACTGATCAATTGCTCAAACACATAGGCAGCAATAAACTCAGTAGACAAAAGAGATCGATAATTCTGTAGCAACAAATCAATCAATTAAATCCAAATATCTGCATATTAATTATATCTGGTAAAATCTCACAAACTATAATTTTCTAATTATTTAAGATTTTTCATTTCTGCAAGTAATTGATTTGATTATATTTGTCGCTTGATTACTTCTATTAAACTGGAATTAATACTATGATCTGATTAGCAATCTGGTAATGTTGCCAATATTCAGCTAGAGATTTCCACAAACACTTGGTGTGCGCTAGTTTTGTTCATCGGCTATGGTTTTACTGTCAATGTTACTGAATTACGAAGCTGTGATCGTTTACTGTGGTTTGGTTTTACTGTCAGTGTTACTGAATTACGAAGCTGTGATCGTTTAGCTTGGTTACGTTTTACTGTCAGTGTTACTGAATTACAAAGCTGTGATCTTTTTCCGTGGTTAGTTTATACTGTCAATGTTACTGAATTACGAAGCTGTGATCATTTACATTGGTTAGGATTTACTGTCACTGTTACTGTACTGAATTACGAAGCTGTGATCGTTTACCTTGGTTATGTTTTACTGTCAATGTTACTGAATTACGAAGCTGTGATCGTTTGCTGTGGTTTGGTTTTACTGTCGATGTTACTGAATTACAAAGCTGTGATCGTTTAGCTTGGTTACGTTTTACTGTCAGTGTTACTGAATTACAAAGCTGTGATCTTTTTCCGTGGTTAGTTTATACTGTCAATGTTACTGAATTACGAAGCTGTGATCATTTACATTGGTTAGGATTTACTGTCACTGTTACTGTACTGAATTACGAAGCTGTGATCGTTTACCTTGGTTATGTTTTACTGTCAATGTTACTGAATTACGAAGCTGTGATCGTTTGCTGTGGTTTGGTTTTACTGTCGATGTTACTGAATTACAAAGCTGTGATCGTTTAGCTTGGTTACGTTTTACTGTCAGTGTTACTGAATTACAAAACTGTGATCTTTTTCCGTGGTTAGGTTATACTGTCAATGTTACTGAATTACGAAGCTGTGATCATTTACATTGGTTAGGTTTTACTATCAATCTTACTGTACTGAATTACGAAGCTGTGATCGTTTACCTTGGTTATGTTTTACTGTCAATGTTATTGAATTACGAAGCTGTGATCTTTTTCCGTGGTTAGGTTTTACTGTCAATGTTGGCTAAATTACGAGGCTGTGATCGTTTACCTTGGGTAGGTTTTACTGTCAAATGTTACTAAATTACGAAGCTGTGCTCAACTGCTCATTGACTGGTTTAGTTTTTACTGTCATGCTAAACTAGGAAGCTGTGATCGTTACCTTGGTTAGGTTTACTGTCAATGTTACTAGATTACGAAGCTTTGTTCATTTACCGTGGTTAATGTTACTGAATTACGATGCTGGGTTCATTTACTGTGGCTAGGTTTTACTGTCAATGCTACTAAATTACGAAGTTGTGTCCATTTACAGTGGTTAGGGTTTACTGTCTATGTTACTCCGTACTAAATTACGAAGCTGTTTTCATTTACTGTGCTTAGGTTTTACTGTTAATGTTGTTAAATTAGGAAGCAGTGATCATTTACCTTGGTTAGGTTTTACTGTCAATGTTACGCCTGTAATGAGATTCGAACATGTGACGTATTGTTTTATTACCTCAGTACTTCCATTTTAACTGCTAGGTGGATAAATACGGTTACAGTTTTATGGCTTGTTCACATACAAATTCTGGTGGGAATGAGAGGGAACATGATCATTGGCGGATCTAAGAGGAGGAAATCGAGGTCCCAGGACACCGGAAAAGTTTTTTTTTTTGGGTGT
Source organism: Agrostemma githago (assembly GCA_958450325.1). NCBI lineage: Eukaryota > Viridiplantae > Streptophyta > Magnoliopsida > Caryophyllales > Caryophyllaceae > Agrostemma > Agrostemma githago. Next base: position 75,287,658 of record OY288246.1, read on the forward strand.
ATTTTGTCCAATTTTAGAAGGTTTCAGTGGATGAAGCTATTATGTTTTTGTCCGACTTTTACTTAATGTTGGAAGCGTTATAATTTGACCCGGAAGATGCGGAAAATGGATCCATTTTCTTTCCGTTATTGTTAACAAGATAAGATTTTGCTGTCAACATTCTCCCGATGCTACTTTTCAGCATGACAATAATCCCTTAATTCTTTGAATCGGTTACTTTTCAGATGGATATCGAAACTGAAGAAGAAAGAGAGAGCAAAAGATGTCGTCTTCAATCCTCGCAAGAGTGGAGCTTATGGCAACTGCTCGATTCCATCTTACCAACAGGTGGTTTTGCGCATTCATTTGGTCTCGAGGCTGCAATCCAAACCCATATAGTAACCTCCCCCGAAACTCTCCAAATCTTCATCACCCACGTCTTAAAAAACACCGCTTCCCTTCTTCTCCCCTTCGTGTATTCCACAACCAAATCACCCAACATCGAAACCTGGCATAACCTCGACAAACTCTTGAATGCAATGCTGAGCAACGAAGTTGCTCGTAAGGCCTCGACAACCCAAGGATCGGCTTTGTTGAGAATTGCATCAGCAATGTTCACTGAACTGCCCTCGTTGAAAGCAATGAGACAAGAATCGCTGAAAACTCGAGGTATCTCGTTTCATCACGCTCCTGTCTTTGGGCTTGTATGTGGGCTTTTGGGCCTTGACCCGTGTGTTGCACAGCGAGCTTACTTGTTTGTTACATTGAGAGACGTGATTTCTGCTGCAACACGGTTGAATTTGATCGGTCCGCAGGCTGGGGCAGTTTTGCAGCATCACGTGGTGGGTACAGCCGAGGAGATACTGAGTAAGTGGAAGGATCGGGATGTCGAGGATGCGTGCCAGACTGCGCCCGTACTTGATGCTGTGCAGGGATGTCATGGGTACTTGTTTTCCAGGATGTTCTGCTCTTAATGATCCTTAGCTTGAATGCAGTTTATGTACAGGAATAACACGATGTCGTTTCTCACACGTGGTAGAAGTGTCGGATACAGTTATTTTGGGTGAAAATCGAATTTATCCATTTTTTGTTTTATACGCGAAATCACTAATCAAATTTATCCATTTGTAGATCGTTAACATTTAACAACAGCTTAAGCCTAGAGGAAAGTTACGAGCATTACGTTCATTTATAACAATTTGAAGAGAGATCGAGGTGAAATTAATTTATTGACATGCTACTTTTACCGAGATTTAAGGTGGTTTTAAAAAAATTATACGAAATCACCGAAAAATCTTAAAAACACTCTCGGTAGTAAAAGCCTTAGATTTTGCTTATTTATTTAAGAAAATACTCTCAATTACAACATTTTAAGTGTTATACTCAATTGCTTATTTAATATTATCGGAGTTTATCCATATTAGTCTAAAAATACGAATTATCGTATGAGACGGTATGATCTAAAAATTATCGATATTGCTCCAAAGTCGATTTTCCCCTTGTTTTATATGGAGTATTTCTTTATATTTCATCAAATTCACTAATTAAGTTATTCACTAGAAGCTAGAAATACATAATTACATAAATGAGTGTATATATATATATATATATACTTATATGGACCTATTATCGATAATTTTTTCCAATCCAGTATGTTATTTTAAATTTCAAAAATTGACCGAGCTTTCATTTAGAAGCAAACCCATGCATGCTTGTGGAAGAGTTTTTCATGTGTAACAGTCTCATATAGTCTCATATGGATCCATTTTAGATAATTTTTTTCCAACCCGGTATTCTAATACATGGGTTTGCTTCTAAAGTTCGGTTGTTTTTTGAAATTAAAAAAAAAACATTTTGAGCATATAAATTGAAAGTCATGCATGCTTGTGAAAGAGTTTTTCATGTGTAACAGTTTCATAGCGTGTCAAGAGAAGTATTCTACAAAGTATCTAGATGGAGTATGAGATAAGGAATACATGGGCTCTATACCCATTATTAAGACACAAATTCTTATTCGTGATGGGTAACCCGTCACGCTTGTAACGGGTCAAATAGCTTAAATAAGACCAAAAAAATGGTGCCAAGTGGATACCCATCACAAGGGAGACGAACTGTTATCAAGATCATGTGACACTTGTCTCATTAATTTATAAATTTAGGTTATGTTTGAGTGTTTGACTCTCTTTAGACTCTATTAGAATTATAGATAATAAAGTTACATGTAAAATGTGAGTTTTGTATAGATTTTAACTTTTTCCCTTTCAGGAATAAAAGAAAAGTCTAAACAAATGACTATATTTTCATGTGTAACAGTCTCATAGCGTGTCAAGAGAAGTATTCTACAAAGTATTTAGATGGAGTATAAGATAAGGAGTAAATGGGCTCTATACCCATTATCAAGATCATGTAACACTTGTCTCATTAATTTATGAATTTAAAGTTATGTTTGAGTGTTTGATTCTCTTTAGACTCTATTAGAATTGTAGATAATAAAGTTACAGGTAAAATGTGAGTTTTGGACTATTTTTAACTTTTTCCCTTTCAGGAATAAAAGGAAAGTCTAAACAAATGACTATATTTTCACATATTTCATGTGATCATATTTGTCAAAATCAACCGAAGATGTTTTAGCCTATTGGTTAGGATTAGGTGCTCTGGGACAGTAGGTAAACGCTCTCATCATATACGGAGTATTTCTTTGAAATTAAAAAAACAAACAGAACAAAAAAACATTTTGAGCATACAAATTGAAGGTCATGCATGCTTGTGAAAGAGTTTTTCATGTATAACAGTCTCATAGCGTGTCGAGAGAAGTATTGTACAAATTATTTAGATGGAGTGTAAGATAAGGAGTAAATAGGATCTACACCCATTATCAACATCAGGTAACACTTGTCTCATTAATTTGTGAATTTAGGTTATGTTTGAGTGTTGAACTCTCTTTAGACTCTATTAGAATTGTAGATAATAAAGTTACATGTAAAATGTGAGTTTTGTGTTGTTTTTAACTTTTTCCCTTTCAGGAATAAAAGGAAAGTCTAAACAAATGACTATATTTTCATGTGTAACCGTCTCATAACATGTCAAGAGAAGTATTGTACAAAAGTATTTACATGGAGTATAATATGAGGAGTAAATGCGCTCTATACCCATTATCAAGATCATGTAACACTTCTCTCATTAATTTATGAATTATTTAAGGTTATGTTTGAGTGTTTGACTCTCTTTAGACTCTATTAGAATTGTAGATAGTAAAGTTATACTCCGTATAACTTTTTTCCTTTTAGGAGTAAAAGGAAAGTCTAAACAAATGACCGTATTTTCACATGTTTCATGTGATCAGATTTGTCAAAATAAAAGATTAATTTATTTCATAATTGAGTTTCTAGCAATCTCCCGTGAAAAGCTCTCATACATGGAGTATTTCTTTTATAATTAGGCGGTTGTCTTTTTGTAAATCTCTTGTGAAACGATTTCACGGTAATAGCACTGTGAGGTCTTCCCTGATTAATGAATTAGGTTGGCGGGTTATTTTGAAAAGATGTTGATCATAGGATAAACGTATGACTCTATTCATAAGTCGTAACTAATTATCGGTTTTCACTGTACAATGAACGAATGAGACTTCTCGTAACGAATTAACGGTTTTTGTAACAAATTTTCAAAATTCTCTTTTAATTTAAGCGCGCCATTATTATTCTAACTATCGATGAACTAGTTAGCTAAAAATCGTATATACAAGAATACTCACATTATCCCCTATCTCCTCAAAATCAATAAAAATAAATCAATACTGATGTGCCTAAATTACATTTTAAAAGACATTAAAAAAATAATTTATAAGAGAAAATAACCCAAAACAAAATGATAAACATTTTAAAATTCAAGAAACATTTTGATAAATATTACTGTAATAATTTATTGTTGTACTCCTTAATAAATATGTATCACAATACAAATTTTAATTATTTTTTTATCTTAACAAAATATCGTCTTTCATTATATAATAATATAAAAATAAATAAACCATACTCGAATATAATTCAACTTTAGACAGTCAACCCTTATTATATTTACATCACTATTTTCAATATAATCTTAGAAATTAATCCCAAGATTATTCTAATCTTCTTGTTAGGAGTGAATTGCTTTTACATAATAACTTGAAATTGTCACAAAACCACAAGTTATAAAAACCATGGAAATTATGAGAAATAGCTCAAATCATTTGCAATATTAGTCCTCTATAATTAATACTATATGATACAAAATGAGTCATTCTCTTATCAGACCGCCTCACAGAACCATATTAGAAGATAATAAACTGATGACAAATAAAAATAATACTCCATAATAAAAATAACTAATTTATATATGAGAGGTCTCACAATAAGTTTACCGTAATACTGTCTTATATTACAATTTAAATGTGTATATTTTGCAATATTTATCCTTAATACTTACCACATTTCATTAACTTGGGGTGGCTATATTTCAAAAGATATTAGATAATTCAACCAAAGAGTCTCAACATACATTATACATATAATTAAGAAATTAAAGATTTATGCAATTATAAATATATGTAAGTATATATATGCTTAAGAAACAAATAAATCAAAAAATATATCTTCCCAAATATATATTATATGGTTGACAATTTACATGGTAACTTGAGATTTCATGACAAAATAACACAAAATACTCTCTTTCCCCATAACAATTTTGCCTAATAAAAATCACCTTCTTGTTATCTTCTTTTCAAACTTACAATTTCATCTTCACACTTGTACTCACTAGTCACTACTCACAAAAAACTTACAAAAACATCGTTCCAATTCCTATAAACACAGCCGTGTTAAAACTCATAAACACAACATCAGATAGATTGAAGTGTATGTATTGTTTTAATTAGAAAATTAATGGAAACAATTTGATTAAGAGACGATATTTGTATTACTCACACCAACCAACTTTGACAGATCGTCTACAACTCGAGATTTGATTCATAAACTCTAGATTAAAACATTAGGTTCACAAGTAGATGAACCCTAATTGATGATATGATCATTAAACTAAATGTACAATATATAATCCCCACATTATATATAGGCCTTGCTTTTACATATGATTATAAAAACAATCCTAATAATCAGGCCAGGATTATTATTATTATTAATTAATTAATTAACATGGTGTTTAATCCTAATTAAACACTACTAATTAACACTAATTATGATCTAGCAATAAGTATTAGAATTAGAATCAAAAGTAATAACATCACCCGCCTCATTATCGTTATTGTTATCATTATCGTTACCGTTCTCATCCTCCATCATCACGGGTGGCTCGACATTAAGATCAAAAAGGTCCGAATAACTCTTCTGACCCGTTTCACATTCGGTCTGACCCGTGGGAACATAATGAGACCTTTGGTGACCTCCTAGGGCTTGACCTGACCCGAAACTCTTGTCACATATCTTGCACTTATGTAACACCCCATCACCCATTTCGACATTTGTTGGCCCGGTCTCAGTCAACCCTGACCCGTCAACCAAGACCCGAGTTTGACCCGTTACCATATCATCAACGATGTTGTTGGTGTTGTTGTCGTCCTCGTTGTTGGTGTTGTTGTTGACGATGTTCTTGATTTGGTTGTTGTACTTGTTGTGGCTTGATTTGTGACCACCTAAAGCTTGGTGAGTAGAGAATGACTTACCACAAGTTGAACAAACATACTTATTCACATTAATCACATTATTAATCTCAAATCGATTTTGATTTTGATTTTGATTAAGATTAAGATTATGATTATGCTCAATTGATGAGTTGAGATTATCATTAATCTTGTGATTAATCTTCCTAATCTTAATCCCTTTGCTTGGAGGAGTACTACCCTTTGACCTAATCATCTCTTCCTCATCGATTTTCTCATTAGCCCTAATTACACCATTAACATCATAATCATCATCATTAAGCTTGTAATCAGGCAATAACCCCAAATTCTTAAGATAATAAACCTCATCCTCATCCAACACTCTTCGATTACAAACTTGATTACCAACTTGATTATCGATTTGATTATCGAGTTGATTATCATCCTTAATCACCATCAAACCCTTACCTTTTTTATTAGCTCGAATGACATCATCATCATATACACCGGGATTAAATTCATCTTTTTGAACTTGGGACGATCCACCACCACGGGTGTCGCTAGCTAAGAGCATCAAGAGCTCAGCAGCGGCCACCACCTCGGCGTGGTGGGACCCATTAAAGCTAGTAGCAGAAGACGAGGATGACGAAGAATTATTATAATTATAATTATAATTATTATAATAATAAGCCGGTTCCCTACCTCGTTTCCCGGTCACCCTCCAAGACCCTAACCTCCTCAGCCGTGGATGAATCCACGGCCACCGTGTCAGCCACCAGCTGAGGCGGTCTCATCCCACGCCAAAGACGGTCAGGATGAGACCTCATGTGACCAAACAACGACTTCAAGGACGGGAATTCCTTGGGACAGTGCAAACACTTAAACACCTCGCCAGCCGGCTCTTCCCCACCAGCCGCCCCCGCCGCCACCTCGGTGGCGGCGGCGGTGGCTGACTTCTTGGGCTTGTAGTTATCAGCATGGACCCTCATATGACCTCCTAGGGCTTTTCCATTGCTGAAACTCTTGTGACAAAAAGGGCAAATCCGTAAATTCATCACCGGGATTTCATTTCCGACTTCATTTTCTTCTTCTCTGATTTCTCCTTCCTCGACCTCGTCTTCTTCTTCCTTTTTCGGAGCTGATTTGATCGAGATGGTGTTGTTTTTATCGGTTTCGTGCTCGTGTTTAGGTAATTTGAGCTTGATTTTTAGAGTAGAGTTGAATTCTTCGAGTTTGTGAGGGGTATTCTCGTCATTGAAAGAAGAGTGGTTTTCCATTGAAGATGAGCTAATGAATGAAAGAGGTAGGGCAAGAGAATGAGAAAGAGAGAGAAAGAGGCTTTTAGGATTCTTTGGAATGAATGAGAGTGAGAGAAAGCAAGAGAGTGGTAGTATATGAAGTACTCTATAATTTTGTGACTAATTAAAGTCTATATAAATATAAATTTAATAATTAAAATTATATATGAACTATATTTTTTGTGACTGATTTACTGGAGAAAAGACGGTATCTCATTAATAAGGAGTAATTCAGAAGATTGTTAGAAACTTTTTAAGAGGAGGAGGAGAAATTAAATTAAATCAAGAAAGTAAAGTAAGTAAGTGAAGAAATGGAAGAACAATTTCGGGTCATACCGACCCAAACGAGAAGTCTTTTACTTGTCTATATAAATTAAATTGGTAAAATTATCATGGATATTGTCTAAGTATAATAAATAGAACTTAATATTTCAGCTACAATTAACTTATTATTGTGTGTTTAGAAGGCACACGTAAGAAAAACCTAAATTAAATATAGATGAGTATATTTTTTGGGATATTATTGAAGTGTGGTTACTGGGGAAAGATGTCTATCTGATGAAGTAATTGAGAAGAAATTAAATTAAGAAAGGAAGTAAATTAAGAAATGAGAGAACAATTTTAGATCATCTATCGGGGTGTATGTACTGTGCTATTGTACATCTAGTCATCGAGAAGTCTTTTACTTGTCAATATAAATTAAATATAAAATATATTTTTTTTCGGAGATTTTATTGAAGCGTGGTTGTTGGAGATCGAAAGATGATATCTCATTAGTAAGTACTCGAGAAGGTTGTTATTTTTTTAGTGGTGGAGATGTGGTGATTAGAAATCAAATCAAGAGAGTAATTAAGTAATAATAATAATATAAAGAAATGGGAAGTGTCGGGTGTGTATCGAGCTGTCGTATATTCAGTCACCGAGAAGTCTTTTACTTGTCTTCTATATAAATTAATTAAAAATTAAATATAAAGTATTTTTTTAGAGATTTTATTGAAACGTGATGAGTCTGACCGAATCGGAGAATGATAATCTCTCAATGAGTTATTAAGATGGTTCTTATTTTTAAGAGTGGGAGGAGTGGTGATGAGTAATTAAATGGAGAAAGTAAGTAAAGAAATTGGAGAAAAATTTTAGGTCATTGGGTGTACCGTGTTGTTATACAAGGTAGGTTTTGTTTATTTTAATACCAACTATTTCATTGGCTTGGGTGTTATTTTAATATGAGAAAGTCTCATGAGAGACGGTCTCTCATTAACTATACTGAGAGATTAAGTACCAAACCTAATAGAGGTAGGTATGATAAAGATGGTATTTTGTTATAAAAACAGGTACAAAACAAAGTTGTAATTTAAGGGTACGAATAGTACATAAAGTGGTACTGAAGAATGGTCTCTCAATAAGTTATTGAGAGACCGTCTCTCCTAAGATTTTATGTTTTAATATTGTGACTAATTAAAAGTGAAATAGATTATAATATGTATGTGTTTATCATCATTATTATTAAAGAGATTATTGTTAGTTTTAAGGGTGCGCGAAATTAAATCACGAAAGGGAAAAAAATGAAGTCATAGTGAGTTTGATTAGAGAGATAACAATCCTAGGTCACCGGATGTATGTGTCCGTGTCATTGTACATTCTAATATTCTATCAATGAGAAGTCTCATACTCTCGTGTTATATATTTTGTTTCGACTTTATTTGCATTGTTGGAGTATACAAGGTAAGTACGATTTATTTTATTATGAGTCGTCTTGATCATTAGCTTAAGTGTATATATATGTATATACATGATGATACAGAGTAGATAATTTTGTGACTAATTAAAGTACTTATTGGAATTTTTATTTTTTGACGAGATATTTCGCGTCTCTGTCACATACTCACATAGTCATCCTTTATATACTAATTGAGAAACCAATAAAGATGAATGAACACGTGTCAGGCTTACGTTGAAAATTTTCCCGCCTAAATGCATGGGTTAATTTTGGATACAGAACAAATCTTAAAATAGACCTACCAATGAAAGTTTTTACAATTTTAGATTTAATGTGATTTTCGTTAAGTTGCAACATAGTACGTCCTTTTAAAATTAGACGATATATTGACTACTAATTTTTTTCATAAATCTATAACATTTTATATTATTTACTTTCTTAATACATGAGACCGTATACGAGCCGTGCAATTGCACGGGGCCTAAACTAGTATCTCTAATAAAAAACTTAATTTATGTGTTCATGTTTTCATTTAGGTGATACATCATGATAAATCGATAATATTTGTACTCAAAAATTTATTAGAGAGGTTCAAGAATTATGTGCAAGATCATGGGAGCAAAGAAATTTCTACGTATGGTGATACAATTGAGGTTAGATCTCGGTTTACTATTTGTCAAAATAGAGAAAGTTCATCCTTTTGAAGACTATATCATCAGATCCATAGATTCCTTCGCGAAAGGCTGTGTCAATCAACAGCGATATATAGAAGGCTATGCAGAAGCGTATTATTCGAATAACGATCTTTGTCTCAAGGATGTTCTTTATTTATGTTTTACAAATATGTATTCAGTTCAATTTGATATCGTTTGTAGATGCCGTATGGTTTATTACTAATGAAATTGATCTGCACTTCAAAAAAAAAAAAATTATTAGAGAGAAACTAAATTAATTATTAAGTTCATAATAAATACAAATTAAAGTACCACTTAAATCAAGAAAGTAATGACATGTTTGGTAAACATCATAGTGAGTGAAAGTAAGCAGATTCCGACCAAAACAGTAGATTGACCAGACCGGATTTTGGTAATTAAGCGACATAACCTGATAACATAATGATCGAAATCTACTGTTTTTGAATAGGTTGTTAATGGAGTAGTACCATATTATTGTAACAACATAATTTATACCTAAAAACAATCTAATTTTTTTAATAATCTGTTAATTATCAAACCCTCTTTCTTAATTCTACTCATTTGCTAATTTGATTTGATAGTCAAACTTAATATTTGAATTTACTAACCATATTCTGCTAATATTATCCGTTATTATAAATATGTGTTGGTGATGTGATATAGTCTAATTTATTTGAAATCTTATTTGATAGGATCAATTGATCTATCATACATAAATCATAATGACATAAATACATAACTAAGTATAATCAATTGTAAAAGGTAAAAACAAGTAAATACATACATATATATATACATATATATATATATATATATATATATATCAACCGTCTTTCTTTATAGTTTTAGGGGTAATGAATAACCGAGTATTTTAGGGGTTGAAGACTTTCACTTTTTATCTTTTATACTGTGGATATTTCATTCCACTTTTATTTCCTTAATACAAGGACCTGACTTTAATAGTTTCAACCCATTTTGTTCTTGAGATACTATTTTATTATGGAAAATTACAAAATTTTGATTTCGTATCTTAATTGTGTCAAACCTCACTTTTAAATAATCCACAGTTTTATCTATTCTATTTACCACTAATCCACTTTTCTGTGGTTTTTCTGTGATTTTTAATTACGAAATAATTTTTATACACTCTTTCGCTTTCTTGAGCGAATAGATCATTTCATAATTTCATTAATATATAAAAAGTCATACGATATCTACAATTTATATCGAAATTGAACGGATACAACACTATAAAATTTGAATAAATAAATTCTTGTTAAAACATACAAAGATCTCTCACTATGATTTTGATCTCCGCTTCTACACACATCCAACATATCGTTGTTTAATGATACAACTTTTCACAAGAGGGTCTTCGGATCTCTAAGGTTTTGAAAAGAATTAATTTCATCTAACTTGATAGATTGAAGTCGTCAGTCTGAAATAAATTGAGATACCACATAATGAACGATTGTAGTACTGATCTTCCGCGTTCTGCTATCATAGATTCAAAGTCTCTCCTAAAAGAGATAGCGAAACTCATTAATATTTCACTTATTTCTAATGAATTGTTATTCATCTACAAGTTAAATATTAAGTGATAATTGGAATTTTTTTCGAGGAAAATAGGACACTTTTAAAAATTAGAGTTTGATTTACTTATTTTCGAGTTCATACCACTTGTTGAGTTTATATATGACGACATTTTTACGGTAAACAAGTTTATATATAATGCCGTGTTTCATATTAATGAAGACAAAAATGGTAAAGACGCGGTCTCTTGATAATATTAACGAGATAATTCCGATTGGCCTTTTGATTACCAAAGTAGAGTAGACAATGTATGTTATTCCGATGAACTATTCCGGTGGATCTTGACGATCCATCAAACTCATAAAAGTTTGCATATTGCAATAATTCCGACCGGCTAATAATTCTACAAACACTTGCAAGTATAACATTTTGAGTCGATTTGAAAACTAGTGCACTTTGTAGCTAGTGTCAGAAATTAACGTAATGGGGCTGATGTATGTTCGGATGTATGATCCTTTCCGAGCTCATTTTCAATAGCGCACTTGCATTGAACTAGTCACACACTCACACAACTACTCCTCTCTTAAGTCGTAACTAGTCAAGGTTTTTACTGTCGGCAAAAAAAAAATCATAACTAGACCGATGGATGTAATAAATGGATCATCAAATCATTTCAGGTTTGTAAGAATCATAACGATTTTAGAACATCCAATTTCGAACCGAGTCAATTTGGTTAAGAGTCAAGCCCGAGTCTTAAATTCAAGCATCGTGTCGGGTTTTCTCCTTATTACGTACTTGTATTTATACTTCTTTAAGTTAAATTGTACATTTCACATAATATTTTGAACGGTTTTTTCAAATTGTGTACACGTTAATAAGCTAATAAGCTAATATGATTACTAATTAGCTTATCATCGAGGTGATTTTTGCACTAATTAGCTTATTAACGTGTGTACAGTGGACGTATTTTGGAAGGTATTTTTGAGCCAAGTCTATTTTAGTCTCTACATAGAAAACTTGAAGAAAAAGAAACCCGACATCCAGACCCGGTTCGGTTCACACAATTTCCTTACTTATCAATGCAATTGAAATTCAACAATCTAAAACCCTAAACCTCAACGAACAACACTCAAATTCCCTCCAAATCACACCCAGTAATCTCCCTCATTTCTCTAATTCTATTCATATTTCGTTGCTGCATTCCTGTTAATTGTATTTTGAGTTCATAGTTATCTTTTCATGATGATAATTATTGTTAATTTAACCCTAAATTAGGTCTGAAATGTACTTCCAATTGAGCCTAAAGTTAGTAATTTTTAGTGTTAATTTGACAATTTTTGATCAATTTATTCATCTGGGTATGTGTATTTTGACTGATTCTCATCTGGGTTTGTGTTGGATTGAGTTTTTATGCTTGTTTCCTTGGTGCTCACATTTGCTGTGCTTTGATTTGTATCAATTTTATAGACTAATTTTTATTTGATTTTCTGGTAATGAGCTGTAATGGGAGTGGCTAATGCCTGATTGCCTGATTTGTGTTCGATGTCGTTCCGTACTGGTAATATTTACATAGTGTATGTCTCAGTGAATTGATTATGGTTCTGTAATGTGTTATGGTATTGTATTCATGTGTCCGATTGTTGTTGCTTCATTGAGGTCGAAACTCGAAAGTGACGATTCTGTAAAGATTGAAGTCAATTTAGCCGTCCGTATTCATTTCAGTTAAGCTGAGCCTAGTTTCAGTTTAGTTAATCTCGAGGTTAGCCATTAGAAGTGTTTATTTGCTCCACTAGTATCGTTCCACAATGTAACGAGAAGCTATTCCCGAAATTTTAGTTTAAATGTCTCACATTTGCTTGGATTGTGAGTTGTGTCAGGTTCGTTGGTTGAAAGATGAATTTCAAAAACGTGAAGGTACCAGGCGGTGGGGCAGCTTCCGCTTTGGTTAAGGTTGGGATTCTTGGTGCTCTCGGGAGTATTGGATTGTATGGTGCTGCCAACAGTTTGTACAATGTAGATGGAGGACATCGAGCCATTGTGTTCAACCGTGTTTATGGAGTCAAGGAGAAGGTTTTCTTCCCCTTAACTGCTCTTCGTACATGTTGTTTTCCGATTTTTTTACCCTGTTTTATGTATCCTTGTACCGAGTATTTAGTAGGTTTTGCTGCAATTCTATGTTTTGGTTATCTGAGGCAGCTCACTCTGCTGCGATTTATGCTGCAATAATGTCCTTAGTGACCTGTTAATGACGGAATTCTTTATAAAACCTGTGCTGTGGACAGGTTTACCCTGAAGGGACACATTTTATGATTCCATGGTTTGAGAGACCTGTCATTTACGATGTTCGTGCACGCCCTCATCTTGTGGAGAGTACATCTGGGAGTCGTGATCTTCAAATGGTAACTTATTACCTCACTGTTTTTCCTTCACGTATCAGCCAGTACATTAGACTATATTTTCAGTCCAATTTCTGTTTGCATCTAGTACATGGCAGATATTAGGGTTTTCTGTCATGAATTTTCTTGAAATACCCAAGTCGGACATTTGGACATGTACCCATCTCGGGTACATTTTGACGAGTTTTTCTACTCCTGCCCTTTTATATGCACTGAGACTTAACAATGTGTTTCAGGTGAAGATTGGTCTTCGAGTGCTCACGCGTCCTGTGCCTGATATGTTACCCACTGTCTATCGCACTCTTGGTGAAAATTATAATGAAAGGGTCTTACCTTCCATTATCCACGAAACTTTGAAATCCGTGGTTGCTCAATACAATGCAAGTCAACTTCTTACTCAAAGAGAGGTAAGCCACCGCCTTCTCCGATTGTTCATCATATTGAGATTGAGATTCCTAATTACAAGCGAAAGACATGAGGATTTTTAACTGAATTTGTGTGTTCTTTAGGCTGTGAGTAGGGAAATAAGGAAGATATTGACGGAAAGAGCTGCGCAGTTCAATATCGCCTTGGACGATGTTTCCATTACTATGCTAACCTTTGGCAGAGAGTTCACCCATGCAATTGAAGCTAAACAGGTGGCTGCACAAGAAGCTGAAAGAGCCAAGTTCATCGTGGAAAAGGCCGAGCAAGACAAAAAGAGTGCTATTATTAGAGCCCAGGTAAGAAAACTTGCTTCTTTATGTTTATTTTTGATCTTATGAACCAAGTACCATGAAATTTTCGGTCTAGCAGTAAGTTGGTAACACGATCACTTATGCTTTAAAATCATTTTGTTTGATTCGGCAGGGAGAGGCGAAGAGTGCTCAGCTTATAGGACAAGCAATTGCCAACAATCCGGCTTTTATTACACTGAGGCAAATCGAAGCTTCAAGAGAGATCGCACACACCCTCGCTAATGCATCTAACAAGCTTCTTCTGAATTCCAATGACCTGTTGCTGAATCTTAGTGTAATGGGAGAAACTGCAGCTGCTCCGACTACTGCTGCTGCTGCAATGCTGTGAAACCGTGCATAACGTGGAATTTTGTTGGCATAACTTAAAACGGATTTGGTTCATTATACGACACTGTATGTCTGTCTTGGTTTATCCGTAGTTTTGTTAGTCAAATGATTAGTAGATAAACCGATTTGCCACCCTGCCCGTGGTGAAAATATTCAGAGTAATACTGTTAGTGTTTTACTGTTTTCATGTGACGAATGAAATACTCCATTACTCCAGTACAATTCATATTGATTTGAATAGATATTTGATGGAACAATAGCATTGTAGGAGTATGAAACTTGAATCAATCAATAATTTCACTGATTTTTCATGTCGATAAACTTCAGTTTTTTCGAGGTTGATGATGAGTACCTTTACTAGAAGCGATCATATGAAGGTTGAATAGAGTATCAACCGATCTAACATAAAATTTTGCCAGTAGATAAGCATGTTTAAAACGGGTTCGTAAGCTAGGTTTGTCTATTTTTGAAACTTTAGTGTCTACATGCTTTTTTGCGAACCGGACCAGGCCAGTTTGCTGGACCGCTCACCCAATGAACACCTCTACTTATAACCTACGGAAAATTTCCCGGCCATTTGAACCATAAACATTGAGAAGTGATATCGCCACTCAGAAATCCCTTCTGCCAGGATTAAATGCAGATATGTTGTCACAAACTTAGATGGCAAAAGCGATTTTTGAGTGACATTATGAATTACGTAGAAGGGTTAAAACAAGTAAATGCAAATACGATGAGAAACTAAGAAGCCTTTTTTTTCACTGAAAAACAACCACGAAAGAGCAACACGAGAACGAACAGCCAGATATGAAATTCAAGCACAGATTTTTGTGGGGTTTTTTCTTTTCTTAAATTTTCGAAACTTTTATTCACCAGATTTCCCTCACCACAACCCTACAGGGAGGGTGAAAAAACAAACTGTCTAGGCAAGCTAAAAAGATCTTTCCCCTCAAAAGG
Source organism: Agrostemma githago (assembly GCA_958450325.1). NCBI lineage: Eukaryota > Viridiplantae > Streptophyta > Magnoliopsida > Caryophyllales > Caryophyllaceae > Agrostemma > Agrostemma githago. The sequence continues at coordinate 75,302,953 of OY288246.1, forward strand.
CGACGTCCACTCTCGAGAATTAGCAGCCGTTTGATCAGCACTCACCGGTCCACCATCCTGTAATCCCGTTGTATGAACACCGTTCCCATTAATCGGAGGTCTCATAGCCGCCATGTTAACTCCCATACTTGCAGCACCTGAATTATTGTACATATGACCATTGTTACTCGCGTAAGGCCCACTGATTCCGGCCCACAAACCGTTGGACTTCGAAGGGAGGTAACTTTTGTCCAAACTCCAGTCTATGCTGGTATAGTCACAAATAGTTTCATTACCAGCATTCCAGTCCACTGGTGAAGTCGACCCGGATGAACAGGCAGAAGCGCCAAGACCGGAGAAGAGCCCGAGGGATGTAGCTGCAGCAAGGGTTGTATGTGGACCCACTCTAGAAAAAGTTGACCCGTTTACCCGGTTGGGACCCATATTATCCATCTGGTTACTATTACTACCTGGTATAAACGACTGGTGTTGGAGTTGGGGTTGATGTTGGTGTTGGTGCTGGTATTGGGTGGGGTAGTACTGGTTTGAGGTCAGATTGTTTGGGCTTGGGCTTCTCGGTAATACCCCGTTCGGCTTCATAGAATCTGAACTAGGGGGATACCAGTTAGCAGCTCCACCTGAAGGAGATGAACTGATGCTGATGCTATTCACAGGGGCGGGTTTGGTATTTACAAACTGGGGGCGCTGCATCATTACTACAGGTTCCCTAACCGATCCCGGTTGAAGGTTCTTATACTCGTCACCAACAGATACATACCGATTTTCAACCTTTGATGGTGGGGGCGAAACCTGTGGAGGCGGAGCTAGAGAATATGAAACTGAAGGACTCGAACCTCCTCCGACCGGCCATCTCTTTTCTGCTGGTGTAACTATTTGCTGAGGTCTGGCCCACTCGAGTTTGGGTTGGACTTTTGTTACCGGTTGAATAGTAGCTTTTGAGGCTAACTTTACGGCCGGTGCCAGCCCAACTGTAACTGCAGCCTTGGTGTAATTAAAATCTTTATCATCCCTTCTCTGAGGTTGTATCGACATTGAATTGAGCTTCGGTTGCAATAACCTCACATTACTTTGACTCGCAGCTACCGAAATCTTACCATTACTAAAATTTGGTGGATGATCACCACTTTCTTCCGACTTGGGTGAAACTGCTTGCTGTTCCTGTTTTTGTATTCTCAGGATTTCTTCGGACTTGTCTAAATCACCTTCACAAGTGACAATAGCTCTTTCAACCTCTTGTTTTGAGCATTTGTACTTTATTTCCATTTCAGCAATCCGAGCAAGCTCATCAGATATATCAATCTTTAAGTTATTCCCTGTATCAAGATTCTGATCTTTGTGTTTGTCAGAATCTTCGCCTCCTTCAAAGAGCCATGCGACTGCTTCTTCTACTCGACCTTCATTTAGTATAAGAGCCATTGTAGACCGTTCTTGCGAAAAACCCATGGACACAAGCTGTTGAGCAAGAGCTTCCAACTTTCTGGACATAAGATACCCACTACAACGCTCATGCAGTTCTTGAGCCCTCTTTTCCTTTTGACGCTGATGCTTTCTTTCATTTTTCTGACGGATCTTTTCTCGCTTGTCATTGTCAACTCCTGGGATCACCTCCTGCTTATTGGGAGCATTTGATTTGTCTTTATTTTGCTCTTCGGATTCCATAGACCGAGTATCATTGTTCGAGGCTGAGTCATAATCACCTCCACTACCATGTGTAGCATGGTCCTCTGAATCATCTATATCACGGAACCGGCCATTCCCATGAACAACTTGTGCTGTGGGTATAGATGATGTATCGAGAGTATGAAATGTCCCCAGCAGCGGATTATAAGCACTAGCTGGAAGTCCATTACCACCATTTGCAACAACAGCAGGCTTTGAAGGCGTCTTTTGCTCTTTTCCCACTTTTTTGTCCTTGGATTTGGATTTTGAAACTAAACTTGAAGACATCTTTAACTGTGAGCCAAAATAAAAAAGAACATAAATACAAAGACAACACATACTCCGTAATACAAAGAACAACAAGTGTAGTATCCAAGGGTATGACTTATGAGGATAAACTAAAAGCCGAGGTAAGCAAAATGTGATAAATGCACATGAACCAAAAACCTTGTTTTTCCCTGAAAAAAAATAGCAAAAAGGTATGAAGCTGCGAATTACTCTGCTTATGATAAGATGATATCACAATCAGCAACTAGTACAGCAATTGCCATTATCCAAGTGTATTATAGCATCTTCGTTTCAAAAAGAACGCGTCCACAATTGAACTATACATCATAGATTTTTGAATGTCAGGACACCAGTTATCAATTCACATATCCAGATTTTCCCAAATTAAAAGCTAATCATAATTAAAACATAGACAATTTGCCATTATTGACACAAATATAATTGAAGTCGTGACCAGCCAAGATCCGCAATCCAACTCTCCATATCATCAAACTTTTTTCAAAAATAATAATGTTACTCCCTCTTTTTCTTATAAGTCATTCTCACAGTTCAAGAAACTCACTTTTCTCTTCCATATTTCTCCCGAAAATGTGAGTATTCAGCAAAAGTTACATCACAATTCAAGAAACTCACGTTTCTCTTCTATGTTTTTCCGACAATACTAGTAAATACAGCAAAATTACATTCTTATGAGAGTATTTTTTTATCATGGAGCTAATATACAAGTTCCAGTATCCGGATTCCGGAAGTAATTTTTAGCTAGAACAACAAAGCAAAGTATGATACGAAAAACTGATCGTATAGCACAACCAGAATTCAAATTTAAATAGAAAAGAATTGGCGCGTAAGAAGTCACGTGACAATCAACCCAACCCACACACTATCACACTCTTCACATCAACCTATAATTATTAGTTCGTCGTTCACAAAACACATTACAAAAAACAAACAACACGTAATTTAACTGACTGTTGCCATTCTGGGGACAATGGTAAATCCATAAAAAGAAAATGAATTTCAATTTCACATTCTGATAGTGCCAAGCAGTCTACTATAGAGCTCACGCAAGTTCAACAGCCGAGAATTGAGACGAATAAGCTCATCATAGACAATGTGATCCATAAAAATAACATCTCTCTCGCAATCACCACAGGTATCATCTAAAAACCAATGTGAATCAAACCAGGAGATTGTATCATCCAAAAACCGATGTGAGTCGAACTAGGAGATGTACACTTACAAACTATGTTACTCAGACTCTTCTAAACCCGCGTACCGTGTTCAACAGTCGGACTCTTCATTTAAATCAAAATATGCCGAATTTTCATAAAAATAGTTGAGTCCGACACTTGGATACAAACCCGTGTCAGATACTTCTAGAAGAGTCCGTGCAACATAGCTTACAAACACAAGGGTTTATCGAGATCGTTGAACAACAATTCAATCCACAACTATAAAACACAGCCATCATGCCCAAACCCCAAATCTTCCCTTCCTCAAATGCACCACATCAGATTCCTTAGAAATCCACATAGACCACCCGGTGCACGAATACCATTCCCCAAGCAGAATAAAATGGAATGAAGCATTTTTCTCTGGCCGTTCCCTTCGGAATTACACGATGACCATTGGCTAAATCTCGGTCCCAACACGAGAAATGAATAATCGATAGAATTTTCCTACTGTACCCAATTGTTCCACAACATTTCCTCGTACCCCAAATTCATCGATCAATCAACAAGCTAAACACAAAACGTTACACAACGCTTTATCCTAAAAATGATCAAATACATCCAGAAACGCCCAAATATTCGTCCCGAAACCCTAACTCAATCATAACAGATCGGAAATCCCCCAAATTACGACGTTTCATCACTCAAAACACATTCCACAACAAACACCATACATAAAGCACGATAAACAACCAAATTAAACGATCAAAAAACCCAAAAAAATCAAAATATGACGATTAATTGAAATTGGAAAACAAAACACGTAAAGTTTCGCGAAGGATTGAAAGGGGGACAAACCTGAGGAAGCAAGAAGGAGAAGGAGGAAGAGGAATTTGGGGGGGAAATTGAAGAGAGAGGAAATTGGAGGAGAGAGAAAGGGGGAAATGCGAGGCACAGAAATGAAATTAGGGTTTTTGATTGACAACACGATTGATGATGATGATGATGGTAGGAAGGAGGGGGAAAAAGGGAGGTTGAGAAAATAAGGAGAAAAAGGTAAAAGATGGATTTTATTAATTAATTGATTTAATTAAATTTTAATAATAAAAAAAAAAAAGTGGAGTAAATAAAAAATAAAGGGGGCGTTTCGTGGGTGTGAAGGACGTGGCATTTTTTACTATGAGTAAGAGTACTTTGTTTTTTTGATTTTATCCCTTTGGTTTATTATTTTTTACTGTTTTCTTGTTGTCTGGACTCTGGAGTATCTGTTATTGTTTTGGTCAATTTTGGGTTGGGGTGTCGACTGTCGGGTCTTAGTAGAGGGTTTGGATGATTGATTATACATTCAGATCCCCGATATTTCTTCATTCTCTCCATTTCCTTCCAGTTTCTATGTAATAATTCAATGTATGTGTTAGGCAGTGCCTCGTGCGGACTCATCGTGCTCAGCGCCCAAGATGACACGGCCTAGGCTTGGCTCGGCGGGCTGGCGTGTCGTCGTACCCGTGATTGGCCCAAGCAGCACTTACTCGTCTTGACCTATGCTCGAACGTGAGAAACCTATGTCTGCGTTATGATATATGGTTGGAAGGGAATGATCCACATCCGAACTTAGGTGTGAGCGTGGATCTCCAACGCTCGGGTCTAGGCCAGAATATAAAAGATTCATGTATGGGCTAGGTTGGAGGTAGATCTCTTATGACTTGAGCTAGGCTGAGATGTGGATGATTCAAGTTCGAAGCTAGATTTCAATTTTATTATTTCCAACTACTCTAACGTGAATAAGGAGACCGCAAAAGAAGGACAAATCTTGATGCCATGTCCATTCTGATGTTTCCTACTCCGTATTACACTTTGTCATTCACATGAATTTGACGATTTGGAGATAGTATAGTATGCTCAGTACATATTTAACGATAACAAATGGCGATTAAAATACTAGCAAGTTTTGAGTTTAGGTTATGGGACCACCTCCTAATCAATATTTGTTGTAATATCCTCTTGTTAATAACTTATTTAGATTCCATTTAATTTATTCTAATTTAGATAAATTCTATGTGATAAATTTAATAAAGCACCCTCAAATAGCATCATAAGTCACAACATCCATTAAATTAAACAAATGTATACCTTCATAACTCCATAAGCCATAAATATTGATTAGATTAAATACTAATCATGCGCGCATGATATCATACACATAAGCCATCATAGGAATATTCATACTCGATACTATCTCTGCCATATCCGTCACAATATTATAATAGATAATGTATTATGAATAGTACTTTGTTCGTATCTAAATATTATGTAACACTACAACTAAAATAGACAATACGCGCCTGAGGCACGACGTCTGCCCCGCCCAACATGACACATGGCCTCACGAGAAAGGTGAGGTGTCGCAGGTGCAGTACAACCCAACGAGATCGAAGCAGAAACAACTAAAAAACGGATAAAAGCACGTGCAAATGACGTCCGACACGACCGCACGGTTAAAGAAGTGAAAAAAAAGCAAAAAAAGGATAAATATTCGAAGACAGGCACGACCAATGCAACCTAGTCTAGACCATGGGTCGTGTAGGATTTACCACGACAGGTAAATGACGCTCAAGCACGACCAGTAAATCCATTGAGTCGGGTGTGGGCCGTGTCATTTATGGCATTGGGCACGACGAGCCAACAAAACAAAACCGGACACGTCGTATTGCCAACTCTAAATACGACAGATAACCGAAGACATCTTGACCCATTGGTTAAGACTAGGTACTACTCCCCCCGTTACAAAATATAGCTAGTTTTAGCCATTTGCACATTTATTAAGGAAAACACTTTAAGTGATATTAATTTGCTTTGGAAATTGAAAAATACTTCTACTAATCAATGAAAAAAGAGAAAATGCACAGAAAAACGCAAAACAACTTATATTAAATAAATTTTTTTCACCCAAAACTACCTATATTTTATAACGGAGGGAGTACAAAATTGTTAGGTCTCAGGTTCGAATCTCTTCCCCAAACACGACAGATAAACCGTCACGATTAATATTTATACAATACCGGAGTATTGTACTCGTATTGACGAACACGAAAACTAAAATACGCCACCAACACTACTAATAGTCGTACACTCCATTTCTGACTCGTTCGAATCTCACTGCTTCTTTCTCTCACTAGCTTTTCCAGGTTTCCTTCTTTCTCTCTCATCGCTTCTTCTTCTTCTTCTTCTTCTTCTTCCCAATTCGTCCAGTTTCTGATCAAATCAATCATAATCATTCGTGATTGCATACTATTCCTTGATTTTTCGCTGAATTTCTTGATCTATGTCCTTTAATTTCGTTCATGTAATTTGATGAACGAATTTAGGTTTTGAAATCATAATCGTAGAATGTGTTTATGTTAACGTGATTAGGTGTGATTAAATTTGCTGTTGATTTGTGTTTTTATGCTGTGTAGATTGAATAATGTCGTTCTTCAGAGGAATTTCCGCTTTAGCAAAGCTGCGCTCTCGAGCTGTAAGTTTTCGGTTTTTGATTGAGTTACGGTTTGTTGAATTTTACGGTCGGTATCGATTTGGTTATGATTTGAGAGCTAATTTGTGTATATAGATGCGGAGGATTAATTGATTTATTGATTGATTGATTGATTGATTTCTGTTGATGTTTCGTCTGAAATGATTGCATTTTACGCCCCTCCGACTCTATAGATTCTGTATGTTTTCTTAAATTACTCATTACAAATGAATAAACATGTAAAGAATCGGTTGAGTCGGAGGGAGTATCAGTGATTTGGTGTAGATTAATCTAAATTAATGATCATGTATGAAGAGTAATTTGTAGTGATCGAGACAAATAAATGAATAAAAAACGGTGTAAAGAAGGTGAAGTAGGCATGATATTTGGATACTTTAGTTTTGTGTAGCATTGAGGATTATGCATACCGTAAAATTGCTTTGTGAATTGCGTAGAACGAAGAAAGTATGTTGCGGTTACTGTACTAGATCGATGTTTTGTTGAATTTCGAATTCAATGCTTTGGTGATGAATTATGAGCTAATTTATGTATGTAGTAGATGCAGAGAATAGATCGTTTTTGTTGATGTAGCCGTTTTTTTTTCATTGTCGAAAATAATTGCATTTTATCAGCAAGGTGTGTGAGTTGATTTACTATCATGTATGTAAGAAAAAAATATGTAGTGATTAAGATAAATAAATGAGAAGATACGGTATAAATTTCTCGATGAAGCCTTCTCTAGCGAATAAGATGAAGTAAGCAAAAAGTGTTTTGCTCGTGAATTGCATCGAACGACAAAAAAAAAATGTTTTAGCTGCGTAATATGATGGAATGAAGCAAACCGGTTCATCGTCTGTCATCTGAATTGTTTGTAATTCACAGGGTCAGCAATCATCTCTAAGCAATTCGGTGAGATGGATCCAGTTGCAAAGTAGCTCAAACCTTGTAATATTTCACTTTCTTCATCCTTGCTATCATTGCATATTCCGTATTTGATTGCTTCGTTTACCATGTTTTATGTTTATATATTTTTGTTTTCTTTTTGTATCATTTATAGGACCTTCGTTCAGAGTTGCAAGAAATGATTCCCGAGCAGCAGGTGATTGTGATTATCCAGCATCCATTTTCAACTGAAAATTATTTGACAAGCACACATATTTTTAAGACTATTGATTCATATTTGCCTCATCGCTCTTTTTCTGGCCGTCTTTGTCCCTGTAGGAACGGTTGAAGAAGTTAAAGAAAGAACACGGAAGTGTTCAACTTGGGAACATTAATGTCGACATGGTATCCGCCTGTCTTTGCATCTGAACTCTATTTTGAGAGTGCTATTCAACACGGTTCTCCTAATTTGCTGTTCAATAAACTAGGTACTTGGTGGAATGAGAGGAATGACGGGTTTGCTGTGGGAAACTTCTTTACTTGACCCGGAAGAGGTATACTACTTCTCTCGAACAGTAAATAATTGAAAAATGGTTTAATAGCATTTATTATTTATTTTTTTGCAATACTGATGATGTCACCGATGTTTATGTTCAGGGTATTCGGTTCAGGGGTATGTCTATCCCCGAGTGTCAGAAGCTCTTACCCGCTGCCAAGCCAGGTGGGGAGCCATTGCCCGAAGGTCTTCTTTGGCTACTTTTGACGGGGAAAGTAAGCAGCTCTTTACTAGCTCTTTGTAATTTGTCCATTTCAATATATTCACAAAAACTTCTGCAATTATGTTATTTATGCTCTTTATGTTGGGATTTAATCATGTAGGTACCCAGCAAAGCGCAAGTTGATGCATTATCCGCAGATTTACGTAGCCGTGCTTCTGTCCCAGGTGCTTGGTTTACTTAACCTTAACATGTGGATGCAAATCTCGTCCATTTTTCATCTATTGCTATTAAATGTCCTGTATATCTCTTTTTGCTTTTCAGTTTCCTACTTTTTTATGCTTGGTTACATTTACGACTTCTGACTTCACTTTCTCAAGAAGTATATCTGATCCTTGACTTCACTTCCTCGTACTTTTTTAGCAATCATCTTTCTTTCTCTTGGGATAAATATAGATGTTCTTTTTTGAATAGAAAACTATTATCAGTTAATTATCGACGTTTAATTTGCCAATGCAGACCATGTCTACAGAACTATTGATGCTCTACCTGTGACTGCTCATCCAATGACTCAGTTTGCTACTGGTGTCATGGCCCTTCAGGTGATTAATAGGTGCTATGTCTCTGTTGTTGAATCTAATCTTGGAGGTCCGTGTAGCTAATTGTAACGATTGCAATTCTTTTTTCAGGTTCAAAGTGAATTTCAGAAAGCATATGAGAAAGGAATCCATAAATCCAAGTCAGTATCTCGTGCTGATGATATTTTGTTTTCTCACTGTTAGTTAAAGTTAGTTCTGACTTCTGTTCGACTCATACATTCAGGTTTTGGGAGCCAACATACGAGGACTGCCTTAGTCTGATTGCAAAACTTCCTGTAGTTGCTGCTTATGTTTATCGAAGGTTAGCAAACATTTCTGTTTATCGTCATGTAATTGATTGAATTATAGTAGAGACATGTACATTTTGGTGGTGTTACTGTTGGTGTTGACCATATCATTCATTGTCCGTACCTGGGCTACCGCTTAATTACTTAAATGCCTGGGGGCCCATCTGCTTGAATTGTTTGTCAGGATGTGTCTCCAACATTTATTGCTCGTCACCAACGATATCATGCATCGAGGGTGTATAATTAGCATACGCCTGCTAGCTAGAAAATGTACGGGTGATCTGTAAAGCATTTTTCCTACGTTTGAAATTTGATACATTCGCTTTCCGTGGTCTAACCAGTCACCATAAAGCTACTTAAAATCAAAACATTCATTTATACGAACATTCAGTTACCTCCTGTTTTGCTAGATGAGTATATTCCGAATCCCAAGTAGTGGGATTTGTGTACCCTATCTTGAGTCCTTGACATTATATGAACGTAGCAGTCTAGCTAACGTGGCTTGCATGTACCGTGAATGTCAGTTTCATCATTGTAGAGTTAATTGATTTGATCATTCACCTCGAATCTTAATATTTTTATTTCTTTATGAAGGATGTATAAGAACGGTCAAACAATACCATCAGACGACTCCCTCGACTATGGTGCTAATTTTGCACGCATGCTGGGTTTTGATAGCCCTGAGATGTATGAGCTCATGCGACTTTACATCACAATTCATACGTAAGCATCAGTCTATCCTTTTTTTTATTTACCCCCCTAAAATTTTACTATAATCGAAGTTAAATTACTTTTTTTTACTTAATCCTTTGCAGTGATCACGAGGGTGGAAATGTCAGTGCACACACAGGCCATTTGGTAAAGTGTCTTAAAAACCTTTGTTTGCCCTTATCTTGCTTTTGACATAGTCTGTAATCTCAAGCGTCGAAAATTGAAGCAAATATCAATCATTTCGTTAATATGCTAAGCTGATAATTCCTGACCACAATGCAGGTGGGTAGTGCACTTTCAGACCCTTACCTCTCTTTTGCAGCTGCGTTGAATGGTTTGGCCGGCCCACTTCACGGATTAGCTAACCAGGTATCACCTCAAGAGCTAATGTTCAATGAAAATCAAATTCCGACATTGATTTTCGAGTTTGTATTGTGACTTTGTGTCCTATGCATAGCTTCTTCTGTTCCATTCTCATAGTCACTAATGCTCATGATACTCGCATTACTGTGTCAGGAAGTTCTGTTATGGATCAAGTCAGTTGTTGACGAATGTGGAGAGAACATCACTACTGACCAATTGAAAGATTATGTCTGGAAGACACTGAACAGTGGCAAGGTGAATTTAATTTAATTTAATTTAATTTAATTTCTTTTACCATTCATTGACGGTTTTGATGATGATTCAAGTTGACCGATCCCGTATCAATTGGAAATTTAGTTGCTGTATGCCTTTTTTCTACTTCCTCCATTGACAGAGCTCTCTTATTCTTTTTGATAAATCAATAGGTTGTTCCTGGATTTGGCCACGGAGTTCTACGTAAGACAGATCCTAGGTACACGTGCCAGAGAGAATTCGCATTGAAGCATCTACCTGCCGACCCACTTTTCCAACTGGTATGTAACGAGACCTCTTCCCGTGGAAGGAAATAATATAAATGTTTTATACTCCGTATCTGTTTCTCAGCCAACCTTTGCTTCTGCAGGTGTCAAAGCTCTACGAGGTGGTGCCTCCCATTCTTTTAGAACTCGGAAAGGTGAATCTATCTCTCCTTTTCCCATAACAGTACACAGGATTAATTTCGCGCATTATTCCTGAATCATGATTGTTGCAACGGTTGTGCCATCAAAGAATAACATGGTTGACTGTATTTGAATCTGATCTCCAATCTGATTTTTTTTTTTTTTACAAATCTTTGAACTGCACTAATGACCTATAATCTCATTATGACCAACAATTTCCATTAGCATAGGGCCAAATCAATATATTTACTTATTTAGGCCGTGTTCTTTCCCGCTTATTCCTGGCCTTCACTTAGTTCATAATTCAATTCAGATCACTTCAGTTCAGCCACTTTGACCCGAAAAGAACACATCAAACGAGTCAGTTAAATCTTAGTTGCCGGTTTTGTTGTTGTTTATCACAGAACTGAACCACGGTCATCTTGACATTATTTTGGGGTTGATTGCAGGTTAAGAACCCATGGCCAAATGTTGACGCCCACAGCGGAGTTTTGCTGAACTATTACGGTTTAAAAGAAGCCAGGTCCGATTCTCTTTTCACTCCATATTTTTTTCAATCACATTCATTTCACAAGAGTTAATGGAAGAATTACATTCACGAGTTCACGTCCCTGCAGATATTACACTGTTCTGTTCGGAGTTTCAAGGAGCATTGGAATTTGCTCTCAGGTACACGGCTTAACTTTTTTTCTTCACTAATTATAAAGGAAGACGGTCTCACTCTCACGCATATTAACAGCTTATATGGGACCGAGCTCTGGGATTACCATTGGAGCGACCCAAGAGTGTGACAATGGAATGGCTTGAGAAGCACTGTCAGAAAGCCGCCTCATAATTTTGGTTATCACACGATGATACGATTTAGGAAGAAAGATTGCGTGTAGAAAGTTTTTCTCATTATTTTGGGGGTGATCCTCTTATTTTCAATAATCGCGTTATGGACTGAGACGCTATGAGAATTGGTAAGCTAGGACGAGGTTTCGAGCCGTTTTTTTTTTTGTAGATTTTCCGGTGAGTTGGTTTGAGTTTTCTTTTCAAATTCGGCTTTTCTGTAAGAAGTTACATTATGTAAACTTCGGATTTAATTTAATAAATTTGAAACATGGGACGGTTTTGATTTTGATAGAGATCGATAAAAGATTGGATGAAATTCAAGTTGAAAGACGACAACAAAATTGGTAAAAAAAAAATACTCGTATATGGTAGCAAAATATAACAAATGTATTTCATAAGGTAATAATCGAGTACAAGTATTTGTTTTTTAAGACCGTGATTTTAAAAATTGATTATACATCTATATTACATATAGGTCCATATTGATGAATTGAAATATACAAAGTATATATAATAATAATAATATAATACGTACTAGAAATATATAAATTGATTGATCATTTGTTATACGGAAGTATGTTCAAAGTTCAAACATCTTGAATAGAATTTCCCAAGAACTTGAAATCTTCCAATTGCTTGAAATTCAACCATGGCTTCACCCAAATCTTGGCTTCATAAAACCCGACTTCATCGTTGTTACCTCCATTCACTGCCTCCATGGTTATATAATACGTGGTGCCCGCAACTACTTGCTCCTTCACCTTCACCACCTTCTTCAACTCTAACATCGAGTTCTGCATGCAACGATTTTCCGTTATTTTAGTTGGTAAAGTTATGTAAATATGATACTCGACTGATTTAATAATTAGTCGAGATAGCTAATTATCAAGTTCAATTCGACATTTCTTTAATAAAGTCTAAGTGGGTACTCTTGAGTAATTACGAAATTTGAAATAAAGTTAACCCTGTCTAAATCTGTACACGATTATACCAGTCTTGACACACGTACACCATCATGCATGAGCCAACTCTTGTACTCGTACGAGATTAGTTAATAAACTTGAACTTGAACCTTAGCAACACCTGACTTAGACAGACTTGACTCGACTCGTTCACATCCCTACTGTAAAGTATAAACATATTTACCTCCTTGGTGTTATGTTGATCGATTGCAAACTTGGCAAGATCAAGGATCTCCAAGGTGTTTTGAGACCCACTTTCGTCTATGATTCCTCCTAAAAAAATATCAGCCATTTCTTCTTTTCCTTAATTAATCACACAATCTCTCTTTGTTTTTTGCGTTGATTTTGATTGTTTTTCAACTTTCTATGGGATAAACTAGTATTTGGTACGTGCTTTTATAGACATGCATCACGCATGAGGTTGTGCCGTCGTTGTGGTTTTGTTTCGTAAACAACGTATTTGGAAAAAATGAGCAGATTTTGACCTAAACAGATCGAGTTTTTGTGTTTATTTAGTAAACGATATATTCTGATTGCATATTAGACAGAATTTAATGTTTTTGAATATCTGTCTACTAGCATATTGAAACAATCTAATTATCATATAATCTACTCGTTTCGTATTTAAGACGGATATATTTGTATTAGATACGGTAAGAGTTTGTGATGGGGAAGTAACTAGTAAGAATAATTCAAGTCGTATTCGGCGAATCGTTATTTGCGGATAGAAGTGGAAAACGATGGTTTATAATCGTGTGATTAAAGATTTACTACGTAATTGACATTTGATAAGTCTTTAAAGTGTCCGGCAAATTAACTAACGTATTAATATGCATTGGCCGACTAATCACGTTCAATAAACACAAAATCTTAATTAATTTAGAACATTTTATAATACTACTTGTATACGTTATACGGTGTTGATCGAATATGCACTCAGTTTTATGAGTAACACCACTCACGAGTCACGACATTAGAAACATTTTTTCAGAATCACAGAAACGTGTTTTACGACTCACATAATAATCTATTCATTCTGCTTTTGTATTTATCGATATTTTTTAATCAGTCTGTCTAGAGACATTAGTATTTGGAATCGAATTAGATGAGATGAGAATGAGATTGAAAGTTGAACGTATTTTTATATTGTACTCTCTCTATTCAAATCCACTTGTCTCATTTCCTTTTGGCACATTTGCTGAGACGTGTTTTACACTATCGATATCTTTCATTTTACATTAGCAAAAATTATAAAAATTTGATATTCTTAATGTGCTCATAAAGACGAATCAAACAAAATCCCACGTAACTATATTCTAACTTATAAATTGTCGAGAATATCGAAGATTTTCTTCAAGTGTGAATAGTGTCAAAAAATGAAATGAGACAAGTAGATTTGACGAAGTGGGTAGCAAAAAGAGGTGGATGAGTTGAGTCAAGGTCGTATGTAAAACGTAAGAAGAAATAAGGTGAGTTGTAAATTTGGATACAGAAACAATGGGTTCAAAGTTATGGGCCAAGTGGATGGATATAGTGGGCATTACATACTACTTTACTTATTACATAGTGGGCATTACAAAGTTAATGGATCAAATGGGTTGGTTGTAATTACTTCACGTTCTTTTGGACTGAAGTAAGTTGAACTTCGTAGAACTGGAGTGAAAACTTGAAATAGCTGAGATAAGATAAACTTTTCTAACTAAACTAAGGTGAACTGAACGGAAGTGAGTCGAGAAGAAGTTGAAAATAACACGGTTTTAACTTAAGTAATTGAGTGATACAATCGATACAAAGAATGAAAATGATTGTGTTTGTGGAGAGCAGTGGAGTCAGAATTTGTAGTTACGAAAACCGAATGAGTAATTCCATTCTATAAAGTATAAACTTGAGAAATTTAAAAAATTACTCGTATGTAACTAAAATCTTCGAAATTTTCATGATGGGGTTTGACAAACGAGTCAATCAGATTAGGTCTGTATGAGTCAAGCTCGAACCTTCATTTTTTGACCTCAAATCGTACCCACGAAACAAACCCAAACGTAAACGAGTTTGAAAGAAAATAATCCAAATTAAAAGTCGATATTTATCTCGAGTCATCAAGCAAAATTATACTCCCTCCGTCCCACTAAGATTGTCTCGTATTCCTTTTTGGGTAGGTTCTTAAATATTGTTCCATTTCTCAAGTTTCCTTTTTAGTCTATCTTTTTTTACAACTTTGTCTCTACTAAGACAAAATATTTACCATTTTGTCATTCCATTAACCCACACCACCTCACACGTCAACCTATAAAGTAGTCATAATTGCCTATATACCTCATCATTACACAATTTTCTTAATTATTGTGCAAAAGTAAATGAGACAATCATTTTGGAACGGAGGGAGTATGAACTTTTAGCCCGTTGGCTGATCTTATAGTATAAAACCATTTTATAATCGAAAATACGATATCCATATCCATATCCATATCCATATTCATATTCATATCCATATCCATATTATCGATATCCATATCCCTATCCATATCCATATCCTAAACCGAACCTAATTACTCAAAGCCCAATAAGTAACTCAATAGCCCAAGAATCATATAAAAAAAAAGTTTCGAGAACTTTTCAAAATTTAAAATTCAGAAATCAGACATTCTGGAAAGAGAGAAAGAATCGAAGCAATAGAAGAAGAACAACAATGGCGACGCCAAGAGTGGACATGAAAGGATACTACAAGCAACAGAAGAAAGGCAGTTCCGGTATTTCCAAGGGAAAAGGAGGCGTAACCAAGAAAACTCCTCCTTCTTCTCGCTCCGCTTCTGTACGATCCGACGTCGTTCAACCTCCTGCTCTTCTCTCCCGCCATGGCTCCCTTGACCTTCAACGTATACTTTCTAATCCTCTTTTTTGAATTTTTGTTGTGATTTATGTTGTGTTTGATTGTTTTGTTGGAGCGGTGGATCGGTGAGGTGATGTTAGGGTTTTTGATTGATTTTAGGAGTAGTTGATTGTTAATTGATTATTGATATCACTGTGTGAAAGATTGCGAGCCAATTTACGGAGATTGCGGAAATCAAACAGTTCAATTTGAGTTGAATATGCAGTATTTGATTGATTAGGAAAGAATGTTAGGGTTTGAATGGTGTTTTGATTGATTTGAGAGTAGTTAGTAGTTAGTAGTTAAACAACGAATTTATGAGGATTTTGTTATGATTTATGCCGTGTTTGATTGTTTTTGTTGATTGGCGAGGCGATTTTAGGGTTTTTGATTGATTTTAGTAGTTGATTGTTAATTGATTATTAATGTCACTGTGTGAATGATTGCGAGCCAATTTACGGAGATTGTGGGAATCAAACAATTTAATTTGAGTTGAATATGCAGTATTTGGTTGATTAGGAAAGGATGTTAGGGTTTGAATCGTGTTTTGATTGATTTGAGAGTAGTTAGCAGTATATTCGTTGTTATGAGGATTTTGTTATGATTTATGCTGTGTTTGATTGTTTTGTTGTTCAGCGAGGCGATTTTAGGGTTTCTGATTGATTTTAGGAGCAATTTGTGAAAGATTATGAGCAAAGTTAACGAGATTGCGGAAATTGAGTAATTGTATTCAATTTGACTTAAATTATGAGTAGTATTTGACTGTTTAGGAAAGAATGTTAGGGTTTGAATGGTGTTTCGATAGATTTGAGAGTAGGTAGTAGTTCAATGACACTAAATGTAGTGCTCGTATTCGTTGTTTTATGATGATTATGGTGTGATGATTTACGTTGTTGTTTGATTGTTCTGTTGAAGCAGTGGATCGGTGAGGTAATGTTGGGGTTTTTGATTGATACTTGGAGTACTTGATTGTAAAGTGACATCATTTGTGAAATCGTTACAATTGTTTGTTTGTGATCAAAATCATGAAGGTTTCAGAAATTCAAGTAATTGTTTCATGAATTTTTTATGTTCAATTTGACTTAATTATGTAGTATTTGATTGATTAGGAACGAATGTTAGGGTTTGGCTGGTGTTTTGATTGATTTTTACAGAAGTTATAGTTAAAATGATACAGTACTAATTGTTATTGAAATCGCTTGTATGCTTGTTTACGAGTGAAACTTTAGTAATTTGGGGAACTTCGTGGTTGATTTGTTGTGGTGCTGTATACTGAGATGAAATTAGGGTTCTTATCTTAATTCATTGAAATTGATTCGTTCCGGTTTCTCGATCAGTTTTGAGCTTATGAGATGGTGAATGTCGTGATTAAGTTTGATTCATTATTGTAAAATGGTCGAAACTTACGTGATTACTAGATTAGCAGCGAAATTTACGTTAATGAATGATGCGGTTTTACTTAAGGTTGTTAAGTTTCGTGGTGGTGTATGCCGAGATGAAATTAGGGTTCTTAACATATTGAAATTGTTACCCTATCCCAATCAACTCTGAACTTCATTGCTGGTCCAATATCGTAAAAAGTGTTTGATTTTTAATTGGTAAATATGTTGAAAACTCTCATGAATGTTGTTTAACTTGAATGTTCTGTACATACTGTGATATACTGAGATGAAATTAGGGTTCTTAATTCGTTGAAATTGTTTCAGTTTCTTAATTGTGTTAGTCAATTAGCACCGAGTTTTTAGTGTGTCGACTTGTTACAGATTGTTTGATGCTCATATAATAACACGGAACCGTTGTATTGAAGTTTACTCTGTATTTGGTGTCTTTTGCTTTTGACAGAGGATTATGATGCAAACGAGGAAGCATTGAGGCAATTTGACTTAAACATGGCTTATGGACCGTGCATTGGCATACCTCGACTCAATCGATGGAATCGTGCAAAGAAATTGGGAATGAACCCTCCAAAAGAGCTCGAAGATATGCTGAAATCCGGCAAAGTTCAGACTGAGAGCCTCTGGGATGGTCGCGTTTAGACACTCCAGAAAATCAAAAGTCTAGACTGATGCCCGAATTTTCATTTTCTTGCTTTCGTTACTTATGTTAGTTGTTTTATCACTTCCTCGGTGATATTTTCAAGAACGATTCAGTAGATTATCTATCTGTCTACTGACTTCAATCTGTCGTGCTTGTAATGTTAAATAGTTGCTCTGGAAACTGAAGTTAATGTTAAACCGAAGTTTTCCCGTGTTGAATTTCTTATTTCTCGATCTCTGTGATTTTCGCATTGCAATACAAGGAAACGACACAAAACCAACCATTTTCAAAGAAGGAAATAGAACAATCAAAGACGACTGAACGAGTTCATTATCCGGGCTACAACAAGAATTGGAATCCAAAAATCATGTCCTAAAAAAACCCGTCTTTCTGCCCATCTTCAGGAAACTCGAAACATCCCAGGGCTATATCATTGAAGATGTTGTTCAATGAAAAACCGTTCGTTGGATCAATCATGTAAGACCCCGTATCAAACACCTCTTCGGGTGACTGCATCGTTGGGCCGAACACGCTCTGAGTGTGCTCGGCCTTAGGATGCCCAACCATAAAACCCGGGCTTGAACCCATCAACATTGGCGACGGGAGAACCGGTTCATTTATCATCATGTTGATGAACGGGTTGTTGTTCTGCACTTGTGTCGGGCACCCAATTGACGGGGGGTTCATCATAACCCGTCTATCATTATTGTTAAACCCGAAATTATAGCTCGGACCAAACGACCACGTTTGGGTCGAGATATTACTACCACCCATCACCGAGGACTCGGTAGGATGATGATGATTGTGGCTCATCACCGGGTTATTAGGCTGTTTCGGTCCCTTTTTGGTGTCGGGTTTTGACTCTTTCTTGAAAGAATTTCGAAACTTTTGTAAGTGACTTCCAATTTGCGCTCGTCTTAGCTCCGGTTCGTCCATCAACTCAAGTATTTTCTTAGGAACTGCCTTCTCGACACCTCCGAGTACTTGAACCGCTTTGATAAACTTCTCTTGACGCTCTCTCGTCCACTTAATCCGCTCCCTTTTCTCCTCGCTTTGATGACCACCTTTCACGGGGTTTTGATCGTCTTCATTATTGACCGAAGGGAATGAGGAGGAGGAGGAGACGAACTTGCTTCGATAAACGTGTTGCCAAATGGTTTGAATAGACTCGAGGCGAACGGGTTTGATAAGGTAATGAACGGCTCCATGAGATAAACCCTTCATGATAATGTCTTTGCTTTCGTGAGAAGAGATCATGATGACCGGGATATTGAGCTCGCGACCGGCTTCTACCAGCTTAAACCCTTCCATTTCGTTCATGTAAACATTTGTCAAAATGATGTCGAAATTTTCGACATTTTGGGTTAGGAGTTGTAGAGCTTCGGTTTTGTTGGTTAATGAAGTAACTACAAGAAATAAAACACTTGATTAGCTAGCTAATTTCATTGAATAGTAGGAGTAGTTATATAAGTATATATGTACATTTCTAATCGAAAAAATAATGATTTTGGAAAATAAATCTATGCTAATATTTTACGGAGTATAAATTTACCTAATACGCCTATTTATTTCTAGTTAAATAATGTTAAAAGTACCCAAATTACTAAAATTCAAATATTTTAACCGATAAATTTTTAAGAATAATGTTTTATGAATAAAACGTACGTGAGTATATAAATCATGGTTAGATAATTTATTACCAAAAAATATTTGAATTTTCGAAGTGTACAAACTATGCATTTAAAAGACGTAATCTAAAGTATATTTAAATTAAGGTTTTTTAGACTTTTGGATACTACTTGAGTCTCAAATCTTAAGTTTTCTTGTAAAAAAAATACTGAGGAGTAAACAAATGAACATGACAGATGAGAGTAAAATTTTCCAAAACAATTTAAACCTATTTTACAAACACAAACACTCACACACATAGCATTGAAACCCTAGCAATGGTATGTAACAAGCTCCAAAATAAACGACTCAACGACTCTAACACGACGTGATCTGAACCCTATGAATTAGGGAACTCTACATACTCAAAAAAATAAAAAATTACAAACAATTTATTAAAAAAGAAGAAACGAGACATAAAAAGAGAGGTACGACTTAGAATTAATAGTACGAACTACGAAGTATATAATTTTCCAAAACACAATTATTATTCCCACACATACCATGGAAACCCTAATAAACGGTTCCAAAATCGACCATTCAACAACTCCAACACGACTCAAACCCTAGAAACTCCAAATTTTACACACTCGATTTTGAAAAAAATGTAAGAAGTCAATTATAATCGAAGAAATTAAATAAATAACAAAACATAAAACGAGAGGTACGATCGACTTAGAATTAATAAAACAAACCTTGATATCGACAATTGTTGAGCAAAGCCGTAAGGAGAGTAAGGCAAACTACACTGTCGTCCACGGCAAGAACTCTCATGCCCTCCGGAAACTCCGAATTATTATTATTATCATTATTAGTTTCGATAATTTCCATTATTATTGTAATTATGATTTGCACAATATTACAATAAAAGCGCAAAAAATTAGGGCATACCTAGTAAAAAATACTTCGATACGAAGAAAATAGTATTACAAACATCGAGAATTCGATGTTCGAGTCTTCGAGACCATGTTTTTATTGTGATTTAGGTTTTTGATTTTATGGATTTTTGATGAATTTAGGGAGAAATTTGATGAAGTTTGTAATAGGGTTTTTAACTCCATATATAAGAGATATTTATATGCACAAAAACTCGTATGAACGGTCTCACAATAAATTTCCTTTTTTTGTACAATATATATAAGGTATATAGGGAGAATTTTTAATTTTTAATGTTTAATGTGGGTTCATTAAGTAATTTTTGTGAACAGAAGTGAATTTATTTATGGAAAACTTTTTTGTTTTGAATTGAATCTTGAGTTTTTATTCAAGGAAACTTATGTTTTTGGATATAATAATAATGTTTTATTTATAGAAAAAGTCGTTTGATTTAATCATTTATCGATTTTTTTTAAGGGCTTTTAATAAACCGTTTGTTAAACTTTTGTTTTGAATCCTAATTAGTTTTATTTATGGAAAACCTTGTTTGATTTAATCATTTATCGATTTTCTTCAAAGGGTATTAATTTATAAACGTGGTTTTAATATTAAGATTTGAAAGATGATTACTTAATTATCGACTTTTGATAAACCGTTTGTGATAAATGACATCTAACATGATGGATGTTGTAATGCATCAAATACATAATTTTGAATTATTGTATTCATTAATTGAAATCAATGTAATAAAATCTAGAGACATTTTTTCACTCTCTCTTTTAATTTAAATACTTTTTAAATTTAAAATTAAATCTCTTTCATTAAATTAATGGTCTATGATTTTTTGCTTCAAGATGCAAGGGAGTCAAGTCAAATTCACACTTAAATAAAAAATCTAGAGTTAATTAGTTCGAGATAAAATCTCTCTTATTCAAAATATCAGATTGGAGGTTCCATTCCTATCCAGCCCGCGACATCGTGCACCCTTTTGAACCAATAAAAAGATGAGTATTGAGTACTCGTATAAGCTTTAAGTTCGGAGATTATATATTAGTACCTTAGTGTTTAGCAAACTAGCACACCTTAATTAAATTAATCGAAGTAATTACAAGCTTACAAGTACTTTTAATTGCCCCTTTTTTCTATCCAAATTTGTACTGTACTATTTAATTTTGATCAAAATTCAGTTTAAATATGATATACGAGTAAAGATTAATAAATCATCGAAATGATTTTAATATGAGTTAGGTAAAGAATGTATAATAGAGTACACTTTTTGAAAAGTTTTTCTAATTCTATTTGTGTCAACTCTAGTGATTAGTGAACTCAAATCAAAAATCAAGATTTGGTGAAACTAAACTTTGTGATTAGAACTAAACTCTTTTGATATAAGGACAAATGAGAGAGGACAATTTGTAGGCCACATTGCTCTAAATGTAGGAAAACAAGAAATGGCACTACATCCAACTTACCTCAACCCCAATATCCCTATCACAATTTGAGGTTCACATGATCCATTTTTGAACCATGGGTAGTCTTTCTTAGGATGGATATATATTTGTTAATCCAATATAAATCGAATACTCTGTAATTAACAAACTTCGGCAATCAAATAGTAAGAGATCTCAACTTCTTATCGATGATCAGCTTATCCATCTTACTATAAGACTTTCTCAAGAACATATGTACAATTGATTCACGAATACTCAATCTTACTAAATTTATATAACCAGATCGAACTCTCATCACAATCCAATAATCCGATGTAGCAATATCATCTTATCTTATGTGATCCAATATAATCGAATACTCCATAACGAACTTCTATACGCACATAGTAGGAGATCTAAACATCTTAATCGAAGATCATCATGTCAATTGTCAATCACGCAATCTTACTATAAAACGCTCTCAATAACATACTCCGTATACAATTGATCAACGAACTCTCAATCTTATTGAATTCACATAACCAGTTTCAAACTCTCATCACAATCCAGCATACCAATCTTATCATCTTTATGTAATCCAATATAATTGAATACTCATTAACAAACATCTATAATCACGTACATATCAAGTGATCTTAACCTCTTAATCATCTTCTCCACCTTACTTATTAAGGTTCTCAAGAACATATGCAATTGATCAACGAATGAACACTCAATTACATAACCAGTTTTTCGAATTCTCATGACAATCCTAACATACCAATCTTATCTTATCTTATAGAGTACTGTATAATCCAATATAATCGAATACTCATTAACGAACTCCTATAATCACATACCGATTGATCTTAACATCTTAATTAATCAATGGATCAACAATCAACACAAACACAATTAGGTCTTTGAACCAATTGAGGCAAATCAAGACCTCTACTCCACTCATGAGTAACACAATCAAAGAAGAACACAATCCCTTGTTTAATCCCTCTTACATTCCTTCCACTTCTCCTCAACAAATCATCTCCACAACCCATCACTTGCACCAACACCACCTTCCCTTCCACTCCCACACACCCAAACTTCACCCTCCCCCCTATCCTCACTTGCCCCGGCACCGGCGGCCCCCTCATCCTGCACCACTCTCCCCCACCCCCGACCCCACCACCACCGCCACCAGCACCGACACTCAAATCCCGTCTCTTGGCATCAAATCGCCAAAAGGATAGCTCCACCGCGTGGCTAGCTAATAGGTAGAGGGACCCTGCGGCCCCACACGCCGCCACCACGCAACCGCCGCCCGGGACCACCCGGCTCCGTAACCACCCACGCGCCACCGTGTCGTATATGTCCATTGAGCTGGCAAACACACGCGCCTCCGAGCTGGTGGCGCGTGTGACGGCGCGTGTGTCACACGCGCCACCGATTTTTAACCCCCCAATGATGTAGAATGTGTTGTCGACGCCGACGCCGATGCAGCCGTACCTCCTGCGCGGCGCGTGGGATACCACGCGCCACTCGTTTGTGTTCGGGTTGAATTCCTCCACGGATGTATCGTAAGTTGACCCACCCGCCACGTAGACTTTACCGTTAACGGAAGCAATCGCGAACCGTTTTCTCGGGATAATCGGTTCGGACCGGGATTTAACCGAACCGGTCCATGGGTCGAAGAGTAAGCAGCTGGACCGGGTTACTATACACACTTTCCTCCCCACCGCTGTCACCCGCGCGTGGGGGATTTCCGGTACAATGTACGACGGAAGATTAAACGGTACGACGTCGTTCCACGGTTTGTCTTTGAAAAGACGAACCGCGGAGAACGAGAACGAAGTCGTATCAGCTAACGAGAATGCGAAGAGAGTCGGGTGGAGTCGGTGGTGTTTGCGACGGAGGAGAGAGAAGGAGTCGGAATCAATAAGGCGGGACCACCGGCGGCAGACGGCGGAGGCTGACGGGAGGGAAGGTAACGGGACACGTGACAAGACCTCGTATAGAACATCGTCAGGGAGGCAATTCACGGACGTGGATGTGAGAAACTTGGGTCTCGGGTTAGGTGGTGGGACGAAGTACTGTGGGGTGTCGGGGGTCGGACAACATGACTTCACGATGCGAGAGAAATGACGGGACTTACAGCCTATTCCCGTCATTTCTCTCGTCCTCATTCTCGCTTTCTCCCTAATAGTAATATTCAGGTCGAGAAAGCGAGAATGATGATGAGAATGAGGATGGTGAGGGTGAAGGGTGAAGGTGAGGGTGTGAATATGTGATATTATTGGGGTGGGAAAAGGGGCATAGGATTCGATGGTTGGATTCTTGGTTGGAACAAATGGAGTAAGTTAAAAGGAATTATATTCAATAATCATTATTAAAAAAAAATCAATAATATTGACTTAAATACCATGCGTACGTACGTATTATTTTCAATTAATTATACTACTCATTATGTCATATTAATTGCAAATAAACTAAAATTAATTTTACTATAGGAGTATAATTACAAATTCCAAGTAAAAATTTACCGTTAATCAAGGTATATTACAGATTTACGGAGTACTCAGGAGTATTTAATTTTAAAATTATCCCGTCATTTTTTACTCCATTGTTCAGTAGTACTCCCTCCGTTACAAAATATAGTTTAAGATATTTGCACACTTATTAAGAAAGTGTATTGAGTGGATATTAAGCTGCTTTGGAAATTGAAAAACCCCTCCTAACCAATTAAAATAGTTTTACTGTATTGAAAAATGTAAAACAATTTATAAAAAATAAAGTCTTCAATCCTCTAACACTACTTATATTTTGTAACAGACGGAGTAGTAGTAAAAGGTTAAGATAATTTCGAGAACCATTTCGGTATCTCGAAATGCAGTAATATAATTCGAGTTAATACAGTATTATATTGTGGGATCTCTTACATGATGGTAATTATTTTAATATTTTTTAGGTATATATTTTAATGCGAGACAATTTTACGATAGATGTACGCAATTTTTTTTAATTTAGTCGAGGTTAATAAGGAGTACCACATATTAGAATTATTAGGTCATAAATACTCAATAAATTCTTTTGTACGTAGTATCTTAATTACGTAACCATAAAAATTGGAGTACGTCTAAATTCACGTGCATGTAAAATTTATAGTAGTACTGTACTGAGTTTTGTTGACTAATGAGGAAAAAGTCCTGATTACATGCACCGAAGCATTTGTCTCTTAATTACTGATTATACGAGTATTTTGATGATTTTAATCGAGACGAAATATTAATTACTACGAGTAATTTCGAAAGTAAATTTGGGGTATAATCTGACAACGCAGGAATGATGAAAGATTCTAAAAGTCAAAAAGTAATTTAAAAAATTTAAAAAATTAAAATTTTGAATGATTTCAACCACTTGAGTTCAGAGGCTAGTGACTTTACTTTGCGTGAAAAAACAGCAAAAGAATATTATTAGTCCTAAAAACACTCGAATTTAAATTATAGCGTAAACCAGTCTCACGTTCATTTCCGTGAAAAAAAAAAAACATTTACCGCATCTTTCTTAAAACCGTTGCAAGAGTGAAATGGATTAATGGATCACAAGTGGTCGTGATCGAACGATGTAGGAAGAACTATGATACATTGAGATTTGAGGCAATAGAAAGGCAAACTAAAAACAAGATGCCTTTTTGATTATGAAATGTGTTGTTTACTTGTGTTACTACTTACTACTACTACTACAGTCTATTATACATGGGATGAACACGGTTTGAGTGTTCGAGGAGGCGTTCATGTTCCCAGAGGTGTTCTGTCGCCCGGACCTGCAAGCATAACCTGCCCATTCCCAACATTCACATGTCACAACTCACAATCGAGCTATAACTCAAATCTTTTTGTGACTAAGGCTCTGATGTTGTTGTATTGAAAAAAAAAACGGGTTTTGGATGATGAAGTTGAAATGCAGACTTACATTACAGTCGAAAGCAAATCTTCTTGCAAGTAAGATAGCAGCATTCCTGTCTCTTCCTGATTCGAATGCTATAGTGAAGCTGGATCCTGGTTTTACTTGCCAGAATAACGCCTGCGCTGCAGCATTTCCGCCACCTCTCACCCCACAAACCTGCAGATTTCAAAATACCTTCAGAATGACAGAACAGCACAAGAAACAGATACAGGCATGGAAATCGTTTGTTTGAAAATCGAGCTCATCACCTGCATTGCAGAGGAATAGAATTCCTTGGCCACTGTTGTCGCTCCTTTACAAAGTTTCATCCGCATCTTTCCCACGTGAAGGACGTGGATCGCTTGTGATTGTTGATCTACTCCGTTCATTTGGGTGACGACTACCTGTAAAATATTTTATAAAAGACAAAAAAAAAAGATTAATTTGGTGTCTGTCTTCACTATTTTCACATCAAGTTTCTCTTCACTCATTTTTCGATTTTCTACATTTTTTTGTTCTATATTTCAAATACTCGAAACATAAGATAGTTATGGACTGATGGTACTAAATTTGATATTGCCGAGTAAACTCACATTGAATTCAGTATCATGTCTACGCACAAGAGCCTCGACATAGCTTCCCAAACCCGGCGCTGTACAGAAAAAAAGAAGTGAATTCACAATCACGATAAAACTATACTCCATTAATATGGCTGAAAACCTAATTAGGGTATGTATGATTGTGTCATGAACAAACATACCCGGGTCAATAGGGCCGGATGTGGACACGTTAAATTTTTTGCCTTCGTGAACAATTTCTGCTTTCAAGAATCGTCCCACATCGAAAGGCTCTGGAGCATACATTGGTTTGGTGGCTCCTACGTTATACAAAGACGTTGCAAAAAATTATAATTTCAACATGAGAAAGTAAAAGTATTGTTTCGTACCAAGACAGTGACAGTAATTTCAACACAAGACGGAAAAAGTAACATTTATTTTTACCTGAGATGGGGTCTCGTTTATCGCTATTAGGTGCTACACGGTACCACTGGATGGAGCATTCGGAGAGATTGGCAGCCTCATCGACAGATTTTTGGACCAATAAACAAGAACCCAATAGTTCTTGGCCGTCTATTTCGTATAAATGAGAGATTTCATCCTCGTTCACTTTAAACATTGCCAACTGCGATCAAAACGAACGAAATTGATGAACCATAAAAAATGCTGCATCCTATTCATAAAAAGATACAGTAAGGAGATAAACAGTGGAGAAGAAGAAATTTCGACACCTCCTTTTGTAAATGAACAGACCGCATGGATTTCTCCATGAGCTGAATTCGTAATCCTCGAAGTTCAAAGTCCATGTCCATAACCTGCAGGAATTTCATTCAAACGATAATCTGGTCGTACACGGTCTATTACAGGCTCATCAAAAGAAGTCGGTAATCTATGTGGTGTATGTATAATCCTCGAAGTTTTTTTAATTGTTGTTTTTAGGAGATTTTACATGAATTATGAAATTGTTGGGAAAAACTCTATTACTAATAAGGTGAAAGAAATAATTAAGAAATATAAAAAAAATAAAAAAAAATCATTTTTTTTCAAAAATGTAGAAAATGTGTAATACATGAAAAAGGGTAAAAACGACAAGTAAAAAGTTAAGGATCGAATACCTTGCTAGGTTGGTGCAACATTTTGATACGTCTAGCCTCTTGAACCTCCTTTATCAATTCGTCGTAATCCTGAAGTTTATATAAATCAATTTAAATTACAAGAAACATGTCTTTGAGTAATAATACAAGCGGTGATTACTGTATAAAGCTAAGTAAATTCTCGGTAATCACTTTGTCAGACCTGTTTTCCTGAAACTTTCGACATTTGTTCATGTTCTTGTATGGCTTGTTCTACACGTTGAACTGCTGCTCTAGCATTCTCGATTTCAGCACGAGCTATAGATCTTTCCTCCTCAACTAGCGTTTTTGCTTCTTCCGACGCCTACTTTCACAGGAAAAACACGTGATTATGAGCACACACACTACTGAAATAATGCTCTTCTAATATGAAGGACAAATATGTTCATCGGCATACCTGCTTTAAAAAATTGGCTAGCCGTTTCACTTCTTCCTTTTCGTGAAGTAACTCGCCTTCCCTTCTTGCTAACTGTACGGCCAAAGCTTCAACCTAGAAAAAAAAAAGGTTAAAATTCGGCATTGAATCATATAGACGATGCACATTGATACATTAATCCGGCTTTTTAAACCTGAAAAAAAAATGGAAAAATTATACTTAACCATAGAAACCGCCGATTCCACATCATCCTTGTTTTTACCAGTAACACGGCCTCTCAAGGCTTCCAAAGAATCTCTAAGCTTCTTTAAAAGCACGTGTTTCTC
Organism: Agrostemma githago; assembly: GCA_958450325.1. Taxonomy (NCBI): domain Eukaryota; kingdom Viridiplantae; phylum Streptophyta; class Magnoliopsida; order Caryophyllales; family Caryophyllaceae; genus Agrostemma; species Agrostemma githago. Next base: position 75,330,804 of record OY288246.1, read on the forward strand.
CAAGGAAGCCGCTTCCTTCAGTTTATCCTGTATATGCACGACGAGCATGTTTAGGTTCACATTGGAGTTCTGTAAAAAGGCTTAAACATTGTTAAAGAAGTTAATGTATGTATATATTGACAAACCTCGACTGATAATTTAGAAGCTGCAGCTAATCCTTTCTCGAATTTGTAAGCAAGATCACGAACTGAAAACCGTTTCTGATGATCCAACAACAATGCAGTTTCCCTAGCAACGATTTCCTTCATCGAAAAAGTCTTCTTCTGATGATCCTTCAACTCCAACAACCGGTCATCGGATCCTAACTTGTAGTTAGGAAACCGACTTGACAAGAATGTCACGTCAGCAGAAACATCCGGCGTATTTCCATTTTGAACCGTTCCAAATTCCCTACTCAACCTCGTCATGTTCTCGTCTCTCTGTCACGAATCCCAATGCTGCATTGCATTGCAAATGCAGTTCATCAAATATCGACAATTTATAACATTCCCAACTAACCGATATCATTAATACCGTAAACACAACAACTTTACTGTTATTGTAAAGACTTATCAACCAAATTCTCATAAAATGTGGGTCAGATTTCACCAAACTCAACTCAATCCCTAAACTAAACCAATAATTATCCACCCAATTTACCCAATTACACTCCCTAATCCAACAAAATCGCGTTAACGGGTATAAAATCAATCATATAGAACAAATTACCAAAAGGATCACAACAAAACATGATTAAATTCATCTGAAATTGAACAATTCCCTCCTCTTCCTTCACAAAATCGAGTAATCGATACAAAATCAATCTTATACACAGCAGAATTACCAAAAGGGTTCACATTTCACAGCAAAAATGGATTAAATCAACAAAAAAATCATGCTAAATAACATCTGAAATCAAAAATCACAATCCCAGATGAAATTTCCAGGATATTACACTGTAAAGCTCCAATTTTTATACTATTTTGAGCAAAAAAACTCAAACCCTAGATCACCCATATAAACTAATGCTACGAACAGTACATATATACAATCAAAACAAAATCAAAGTAAGAAAAGAGGGGAAATTGAACTTACAGATTATGAGAAATGTGGGTTTTTCTGGGGTTTTAGTGGTGAAATTGTATGAATTATATGATGGGATAAGAATCGAGAAATGTGGGATTTGGAAAAGGATTGCGAGAAGAGACAAGGTGTACTATGAAACTATGGAAAATACTTCATTTTTTTTTCTAAAGATTAGTTGAAAAGTTTGGATAAAGTGTTTTTTGCCTATTGTTTTTGTACGACATAATCCCATGTTTAAGGGAACATTAATCAAAATAAAATCGATTTTTCTAATGTATGTTAAAATAATTGAAATAAAATTAATCGAGTTTCCTTTTTTTTTTTTTTATCGAGTTTTGTTTAATAAACTACTTAAATGAATATTCAAGAAGTTTATGAAGTGTTTAATGATATTGTTTAAATATCGTAAATATGAGTTAATATTCTAATTTTTTTGTGGTAATATTATTTCGTATTATAATTTACTCCGAACAATTTTCCCTGAATTGAGTTTGGATTCAGTTTATATTTGGTTTGAATCGGTTTTGCAGAAAATGGTTTTGCAGAAAATTTTCACAACTTATAATCGCGCCACTCTCGAGTCCCAAGACGTGGCAAAACTGACCCGAGTCAACATCCGAACTTAACCCGAATTGACTTGATCTGACCTGGATGTTATCATATAAAACGAATTGATATCCCCAAAAAATTGAAAATAGCAAACCCAAAAAATTGAAAATGACCGAAACTTGAAATAATTCATCCCGATCCGAGGTCAACCTGATTTTATTGACTCGAAATGCTCTGACCCAAATTCGACCTAGTTGATCTTTATAAGTTATGACCCCAATACGATTTGGGCCATAACCTTTTTAGTCCAATAAGTTTATCATTATAGTTGTTGGTCAACCTGTGGGATTGTGGGCTGATTGCTGAATGTTCATAACTACAGGATTCAATAACTTTCAGATTTATCGAAAATGTGTTAGTTTATTGATTACGATTAGGTACCTGGATAATAGGAAAAAAAATCAACTTTTAGATTTAACATTGACTTAGGAAATAAAATTAAATGACGTATAATGTAATTGACGTATCATGTATATATCGAGAATTTATTTTTTAATCTCATTTAGAGTATTTAATAAGGGTTATATTTACTAAAGATGCGACTAAGCACGTCCTTCGATTAAATAAAAAAAATTACTTCGTATATTTATTTATTTACTGTATTTATTTATTGTCCATGGAGAGTAATTACAATGCATCAAATAAAATGCAAATAAACCAACTTTCACTACATCATTTATCAACCCACCAATGAACTTTGATGCAAAATTATGACACAAATTCCAAGATTTTCATTGCCATAATTAATGAGTACGAGGAATATATAATATATTATGACACGAGTAATATGAGTCACATTCACAATAAGTGTGTTTCGTCACTTGTCACACAAATTTGACCAATAACACTAACGTTACCATTTTTTAAGCATAATAAAGTAAATTAAAACATTACAATAAATTAAACAAAAAAATAAAAAAAAATTAACAAGTTTGTTTTAATTTAATTAAACATGAACTAGTATAGATCCCGCGCAATAATGCACGGTAAATTTAGAATTTTATATTTAGTGATTACTCGTAAGTATCTAATCGGACAATCGGTAACCTACTAACCTTAAACACTTTCAATCTGTACATTTTGATTTAAGAAAATAATTTAAATTTTCGAAGATAATTGAGTAATCTCATTTAATGCATTATATTTGTCAATAAGTGCTTAACTTGCTAGCAAGTTCAAGAATATATATATGTTTTTACAAAGCTAATGATAATATTTTATAATTTTTAGCTGATTATTCAATTTAAAGTTTTTTTAATCAGTAAACCAAACGGCTTGAAACAAAATACATCCTTATATGTTCAGATCAGTTACAGATTTTGTTAACAAATTAGAATATACGGAGTAACGTACGTAATATCAAAATATTATTTGATAAAAAGAGTATTTTATTTATATTTTAAAATCAAAATTTGAAAGGATTTTGTATAATTTTAATACTCATATTTTGTTAGATAAAAAGACACATGTCATAAAAATTTTTTTTTAATAGCCCATACATATATAATTATTTTATTTATTAAAGAATTTTGCTTTACTTTGATTTGAATTTTGATAGTATAATTATAGGAATTTAATAGTGTTTATTTATTTCCATATTGATCTGAGGTAATAGTATTTTGGAGGGAAAAAATTTCATGAGGTGTTGACACCTAAGCACTCACTATTCTCTTAGTAGTAAAGAGGATTTATTTCCATATTGATCTGAGGTGATAGTATTTTGGAGGGAAAAAATTTCATGAGGTGTTGACACCTAAGCACTCACTATTCTCTTAGTAGTAAAGAGGATGTGAGGGCAACGGTGACGGTGGTGGTTGTGGTGGTGAGCGGAGTTAGCAGCCGGATAGAATACGTGGGAGGAAAGCAGAACTGGTGGAAACCCGGTGTTAATTATAGTGGATGAGCTTCTCATGTGTCACTTTATGTCGGTGAATGGATTGGTAGTACTCGTGATTTTTTTTTATTTTACGTTTTACCACGTGTGAATTAATTGTGAATAGTTAGATTTTTCTTGTCTTGTTTTGGATTTTATGGTCATACCTCGATTCATGACACGTATAATAACCCGACTTGTAATTTTACTCGACTTGTAGTCTTGTATTGACTTGTGATTTGTGAAACCCGACTCATATTTTACTCAACTCGTATTTCACCAAACCATCTTTGTGCGGTAGAATTGCTAATTATTGTTCCTCCTAAACAATAATAGGCCAATGACAATTAATGGGGGAATGAGAAAATTGCATATTTAGCAATGACAAACTTGTAAATTGCATTAAAAATAAATGGGCAATCTTAGCAAGTAAAAGTTACGCAAATTTCTTAGACCATTCTGTCTCTTTTTATATAAGTTTATAATAATAATAATAATAATAATAATACACTTATCTTGAAGGAATGGTCTCCTACGTTCTCGAGTGAAATGGATAGGGTCGCGTGCGTTCCAATTTGGGTGTTATTCCCTGATTTGAACCCGTTTATGTGGTCAGATACTATGCTTGGAAAGATGGCCAGTAAGATTGGTAAACCTCTTTGTGTTGATCTAGCGACTACAACGAAAGCTAAGCTTTCGTTTGCTCGCATCTTGGTGGAGGCGGATGTATCCAAACCACTTCCGGATACCATTGTAATTTCTACTCCCTACTGTGAGCATTCTGCTCAAAGGGTGCAGTACGAATGGATCTCGTACTACTGTAAGGGTTGTGGTAAGCTTGGGCACACCATTTCTTCTTGTAAAAGGGAAAAGAAGAAAGTGGCAGAGATAATAGTAGAACAAGCAATTGTGACAAAGGAGTCTCATGTTCAGATTGAGGAAAAGAACATTGAAGCTGATTCACAACCTGTTCTGAATGATTTCTCTTCAGTAAAGAAATCCGCTAGAAGAATCACTCCTAGAGCGGTTAGGGAGCCTATTCTTTTGGAGAATGGTTTCCAGATTCTACTGAATGAGCAAGGGGATGGTTTAGAGACTGGTGGAGATCCTGAGATTGGCTTTAATGAGACAATTGAAGTGGCAGAACCGATACCCCCTGATAAGAGTAATGAAAGTGGCTTCATGGAACGTTAGGGGCTTCAATGACCCTCTAAAACACAGTGAAGTTAAAGAATTTTTGAATAAAAATAAGTCTGATATTATGGCAATCCTTGAAACTAGAGTAAAAGGAAATAAGGCTACAAAAATTATTAGAGGGGATTTTTCTAATTGGTCAGTAATTCAGAACTACCATAATCATAAGATCGAATGATAGAATTTGGATTCTTTTTAATCCTTCCACTGTTTCTTTTGTGGTAACTAGTTCCTCTGCGCAGCAGATTACAGGTTTATTGCATCACTATCATACCAATATTAAGTTTCAGCTGAGTATAGTCTATGAGTTGAATGATGGGTCGGGGAGATTGCAACTTTGGAGTGATCTTGAGGCTCTTTCTACTGGAATGTCTTGGTTGGCGCTTGGTGATTACAATATTGTTAGAAACGCTGATGAGAAAATAGGGGCAAAACCTCCTGATTTGCAGGATATGTTAGAGTTCAATCAATGCTTATTGAATTGTAGACTCGATGATATGAATAGTTCAGGTTGCAATCTGACTTGGACGAACAAAAGGGATCCGGATGCTAGAATTTGGTCGAAGTTGGATAGAGCGTTGGTTAACCCTGATTGGTCTCAGAATTTTCCTTCATCTTCTGCCATATTTTGTGAGCAAGGGGTGTCGGATCATTCGCCTATTGTGGTTAATGTTTCTACTGAACTGCTCCCAAAGAAGCGATTCAGCTTCTCAAATTGCTGGCGAGAGCACCCAAATTACTTAGAAATAGTGAAGAGAGCTTGGGATTCTAGAGTAGCAGGGTCACCTATGTATCGTTTATTTTAGAAATTAAAGCAGGTCAGATATGGATTATCTAAGCTTCACTTGGAGAACTTCACAAATCTAACACTGCAAGTTAAAGTAGCGAAGAAAGATCTACTGGACTGTCAGAGGCAGCTTGAAGCTTCCCCTTCTTCTGAACAGTTACAGGTTATGGAGAACTACATCAGACTTAAGAATGCTGAACTAGATAGTAATGCTCAAACAAAAAGCTAAAATTAAACATATTCAAATGGCTGATTGTTCTTCGAAATACTTCTATGCGAAGGTGGCTGAACGACGAAGCCAACAGAACATTGGAGCTATTAAGGATGCAGATGGATTGCTTCGAATTGGCGCGACTGAAGTTTCTAATGCTTTCCAAGATTACTATTTTAGATTGTTGGGTAAATCAGTTCAAACAACAGGTATTATAAATGATGTTACTGTGATACCAGTGGAAGCAAATCTTACTGCTGCTATTACAGTGTCAGATAATAAGAATGCTATATTCAGTATGGATTATAATAGTAGTCCAGGTTTGGACGAATTCTCAACCGGTTTTTTCAAATCTTCTTGGAGTATCGTCAAAAATGACTTCGGTGCAGCTGTCCTTAGCTTCTTTAAAAATGGAAAAATGTCCAAGCAAGCTAACACAACTCTTGTTTCGCTCATTTCGAAGAAGAAGGAGGCAAGTTCAGTGATGGATTTTAGGCCAATATCTTGTTGTGCGGTCCTTTACAAAACAATTGCCAAGATCCTAGCCAATAGATTGAAGGTAATTCTTCCCTCGATTGTGGGAGAGGAGCAGGCTGCTTTTATATCTGGAAGAAATTTGTTTGCAATACTATGCTATCACAAGCTTTGGTGAAAGGTTACAATCGGAAATTCTTAACTCCGTGCTGCCTAATCAAGGTAGATATTCGAAAGGCATTTGACTCTCTTCAATGGTCATTTATCCATCAAATGCTAGTGAGTTTTGGATTTCCAGGCCTGTTCATAAAATGGGTTATGGGTTGCATTCAAAATTCGTGGTATACGTTCAAGATTAATGGGGGTGTCTCAGGATTTTTCCAAGGTTAGAGTGGAATCCGTCAAGAAGATCCTCTCTTCCCTTATATTTTTGTGTTAAGTATGGAGATTCTTTCTCGTCAATTAAGAACCCTCTGTCAAATCCCTCCGGTATCGTATCATCCTAAATGTGGAAGAATGAATCTTACTCATCTGGTCTTCGCGATGATCTTATGATTTTCTTAAGAGGCGACCTGCCTTCAGTTATGGCTTGCAAGCAAATTTTGGACTCGTTTGCACAGATTTCTGGATTGGCTACTAACCTAGACAAAACTAACATTTACTTTGGTGGTGTAGCTCCTCAGGTTCAGCAGTTAATTCTGTCTCGGTCAGGGTTTGTAGTTGGCTAATTCCCATTCCGATATCTAGGGTTACCTCTTACGGATGCCAAACTCAATTTAGATATGTTTGCTCCTCTTTTGCTCAAAATGCAGAACTCCATTCATCACTGGTCCACAAAATTTCTGTCATATGCAGGAAAAGCACAATTGCTCAACTCAGTGATTTTTGGACTCGATAATTTCTGGCGTTCGAGTCTAATGCTTCCAATGGCAGTACTTAAGCGAATTAACAAGATGAGTAAAGATTTCTTTTGGGGAATTGATGATGGAGAGCGTAGATTGGTCTTTCAAAAGTGGAGCAATTTATGTTCTCCTTGGGATGCAGGAGGGATTAATATTAAACATCTTCAGACATGGAATTATGCTCTTCTAACTAAATGGCTATGGTCATTCTCAAGACCTCCTACGAGTATTTGAGGCAAATGGTGTAAGGAGTATATTATGGGGTCTACTTCAATTTGGGACATGAAAGCAAAAGAGTTTCATCCTGCCTGTTTTAAACACTGTTTGAAAGTTCGGGATTTGCTGACTACAAGATTTGGTTCTAATGTAATTGCTCAGGCCTTCGTTCAGAAATGTGTCAAGAATTCTGTCTTCAAGGTCAAGTTGGCTTATGATGCGCTGCGGCAAACACAGAAGCTGCGCTGGAGTCCAGTTCTCTCTTCAACCGTCATAATTTCAAGTCACAAGGTGATTATGTCGTTTTCCATACAGCAGAAACTGAGCACAGTTGAGCAGTACTGCAGGCGAGGCATTGCTGTTGTGAACAGATGCTCTCTATGTGAGAATGCTTCGGAAAATCACACACATCTATTTTTCACCTGCTCTTTCTCTAAGAAGGTTTGGTTGGGAATTCTAAATTGGATACAGTTGAAGATTTCTGAATTTCGATTGCCCAAGATTCTACGATGGATGATGTCTGTCAGAACAAGAAAACATTGGAGAATGATTTGGCTTAGAGTTAGTCTTGGAGCTACTATATACACAATTTGGAAGGAGCGAAACAAGAGAATTTTTGTCGGGAAGAAAGCTGCGGGGGATGAAATTTTAGCACAAATTAAATTTTTGGTTACAACTCGATTCTACAATTATAGAGATAGTCCAAAATTTCATAGAGTTATCGAGGCTATTGAAGCCTAAAGAGATGTAATCCTATAGTGTGGTAGTTTTTTTTGCAAAGCTTGTAATTTCTTTCACGTTGAATGAAATGATATCATCCTTGCAAAAAAAAAAGTGGTCTAATACAACCACATTAAAAATAAAATGAATTACTAATTAAATTAAATAAAAATAAAAATAAAACTTAAATTTGGCTAGGTGGATGCATGGCGGAGTTAGTTGGCGCGGTTGCGCCACTTGTTGAAGGCGACTCCGGCCACCCCTGCAAGAATCCCAGTGATGGCAACCGCTGCCATCACCACTAAGGGGTTAGCTGCCTTCTTGCGACCCCAAGAACTGGAGTCCGTGCTCTTGCCATCAATGGCGATTCCAGAAATTGATTATAGGGGGTGCGGAAAAGTAATTAAGTACTGAAACGTTAGTTACGACATTAATTTAGGATTTTGGAATCGAAATGGAGTTTAAATACCAATAAAATTGAAGCTTATAAAAAGCGCGGCGAACTGTTATGGAGAAAATAAAAAATTTATTCATGTATTCATGTTGAAGGAACCCGATATTATGATATTCTATTTGACTTGAACGTAACGTAGAATAGTATAAAAGAATATTAATCGTACTTAATTAATGCATAAATAATTTTAAATAGAGATATTTCTAAATTTATTGGGAAATAAATAGATTATCTTTAATTAACATAAAGAGGTGCACAAAAAGTATTTAATGATAACTTGGTAAGAGAGTGTATCTCTTACTCCGTAATTTTTAGTGTATTACGCCGTATTATTATTAAATACTCCATATACTATTAAGTTTTCCGTAATATTATATGACTTCGAAAAAACAATATTTTGGGTTATACTTGATGATAAATTTTTTATATCAATTTTTGATTTGTTTTAGGGAAATGGGGCAAGGGAATATTCCTTGTAAAAAACCGCAACTACTTTTTACCGTCGGCGCTTTACTTCTTACCGTCGGCGTTAATTACGTGAAATGACGACTTTGTCCTTACTATTTATTCTCAAAATAATATTACTTTTACATTTTATAGATTATCGATTTAATAAAACTCGATAACAAAACCGTCTTTTTCGATTATCATAATAAACCAAAACCAACTTCCTATATAGTTAATTACGCAAAATGATAAGTTCTCCTTTGCAATTAATTCTCGAAATATTATCACATTTACATTTTATAGAGTATCGGTTTATTAGAACTCGATAATAAAACCGTTTTTTCGATTATTGTTACGCCTCCGATTTTAAACAGTTAATTAGATTAATTAACGACTTAATACAATTTAATAAACGTAATTAACAAATACGAGTAATATGCAAATTAAATCCTAATTAATCTACGATAAGTTGACAATCAAGATTTATCATACAGATCGATACAAATTAAAATAAAAAATCCGAAAATGGGTCAGGTCAAGTGGGTTTTTCGACTCACCTAAGAGTCGTATTATTTTCTCTATAATACTTGAAAGTTTTGAGAAATAGTTTAAGTATAATATAAATCTTCCAATGGTACAAGACATGAAGTATAAGGTGGTGAAATTGGTTACATTGATAACGTTTCATATAAGGGACTCGAAAGCCATTTTTCCGGAATTTTTTTTCTCCTTTAAGATAGTTTTCAACCATTATACTTAACCTATTTATCAAAACTTTCAAGTATTATAGAGAAAATAAAACGACCCTTAGGTGGGTCAAAAAACTACTTGACCTGACCCATTTCCGGATTTTTTTTATTTTAATTTGTATCGATCTGTATAATAAATCTTGATTGTCGACTTATCGTAGATTAATTAGGATTTAATTTGCATATTACTCGTATTTGTTAATTACGTTCATTAAATTGTATTAAGTCGTTAATTAATCTAATTAACTGTTTAAAATCGGAGGCGTAACAATAATAATGGAAAAAACGGTTTCATTATCGAGTTCTAATAAACCGATACTCTATAAAATGTAAATGTGATAATATTTCGAGAATTAATTGCAAAGGAGAACTCGTCATTTTGCGTAATTAATTATATAGGAAGTCGGTTTTGGTTTATTACGATAATAAAAAAAGACGGTTTTGTTATCGAGTTTTATTTAATAAATCGATAATCTATAAAATGTAAAAGTAATATTATTTTGAGAATAAATAGCAAGGATAAAGTCGTCATTTCAAGTAATTAACGTCGACGGTAAAAAGTATTCCAAAAAAAACTTCTTATTTCTCATGGAAATCATTATCTCACCTACTACCTAGGGATGATTTCACCCTAAAAATTACTTATTTTAAGTAGTAAAACAAAACAGAAACTGCAATATGAGCATACATATGCACAGAGAAGAAACATGGTTTGTGAATGGGTGGGTGAAAATAGAAACACTCTGAAACAGTTGAAATAGTAGTTACAACAGTTCTTTTTCATAAGAGGCAAAGAACACCCAATTTTGGACAAGGTTGAATAATTACTGTAGTTTGGTTCATGATGATTGATGATAGTGGAATTTAGTTTCTAATTTTTGAGTTGGTGGTACGTACAATGTTAGTGGGTTCATTAATGATAGTGGAAGTTAGATAACTTTGAATTTGGACGAAATCTTCGGTATATATTACATACACTTAAAACAATCACTCTATTGTCTTTTTAACAACTGTAAGTCATTTTATGATATACGAGTCATATTTAGATGACCAGCAAAATATCTCACATTTTTCAAAAAATTATCCAAAACGGATGAATTTGAAGGTTATTATACTCCTTGCAGACACTATTTTTGCCTCATTAGCTCAATATTTTGTGAGAAGTATTTTAATGAAATTGGGCAAAAAATTGTGTCCGGAGGAAGTAATAAATAAGATAAATAAGAGTACAATATATTTTTGTACTACGATTAATATATTTTTGTACTGCGATTAATGTATTTTTGTACTATGCTTAATAATTTACAAAATTATACTTATCCGTTCCATTCATTAACATTTTTGACATTATTCTTCATCACCTAGTACTACCGTTCCACCTTCCCCGGCCGGGTGCACCGTAGCCATACCACCGAACTGACGGTGGCTATTACTGTGGTCGTGCTCTTTATCATATAATATATAATATGATATAAATTCATTGAGTTAAATTCTAAAAACTAAATATCATAATTGAGTTCATTGAGTTTTCAAGTACAGCAAGTAATTAAATAGGTACTAATTAGTAATAATACTATCCCAATCTACAGAATAAGTAAACCATAGATAAAACTATGATGATGCCCACTCACTCCACCACTGTCGGAGTGAGCCATGGCAGCGTGGACGACAGCGGTGGCGGTGGTCAACTATTTGATAAAAAAAGAAAACCTAGGAAATAGCAAGTGATGTTTGTCTTTATCTAACAAATAGTCTCGAAAATGAGAATGATTTATAATAAAAAAAAGATGGAGTAATACAGTAGAATAAAAATATTAATTATAGTTGGACTATTAGAGGATCCGTTCCAATCATTTGTATACATTTATTTTATGCACGTATGTCGATACTCGTTATCTTTTGTCTATATCTTTAGTTACGTAATAACCATCATAATAACCCAACAAAAAAACTAACCATCATATTCATATATACTCCATGGCTTCACCGGCCGCCGTCGTAATTGTGGCAATCCTGCTGGCATCATTCCCTTGCCTCCCACTCGCCGGTAAAGACCCGGCTGAGAGAGTCCCTCGTCGCCTTTGGAGGGCACCCTCACCCCCACCCCTGCCCCGTACCCCCGCCTTCATCCCTGCCCGTATTAACCCGGGCAACAGAGTCCCACCACGGAGGGCGCCCCGACCCCCGCCCATTGTCTAGGACCCACTAATAATAATAATAATAATAATAATAATAATAATAATAATAATAAAACATCAACTCTTCCTAATTTAATAGCCCAAAAAACTAACCATCATAATCCTAATACATGCTATTGTATAATTCTATTTTCTAATTCTGATACATTACAAAAACTCAATAATTTTGCCTTGTTTGTACAAGAACATGCATGATATTGTAATAGCATGCATGCTATTATAATAGCATACATGCTATTGTAAAATCAGGTGTATAATTCTATTTTCTAATTCTGATACATTACAAAAACTCAGCAATTTTGCCTTGTTTGTACAAGAACATGCATGATATTGTAATAGCATGAATGCTATTATAATAGCATATATGCTATTGTAAAATCAGGTGTATAACTAGGATGATTATTTAATTCATTCATCAAATTTTTTCACCAAATAGCAAGTGTCATGCAAGGAATCAATACAAATATCTACCAATGAGATTTATTTAAGAGTAACTATATCCATCACAAATCGACGACGAGTTAACTATTTGACAGAAAAAAAAAAATCTAGGGAATAGCAAGTGGTGTTTGTCTTTATTTACCAAATTGACTATTATTTGACCCGTCACATGTTTATGACGAATAGTTCTATCACAAATACTGTAAGAATTTTCCTCCCTCAAAAGACACTTTTTGCTTCATCTCTTTGCTTTTGTGTCTTTTTCATTTCTTTTTGTTTCCTTCAATTTTGTCTTACTATCTTAACCTCTTCACTACCACTATATAAGACTATGTTTATTCATTGGCGTTTTCACTAAAGTTTAACCCATATTATATTGTTCTTTATTTACAACCTAACTTATCAAACCCACACTAACTTTCCTACCTTTATTCACACCTCATTTCACCATGATCTTACACATTTATTATGTTTTATTATTTTTCCCATCTAAATTTAAAAATCATTTTATTGAACAATCAATATTTATTTTACGAAGTTAGTTATATTTACGTTAATGGAAAATATTACTTTTTATGAATTTACAATTTTATTATTTTTTAAAAAACATAAAAAAAAAATTATAAAAAACGAGACAAATGTATAAGTAACTAATTACGGTTGTCAAATTACACTATTACTCAACTTAATTAATTCGATCACATAAAGGATACTAGAACTTAAAAGTACATTTAAAACTTAAAAGTACAAATTTTAAAAAAAATTATCCATATTTTGAGTTTTTTGAAGATAAAAGAGTGTAATTAATAAGGGAGAAGATGAACAAAATTTTTTGGAGTAAAAGTAGGTCAAAATTGGTCTCTATTTATAAACCATGAAAAAATATGAATATTGGTGAATTTTTTTATTTTATTTTACAAAGTATATTTTAAAATATATTCATTTCAAAGTTTATAACAAATACAAAAAATAAAACCAATTAGAAAATGTCAAAGTGTAAAGGTGAAATATAAGGTGGAAGAGGTCCTATTTAGACCAAACGTTTAGCAAAACACAAATTCTTGTTTGTGACGTGTCAAATAGATATCAAATAGGGGGAATAAGACAAAAGTGAGGGTGGTGGGACCCAGATAAATAATTGTCTTTATCCCCCAACTTGACTCGTCTTAATATCCGTCGCAAGAGAGACCAACTGTAAACAAAATAAATAGGTTTGGGTCCAAAATTTTTATCATTACTTTTCCTTTTATCTATCTATCTATCTATACTATATAATAAAACAGCAACCAAAGCATGGTTTTTGGCGCCAAAACGCACATTCCTAAATCATCTCACTTTCCATATTAATCTATATAATATAAATATTATAAAATTTATAATAATAATACTATATAATAAAACAGCAACCAAAGCATGGTTTTTGGCCAAAACGCACATTCCTAAATCATCTCACTTTCCATATTAATCTATATAATATAAATATTATAAAATTTATAATAACCATTAATCTAATATAATACTTCGTATTAATCAAAAGTTTCATATTAATAAGATATTTTTGGTATGTACATTTGTTAAAACGTCAAATACACAAGTTTATAATATTTTCATGGTAATATAATTTATCACGGGTTAAAACATTTGAAAACACCACAGATATAAATATGTTGACAAAACAACTTATTATATTAACTGTGATTTAAATTATTTTTATACTAATAATCTAACATAGATTAAACATTGTCAAGAAAGGTTTTTTTTAATAGCTAGGTTAATAGAGATCGGTACTAGAGTAATACGTTTCTGCATAGTGTTTTTTATGTCGCTGTTTATTGACTAAAGTTTTTTCGCTAAGCAATATGTAGATAATTGAAGAATAATTAGGGTTAGGGTTTCGCTCGAGAGTGGAGAAGTTAGCTTAGACTATGTTTATCCACAGACCCATCATTTTTTCTCAGACTCGGCCACCTCAGCTTTCCACTCACTTTTCATACTTCAGACTCAGACTCAGACTCACTACAAAAGTACATTTTATCCACAGACTCATCTCAGACTTTCTCCCCTCACATATCTTATTTTATATTATTTTTTATTCATCTCACCTCAACTTTTTATCTACTTTATTTTATTTTTTTATTTTTTTATTTACATCATCTCACCTCAACTTTCTACGTAACTTATTTTATTTTTTTATTTACCTCAATATCTACGTTTATTTTATAACTCGATTAATTACTCGAATAATTACAATTAAATAATTAATTTTTAAATAAATCTTGTGACATACGAATAAATTTATTTCCAAGTGGTCATTATTAAAAGTGGCGATCGGGCGGGTGGGTCGAGTTCGGGTTGGGTTGTCAATAAACCTGGCAAACAAGTCAACCGGGTCGGGTTTGGGTTAAGTGAGTTTCGCTTTGACTTTGGGTCGGGCCAGATCATTTCGGGTTTGCTATTTTCATCTTTTTAGGGATATCGACTTGTTTTTTATAATAATAGTCTAGTCAATTTCGGGTTTACTCGGGTCAATTCAGGTTACGAGTCCACCTAGAATCTTTAGTTTGGATATCAGATCAGGATCGAGTTGGCTTATTAAGGTTGGGTCATTTCAGGTCGAGTCAATTTTGTCATGTCTAGTTGTCGGGTCTGGGTCGGATCGTTGGTTCGGGTCGGTTTGGTCATGTTCAGGTCGAACTAGGTTTTGTTTGGTTTGGTCGGGAATAACTATCAATTCATTATCCGTTTTTATTACTACGTGCAGTATTATTTATCATTTATTATACGAATTTGCTTTTTATCATATATACAACTATATCATCTAATACAAATTATTTTATAATGAAGTGAAATGAGCTAAAGTAAAATAAGTTGAACTGAACTGAGCTGAGACAAATTGAACTAAAGTAGTCTGAAATACAGAAATAATAATAACAAGTTTACTAGTTACAAAAAAATTACAGTATTAATTATTATTGTAACAACAAATAATAATGTTAATTATTGTATCAAAAATATTAATTATTATAATTATTATATTAATTTTAATTTTAATAAAAATATTATTAATAAAAATATTTTATAATAATAATAATAATATTTATAACAATAGCAATAGTAATAATAGTAATAATAAATAATAATATTAATAATATTAATTATTAATAATATTATAATAATACTAATATTAATATTAATAATCAATATTAATATTTAATAGTAGTAATATTAATAACAATAAAAACAATATTAATTTTTATTATTATATTAATATTAATTTTTATAAAAATGTCATTAGTTTTAATATTTAACAAATAATAATAATTAATAATAATAATAATAATTAATAATAATAATAATAATAATAACTTATTTGAACTGAACTGAACTGAACTAAAATGAACGGAACTGAATGAACGAGTCTGAGGATGAGTCTTTGAAATCCAAGACTCAACTTCAGACTTATCTGAGTCTCAGACCGTCTCAACCACTTTAACCAGGTATGAGTCTCAGACTCAAAGAATCTAAGACTCAGACTTTTGTTCAGACTCAACTTCAGACCTTCTTTAATCTTCCATCCGTCTGGGCCTCAGACTCGTACCAACCACATTATCCAGGTATGAGTCTCAGACTCAACAAATCTGAGTCTCAGACTCTTACTCAGACTCATACTCAGACTCCCTTTAAACTTAGCCTTAGAATGAGGAAACATAAATAGTTGAATAATTTATATTTGATGTTGTATATTACATGTATTACAAATAAATGTAGTTTTTGGAGTAATATCAATGAGATGTTTTGATCAATAATGAGTTTAAATTACTCTCTTCGTTCAAATTTAAAAGGTACGAGCCGTACAAAATTGAACGGTATAAATAAAATAACTATGTAGATTAAAATAATATTAGATGGGTATACCAATAAGAATTTATAAAAAAAAAATATATAAGTTACGAAGATTTTAATGTATATTTCATCTATTGATAGTCTTTTTTTTAGAGACATCTATTGATAGTGTACTTATTAATGAAGAAGTCTTATATCAAATATATGAGATACATGTATATTATGATAAAGGTTACACCTCAAGCATGTATTTTGACATAAATTTTTCATGTGCGTATAATTCAAGTTTATTTTAAACGTATATTTTTTTCCATATGATAAATTATTTTGTTAAAGGTTGATATCCAAATTACCTACCTAAATCTTTTATATATATCCGTGCAAGTGCAACTTTGCATTTGCACGGGTATTAACCTAGTTAGAATAAAAAACCATTCTCTTATTACTCCCTCCGTCCCAATGAATTGCCCCCCCATTCCATATTTTCATGAGTGGTTCCACATGTCACTTTCTCATTGGATCTTTTAACCTTGGTGTCAAAAGAAAATGCAAACAATTAATTGGAACGGAGGGAGTAGAATTTTGTAAACCGCTAACCGGCCCAATTGTGTATCCCTCAAATCGCGCGCGCACTGATCTCCCTCTGATCCCCACAACCCATTCCATATTTTCATGAGTGGTTCCACATGTCACTTTCTCATTGGATCTTTTAACCTTGGTGTCAAAAGAAAATGCAAACAATTAATTGGAACGGAGGGAGTAGAATTTTGTAAACCGCTAACCGGCCCAATTGTGTATCCCTCAAATCGCGCGCGCACTGATCTCCCTCTGATCCCCACAAGCAATTACAGGTGAATTTTTTTCGTTTTCTTTCTTCAATTTCTTCAATCCCAAACCCTAAATTCTTCGATTTCTTTTCGATTTATGAATTTAAGTGTCGAATTCAATAGGTTGTTCGATTTTTCTGCATTATTCATGAATTTTGGATCGATTTCATTGGTAATTTAAAAGCATGAAAAATGGCTCGTAGAAGCAGCAAGTTGATCGTAAATCCACCGCCGATAAAGCTCGTCGAAAAAAAATCGCAACGAAGGTCTATTCTTTCTCTTGATTTCTGCAAAATTTATTTCAATTTTTGAATTCATTTTGATTTTTTTTTTTACGTTTTTATTGGATTTTGTTCAGTTTCTATGGTTTCCATCTCTTCCTTTTGATGTTGTTATTCTCTTGGTGATATTTGAATTTAGGATCTTATTCGATCGCTTTGATTTGATTCAACGACACAATTTGATTTCTGCTTGCTGGACTCGAGAATTTCTTTAAGTTTGATTCTTCACTTTCAAAAGTTTTCGATTGTTCAATGCAAAACTACCTAGATGCCCATTTGATGCTTAAAGGTTGTACTGCTGCAGTATAAAACAGTAATAATGGTTAGTAGTTCATGGTCGGGCAGGATACTGAGAGTTTCATAAGTCCATTATTTTATATCGAAGATGTGTTCAGGTTGGTCTGGTGTTGGTGGAATTGTTGAAATCTCATCTAGATGACTGTATGTTTATGGATGTCTTTGTCTTGCTGTTGCTGTTGCTGTTGCTGTTGCTGTTGGTTTAGAGTGTCTGAGTGTCGTGGTTTCTGCTTGGCATGAGTCGTGCTATGGAATTTGGTGTAGAAATTTGAATCACCAAAAATTTACGGTGTATTAGATGTTTCCCAAGCTTGAGTCAATATTCACTTCTCGTGAATCCAGAAAGATCATTCTTGTTGGGTTGTCTATTGTTTCTTGACGCTATTACTGTTTACTTGGATGGAAGAATTTGGAGGGGAAAGGATAGGAAAAAAATGCATTGTTGGTTTCCAAATAGAGTTGGAGGAATTAAAATTCCTTCCAACATTTAGACAATTTTGGAGGAAAAACTCCTTTCTCGACCCCCTCTCTTTCGTTTTTAATTTCTCCCGAAAGAAAAAGGGTTAATGCGTGAACTTTGAAATTTGTGATTAGTATGGTTGTAGTTGTTAGGATATCGGAGGATGAATTATG
Organism: Agrostemma githago; assembly: GCA_958450325.1. Lineage (NCBI taxonomy): Eukaryota > Viridiplantae > Streptophyta > Magnoliopsida > Caryophyllales > Caryophyllaceae > Agrostemma > Agrostemma githago. The sequence continues at coordinate 75,349,025 of OY288246.1, forward strand.
GTGGCAATAATAATAATAATAATAATATTGAGCATGTTTCGATGATTTTAGCTTATATTCACAGGTCAATAAGTTGATGTGGCTAATAAATGTACTGCAGTACAGGCTAAGTGTTTTGATTCATAAAAAAAAGGTGAACAGTAGGATCTAGCAAGAACAAGCAGGAGTCGATTCCAAGACCCTTTGCACTAGCCAGGGCTGTCAGCAGGAAAAAAATACGGTTCATGTAGTCATTCAAGTGCACAACATCAGCCAAGGTAAGATTCCAGCTTGTATTTATACTTGGATAAGCACATTTCCATCTACGCAGAGATGAAAATGTTGGAACAAATGTGAATGGTTGGTGAACCATGGAAAAAATAACAGATAATTGGTACTTTGAATCTTGCATCATCAATTTATCACAATCCATTTTTGACTACCTTTATCAATTAACCCATGCCAATATGCCATGCTCCCCTTTGATAAATATAGGATACGATATTGGGATTCTCTACTCCCAAATCCCTCCATCCACATCATTACATCAATACATCATTATCACCCTCCCAATTCCTGATCCGATCAACACCACCCTCCTAATAAGCTAGCGAATGATGTTCCATTAGGAAGTAGAATAGGTGTTTATATTCGAATGTTTCAGTATTCATCAAATTGTTTGTGTAGGGGATCCTTGTTTTTGCTTCTGTTATGGCTACACCAGGTCTGCAGATTGTTTGAAGGAATTAGTGTGTTGTGTGCTTATATGTTTGTAATATTGTATAGCCAGTTAATTCTATGTGCCTCTGATGTTATAATAGGAGGCGCACGTAGTCTAAGCTCGCATTATCAACTTGATCTCATTCATATTCTTTCATTTTGACTTGAATGGAGCCGCATTGCATTGCTGGTCATCTCTATCTAATGTTGTAAGATTTATATTTTCATATCTAATGATTGGATTTGCATATATTCTTTTTTTTTTTGCAAGAAGGTTAAACGTTCTTATTCATCCTCAATGGGAGGAAGAAAAGAGCCAAGTGTTCAGCTAGTAGCCATGTAAGCATACAAACCAAACTAACTAGTAGCAATGCTATAAATGAAGCCTATTTAGCAGTTCGGGATGAACAGGTTGCGTTGCCAGAAGTCTTGTGATGACGAGATACTTAATATCCTGAGTCAGCCAATCGACACTCATCTGAGGTCGATCAAAGATACGAGCATTGAATTGCGCTCTCTCCAGATACAATAGATTGCAGTAGTAAACGTACTACAATACCACCTGTGCTTCTAATGTTTCTTGCTTTTTGCCCTTGACAGCCAGTACATCGATCTCACACCCTGCATAGATAGAGCGGTATGAACTTGCATCCAAGTCTGCGAATTCCGCCAAATCTCCTTTGCATAATGACATTTAAAGAAAAGATGGCCATGGGATTCAGAGTCCGGACATTCCTCTTGCTTGTAGATTATCCATCGTTGCCAACTTCACCTGCATTGCTAGGCTAGTTATGAAGGAGTGGCGAGGCAAACTACCCGATCTCCAGATGTCAGACATTCCCCTTATCTGAGGCAAAGGTGCGTAACATCTCATAAGCTCTACTCACAAGGAATTTCCCGCCCTTAACACATGATGATAGCTGCTGTAAGACCATATCAGAAGAGCCAAACCTGGTCAACAGCTCATCCCTTAGAATGTCAATGTGCCTTCAGCTAGATTTTATCGTTTTATAATTTTGGATTAGTTTGTACGAATGTGAATATATAATATTAAGATTCATTGGCATGATATGATGTAACTTAGGAGTTGTACGACTAATGTTAAAGTAATACGGAGTAGTATTTTTTTAAAAAAAATTGTTTAGGTGTCGATTTTTTTTTTTTTCAAGTAGTAGTATTTTTCTATTGTAATTTTTAAATTTTTTTTTTAAATACATCCTAAGAGACCGGGTTTATTCTATAACTGGTCTTAAAGGTAAAGATCAAAGAAACAACTTATGAACAATAAATGGTCTCTTAGAATTATCAAAGAAACCAGTTTTGGGCATTAAGTGGTGTCTTTGCCTTTTTTATTTTTGTCGTGTGCAATGATCAAAGAGACCCGTTTTTTGTGACAATTGGTCTCTTTAATATAAGCAAAGAAATCAGTTTTAATAACCGGTCTCATAGGCTAAGACACTTATGAGATAGAGACCGGTTATAAACCGGTTCCTTAGGCCTATTTTGTACGGAGTATTAGTGTATGTCCATATAGTAACAATCTACGTATTAATTATATTAGTATAACAAAATATCATAAGTACAGGAGAAATTGATAATGTTGTTGATATAGTTTGCTGATAATGTTCAGGAATTTGATAATGATACGGTTTCAGTTTAACTGAAACTCGTCGTCGTTCCCTTACTTGTTGATCTCCTACTCTTAGGTGGAGCTACCTCAATAACAGAAGAAATTGCAACTTCAGTGTGAGAACAGAACAGGTACCTGAAGCATGAGAATCAATATGTATAGCATTTATGGGGCTATCATTGGGGTTAGTTGCAGCAGCAGAGTCATTGGGGTCTCCTCACGTTTTTCCTATAAAAAAAGCGGTTTTCAAAGAAGGCCTCATACAATCCTGACCCAAACTTGTAAATGATCCGTAAATGAGACGACCCTATTCATAGGATTGGTTACATTGGTCCATAACAACAATAATCAAAACACAAACTGTTGCATGTGTTATAAGATCAACTTAGCCCATCATCTAAAATAGGTTAGGTTTGCACTTATGTTTATGCTTATAAAATGTAGGGGTGTTCATCGGTCCAAACTCGGACCGGACTGGTAGGTAATCCGGTCCGATCCGGACGGGTTTGCCGGTACAGATCACTTTTTGAACACCCCTAATACAATGTGAGTGAAAGATTCAGTCCTATTTAGACAACTTAATACGTCGAACTTTGACCATTCATTTTATGGCTCAACTCTGTCCCCAAATGACCAGTCTTATGTTATAAGATCATTATCTAAAATATGTTAGGTTTACAGTGATACAAATATACAATGTAAGTGACAAGCTCATATTTAGACAACTTAATAACTCGAGTTTAATTCAATTTTTTTGTATGTAAAATCCCCGATTTAAAGATGTTTTATTTGATTTTTTTTTTTAGAGTTTGTGAAACCGTATATTATCGAGTTTTGGGAATGGTATTATAAAAGACCACTTGGACAGACCTAACTCTATGAAATGCGTGTATTTTTGTTGGGCCCAAAGGGGCGTGCAAAATTCGACCCATTTGTGAAATCCATTTGCAGATAATTTGTAGAATGTGAATTTGGAGACAAACCCAATAATAGATACGTAGTACTGTGGTAGTGTGGTACGACCGTACGAGTATTAGATATTGGACCAGAAAGATATGGGTAGAATCAATTGGGCCAGATTTTGGATTTAAACTCCCATTAACCATTTACCATTTCTTTGGTACAAAAATATCAAAATATCGTTATTGTGAAATCTCTCACATAAGGTGGTTAATTTTTTTTTATTTTTTTTTGTTGGCTTTCGGAGTGTTTTACTTTTTTTAAGTGAAGATAAATATCATTAATAATAAGTCATCCGGCATCTACAAACGATGTCAAATTGAACTGAATACAGATTTGTGAAAAATAAATAAAGAAGAGACAAAGATCACTATTAGAATAATGCGGTTCTGCATAGCCTTCTATATATCGCTATTTATTGACACAATCTTTCGCGAAGGAATCTATAGATCTGATGAAATAGCATCCATGATGATGAACTTTCTCTATTTTGACAAATAGTAGACCGAGATCTGACCTCAATTGTATCGCCGTACGTAGAGATTCCATTACTCTCATAAAACCTTGAAATAAAGGACGAAAACAACTCTCATAAAAGAGAGACTTTTATTGAATAACATTTGTTAACTAATAATTGAGATTAAAGCAATTTTGGAGGCTTACCATCGATTAATTATCGATGGAGACCCCAGATTGAGGAGGAAAACTAGGGTTTTTTTTAGGAGAAAGAGAGGAAAAACTAGGGTTTTTTTTAGAGAGAATAAATATGTAGAACCTAGGTTCCTGTTTTACTTATGTTTCACCACAACAATACATTTGTGTGAGACCGTCTCATAAGAGACTAATTATTTCTTTGGACGGTTCGCTTTGTTTAGGCTCATGATAGTCACTTCGTCCTAAAGAGATTGACTCATTCAATTTAGCACACAAATTAAAAAAATTGTGTGGTGATTGAGTATAGGCAATATTGACTACCTTTATGATCATGTTTAATTGTTTATTGAGGTTGTACAGAGTATGAGTTAATGAGACGACAAAATGATAAACCAAAAAATAAAGTTGAAAAATGGGTCAATCTTAACTTACTCGAAAAAAAAAAGGATAATTTTCGTGAGACAGAGGAAGTATTTGGTAGGAGTGTAAGACCCTTTTGAGAAATCTGATGTCCCTTGTTTTGGGCCATAATAAATGGACCCTCTAGGTTCACAAATCGGACTGTAGGGAGTAGACATGGTCCAGTTGATGCCATCATGGTTTAGTTGAGCATCAACATTGTGTTTGGGTAGGGCATTTGTTTCACATTTGTCTAATGAATAAGTTCACGTTCTTTTGAACTTATATTCAAATACGATCATTTCAGTTCAATTCAGATATATTTAGTTCAATTTAGTAAATTTCAGTTCAGTTGAAAAGAACGGAACCTGAATGCATTCTAAGTCCGACTGATTGACCGGGAACTCGAATGTTATCATGTTTTAGATTGGATGTTGAAATATTTTTGGGCAATGATGTTATAAAAGAGCAATTGGACAATACCCCCAAAGCGCTAAGAGTATGCTGCGGCCACTCCATGAATTGCGTGTATTTTTGTCGGGCCCAAAAGGATGTGCAAAATCTAGTCCGGATCAGAATTGGAGTAAAAAATTTTGGTCCAGTCTCTGATCCATCAAATTGAGAGATTTCGGGTCCCGGATCGGTCCGGTCCTAACCCAGTTTTTTTCCGATCCGGACCAGAAAGATCGGAATTATGTAGATTTGAGAAAATTTTCGGTCTAAGAAATTCCCAAAAAAATTGCAAATTCCGGTCCTAACGGTTCCATCCGATTTGGATCGGAATTTTATGAAAAATTGATTTTATATATGAAACCGTTTCATACAAAATGAGTTTATATTAGTAAGTTGGACCTAATTTTGGTTGCTGACGCACAATAAGAAGGAAATGCAAGTGAGATTGGACTAAATTAAAAGGCCGTAAAACTACAATTGCTACAGTTCCCATATTGGATTGGGCTATAATCTCATATATTCATAAGAGTATCAGAGTATAAGACCATTTTACAAGGAGTTAAGGAAGTACAGTACTTAAGCAGGAATTGGGCCTAATCTGTGTAGCCCATGCATAACGTCCTATAAAGTCTATAGACCATGCATCCTCAAATAATGATATCAAATACGAGTAGTGGAATAGCAGTGGGTCTATTAGTTATGGAGTATTTAGTTCAATCGCTTATTTTATGGCTCGATTCTGTCCTCAAATGAGTGAAGAGATTGTAATAGGTTCAAATTTTCTGCAAGTCGCTTTAAACTTGGCGGGTCTTGATTTAATATAATATACCAACCCAACGTTTTTCCTTAAAAAAAAGCGGTTTTCAAAGAACCCAGACTTTTAAATGATCTGTATATGAGACGACCCTATTTGTTAGGTTTGCACTTACTGTGGCATGTGTTATAACTTATAAGATCAACTCAGCCCATCATCTAAAATATGTTAGGTTTGCACTGATGCTTATACAATGTGAGTGATAGGGTCCTATTTACACAACTTAATATGTCGAAATACGACTGTCATTTTATGGTTCGATTTCGTCCCCAAATGGACAGTCTTATGTTATAAGATCAATCTCAAAAATGTGTTATGTTTACAGTTATACAAATATACAATGTAAGTGACAAGGTCATGTTTAGACAACTTAATAACTCGAGTTTAATTCGATTTTTTTTGTGTGTGTAAAATGCCCGTTTTAAGGTGTTTTATACAATAATATTTTTTCAGAGTTTGAGAAATCGTATATTATCGAGTTTTGGGGATGGTGTTATAAAAGAGCAATTGGACAGACCTAACTCTATGAAATGCGTGTATTTTTGTTGGGCCCAAAGGGGCGTGCAAAATTCGACCCATTTGTGAAATCCACTTGCAGATGATTTGTAGATACGTAGTAGTTTTGTACGACCGTACGAGTATTAGATATTGGACCAGAAAGACATGGGTAAAGTCAATTGGGCCAAATTTTGACTTTAAACTCGCATCATTAACCATTTCCTTATTTTTGATATTAAAAATTCAATTGAGACGGTCTCAAAATATCGTTATTGTGATCCTCTCACATAAGGTGGTAGTTTTTTTTTTTTTATAAATAATTTTTTTTGTTGGTTATTAGTGTGTTTACTTATGTCACAACAATCAATATGTGTGAGATCGTCTCACAAGAGACTAATTATTTCTTTGGACGGTTCGATTTGTTTAGGCTTATGATACTAGCTTCGTCCTAAAAACATTGTCTCTTTCAATTTAGCACACAAATTAAGAAATTTGTGGGGTGATGGAGTATAGCCGTATAGGCAATGATGACTCAGTTTATCATCATGTTTAGTGAGGTTGTACTCGATATAAATGAATGAGATGTTAAAATGGTAAACCAAAAAATAAAGTTCAGTGATGAGACAATCTTAACCTACCCAAAAATAAATACGGGATAATTTTCATGGGACAAAGCTAGTATTTGGTAGGAATGTAATACCCTAGTAAGAAATCTGTTGTCCCTTGTTTTGGCCCATGATAAATGTTGATCTATCAATTTCACGGAAATTTGATGTAACATGATACTCCGTATATGATACGATAGGATCATATGATGTGTTAAGCCATCATTATGGCTCGAGATATTTTATGAAAATTTGATTTTGTATACGAAACCGTCTCATACAAAATTGACGTTGTATTACAAACCCAATCGAGCAAGTTGGGCCAAACTACACCAAGGAAATGCAAATGAGATTGGACCATGTTGGATTGGGCTAAATACCATCCCAAATTCACTAGTTCACTTATCTACCCAACCCAAACATATAAGCTTAAAATCTGAATAATCCCAAAAACAAAAAAAACTAATTCTCCCTAATTTAATTACACCACCTAACATTCTAACAATTAAGTAATTAACCTCCACTCACAACTTTATTACTCCTTTGCTATATTGTAATGCGATTAAGTGCTCTGGGACAATAGGTCTCAGGTTCGAATCCCCCCGCCCCTATATTGTAATGCGACTAAATGCGCTCTTCGTTTAACCAAAAAAAAGTGGTACGGGCTGAAGGTGGGCAAACTCGGTTGAATTGGGCCCACACCCAACCCTTGTGAAGAGAAGGGTGCTGGCCCAGCCCAAATAGCATATTTCTTCTTTGGAAAAAAACGTTCATATGGGCCCAGTCAGATATTGTGGCCACGGCTCAATCCTTACCCGAGCCATGATTAGGCCTTAAACATTGACCATGTCTTGGCTCAGTGGTTAACAAATGACCGACACAAAATGAGTAATAATATATCATCGCCATCGTCAATGTTGACCTTGACTATGGGGCTAAAATTGCATGAAATAATTTTGAAAGTACATTTGACCCATCTTGTAACTAAGGTGAAAGAGATGATGTTCATTTGTTAAAGAGAAGCCCAAAAATTAAACCAAAGCCCAAACATGAGAATAAAAAAAGATGATGTTCTCTTATTTGATCAATAGTAATTCTCACCATTTATCGTGAGATCACTTTCGATAATCTTACCGTGAGACCACTCACGAGAAAATTGGTCACAAACTTAGTAACCACGACCGTCTCATATTAATTTTTGTGTTTGATCAAAGAGAAGTTCAACTCGGATCGAATTAGGTAATGTGTAAAAAATAGATGGGATTATAGTGTAAAACTGAAAATGGGATCAGCAAGTCTCCCTTATGAGGCATCACGGGTAAAGTATTGGCTACTTCATACGGAGTACCTAATAGGTAATCACATGACATTTCCTATTTCCTACAGTATGAACTAATTGACCCATCATACACTTATGATGGATATGATCGTCACAAACCAGAGTTTGTGAAATGAGATTAGGTTGTCCATTTGATAAAACTGAAGCCCATGAATAAAACGAAAGCCTGAAAATGAGAATAAATGAGAAGAAGTTGTCCATTTGATAAAAGTGAAGCCCATAAATAAAACAAAAGCCCATTCTAACACTTCATAATTCCACACCCTTCTTGTACCCCAAATCCCCAATGTAGACCTGACTAGGTCGTTTTGGGTTCGTGTCATTTGCATGTCGGTTGTTCTCGTGTTTATTTGGGATGTTAGGCCCTGTTCATTTGGAATGAAGTAGGCTGAACTGAAATGGACTGGCCTGAAGTACTAAAGCCAACTTCCCGCAACACAAGCTTAGGCAAGATCGCACCTGTTAAGGAGCCACAACTTTGATTGAATGAAACGATTAAAAATCTCGGGTTTAGTACATATTCACAAATTATAATCGTGCACATCTCGAGTCCAAACTGTTACGTTGGGTATCGTATGGGTTTTGGGTTGTGCATCATTTGTTCTGAATTGATGACCGTTTGACGACCGTTTATTGTCACTTTCTTTTAATTTGGGTGTGTATGTTAAATGTTTTTGTGTAATGGGTTGGATTCTGATTTTGGTAATATTGAACTTGGGTATGATGGGAAATGAATTTGGGTTTATTAAACGGCTTATTTGGAAGGTGGAATATGGGCTTGTGAAACAATTGGGCTAAGTGAGTTGGGTTAATACCATTGACCATCACCATTTTATTCAAAATAACTTGACCATTCTCAAAATGATACCAACAAGATATCCTAATTCTCGAGATTAACTCGTAGATTCTCCGTAGATAAGAAGCTAATAAGCTCTTTTCCTTTCCATCATCTTCTTCCTCATCAGCTTCACCAATCCTCGAACCCTTGACCTAGGGCAACCGTTTTCGACAACCTTGTTACCAATAGAGTCAAGGAGGATTAGTGCTTTGATAGTTAAAAACATTTTACTAATAGTTATTATGGCCCATTGGCCACGTCATAGATATGTCTAAAAATAACAATAATAAAAACAAAATTAGGTCATAAAAAAAAATTATATCCCCTCCAATTTTTTATTCAAAAAATGGGTCAAACATTAAAAAAAGACGGAGTATCACTTCTGTAACACCCCTGATTTTATAAATTAAATTAAATTAAAATTATGTTCATATTTTCATTTTTACGATTTAACTCGTAATTCTTAAAATTATTATACAACGAATTTATCGTTTAATCGTTTCAAACTCCAAAAAAATTCTATTTGACTCGGAAACTCTTATATTTAAAACATATTTTTATTTCTGTTTCGATTCATTTTGTACATTTAATTTAATTCTTATCGAAAGTCTTTTCGACGATTTAAATCCTAAATTCTTTTATTTATTTATATTTAATCTCGAATTTTTATTTTCGGCTCGAAGTTCCTTTATTTTAAGTTTCGTCAAAATATCTATTATTTTTCCTCGAGAAATCAATTTAATTCACTCTATCGAAGATTTATTATTTATATCGAAAAATACTATTTCTTTGTATAATTAATTATTTCTCTAAGCTTTGATTTCGTTCGAATAATTTATTTACTCATCTTATTTGACGGCCCGATTACTTTTTAGTTTTGTTAACTCGTTTTAATTTAATTTATGGGTCAGTCAACTTATGATAGTTACGGAATTCGTCTTCAACCCGATTCATTTAATCAATTAGTCCTTCTAACTCACTTTAATTTGCCTGGTTTTCCCACATAGAACGTTCACTCCCCTTTTCCTCCTTTTGTTTTCCTTACCACCGCTTCATTATGTATTCCCCTTAGCATTTTCTTCCCCTGTTACTTTTCAGTTTCCCTTCCTTCACCCCCTTTAAGTCAGTTTATTTCCTCTATCAACCTCTTTGGTCGGTTTTCTTCAGACATCTCCCTGCCGTCTCTATTTCTCCATCAACATTGCTCCTTTTCTCCGTCATTTTTGCCGATGCTTCTGCTATCAACCGAGGTGGTTTCCTCGCCCTTCTTATTCTCCTTCTTCCTCTTCTAATTATGTTCGTTGGGTTGTCTGCTCTTGCTTCCTTCGTCCTTGTCTTCTGCCCTGCTCCGTTTTTTTTTTGTTTGTTCTGCCTGCTACCACTGCTCTTTGCCGCACTGTTGTTGTTTGAGTCGATTCGACGTCGTGAATTGCTGCATACTGTCGTTATTGTATTACGGACCGTGTGTCTGATGCTGCTGCTACTCTTGTTGATTGTGCTGCTGCGTTTTGATGTGCTGTTCGTCCTCTTCTTTTCCTTCTTCTTTCGGTCTGCAGTTTGTTGTACTGCTATTACCGTGTCCGGTTTTTTTTTAGCGTCGTCTTTTGTCGTTGTTTGATCTGCTGCCTTTTGCCTTCTTTCTTGTCCTGCTTCTTCCTCGATTTCGACCCTGTTTCAGTCTTATTTGGTCGCCTTCCTGCTGCTCTTTTTCTCTTCTTCGCATCATTTCGTTCCGTCATCGTTGTTGTTTGTGCGTTGGTGATGCTGTTGCGGTTGTGCGTTCTTTCTGCTCTTCGTACTGCTTGGTTCTTCTTCTTCTTCTTGTTCTTCCTCTTCTTTTCTTCCTCGTTTCTTCTGCGTTTGTTATTGTGGTTGTGATCGACATTGCTGCTATTCGATCTACTTCTGGTTTTGCCAGATTTTGAGGTTGTCGTTTGTGCTACTGTCTGCTGTTGCTGTTTGTCATTACTGTACTGCAAGTCGGAAGTTTGCTACTGCTATGCTTGTCTCGCAACTGCTCTCTATCGTGTCCCTATTCTACGATCATCTTTTAGTTCCTTTCTTCAAATCGTTTTTCCCTCCCTCGTTCATGTTTCTTTGCTCCATTTCCTTCCCACTATCCTTTTTCGATATTCCTTAAGTCTGATTCCTGAATTACTATTCCTATATTCGAGTTCCAATAGAGCCCTGAAGATTTACCGAAGGATGGTTGTTCCAGACAACTCTGGAGTTCGTGAGTGGGGTTCAGACTATTTGATGGACAAATGCTGTGAAGTTATCAATTCAATTCAATTCAAGGTAACTTTAGGACGTTACTCGATTTTATATCGTATGTTTGAGTAGTAGTATGTAGTAAATATTTTAATTCGGTTTTCTAATTTTAGCTATTTATTATTATTTGCTAAAAATATTATTTAAAATTGTGAACTTCATAAATATTTTACAAGTTTCCGAGATCATTTCATAAATCGTTAGTAATTAATTATTTATGATTATTATAATATTTTGTTGGTTATCGTGACACTAGTAACTAAATAATTTTGATTTTATATTTTCGTCATATTTCGTTAATTTATAATTTCTACTCAAAATTGTATTTTTATATTATAATCGAGATTTGTATACTTGTTCAATAAATTAATTTCGTTTTACGATTTATACTAATAAATGAGAAAATAGTCGATTGAGTTTTAAATACTTTAGTCCAGACTATTTTCACTAATAATTTTCTATTTGTTTCCGATTGACTATTTTTATTAAAATTAGTATCATTTATAAATCAAAGCTATTTCTTGAAAATAATTTGAAACCTTCATAAAATTTATTTCATTTATAAAACTCGTTGACTCAATTAATTTTGATATCGTGTTTCTTAAAATATCTCTTTTCTAAAATTTATAGTTTTACTCGATTTCCTAATTATTTTTAAATACTAAATATTGACTTATAATATTTATATTTTGAGTAACGAATTTAGAAATATATTAAAGTTATGATAACGACGATAATAATAAAATATTAATTTCGTTAGAAATGCTATTTTTAATACATTTCACTAATTTTAATAACTTACGTATTTTCTATAAGACTTTCTATTTTAAGTAAGTTTCTAAATTAGTAAGTTTCTATTTATAGAAAGTTTCCTCTTTTAATATAAAATGTTTATTCCTTTTTATCTTCATATCATTTATACTGATCATATTTACTTTCGAATATCGATAATGGCTGTTTTGGAGTTATGGAATGAGGACAAGTGTATGGGTAGAGTAATACAGTCTAGGGTATACGTTTTGCCATCAACTATAAAGCTGGTGTGTCTATGTTGAGACGCATTGGTCGTTGAACTGAGCATGGTTTGTGTTCGGGAGTGTGTATATTTTGACCTTAAACTTAGATATCGCATCGTGTAAGTCGCCGTCGGGTTGAACTGGATTACGGTTGGTGTCCAGGAGGGGTGTACATTACTTAAGCCAGGACCTCGCTGCACGCAGTCCTGTTATAGTTGAGTTGCCTAGTTAGAGACCGAAGTCTAATTTGTTTTGACTAAGTTCTCGAAGCTAGTTTGAGTATTATCCTAGTGAAAGTCTATTCCGTTGCACTGATTGATTTTCATAACGCCATTTTTGAATATTATTATTATCGATTGATATTGACTTGCAGGTTTGCAAATGCTTTAAGTTTCACTGAAAACTTATTTTTATTATATCGTTTTAATGTTTTCTCATTTTAATTATTTTGATATAGTAATACTATTATTTTTCCATATGATATAATATGGCTGGGAGAACGTCCGAGTTACTCCCCACTGACGTGGCTGTTATGTTTATAACATGACAGATATTTGCTGTTAGGTTTTGGGTGTGAGCTAGCGAGTAGCGTGGATCCTACTCTTTCTTTCTTCATGTAATTTACGGATTTGCATAACCCAATTGGAGAATTTTCTATTTAGCCCTTTTGAAAAAAGTGGCCTTTGTATCGACTTACCATTTCTTTTAATAAGATATAGTTTGTCAGTGTGTTTTAATCCCAACTCTACAGTGTTTCCGCCACTGTATTGCGTTAGATTTTCTAGGGGATTACAACTTCAATGTTTTATCATACAGAGTCGTAAAGATTACAACTTATATACGGAAATACAAAGTACTCCATATGTTAAAATACGACACTTTCTATGAAGATGAAGATTAGGGTGAAAAGGTTACGGCCCAATTTGTATTGGGTTATGAAGCTAAATTGAGGAATATAATGGGCCAACAACTACGATGATCATTATACTTATAATGGCCCAATTTTGAAATTATAAAACCGTTATAATGGTTGTATAATTTAGATTTCTTATAAAAAGAGTTTTACAAAATAATACTCTGTACTCCGTATTTTGAACAATAAAAGATACGGAGTACTCGTAATGTATAAATAGAAAAAAAAATGATTGAATTAGATTGAAATGGGTAACAAAGTAAGATACTAAGACATGTTTCATATAACAATGGTCCAATGAGAAAGGACATCCACATGTCACCAACACGGGTCGAATCTAGATTATATATATTTTGACCAGGTTTCGATGAAATTGTCATTACTTTGTGAATTTGTATTCGACTTAGATTTCTTAATCGTTTCATTAAATCAATAGTTATCATCATTAATTATTAGGGTGTAATAAAACGACAATTTAGTACTCGTAGTTGGAGTATTTTTCACCCACATTTATATCCTTAAATGATGAAATAACTTTTAATTATGATTGAATATGAAAGATATTGTATTGATTCTTATAATTTGTGTACATCATGTTACATGTATATATATAGGAAGATGGTTGTATCATAACAACTTCTTAACTAACTTGTAACCACCTACTCAACTAACTAACTATAGTACCTAGAGGTTTGGTCATGAGGTCTGCTAATTGAAGACTAGAACTGAGATGACGAGTCTGCAGGAAGCCCTCTTGTTGTTTTTCTCTAACGTAATGACAGTCAACTTTGAGGTGTTTAGTCCTCGACCTCTCATGGAAGACGGGATTGTTGGTGATGTGTTGTGCAGCTTTGTGTCGCAGAGCAACGGAATAGGTCCAAGGAAGAGGCAAAAACCACTCAAGGATCTACAAGTGAAGATGCATTTGGCCCAATCTGCATCAGAATATAATATGCCGACAAAGATAATGATGATGTAGAACTGTAAACGAGCCCTGTATTGACTGTCCCTTTGAGATACTTAAGAACGTGTACAGCAGCATGAAGGTGAGGCAGGCGTGGCTGTCTGTACACTTCTGGTTCTTCCAGTAATTCGCCAGGCTGTGCTTGACTCTGTCAATTTCTTTCGTTGAAGTTCCTGTTAAAATAACATCATCTACGTGCGTACACAAGAACTACTGTGAAAGCATTGTCATCTGTACTATGCTTGGTTGAATAAAAGCAATAGCCTGTAAGTGGTTGGTGATCGAGTTCCTTGTTCCACTGTCTAGATGCCTGTTTCAAGCCTTACCTTTCTGGACCTGATAACCTTCAGGAGCAGACATGTAAAAAACAGTCTCATCCAAATACCCGTGAATAAGAAATGCATTATTAATATCACATTGAAAGAGAGGCCACTCCTTTGCAGCAGCCAATGCTAATAATGCACGCACGCACTGTTGTGAATTTTGCAACGGGTGAAAAAGTATCAGTATAATAATCCTCGAAGTTCCTTGAGCACAGCAACATGGAAAGACGACTCTGAATGGGACTGACTGTCTACTGATCTGTGGACAATGATACTGCTGCAACTTCACAGATTGCTGCCTCTGTCGGTCTGTCTGGCAGACTTCCGTTTAGCAACAGTAAGGGGAGCAGACGGCTCCTCAGTAATTACAACAAGTTCTCAGAACCAGAACTGGCAGACTCAGAACTAGAAACAGAATCTAATACAGTACGTATGCAGGCTATTATCTTCATTATCATGCATATCAGTAGCAGATTCATTCATATTATTGGTTTGTATATCATTAATACGCCCGAGCTGTCTCTAACAAATGCCTATGTTTAACAGAATCTGCTCTTCTGTTGTGGTACCGTCGAGAATTTCTGTCTCATGGTTTATCGTTCTCATCAGCACTATGAAAACATAACATTGATAAGCAGGCTATAATTTATAACCGATATGTTTATGGAGTCGTAGATTGATTCATTTTTTCAAGATTAACATTGATCGTACTTGATAGTTGTCAGCTTTATTTCATGAGCTAAATTGACTGGTTGGTTTTGATCCCAATCTTTGAAATTCCTCAAACTGCCATCATTTTCGTGTTTTGGCTGAAACGATCTAGTATCATAGTGTGTGCTGCCTGTGGCGTACTGCAGTCTCTTGGAAATAAATGAGTTCGAGTGACTGCACTTTTTTCAGGGTATGATGTAACCGTCATCCAGTGCAATTGTTGTCGTATTTCAAATGTGAGCCGTCTAGAAAGGCCACGTTCTTTGTGGCTGAATTGACTCGGACTAAATGAACTCAACGGAGCTGAATTAAGCTTGAAAAAATAAGGCCTAATGCTCCTTGCATCTGACCGAAATAGTTCCTATGCTTATGTTGCCTTGCGTCACGTACTTTTTGCAGGAGCTTATGAAGTCTGCTTTGCAAAGTATAGTTTCTGATGAGCTGAAGAAGCTAAAAAAGACAAGTGCGGGGGCTAACAGTTCTGAAGGCGATGTTATTGAACGTAGGCATGGAAGGAGCAGACATGGTGCCTTATTTGCAGGAAAGGGGGAGTTAAAAGAAAATCTCCATTTTCTCTATTGCAGCCTTTGCCCGTTTAAGCTCAACAGAGGACACGAGGTCTCTCACTCTCGCCCTTTACTCTCATTTTTTTTTCTCTATGGCCAAGTCAAGTACTTAATACCCCAGCCAGCATTATTCATCGTTTGTTGCTTCGTTGGTTCAACAACTAGGTGAACATGGCGCTGTTCAGGGATCGACTTGCAGAAGCTCATGAAGAACATCTTGACAGAGGCTGCAGGTCAAAACCGGAGTTTTGCATTGAGACCGTCTTTGATCTAACTGCACATCATGAATATCATGCCGTATATAATAAATGCATATACAGTACATGGTCAACTAACTCAGAGACATAGTGGAGAGAATGTTGTAAAGTCTCGTACCAAAATATACAAGGGAATTGATAGACAGGATAAAGAAAACAGCAAACAGTCAGACAGTATGAAGTTATGAACAAGGCTTCTTCTTTCATCGTCCTCACCATCTTCCTCCTGCAGTCGAGTTCTCGTGTGCATTCACAGCATGTCGATTCCTGCGACAACAACGACATCAACTTCAATGAGTATAACAACTTTGACACCACTACTATGTCCTGCCACATTGTCTGGGAGAAAGAAGGTTTCACCCTCAGGGTAAGTCCATCCTCTTTTTATCTAATTTTCTAACATTATGCATAAGATTTAAAGTTATAAGTCATATGATCAGACGCGCCTGTATCAATTATCCAGTTTTGAAACAAAAAGCCATGTTGATTTGACGGCCTGGTACTACTTCTTATCGGTTGAAACAGGTTTTGGGCAAGATCCATCTAAGAAACCTTCGTTCCTTAGATTGGTGACAAAGTCAAAGTCAAAGAAACCTTCATCTCTTTGTAGATTTAGTATCTCTACCAATATTTGGAGGTTAGTAGTCAAAGTCACCATTCCATTGGTTGATCACCAAAGTTAGAAAAGTATACTTGATTAGTAACTGGATTAGTCGTCATTGCCTTTTAATCCGGACTATCGTTAGCTCAGTCAGTGGCACCACGCGTTATGCTATTGATACTGAATTCACTGGACCTCACGCGTAATCAAGGAAACAGCAAAATACATTAGAAATCTCACTTTTCGTTACCTCACTGTCTCATGCTGCGAGCCTCTGTTCATTTAGTGTTAGTGTTAGGCTATTAGCACAAGGTATTGCTTATAAGTGCGGGACCAATGGCCAATCGAACAAACAATGTTAACACCCGTGCCTTTCTATCACGCCTGTCTGCTTGCTACTGAGCCTCCTGAATCACGTGCTGGAAAACATCTCAGTGCTGTATCACCCTCTGATTTCCTTACTGGTTTGACGTTGATGTGGGTGGCAGTGATTTTGTATGCTGAGAAATCGTAACCTAACATGTCTGCAGAAATTGAGATGGAAGGGAAAGCTTCTTTGATAGTTGTGAACAAATGGGATACTATACCGAATAAGAATCAGGAAACAGCTACGATATATGAGCAAGATGTCAGACACAAGCTCCGCAATCTTCATTGGGCACCCATCGTTTATGCTCCGCCTGCTCGTACCTGGTAAAGAAACTTGACTGTTTCATTTCATTGATGTTTCTAGGATTACTGTTGCTGCTAATATAGTAGAGAAAGAACGGTCAAGACGGCTTAGTACTGCCACTTTGAATCAAGTAGTTCGAGAGGCTGTAGCTTTTAAAGCTCCACCAAGGACCAGGGGTGGAAAAAGAGGCCGATTTAAATGATTCTAATTTTGTGACAAGTTCATGAGAAGCTGATACTCGATTATATATACTTCGACAGGTACCAATAATTCAACAAAGACACGGCCAAAGCTTCAGTCAAATCGCAGAAAAGAAGCCATCACGGCCTAATCCGATCAAGATTGGACTCAAGTACTCAACTTCCGAAGGTAAGATTTTAATGAGTAAAATCAATTCTAGTGTGCATTTACAGTCTGATGCATTTGTTCATTCAATCTGTACAACATATTTGCCTAGTAAAATCAGTTAGATTTTGTACAGTTCATAGCGAGTATACGACGACAGAGTTGATAAACATGCTTGAACTTTTTATTTAACACAAAACGCTTTACGATTTACATATTACCATGAAAAAAATTAGGGACTTTAGAAAATTAGGTACAGGCAACCTAGGCATATCCTCGGTAAAAGGCGGTTCAACCACGACTTTAGAACATTCCGGAACATCCGACTGTTCACTTCGCAATTCTCCACCTCCGACTTACACTTTGCCCACGTGACGTAGAACACGTGGGTGATGTCGGTGAGAGGGGAGAGCTTTGCAATGGTGTTGGTTTGGTCGGAGATGTCACACTGGATGTACTCGATCGGGTGATCCGAGTTCCAGTTGGGTCGTGGTCGTCGGGCCAACCCGTATACCTTCCACGGGCCGCCCGGTGTGTCAGCAAGGGGGAGGATTTCTGCTTGGCTGTTACCGACTATACCGGATAAGATGAATTTACTACCACCGATAAATCAATAATCCAGTAAAAATCAATGAATTTTCACGAATTATAGAGCAAAATGATTTACCATTGACGATGAATCAATACAGTAATTCAGTCAAAATCAAAGTATTATCACGAATTATAGGGTCAAAATGATTTACTGTACCAAGAGTACTATCGATCAATCAATTAGGTATTCGGTAAAAATCAATGTAATCACAAAATCAAGAGTAAAAATAATTTTACTGCTATCGATAAATCAATACTCCGTGATGCAGTAAAAATCCATGTGGTCGTACTATAAAATAAAATCAATTTATGTCACAAATTATAGAATAAAATGAATCTTTTCATCGTCGATGAATTAGGTATTCAGTTAAAATCAATGTACATCACGAATTACAGAATCAAAGTGATATGACATGCTCCTGTACTCGGATTCTGCAGAACTTTTACTCACTGCTTTTTGTTTCTTCGTTTTCTCACAAAATTAAAGCCTTACCTAGAAACACGCAATAACCACTTAAACTTCGGCATGAAAAGGGACACTTTCCCCAATCTGCATCTGTGTAAGCTGTAAGGGAAAGGTCGGTACAACGACCGTTTGAGGCAACAAACTTGTTCAGGCAGTGTGAGTGTGGTGTAACCCTCTGGGAGGAGTCATGTAAACCGTCTCATCCAAGAAACCGTGCAAAAAAGCGTTGTTAATGTCTGGCTGATCTGATGTAACTCCCACCCCTTGGCCAGCACCTGTAATCTCAGAGGAAGAATGTCTAGCATGAGGGTCAATACCAGTAGAAGTAACAGATTCAATAGACTCAGTATTGGGCACAACAACAGTAAGAGTAGATGTTGCAGGGTTAACAATATTAATGCATCCAAGGTGTCTTGTTTAAAATGCATCCAGGGTTAACAATATTAATGATAGTCCTGCTATTTCAAGCTATTGGTTAACATATTGATCGGAATCTGGGATGAGGAAAAAAGTTATCGAAAGGTACGTATGTAGTCGAGTGTCTTCTAAATGTGTTTATTTTAAACATAACGTACCTTCTGTTTCACCAAGACATTTCTACATTGTATGAAATAGTTATGTGGGAATCTGGAGACATTTAATTCGAGACCAAATCAGCTCGAAAAACGTGGATAATAACCTTTACATTTGTCCGTTTCAAATGATTTTTTCGAAAAATGTGAATAATTTGCTGACCATCTAAATATGACCCATATAACATAAAATGACTGACGATTGTTAAAAAAATCTAAAATAGCTTGGTTTCGAGTGTATACATAATCGAAAATTTCGTCCTATTTTGACGTTACTCGAAAGATAATCAAATGTTCTTTAAAGGTGTTTATTTGTAACCATACGTGCTCTTAGTTACGGAGTATTTCTACAATGCATGGAGTAAGTATGTAGCATGATAAGTGTAGTTTGTAGTGCCTATTTCGTAGTATTTTGGTCCCATTTTCCTTGTGGAATCGCTCCTTGGGAGCGATTCATGGGCTACTTATGCTTCCTCTAGCTCGTTTCAGGTTCCCGAGACCATTCGTGAGGAGTTGGAGTGATTCCGACTCAATACATACACTTTTCGGAGCCAACGAAGCGGAGGAACGATCACTCGATGCCTTGGATTCGACCCCGAGACCTTGGGACCCAGTCCCGAGCCTCCGAGACCCGATCCCGAGTCCCGAGAATCGATGAGAAGTTCATGTGAAGCAAGGAGGAACCAAAAGGATCATATTGGAGGCCTACAAGACTCATCCCCGACGGGTATGCACCTCATCCCGTCGGGGATGAAGTGCGCTTTTAGAGGGGTCACTGTCAGGCCGTCCCGGTCGGGATGATCCCGTCCCGGTCGTGACCGGCGTGCTGTAGCCGGAAGTTCTATTTTACTCCTCCTTCATTCTTGTACCCCTATATATACTTCCCTCTTGTATTGTTTATGTATCTTACCTTAACCTAGACTCTTTTAAGCCTCTCTACAAACATTCAAACCCTAGATTAGTGTTCCTCATATTAGTTTTAATCTCTCCTTAATCCTAGTTTAATCTTAGTTAATTAGTTCTTGTATTAAGAAAATTCTTGAAGACTCACCCAGACAACCTTGGGGTTTTATTTGGGTTTCTTATTAATTCAAGTTCTCATCTTTTTCATCCAATTGTAGTGGGTATAATTTCTCTTCTCTTAATCTTTGTTTTATCATCAAGTTTTAATCATTGATTATTGTTTATTGTTCTTGATTGTTCACCATGAATGTTTGGATGTTTGTGATGTTGTTTTCTCTTTTCATTGTTGTAGTTAGTATGATTATGAGTGAGTAGTTTTCTTGTGGGTTAGTAGGGGGATTAAGGATAGATTATGGATGATTAGGGTTTGATTGGGGGTAAAGGATGAATCTTTGTTGTTAGTCACATATTTGGCACACCATGTGTTTGTTGATATGCTTGTATGAGTTGTAGTGGTCATGCTTCTCATGCTAGTTTTCCTCTACTCATTGTTTGTCTTGTATGTGGTCATGTTGAGGATAGTCGTAGTCACGAGAGTGCGGACTAGGGTCTAAGTTGCGAGAGCCCGGACCTACCTCGACATCGGTCTAAGTTGCAAGAGCCCGGACCGAGTCTAGCGATTAGGAGACACCTACACCCTTGATCACCCAAGTCACCCTACTACACTTATGAACCCGACCTAACCAACTCCTTCTTCATATTTGATTCATCTCATTAGTTAGTCATCATTTTCTTAGTTAGCTAGTTAGTTTGATCATTAGCATCGTTTAGCGTTGTTTTAGCCTAGTTCATCATTAGTCTAGTTCTTACCTCTCCTCCATCATAGTTTTCCATTTATCGCTTCTTTGTGTTTGTTTGTGTGACCTAGTCTCGTTTTAGGCCAACCTAGTCTAAGCATTGCGACACCGTCTCCGTGGACACGACCCGACTTACCCTAACTACCGTTAGGTGCTAGCCGGTTATTATTTGATCGGTGGGATCCACGACAAATCCCACCATCAATACTAGCGGTACATAAGTAACATAACCGAACCGCTGTTCCTGACCTTATAGGGGTCGTCACCAACACGGGTCAAAATCAGACAGGGTTCTCAAATCACGACTCGGATCCGATATATTGAAAAGGACCCTGTGGGGAGCAGCATGGGTTATGAAAACCTTTCCTATTTTTTCGTAATTCAATAATACTTGACCTTTCCACTCCCCGATATTAACCGATCATATAACCTCTAAAATCTCATAACTTCATTCGACGACTCTCTATAGTTTATGAATTGAAAGAAACATTTATCCACTCTTAAATTAATTTTTTAACATATCATATTTGCATCCTAATAGAATATTTATTTCGTAATGAACAATTTATCAAAAAAATATGCAAAAGAATTGTCACAATTTGTTTTTGAAATTTAATTGTGACAAGTATTTCACGTAGTACAACGTTATTATGTTGTTTATTTGTTATTTATTTGACATAATTTAGAAATATATTTTTTTTTACTTGAATATTTATTTCTATAATTATGAATATCAAAAAAATATTATTTAACGTAAATTAACACAATTTTTCTGAACTATATTCGTGATTTTCACGGGTAAAAAACTAGTTAACGTGTGCATTGAAAGTTTCTTTCTTTCACCAATTCAAGGCACCTTTCACCCTTTCACTCTTCTCACACTCACAAATATAGTCTCTTCACTACTTCATATTATTACCTATGAAGTAATTTTTTTCAAAAGAGATGTGTTTTAAGTATGATCACTTGTATGATTACAAATATGATCACTGGCATAATTATAATTTTTGTAATAACTAAAAATTACCATCATAAATCGATAAAATACTGTAAAATACTGTAAATCAATAAAAATTACTCCTAATAAAAAACCCAATAAAGGCAACATTAATGAACCTAAAATAATTAGGTCGGGGACAAATAAAATACCGTAAATGTCCAATTTTTTTGAACAAAATAAGAAAGTAAAAATAAATGATGCATGTGGTTGCCTTCGACCTCCCAACCCAATCAGTTTCAGTCTTCAATAACAAACGCCAAGTATCGCCAACCACTACGCCAAAAACATATTCTGAGTAGTTTTCTTTTTGCTGAGGCCTTTTCATGGGTTGGGCCAGTTGTGCTTTGTCACCTTCCACTACTCCCAAAATAAGACCAGTTGGTTTTTCTTACGAGTACAAGCTTAAGACGTGTCAAATTGAGGAGATAAAGACAATTATTTATCTAGGTACCACCAACCTCACTTTTGTCTTATCCCCTATGTATTGTCTTATCCCCTATGTATCTACTTGACTTGTCATACGTTTGTGACAAACAAGAATTTGTGAAATAAGACACCCTTGTTAATTTCTTATTATGTCGGAGTACAATATTTGTTAACACGATCCTGCCACCCACCGTTTCTATTTTGTAGATACCGTCTCATAAATGATCAAGAATCAAGAAAAGTGAAGTCAGAAAGGGCTTGACCAACGTACTAAACTAGTCCATCTCGCTCTCACAATCTAATCATCTAGCCCATTTAAATCATAAGCCCAATTTCCCTATATCGACCCAAGTCAAGGGAAATTTAGTTTGGGTAGTTATTTAGACATGACCTAATCCGATCAGACTTGAATTTTTATCGTCTCATACGACCGACATAAAAAAAAGATTTCATAATGGCAAAAAAACAAATAATTCGAACCTAAAATGACCTAACCACGTCTATATTTGGGTACACGAAAACGCCTACGAGGTGTACAGGGTTTTGAAGTGTGTGGATGGTCCGGACCGGTCCGGACCGCGAACTACGGGACCAGAACCAGAATTTGGTCAAGACTCCGGTGCAACAATTTCTACGACTCAGATTTCCGGTCCGGTCTAGACCAAGCTTGATTTTTTTTTAGATCTGGAATGAAAATACCGAAAATATATTTATTTATTTTCCCTTAAAATATTATACTCCGCATAAAATTCAGTCTAACCGATCCCACAAACCGGAATTTTAATTCAAAAATTTGAATAATGGGCAAATTCCAATTCGATCTGCTGAATTTTTTCGGTCAGATATCGTCCAAACCATAAACCAAATTAAAATGGTCTTTTACTTGCACTCAAAATTGGCCAGAATGTCTGCCATTTTCTTTGCCAGGGCTATTTGTCCTTTCATTTAAGACCAAAATGGCCATAATGGCCCAATTTTAACCCACCAAAATGCAAAGCCTCTTAAAGGGTGAAAAGTACGATAAAATTGAGTTCGACTTGTTTGGCTATATCCTGAGATATCGACTCCATCTTGGTCTCGTCTTTCTCCATTTATACATTACTCGTATCATTTATTATTGAAAATATTTTTTTGTAAACTTCTTTTTATAAGAAATCTAAATTGCAGGACGATTTTATGATTTCCAAAGCTAAAATAATAATGAAGTCAAAAATGGAATAGGAGATGAAAGTCGATCCTCTGACACGGCCCAAAACTGAGTTGCGTGACTCTCGAATCTCGAGTCCCAACTGTTGCATTGGTCATCGAGTGGCTAATTGTTGCGTTTTGGGCTGTGCTTTGTTTGTTCTAAATTTGATGTTGGGCCACTAGCCTACTAGAGAACAAACCCAAGAGTCAATGCTTCATTCTTCATTTTCTTGTATGGTTACTTAGTACTCGACCTAGCAAACCGGACGTGTCGTGCCGTGCTTCATGTCGGCTCAGTCGTGTTGTGTCGGACTGTGTCTGACTTTAAGAACATTCGCCGAGGCATGGTTCCTAGCCCGGGCCCGATCGTGCCGGGCCGTCGTGCCCGACCAAATATTCAGGATTTTTCATTTTTTTGGGATTTAGAGTCATGCCGGCCCAACCGTACCTCGTGTCGGGCCGTGCCTAGGCACAAGCTTTTCTTCAAATTGGCGCCG
The DNA here is from genome assembly GCA_958450325.1 of Agrostemma githago. Classification (NCBI taxonomy): domain Eukaryota; kingdom Viridiplantae; phylum Streptophyta; class Magnoliopsida; order Caryophyllales; family Caryophyllaceae; genus Agrostemma; species Agrostemma githago. The sequence goes on from OY288246.1 coordinate 75,373,054, forward strand.
CGGCCCGACTTGGGACTGGTAGTGTCGTGCCCGTACTTTTCGCCACGTCATCACCATGCTGAGCCGTATCGTGCTTATTTACGTGTCGGGCCGGACCATCGAGATGGATCCGACCTGGTTTGCCAGCTTTACTTAGTACTCCCCCAGTCCCTCCGTCTCATTAAAAGAGTCATAAATTGACCACTAATTCTCATTTTATAAATTGAGTAGGATGACGTGCCAATAACAAAGATGACGACTTATAGGCGGCTATAGCATCACCTAATCCTCTTGACTCGGATTTTTAACATCTCAAATAAATTAAAGAATGACCGACATGCAAATGGCTCGAACCCAAAATGACGTTTACATTGGGGATTTGGGGTACATGAGGGGTCCAGAGTTATGGAGTGTTCGAATGGGCTTCTCTTTTATCAAATGGACAACATCTTCTCATTTATTTATCATTTTTCTATCCATAATTCCGGTTTGTTGGATCGGTAATACTTTAAGTGAAAAAAAGTAGTACAACTATATTTTTGGTCTTTCTAGTTTGGATCGGGGAAAATCGGGTTTGGATCTGCGTGGACCGGAAATCAGAATGACAAAAATTGTTGGACCGGAATTTTAATTATGACTGCGATCATGATTCGGGCCGGTCCATCTTCCGATCTGGACCAGGTTTTGCTCATTCCTAAGCATGAGTGCTTAACGTTAGCTTTGATCGTATTATTTTATTAATCTTTAGATGCGTTCCATTCGTCCCACTATCCCTAACAATTTGATACCCTCTTTATTCGTTACTCGTGATTATGATACGTCAATGCAGAAGTCGGAGGCCTTTCCACATTCATATATCGTTATTTTCATATCTGGATTGTTAGCTTATCCTTTCAATCAAAAAGAAGCTCAGAAATGAGAATAAATGAGATTATGTTGTTGTTGTCCATTTGGTAAAAGAAAAGCCCAAAATATAACCAAAGCCCAAATTTGAGAGTAAATGAGATGGTGTTTGATAAAAGAGAAGCCCATAAATGTAGATTTGTTTAGCTCATTTTGGGTTCGAGATTGTACGTCTGTCGTAATCAAGTTTTTTTATTTTTGAGGTTGGTCGTATACGACGATTAAAATTCGAGTCATGTCGGATTAGGTCATGTCTGAGAAATACTTCCTCCAGACATTATTTTTCGCTTCATTTCATGAATATTTGTGAAGAGTATTTTGACTGAAAGACAAAAAATGGTGACCGGAGAAATACATCGTTAAGCGACTGCGATATGTACGCACCTAACGCAGGACTAGATGTTGGATTCATGACTGAAGATAACATTGGCCAACTCGTTAAATATATGATTTGGGTGCAAAATGATCCAAAGAATACTCGATAATTTTCGAAAATAACCGAGCAAAGACGGATCAAGTGTAGTACTCAGCGTTAGAATTATCCACATGTTGTTGTCCTTATTATTGGTCCAATCGACGATAACCCAAATTAAAAACGAAGGTTATCATGTAAAAAGAGAAGTTATTGAGTTAATTTTTGTGATAAAGCTCAAAATTGTAAAACCAGTTGTACATAGAGCTATGTACAACTGGTTGTATAATCTACTCATTGGCTATGAGCCAACTATAAAAAGTAGATAAGAGTTTTATACAAATAAGAGTACAATATATTTTTGTACTGGGATTAATATATTTTTGTACTGGGATTAATATATTTTTGTACTATGCTTAATAAATTACAAAATTATACTTATCTTTTCCATTCATTAACATTTTTGACATTATTCTTCATCGGTGGGGGCGGAATGGAGGGATGATTCATCTGATACCAGCCAGCCAGCCATCATAAGTGTAGGGCGGAGGGTGGGGTGGAGGTGGGGGCGGAGTGGAGGGCGGAGGTGTGAAGATGGAGGGCGGAGGGGGAGGCGGAGGCAGAGGTGTGAAGATGGAGGGCGGAGGGGGGGGCGGAGGCGGAGGTGTGAAGATGGAGGGCGGAGGGGGAGGCGGAGGCAGAGGTGTGAAGATGGAGGGTGGAGGGGGAGGCGGAGGCAGAGGTGTGAAGATGGAGGGCGGAGGGGGAGGCGGAGGTGTGAAGATGGAGGGCGGAGGAGGAATATGGGAGAAGGAAGATGAGGGTGAAGATGGGGAACATTTTTTCGTGCGGTAAAGATTATGGAGGAAACAAGGCGGACATACACGTTATCATGCTACCATTTTATAAAAGCTTTTGTGTTTTTTATTTGTCGATAATGACACTCTTGAATCTTCCTAAAGCATTTCATCTCCTCACAAAGTTTGTGTATTTTTTTTAAGTAATTGTCAAGTAAAGGCTTCTCAGCCAAGAAACAACCCAAAACAAGAGATCATGCCCAAACAGTGTAACATACAAAGACTAATAAAATGGTACAAGTCTATCGACAATAAGATACAAAAGAGATAATAGATAAAACATTGGCTCTGTTTGGTAACCGGCGGATTAATATTGGCATAAGCAAGTTGCAAAAGCGGATTATAATTAGCAGATTTTATTAGCATGTTTGACTAACATATATGATTAACAGATTTTGTTAGTGATGTTTGGTAATCAGCAGTTTCAAATCAGTAGAATGCTAAATTTTCAGTAAAATGACTATTATGGATATGAATTAAAAATAGAGATTGGATAAGATATATTTTGAAGGGTAAGAAAGTCATTCTCGTATATGTTCTCAATATGCCAACTGAATATGCTGGGGTGAGCAGCATATTGTAAAACAGTAGATTGCGCCCAAATCTACTGTTTCAATATGTCGTTTCCCAAACACCCAAAATAGCATATTGATTGGTCAAACATGCTAAAAGCCCTCAATATGCCAAAAAATGACATATCCGCCGCTTACCAAACACCCCCATTATCTACTAATAATTCTATCGCCTATTACCCTAACAATAAGAATAATGAGATGACGCCACCAATTTGTGCGTCACCGATGATATTTTAGTAATTTACTAGGATTATATTATTTTTCTCATTTAAAATATATTTCAAAATTAGTTAGTTGTCAAGAGTAAATTCGGAACTTCACAAAATAAGTTGTAATTATATATAATAATTATATAATTTAAGAAAAGAAAAAATCAAAACAATATTGTGAGGATACGTTAGTTTTTTTTTTTTTTTTTTGTAAAGGATAAGTATGTGTGTGTATATATATATATAAAAGAGGAAGTTTTCAAGCGATGTGATTGGTCCGTTAAATCAAAACTTAATTTAGGAAAGTATCATTAATAAAAATAAAAAATCAAGTAGATAATCTTTTAATTATTACAATCAATATATTTAATCTATTATATTAATGTGATGTTTTTATATATTTTCATCTAAAAATATTTAAATTTCATTTAACAAAAAATTATCCTAAATAAAATTATAAAAATGAATTATTTAGATTCGTGGTAAAAAATGCTTTCATTAGAGTATAAATTTCATACTTTTATTTACTCGAAAAAATGATGAATTTATTACATATAAAGATATTAAAGTTATCCCACGTAAACAAATTATAACAAGGTGATGAAATTCTACGTTATAAATAATACTCCCTCCGGACACTATTTTTTACCCCATTACTCCAATATTTGTGAAGAATATTTTAATGAAACGGGACAAAAAATAATGTCCGGAGGAAGTAGTAATCACACATCAACAAATTATAATAGGTGGTGAAATTCTATATTATAAATAATAGTAATCATTCGTTCTTAGATATCCATCAAAATTATAAACTCAAGTAATTATCCCACATTGAAAAGTTATGATGAGGTTATGGAATTTTATAATATAAATAAGAATAATCATTGTTTTTTGAATATCGACAAAAAAATAAATTTGAGTCTTAGAAAAATTCTTAATAAGACTACAAACTTAATATTGTCCCACATCGAAACAATAAAAATAAGATGATGATTATTCTATACTATAAATGAGAGAATCATGTATTTTTTAGGTCTTAAAGGGAGCTCTTAAAACGGTAAATTATCTCACATCAAAAAAATTATGATAATGAAATTTTATATTATAAATAAAACTAATCATTCGTTTTTAAACATCAATAAAAATCTTTTGAGTCTTAGAAAATATCTTAATAAGACTACAAACTGAAGTAACATAATCTCACATCGATAAATTATAACAAGGTGATGAAACTTTATATTATAAATAAGAAATAAGAGTAATCAATTTTACAATAAAATGATGAATATGATGAAGCGATGAAATTCTATATTGTAAATAAATGTAATCTTTCGTCCTTAAATATGACTAATCATTATCAGATATCTTCCAAAACTCAATTTATAAAAAAAAAATTGGACTTACAAAAGTATTTGAGACTATAAACTTAGGTAAAATTATCTCACATCGAAAAATTATAATAAGATGATTGAATTTTATTATATAAGAGTAATAGCCCATTCTTAAGTCGTTAGATATAAAAACAAACTCTTTTATTATTATAATTATCCTAACGTTGTCTCACATCAAAAAAGTATGATAAGCTAATGAAATTCTATATATTATAAATAATAATCATTTGTCCTAGGATATCAGCTAAAAAAATTTCTAGTCTTAAAAATGCTCTTAGGACCTTAAGCTGAGAGAAAAGAGAAATTATTTGTGTTTAGATATTAATAAAAAATCTATTGAATCTTATAATACTTTTCTTAAAGTTAAAAATTGAAATAAAAATTATCCCACATCGAAATATTACAAAAAAGTTATGAAATTTTATTATATAAATAAAAGTAATCATCGTTTTTAGATATCAAACAAAAATCTTTTGAGTGCTAAAAAGATTTCTTAAAACCATGACGATATCAAACAATAATCTTTTGAGTCCTAATTAAAAGAGTTCTTAAAATTATAAATTTAAGTAAAATTATCACACATCGAAAAATTATGATGAGATCATTAATAAGAGAAATCATTCGTTTTAGATAATCATTTGTCCAAACGAAAATTATATAATCATTTGTCCAAACGTAATAAGGTGATCGAATTCGATTATACAAATAAGAGTAATCGTTCGTTTTTGATAACTTAGATGGAAAAACAAAATTTTTTGGTTCTTAAAAAAAATCTTAAGACCATAAACTTAATTAATAAATATATCCCACACTTTTGAGTCTTAAAAAAAACTCTTAAACTATATAGATATAAACCAAACCTCTTTTGAGTTTTAGAAAGGCTCTTGGGACTATAATAAACTTAAGTAAAAATTTCTCTTTTAAGTTTTAAAGAGCTCTTAAACTATAAACGATATGTGAAATTCTACATCATTAATAAGAGAAATTATTCGTTTTTTTATATTAATAAAAAAAAAATTGAGTTTTATAATAGCTCTTAAGGCTATAGATTGAATTAAAATTATCCCACATCGAAAAATTGCATTAAGTTGATGAAATTCTATTATTTAAATAAAAGTTACATCGTCTTTAGATATCAATCAGAAATCTTTTAAGTCCTAAAAAGAGTTCTTAAAACAATAAATTTAAGTAGAATTATCACACATCGAAAATTATGATGAATTGATGAAATTTTATACTATATCATAAATAAGAGAAATCATAAGTTACTCGAAAATATATGAATTGTAAGTGAAGTGTTGATCGAAAAGATAATTTCGTTAGTTTCTTGAATCAATAGTTTATGTAAGGCTGGTGACATGGTTGATTCTTACACTATAATTTCATGTTGTCTAGCCAAACGAGGAGCTGTCGGATATTTGGTCACCATTACCAGACCAAGAATGGAGGCCGTGTGGGGAGTGTACAAAATCTTCTAGTGAACATTGTTGTTCGACATATTTACCTTTATACATTTCTTAGTTATTGTGTATTAAATTTGTACTTGATTCTCTGTATTTGAGTAAGAAAACCCAAAAATTCATCGGGTTCACCTTCAAGTTTTTCTCCATGGATGTCTAAACCATCTGCGAATTGGTGTAAGTAGCTCGTATGTTGTGTATTATCTTTTGCTCTTTGTTTTTCTGAGTTTTTAATAATAATACTCGTAATAATTATTATTATTATTATTATACTATAAACAACAACTAGAACTAGAACCTGATATTAATTAATTAATAATAGCAATAATACACAATGCACAATGCACAATGCACACACGGGGTTTGTGCTAGTATGCAAGTATATGGCTAAAAGTTCAAATTGATCTAACAATGACTCAATACTCCACTAAACAAAAATAAGAGTAAATTAATACTCTCTCCGCTTCTCTATGACGTTCCACATTTGATTGTGGAGAGAAATTAAGAAAATGGATATATGTGGAGGAAAATGAAGATAGAGAAAAGGAAGTGGGGTCACAAGCAATATGAACCACAAAATATTTACTAAAAAGGAAACTGTAACATCTTATTGAAGTTTCCTAAAAAGAAAATGTGGAAGATCTTAGTGAAGGGGAGGGAGTATTCACTTAATTGACAACTCTTACGTGATGGAATATATGGCTAAAAGTTTGTTTTTTACACGAAATGAAAGTCTGTTTCATGATATATCGTATATCATGAACAACACGTGATTATATGGGCTAAGCTACTCTAGTTATACTTATACACACGAGTAGAGTAGTTATGTGGTGCAAGGCTACTCTATTTCGTTCACTGGGAGAATATCTATATGGGCTAATTCCTAATTTTGACGACTAATAAACTGGGCCAGTTCTTATTTTTAGCCCATTATTTGTATAAAACATACTCCATGTTCTATCTGATCTAATTGGTATAAATTTGACCCGTAACTCACTAGGACTCGTATCAACTAAGCCCGACCCAGGCATGATCCCCATTTCCGGCCCGACGCCCGGGCCCGGTCGTACCGCGCCTTGCCGTGTCAGACCATATTTTCATTTTTTTTGGGTTTAGGGTCATGTCGGACCGTCCTTGGGATAGACTTTTCTTCAAATTGGTGTCACAGCCCGACATTGTTAAAATTGCATGAAATTGTGAAGAGATTGTGAGCCCCATCACTTAATTGGAAATTTTGACAAGTAATAAACTGGGCATGTTCTTATCTTTGGACTAATAAAAACATGTTTGATCATTGGGCCAGTTCTTATAAATTGATATAAACTGAACCCGTTCTTATTGATGCGGGTTTATATTTAGACCTGCTTGTCTCGGGTCAAACATTATCGGGTCAAATACTAATTTGGGTAAAAAGTTAATAAGTTAAATAATTTCAGGTCCATTACGGTCAATTAACAGACTGAATTGAATAGCTCAGGTTCGGTGCGCTCAAAAGATCGAAGGTTTTAGGTTGGTTTTCTATACATAAAAATTTTAATTTCGAATTTCGGCCCAATTCTATTTGATCCGGTTCGATCCGGTCTTGGACCAAAGTAGTTAAGTAAAGTGGAGAATTGAGGTGAAGTATGAGATTGGAATGTCCACATGTTGTCTTATATTGGGGCAAGTCAACTCACTCATTCTAAAATTTGGGCTTCTTTTATACTCCTTATTTGGAGGCTCATTCACAATCCCTCCACTTTTACTCATACCCGTTTTATTTCGTTCATATCCTTATTACAGTACATATTTTTAAAAGACACGTTATAAAATTTTGATAGTTATAATAACCTCGTTTAGATAATTTAAATCAGGTCTTACCTGACTATCTTTTATCTTATACGGAGTAATATTTATGAATAGTGTCCAAAAAATACAAACGTAAAGAATCAAATGGAACGGAAGTTGTATAAACTAAAGTTGTAACCCAATACAACTAACCCTCAATTTAGGTTTATAACCCAATACAATTTGGGCTACAACTCTTTCAGCCCAATAAGTCTATCATCTTAGATTCTTAGTTGTTGACTTGTTGGTCATCGGGTGAAATTGTGAGCTAATTGCAAGTTAGCCTAAAACGATACTCAGTATAATACGGAGTTGGGTTGGGTTGATTTTGTAAGGGGGAATTGGGCTTAATTGAGTTGGGTTAATCCCATTGACCATCACCATTTTATTTGACTTAGCTTAATTATTCCTGAAACGGTACCAACAAGATCGAAACGAGATACCCAGATCTTCGAAAATAACAATTATTGTTGATAAATACTCCGTAACAATAATTGTTAATTTCGAGGGCTTGGGTATCTGATTTCTATCGTGTTGGCACCGCTAAAAATTTCGTCCTCCCCAACAAAAGCACCACCAGCCTGTGCCAACATTGGAGAATGACAAACATATGTGAAATAATATACAGGCAAAGATAATAAAAATTCGACAACAAATAAATCGCAGAATTTAAGGTGAGATACCGACAAAAGCAGGCAGTTTATCATTAATGCAACGTTTTTTTAATTCCTGTTATTACTAAATGGAATAGAGAGAAATACACAAATAAGAGGAGCCACACATTACGTTGTGTGCCGTGTGTCACATTTTGTATGTAGAGGCAAAGTTCAGAAAGAAAATAACTTCCACGCATATACAATCCTAGACACACGGAGATAATACTCGCAACATCTTAGCAAACAAAAACTTTCCAAAAGTTCAGAATTCAAAAACATGGTGATCGATGAATATGGGATAATTAATGCTGGTGAAATTGACTTAACGAGAACTGTTAATCAAGTTTAAGAAGCAACAAATACGGGTTTAAACTCCCAAGTAACTCAAACTCCCAAGTCTTTCAGTGAAGCCATTTATGTGATCTTCTTATATTTCCGAAGTGAGTTTTTATGTGGTCGTCTCTCACTAATATATTTCTTTGGCCTTGCTTCACTGTCATTCTGTGGCCTCGATCCCTTTGAGATTTCGTGTGCTAGTATGCAACTTTATCACGCTTAAGTTCACGCTGCTGTTTTTCCTTTTTACATGATTGAAAGCGAGATCTGAAGTGTCGAAGCTGACAGTTATCCCTTCACTCTCAAGTCATTTCACAAAGTCGGGCAGAGTCAAGCTGCACGGCCTTTTTCTCGCTCATAAAGGTTTTAACAGTTGGTTAATAACGAGTAAAACTCGACTATCTTATGGCTCATGGATTCCCTAACTAGCTATTTAAACGTGTTTAGACATGTGAATCCACTACAGAAAAGATGGTGAAAATGTGTCGAATGATTAATCCACTACATAAGTAACAACATATGGTATCAATCCTCGTACCACGAACAATTATAGGTTATTTGGAAGTTGTAGGAACGAACGTTTTCAAGCAATTCTGACGTTGAGGTCCGAAAACCATGAAAACGATGTATTATAACCTCCAAAATCGGTCAAAAAATATCATCCCGACAAATTGTGTCAAACTGAAGCAACACATTCGTGGTATCCTGAATCGTGATTCTCTGTGTAAAAATCGTCTTACAATAGACCTAACTGATTCATTAGAACAAACGTAACTGACTTTAACTAACTCGACTCTAATTGATTCGATTCATAGAAACGATGGATAAAATAGCATAAGTTCAACATTCGACTACTCTTATCCATCCGTAACCCGAGCAAATCCAAAGCCAAATCCTTCAAACCAAGACGTCGATTGGCCTCCACTCGAGGTCTAACCCGACTACCTGTGGAGTGGAGTGGAGTGGACCGGGTGATGTCGGTGGTTATGTCGTTCACCCATTCAGTTATCTTAGAAGCGCTTTTGATTGTTGTAAAAGTGTAAAAAATAGTTACTGTGAGTAGTAACTGTTTGCATTTGAATGGAATTTACGAGTACTAGTTGTTTCTTACTCTATACAACCACCCTCCTCGCTCGCATATCCGTCCCAATGAATAATTTACGGTTACTTTTTAGTTTTTACCTGCCGAATCTTGGGCTAGGATGATAATATAAACAAACTGCGAATGGTTGTCGACTTGTCGTTGGTTGTTTTTGGTGAGTGGTCATCGGTCACGGGCTGTCAATGGATGTTCAAAGATCGGAAAATTACACTCTATATAAGATAACAGTAACAGGGGTGTTTTTTTGACAGTAGACATTCAGAATTCAGATGATGAATAAGCATCTTAAACACAACAGAACTTAATACTATTTTACTAGTAATAGGCTGCCCTTGTTAATTAATTAACACACAAAGTTAAGTAATTAGTAGTAATACTTCGTAATTAAAATTAATTAATTACGAACTATCTCACCTAAATTGAGAACCAAATAAATATTAAGAGTACTATTATTGTTACGAGGACGCACAAGATCGCCTCAGTCCATGTCACCGGTGGCGGCGGAGTGGGCAGCGACGGCAGCATCAGTGGTGGCGGAGCGGGCAGCGACGGCAGCAAGGGTGGCAGCGGAGGTAAGAGCGGCAGCGGTGGGGGTGGTGGTGGGACGAACAAGAATGGAAATGGAAATTTGTGGAAGATTGAGGGTGAGAGGGAGGGGGCGGAGGCGGGGTAGGGTGAGGGGGCGGAGGGGGAGTGCGGGGTGGAGACGGAGGTGGGGCCGGAGTGGGAGGTGGAAATGGAGGTGGAGGTGGGGCCGGAGTGAAGGGCGGAGGTGGAGGTAGGGGTGTGACGGAGGGCGGAGGAGGAAGATGGAAGAAGGAAGATGATGGTGAAGATGAGGAGCATCATTTTTTTTTTGTGGAGTAAGAATGATTATGGAGGGTTTGGGGTGAAGTGTACTAGTTTATATATACAAAGGCTTCTTGATGTACTGTGTGTGATGTACTGTGTGTGTGATGTTTTTAACTATTCCGTCCTAAACAAGAATTTGTAGTTGATTCTACTTAAAAATCACTAGGTGGTAATTAATGATACGGAGTAATAAAGAGGATATTCTTATACTCCCTCCGTTCCAACCATTTGTATACGTTTATTTTATGTACTTATGTCGATGCTCATTTTCTTTTGTCTATATCTTTAGCTACGTATTACTAAAAGTTATAGTAAAATGTTGATATTTATAATGTATTCGATTAAACGATTTAAACAAGATCCCACTATCTTTTATATTATATATTGGAAGTTATAATGAAAATTCATTTTACTTATAAATAGTATTAAAAAAAACAAATGTACTCCCTCTGCTTCTCTATGATGTTCCACATTTGATTGTGGAAAGAAATTAAGAAAATGGATATACGTGGAGGAAAATGAAGATAGAGAGAAGGAAGTGGGGTCACAACCAATAAGAACCACAAAATATTAACTAAAACGAAAAGTGGAACATCTTAGTGAAGTTTCCTAAAAAGGAAATATGGAAGATCTTATTAAAGGGGAGGGAGTATACAATTCGTCGGAACAAAGGGAGTAGGAAATATACTAACAATCATTGCAGGAAGGTGGATAAAGAATAAGGGTTGGTCCAAAAAATCTGTAGGTCTCAATTATGCAGAATATTCGGGTGGGTCATACCAAAAAAATCAGTTTGTTTGTCTTTTTTCCTAAACTTTACCAAGGACTCTGAGTCTCTGAATATTAATTGGACTGTTTGAGGGCATTAATCATTACACACCAAAAGAGTATCTCTCCAACCTTTTTTGGATGACTGCGACCATTACTAAACTAAAAGGCAAACTAGTCGTAGGCAGTAGTCCCTCCGATTCACAAAGATGTTCCCTTTTGTTTAATTTATGTGAGGTATATTTTAATCAAAGGGGAAGATTTTTGTGGATCAGAGGGAGTACGTACTAAACGGAACGAGACAGGGGCAATAATATCAAAAAATACTTGCAATTTTAAAAATACGCGGATTAAACTAAGTTAAATAATATCAAAGTAAATATTCGTAACTTTTTTAAAAATTCTTTTCAATTTTTATAATTTATCAAAAAAAGATACTTATAATTGGTACTATGAGAATTTTATAAATAAATATATGAGTTAAATTATTATTTCTAGCCTAAATTATTTGTTTTTAAAATTGAGAAATTGAAATATTTGGAGGGAAAATTTTAATGTTAACGAATTACTCTAAGTTATACTCCCTCCGAGTTCCTATTATTGTCCCACTTTTCTTTTTGAGCTGAGTTTGTTATTGTCTCACTTTCCTTTTTAGGTCATCAATGTGTGGTTCACAATTACTCTCTCATTTCTCTCTCTTCTTCTTTTTTTTTAACCACTCATTTTCCCTTCCTTAATTTTCATCCCAAAACCAAATGGGACAATAATAGAAACTCGGAGGGAGTATTATATTCAGAGATTTACATAATTATAATATTATTATTTGACTCAAATAAATATTCCATGTATCAATGAGTATTAGGTATATTTCTTTTGTGCTTGATTGATGATTATTTGTAGCTTTGTGATGTGGGTAAATGTTTGGTTAATGGTCAAAGTTTAGACACATTTTAGAGTGATAATAATGGTTAGAGTAGAAACTAGAAAATCGACCAAGAGTGGTCCAAAAACTGAATACGGTTGCCTACCTCATCCAAGTATGAAACCATCATATGCCTAGCCTGCAAATTTCCAAAGCTTAAATATGTTACTGTCATGTCTTGCACATGACACCCTTATTATCTTAAAAGCAACCACAAATATTATGTTGTGCAAATATTGCATTCATTAATTAATTTCGATGTTCATAAGCCTAGAACTTAATCAGCTCATCATTTTTGCAAATGTCACTGCTTTTGTTTAGACATGTAACAACACCATCGCAAAAAACCATCACATTCAATCAAATCCTGGTCATTTCACTCATTTGAATCAACTACATCAATCGCTTCGAATACCCTAATCGGGAGCATATGTAACGCGCGTACATAGCGCGCTGTCTCGTCACTAGTGTAAGTAAAGATATGGACAAAAGAAAACTTTTATAAGACCGTCTTGAACCCGTGTCATTTTCTTTTAGTGGACTGTTCTCTATATATATATATAGTGATCAAGACTCAAGAGTCGAGACGCTACGTTGATCGTGTCACACACATTTTAAAATTTTTGATGTTATGTGTCCGATATTCCGACACGTGCTCGAATCAGAGTGTCTTGACGACTAACTTAGGTTAATGGTGCAATAATGTATGTAGAATACACATAGACTTCTCAGTGCACATGCATACATATATAGAATCTGCCATGCAAAAGTGCATGATAAATGACCACTTATCCGTAGTAGTTATTGGGTCCAATCTTTTACTATAATATCCTCGCGTCTTTCCTTAACTATAGAGTACAATAATTAACCACTCATACATTTATACAATAACTACATTGTTTTTACTGGATTACCATTTACCCAGCCAAAAATAATTCACAAATTATAGTATACAACCGTTGTACCGTATAACGGACTTAATTTATGGTAAAAAGTTATCACTTTATGTTATTTAGTGACCACCTTAAGTTAAATAGTGACCACGTTTTAATATGAAAAAATGGTAACTATTTATCTGAAAGTGGTAACTAACTAACCTAAAATGATCACATTTTACCGTAAGTTGCAAATTTTTACTACTGTCGCATGGTACAACGATTGTACACAATAATTACTGATAATAATTAGCTGAAATATTAATTTCTCTATGTTAACACTAACTACACTTAATTAATATAGTTAATAGCTGTGTTTCTAGGCGTGTCCCATGTCCGACACGTTAGGTTTGGACACAATACAAACACATCCAACATGTTAGTAATAATTAAGGAGAATGAGATAAAAAGATGACCCCACGTGGGTGGTAAATCAACAAAAAATATTGCATATCTTCGTGTGAATTTTATCTCTTCTTTTTGTGAATTTGTTCAATTTTTTAAAATTTAAAAATTTTATAAACCGTGACGTGCCGTGTCATGTCCACTTTGTTCGTCAAGACGTTGCGTTAACCATGACCACGTATTTTATTATTTTGAAGTTATATATCCGGTATTCTGACACGTGTCCGAATCGGAGTCTCTGAGTAAGTAATCACACTCCCTCTCATCCATTCAATTCTTTACGTTGGGTCGTTTTTGTAAGAAAAAATGGTGAACCTACGTAAAGAATTGAATGTAGATTGAGTATCGATACAGTCTAACCCGAGACAGTATATTTTGCGACAAATCGACGACACGGGATATCTTCAGATGTTTCAGCCAATGAGGCACTGAACCTGAAAGTATATTTTTTTGAAGGTCCAAAAAGGAAGGAAGTTATGACAGTTTTAATTAGCATAGTTTATGACTTGCAGACAAAAATGAGCATAGTTTTGTCTGTGACGAATATTTGACAAAAATGGGTGAATTCGCAAGAAAAGAGGTGATTTGTGAGCAAAAGGCTGAAAAAGAAAAACAAGCCGAATATATTGTGATAAATGAAGAAGACTCAAAGAAGCCCACAGTAGTAGAGTAGAGTAGAGTAGTAGACATAGGGCAGAAGTAATAAAGGAGGAGGTAATAAATGGTAAAATGATTGATTTGTGAGGTGTGATGTGGGGCCCATGTCAGATTTCTTCGATAGTAGGGATGTCAATTTCACCCGAACCCGTTCAAAATCCATCCATCCGAATAAAATTAATGGACGAAAATCCGAACTAAATGGATTTTAAGCGGATGACGGATGAATCAGGTGATGGATCGGGTCGGATTCGGGTGGAGATTTTTCACCTGTTTATAGACTTTTAAAAAACATTATATGAATATATATAAAAAATAATTAATTTCACTCTATTTTTATACTCATTATCCTTTTTTTTCTTAAAACCCTAAGAAAATATTTTTCGTGATCACTTTGGCGGCCACCATTTTAGATTTTCTTTCCCCGTCTTAATTTCCGACCACCAAAAAATTCCAAAAAACTTTACCCATCTTATAATTTGTATATTTGTTATTGTATTTTAAAAAAATATTTTTCATCCGCTAAGCACCCGATCCACCCGAATCACCCGCGGATGACGGATGGATTGGATCTGGGTGGTGGGTTAATCGGGTGACGGATGGATCAGATGGAGTATGCGGATTCGGGTGAGGCTCCACCCGACCCGAAACCGACCCGTTGACATCCCTATTCGATAGTAAAAGCATTAGCAATAACAAACGTTCATCCAAGTTCATTCTCCGCCACATCACTGCCACATCACTCTCTACAAACTCAGACAAACTCAAACTCCAAAGAACCAATGTCAACAATAGCAAAGTTCATCAAGTTTATAAATGGATCCACACACAATCCACTCACACTACTTATTAATTTCTACCAAAACATTTCATTTTTTAATTAACATCATAATATTTTTTTAATAAATTAACATTATATTTTGAAATTAACAACAAAACTTTTTTTAATAATATTTTTTTAAAACTCATAATTTTTTTAACTCCATATTTTTTTAACAATCTAAAAAAAAATTAACACTTCCCACCAACAACTATAATAATACATTTATTTATATTTCGATATCTCCTCCAAATCGTCTTATTCAATCAATATATATTAATAAAGCAGGAATTTTTCGAGCGATTTGATTGGTCAATATATTTTTTTAAGTTAAATAAAGAATATAAAAATTTGTATATGAACAAAAATCCTACTCCACCTCAAACTCGATTTTTTTAAAATTTAAATAAAGAATACAAAAATTTTTATAGAAAAAAAAAAAACAATCCCACTCTATTTAAGACTCTAAAAATTATCATTATATAAACCGACGACTATCACCTCATAAGACAACAAAAATTGGACCGCGATAGCGTGAAACACTTGGTCAATTCTGTTTGATAATTGTTTTAATATTTATTTATTTACCCTCGTTAAGTATAAAATTAAAATTTTGAATTTTTTAAATAATTATCTTTAATAATTATTATAGTTTTAATATATTTTTTAATTTAAATCTCCCCAAATCTAAGAACGAATATTCATTAACCAAAAAAAATTATAGTCTTATAAAAGCTACTTAATTATCCAACATCGAGTGGAGAGAAACACGAAGGAGGACGCCATTGTTGAAGTGGAGAGAAGCTCGAGCTACAGCCTACAACACTGGTTCCACTACACCACATTGACGAACATCCATACCATCCATCAAATCGATGGACAGGGAGAAGGAGAGAGAGAGAGAGAGATAGAGCTGGAGAGTGCTATGTACACTAACTGCCTATTACTCGGTTTGGATCCGTCAATCATCGGTATCCAACCCGGTTCCAATTCCACTCCTCGGGTCGGACTTTTCCGACATTCTAACCCTAAACTCGGTGAACAGCTTATTTACTTTCTTCTGTCTTTTCTCCGTGGTCCGTTTCAATCTTCTAAGGTTTCGATTTCGTTATCGGTTTACTCTTTTTTGATTGTAATGTTGTTGTAATTCGGGTTATGAATCGTTGATTGATTGTTGAATTGGTGGATTTTGTGGTGTGTTTGATCTGGCAGGATTTCGACAAGGTTTGGCCGATTTTTGACTCGGCTCAGTCAGCGTGATTTTCGTAAGGTAGCTAACTAATTGCTTGATTGCTTGCTTGATTGATTGATTGATTGATTGATTGATTGATGGATTGATTGCGAGTTAGGATTTGTTTCTGTTTTCGCGTCGAGAAATGTCGAGAAATGTGGAATTCAAGAGGTTTTGGAGTAGTGATAATGTTGAGAATTTGTGAGTTGTGAGTTGTGAGTTGAGGTACTTGATTGATTGGATTTAGATGAATTGAATTCTGTTTTTTTATATGTTTAGGGTTATGCGCCACATTGGTTGGTCGAGTTGTCGTCAGTGTTCCAGTTGATGAAGAACGAACAGAAGAATTCACAGGATCGCCTCCCTTTTTGTTCCAGTAGCTGTGTACACGTGGTTGTACAGCACAGCGAGCAGCGGCGACTCGCTTTCAGCTTCCCCGCACTCCCACCACGCAGCTGTTCTAAGAAATGGTAGCACTTCAAAGAACTTTTATCATGCTGTGTTGGTTTAGGATGCTGATAATTAGCCTGTTGTTAGTTGTTACCCTTGCCTTCATTTCCTTCTTCTCATGGTGTACATTTTTTATTTTGCCTTTTTGTTTTACATTTTTTCAGACGGAGGGTGTGTCAACGATGAACGAGTACAGACTTGCAACGCGGGGGAAGGATTTGATCTTTGTGTTAATCAATGTGTATTCACTGATTTCGGTGATTTCCTAGCCACTCCTACCTTTAAAGTCATCTCTTCATTTCTAAAAACTAGGCTAATTAGGTTAAGTAAGCTGATTATAGTTTAATTTAAGTTATATTCGGCCAATAATCTCGGATGATCCGATTACTCTACTCACCTGATCTTAATCTTTGAAAAATTAGGCTAATTAGGTTAATTAAGTTGATTGTCGAATGTCAATCCCATAATTTAGTCGGTAAGCGTTGGTAACATGCACCGATGAGTAGGGGAGGTGACGAACGAGAGAGGAGAGTGAGATATGAGATACATGTGGCTCGGGTAGTGGGCTGTTGGAGTAAGCCCATTGTACACAAGGTAGTGGTGGTGACAGTGACAGATGATGCCAAAACTGTGAGCCTTGGGTGTTATTTTTTTACGAGGTCTTGCCTCTTTTTCATGTTGGGTGTTTTGATGAGGTAGCAAGAGTAGTGAAGATGTTGATGTTTTGGAGGTATAACGGCATTTCGGATCACTTTGTCAATTTGTCGTTATAGTTGTGGCTCTTGTAAGAATGTAAGATGCATGGAGGTGAGGGTGAAAGTGGCCCGTGGATGGTCTGAAGGGCGATGTAAGCTGTATAGTTAGTGGTAGCTAGGTAAATCTTTGTGGTGATATCTCAGAATTGGAGTACACAAGATCTACAAAAACAATGATTTCTTGATGATTGGGGTTGATTTTTCTAGGGTTTTACTGATCTACAAGACGAGAAGTGGTCATTTTTTTGCTGGTTTTTTTTATTTCTATTAATACGGAGTACATTTAGTTTTATATTTTGCTCCTGTGTTGACCTCTTTTTTCATAGTGTTTGTGGGCTGAATGAAACTATAGTATTATGGGTCGTAGCTTTGGTGTGATTAATGTGATTTGTACCCGCACATGAATGCAGTGTGTGAGATGGATTTGTTTAATGTAATGGATTGTTGCCTAGATTGATGTTTGTTTCACTTCATTTTCTGAACCATTGTTATGTCATTGAGATAAAACATTTTGTGTCTGTTATCCTGTTATCTTTTCCAGTATTTCCAAACAGCAGGAGGGTGCAAGTATGGGGATGCTTGTAGATATAATCATTCTGCGCACAGAGCTGAGACGGATTCTCCAGAGCTTAATCTTCTTGGTTTACCATCAAGACTGGTAAGTTTATGATTTAGTGTCTTTGCGAAAGTTTTTGTTTGCTCTCCCTATCCAATTTATATGGTTCCTATATGACTTTGGTGGTCAGACAATTTAACATCGACTGATAATTTGTCACAGTATGCAATGCAACTTGTAAATATGATACTCTCTCTATTCTGTTAGATTTGCTGCATTTTCATTTTGATACATTCAAACAAAATTATTATGTTTCCACTATATTCACTCATCCACTTGATACCTTTCCCTTTTGATCCTTTATACTTCTCTCCTTCTTGAAGGTCGTTCATTTGTAAATGCAGTGCTTCTAACTGAATCAAGGGAGTAATAACGATATACGGAGTAGTTAATTTGATAAATCAAACACAACAAACTTTACTTTATATCTCCGGTTATAATTGACATCGCTTACCATCAGACTCAAATAGAGGCAATATTGATGGCATGAAGGTACTAGGTACTTAGGTAGTATATAGCATGCAGTACCTGTAAGTGATTTTTTACTGTTTACTTGATCGCCGTAGTTGGCGCAAGAGTGCAGCTACTACTTGCAGAATGGCTCCTGTTGATATGGTGTTGCTTGCAGGTTTCATCATCCTAACCCTGGCGCAAATGGCAATTCTGTGCGAGGTGACATTAGTTTGCCTAGAAATTATGCTGGTGTACCACTGCAGCCTTTTGGTGGGGCATCACAGGGAGCATCAATGTCACAAAATGGTATGAATCTGAGAAACGGTTTGCGACATGGCCCTGAGATGACTTCTTATCATCAAACAATGACTCCTCCGCCGCCTCATGGATGGAATCCAAATCAGGTAGTAATAATCTCTGTTATGTCAAAGCTCAAACAATCTAGCATCCAGCTTCTCTCAATAACTCGACAAGAGTAGGTCCACTAACACCTCATGCAAACACGCCAGGAATCGGAGAATTCCATGAACGACCTGGTCAGCGTGATTGTGACTATTTCATGAAAAAACTGGAAATTGCAAGTACGGAACAGCCTGCAGATACAACCATCCAAGAAGTCAAGTGTCTAAGCTACCACCTCTGCTTTCTTCCAAGGGCCTTTTCTCTAGACTAGTATGTCATTCACTTACATCTGCTTACTTTTCAATGTGTTTTTTGCCATTTGATTCTTGTTGCATCCGTTGTAAAAAAATTGTTGTTGATTAAAAGTTCAAAGGTTTTTTCTACCAAATTCCTATTTTATCTTTTCGTCTATTTCTGAAGGTTTCCAGAATTAGGCAATATGGTTCGAGTTTCGGCTCAGCTCTTTGATGGTTATATTACTTCATTGAAATAGTTTGATGGAAGCCTTCATTGCTTAAAACATAGGGTGACTAGACTTTTATGTTTTCTTCATTGAACGTATGGTATTTCAATTGAATTTTATGTGATTTGATCAATAGTTTCTGTTTAGTAATTGAAATATCATTTTGTATTGTCTTGATGATGACAATTGAGTGTTTTAAGTGCTCAAAAAGTTGGCGCTTTCGGGGATTTAGTTCTTGAATTTGATGATTAACATTAGATTTTTGAGTCTTTGATTTGCTGCAAAAAAGAAATCAGCTGAAAATGTTTAGAGGCTCATCGAAAAGCAAGAGGTGACCAATTAGATGGTTGTTATGTTGCTGTAACTAACTACTCTATCATTTATATACTCTTAAGTGTACAGAGTATTCATTAACTCAACAAACACACTTATTTAGCTCTTCCTCTACAAATCCCTCTAACCTTCAATTCCACTTCAATGGAGATACTTCGCTCTAATTGTTTTTTTTGCATTGAATCGGTTCGATTTTGCTGCATAATTGAAGGTACAACAATTCCGCTGCTCAATTTTCTTTATTTCTGTCATTTTTTGACTGATCAATTGCTCGATTTTTGTACAAACTTCTTGTGTTTTTGCCCTAATTGTGATTACACATAGTACATCTATCGTTTGCACATCATATTATCAGCAATTTTTGTCTTCTTTTTCTCTGGACATTTTGCGAAATTTTCTGGAAATTCGCCGGGTTTTTTTTTGCTGTTCCTGGAAAATTTTCTTTATATTTCACAATGACTGCTTCTGCAACTAATAATTCTGATGAATCCTCGATACATTCTGTGGCTAAAACCTGTGGGTATTTTGATTACCTGCTCTACCTTAGTTCCTCCGATCAGGCATATAAAAAAGGAGCATATCATCGATTTTTGTCGCCAGTTGAGAAATTCATATAAACACCATTGGAGGATGATGATTTTCACCCTTCCTTTGCTGATGCTGAATTGGACCCGATTCGTGTTGATGGGATCATCAACTCGGTGACTAAGAACGTCTTCCTCCAACTTTGCAGGTACAATCCCTGAATCTACTGCTTACTCTGCACATTATTGATCAATCGAGTAGTGAATAGATCATAGACACCGGAGCTAGTGATCATATGACTTCAAATAAGGAGTTGTTGCATAATATTAGATCTTTGCTCAAACCAATTATGGTAGAGTCAAGAAGGTCTGCCTCACTGGCGATGCTATTCTATCTCCTGATCGAGGTCGTCCTCAGAAACGTCGTTTTCTCCTAAGTCTGAAATAACAGATTTTGGTGAAACGTGTGTCCTTGCTAAGCACCATAAATCGTCTTTTCATACTAGTGATTCTAGAGCATCTTCTCCCTTTCGCCTTGTTAACTTGGATGTATGGGAACCTTATAAGCTAAGACCTCTACTTCTAATGGCGCAAGGTATTTTGTTGACCATCTTAGATGATTATTCTCGTAATACATGGACCCATTAAGCTTCCAATACATGCCTCAGATTCAACTCAGTCTCAATCTTTTCACTCTCAAAACATTCGTGATCTTACTGAATTTGACCCAACTTACAAAGCTTCACTGGCTATATACTACTCCGTATATACTATATATAACTTACAAAGTCCCTAAACCCTAATACTACTATAAGTTGTGCGGCGTACTATGTACTCCCTCCTAGTTAGAGTGTTCTTCCTTGTTGTTTAATATATGTGATGTATATTTTAATTAAATGGGAAGAACACTCTGACTCGGAGGGAGTATCTGTTAGCTTCATGTCATACCTCTTTTGAATTTTCTGATGTTAAGCTATTTTTTGTAGGGTTGTGCAACGGCCAAAGATTTCGGATCACTTGATTGTTTCTCCACCGAATTTTTGATTGATGGAAGTACACTCAGTCTTGTTGTTTCTGATGAACAAAAAAATGTTCAGGTCAGTACCATATCCGATAAATTTTCAGTTCTATGTTGCTGCTTAATCAAAACTGCCGAAGTGATAAAATTTGTTTCATCTATAATTGTCAATTTGCTTGAATGGAATGCTGTGTCTTGAATAAACAAACTGTCCCAAAGATTTGCAAATACGATAATCTGATAGATTTGATTTTTTTAAAATAATTTTGGTACACTATATACGACTCGTAAGTGCTACTTTGCCTTGAAAAGATGCAATGCAGTGCCTGTTGCTGCAGTCGTCTAGATATTTATCTTATTTCATGTATGGAAGAAGTATTCAAGGGATAAAGATGTTCCGTGCCCCTTAAAGTGGAACGAATATGCATTTCATGATGTTAGGCTTTGTTCTTTCTGCCTGAACTAGACGTAACTGAACTGAACTAAACGGAAATGGGCTTGACTGAACTGATAAGGCGTAACTGAGTTGACTGAATAGGGCTGAATTTACTAAGACAGACTAAACATATGGCGTTGAACTTAATTGAATTAAACATGGCTTTACGTAAAAAAACTCACATGGATATTGTAAGTCTCGCTTGGGCTGCTAGTAAGCCCAATGATGATCAAATGGCCGGGATCGAATTACTTGCAATAAAGCTTGACGATATTTTTTTTGCCCGCCCGGCAAAATGGAGAATTTGGGAAAAAATTAGCATAACTTTACTTTAACTTTACTAAACTGAAGTGAGCTGGCTTAGTCTTCGACCCTGGGTATGATAGCTGCCGATTACAACTTTCATTTAAAAAAACGCGATCTCATTCTATTAAGCTTGACCACTTTCGCTGCCTCTGTAGGTTCATATAGGTTCTTGCTCGGAGTTACCTTGTTTCCTTGATTTTCATATTCTCTCGTATTACTTTGATTGGTTTGTCTGACTGCACAACTCTCGTCTTGTTTCATCATTTCCCATGTGCCAATAGATCTTTTACTACGCACCGAAAGTGTCTGAAAGCTGGAAAGGACAAAAGCTTCTTTCAAAAGCAGAGTTTCATATCGGAGCTCACGTGACAAAGTTCTTGAGATTACAACACCACTTCCGCCGAGAAAACCAACAGATACGCTTTATTATTTACTACTCTAGATGGAAGCATCGGTTGTGTTGCTCCTCTTGATGAGCTCTCATTTAGAAGACTACAATCGCTGCAGTAAAAGCTCGTTGATGCTGTGCCTCATGTTGCTGGATTAAACCCGAGATCTTTTCGACAGTTTCAGTCCAATGGCCGTGCACATAAGCCTGGACCGGAAAACATAGTCGACTGTGAGCTGCTTTGCCAGTAAGCATCATTCTAAACATTTTCCCTTATATCTCTTACTCCATCTGTCCTAACAATAGTTTAGCTTTGCTTCTGAATATGAATATATTATTCGGGGGCGGCTAACAGAAAAAATAAAATAAATAAATAAATAATAAATAAGTGGATTGAATTGACAAGGACAAACTAAAGTTAATGAGGCTATAAACTTGATTATACTCCGTACTGAATAAGTAAGAACTTAATTGATCTGAGCCGAGCCGAGCCGAAAATAAGTTGGAAAGAATTAATCTAGGAAACAAATCAACATTAACTTGTCTAACTATGAAATTCAAATCATATGAATTATTTATGATAAAAGAAAAAAATAGCAAAATAAAATTGTAAGCATTTTATGCAAATATTTTTTTGATCCACTTCGATTACAAAATCATTCAACTATATTAATTTAAAATAGTCAATTTAGGTAATTAGGTTCAACACAAGGATAAGGAATTACTACTCGGTATTACATTATCTTTTGCTCGTTTGTACCCCTATTTAAAAACCATGCAATTGCATCATATATATAATATTCCGTACTAGTCACTATTATTATTCATTTATATCGACCTATATATTAGTTGCACTACCCACAGCTTTCATATGTGATACTATCTTTTTATAAGAGACTAACTCGTCTTTCAAATGTGTATCTCGTGATCTATTTTTATCAAGTCTCAAATAGTCAGATACTCGGAACCACTCGATCACAGATCCTTTCAAATATAAACGACCTTGCTGTCGGGACTAGCTTTTTGTGACAACCTTACCCAATTGAGGTTATACCTAATCTCTCTTCTCTTCCCTAACCGTTTTATGCCACTTCATATGAGCTCACGTAGACGTTTGACCCTTGGACGTTGGTATGACACTTGGACACTTCGTCTTATAACAAAAACGTGCCAATTTTTCATTAATTAGTCGAGTCCGACACTTGGGTTGCACCCGTGTCCGACCCTTCAAGTCGAGTCGAGTAACATAGAATACAAACCCAAATTTGAAGAAGCCCAATATGAAGTACTTCCTCCTATTTTTTATCTTCCCATTTTAAATTGCACCAGAATTTTTGTAAACAATACTCATAAAATAGATAAATTTAAGTAAATCGTGAGGGTAGTTTAATATAAGTGAGAGTAAATATGAAAGAATTATTGTGTAAATATGTTGGTAACTGTTGTAAATATGATCAAGTAGTGAGGTTAGCATGGTAAAAAAAAAGGGACCAAAATAGAAATAAATATAATGAGTATCAAAATTTCGATCGAAACAGGATTGAAAACTATTGTTTGACCTTCTAACATTTGGGACCGTCTTGTGTAATTATGTGTAAAACAATACTCCGTAAATAATAATAATCACTGTTTTCGTTCATTCTCGACTTAACCCGTGATTACCTTTCATATTGAACAAATTCTCGTTCTCTCAGGATTTAGACTCTTTTGCTGTAGTGTTATGGCTGCACGCAGTAGACACGGTCATGAACTCAGAGCTTAACCTGTAGCTGTGAGCAGTCGAATGCTGTTTTTCTTTAATTTTCCTAGGAAGTTGATGATCCAAGAAGCGGTAGAGCGAGCTCCTTTGTACAACAATCGGGTTTCAGCGGCTGTGTTCTCCAAGTTTAATGTTATTTTCTTTTGTAATTTATCCTCGAGATTTTTCTGTAATTTGCTGACCCGACTCAAGGAACTTGACCTGACCTGCCTGAAACCCGACCCATTAGAACCCAAAAATGTAGTTACCCAAAACTGACCCGACCCGACCCGATTAACCTAACCTACCTGAAACCCAATTCGTTAGACCCCAGAAATGTTGTCACCCAAAACTGACTTGACCTGACCTGCTTGTGACCTGAGACCCGATACAGTCGGGTAACCAGTGACCCAAACCCGACGCAACCTGATTTCAACCTGAACTTATAAGAATGATGATTAGAAGACTACTAATCTATTAGATTGATTCAAATGGAAGCGATTTATTGTTTAGCTTAAACAAAATAATACTACTAAATAGACAAAGCATATCATGAAAATCTTGAAAAATAACTAGACTCGATAATGATCTGATCCAAAACTGACCTGAAATGATCTAACCTTAACCTGACTTGACCTGAAAAAATGATGACTTGTTAGAACCTGAACTTGATATGACTCGATTCGAACCTGATCTGAGTGACCTGATTGCTACCTCTAAGTATTTGTATATACCCTTTTTCGTTGTGCATGTTCTTATCCCCGTCATTAGCAACCTCTTAGGTTTGAGCCTTAATATGTTGGCTATCGATGCACTTTTACACTTCTTACTTTAGGATTGAGTCGCTAGACATCATCTCGTTGCTTTTAAAGAACATCCAAATGTGAAATTGTGTTGATTAGATTATATTTCGAGTCCCATTTGGACAGTTGGACACACTATTGGATTGTTTTTGAAGTTTGTTAAAAGGAAACTGTTATGTTGGAAGTTTGCTAAATTTACTCGTTCGGATTATCGTTCGGTCCATTTTGATTTTTTTTAGATTTTTTTCAATATTTTGATTGAAATTTGTTGAACTGAATGTGTAATATCGTCGCTTTAGTTACGCGCTTAAAGTGTCCATCTTGTTTTATGTATTGGTGTAGTTTGCTGATGTAGCATTTCTAAGAAGCAATAGTGGAAAATACTTTTGCTTAAAGTGTCATTATAGCCTGTTTTGGTCGCTTGTTGTAGTTTGCTGATGGTTCATGTTCAAAAACTTGCAGTAACTTGCGTATTCGGAAGGATACAGCAAAGTATCTTTTGAATTTAGACGTCAGTTCTGCCTACTATGACCCTAAAACACGGTCTATGTGTGAAGATCCTCTTCCAGATGCTGATCCCAGTGAGAAGTTTTACGCAGTACGTACACTGAATTCAGTACTCCTCTCAATACCTATTGTATAACTTTTTACGATCTATTAGATGACACTTTGACAATGTTTTCTCTATTTATACATTAATTTTTGTGTGTTGAAATTATAATTCTCCAAAACATCTTTGTAATATGTTACTTTTGAAAGACAGGAAAGTGATGAATTGGGATGCAAGTAATATTTTTTTAAGTATATAAGCTATTTGTGTCGTGTTCGTGTTCGTGTTCTGAGACCTTGACCCAATTAATTAAGGCCCAAACCCGTTAATTACGTGTCGGGTGTCCGGCCGTGTCATGGTTTGCCAACTCTGGCTGTGAGATAAACCCTAACCTACTCGTATGTTATTCTTAGGAAATGGCACTTCTGAATAGTAAATGTGAAGAAGATTTGTACGCAAATAATCACACAAGTATTTGGGGGTCATGGTGGAAAGACTTCCAATGGGGATACCGGATACAAGTGTTGCAAACAGACGGTTCAAAACAGCTACTGTACCGGTGCTGCTGGTATCGAGGCTGCTGAAGCGTCAGCTGATTTGATGAAGGCAAATATCGTGCGGACAGAAGCCTCCGAAGGTGTGCTTCTAATTTCTATGCCCTTTTTTGAGTGCTGAATTTTTTTTTTCTGTCCTGGTTAATCAAAGTCAAAATTACTTGTTTAATTTCATCTGATTAGAATGGATTGGGCTATAGTGAATTGGACCTTTGTCTTCCTTCATACAATTATCATTTTCTTATAGTCCATAAAGATTTGGATGAGGTAGTGTTATCCATTTAAATGAACCGTAAAATCAAAAGGTAAAACCTCATGGTCGGGAACTCTTCCCCATGCTGCGAAGTAGAACGTGCCTCTAATCTCTGATTT
The DNA here is from genome assembly GCA_958450325.1 of Agrostemma githago. Taxonomy (NCBI): domain Eukaryota; kingdom Viridiplantae; phylum Streptophyta; class Magnoliopsida; order Caryophyllales; family Caryophyllaceae; genus Agrostemma; species Agrostemma githago. Next base: position 75,399,512 of record OY288246.1, read on the forward strand.
ATCGTTTATAAAGTAATACATCTATTTTTGCGCACTTATATGTCGAGCATTGGTTAAGTAAATGTACATCTATTTTTGTAAGTTAATATCTCTATAAGGATATTTTGGATAGTTCATTAAAATTATGGAGGATATGTAGTAAAAAAACGGAACGTGAAACGAAAATGAAGAAAACAAACAATACTACTCATATCAATCGACTCAAATCTAATCAAACAAACAAATCCGGTACTAATTAAGATAAAAATCATACAAGCTGAATAATAATCCTTCATCCAAATAAAATACGGAGTACTCCCGTAACACACAGCCTAACAAATCCGGTACTAATTAAGATAAAAATCATACAAGCTGAATAATAATCCAAATAAAATACGGACTCCGTAACACACAACCTAAAACAAAATAAAATAAAACCTAAGCCGAAGTCGAGGCGAGAGCCACCTCTGCTGTCGGCTCGGTAGGAACCGGGACTGTCGCTCTGCGATAGCACCAGCGGACAGCCTCAAAAATGGCAATCAGAACGATCACGCCCGCTAAGACCGTCATGAAAATGGCAGCTTTGTGATCGACAGTACCACCATCTGCCAACCACAGGAACAGCAGAACACCTGCAATAATAACAATTAATTTCAAATTAATTAGCCTTATTTTATTTGAATTGCAAAAAAATAAAAATAACCTTATCAAATGATGCATTATTAAATGATACTCCAGTGCAGACTAGACAGTAATGATGCATTATTGACTCACAGTAACATGATGAGATAACCCCTACACACATAAATGATGCATCATTTACTCATTGCAGGTTGAGACTTAAAACTAGGGCACCATTCTTGGCAAAATAAATAAATAAAATAAAATAAAATAAAATAATTGGGAATGCATTCTTCGAAATGTCTCATACATAATTATTATTATGAGAATTAAATATTTAATTACGACACACTATTAATAATTAACAAGAAAAATAAAACTAAAATAATTAAAATATAAAAATAACCACCTTCGAAATGTCTCACAATAAAGTTTGTGTGATAATTTTAAAAATTGGGAACACATTAATTTTAAAAACACATTCACAGTGATTAAGATAGGAACCCACATAATATTATCTTTTAATGAAAATAATTTAAAATTTGATTTTAATATTTTTATAAAAATATCAACATTATAATTAAATAATGTGATATCAGAGTGTATATTTAAATATTATAATTAATTAATTATAATTAAATAATAATTATAATTAAATAATATCCTTTAAATAATTATTATTTTATTTGATTTTAATTATAATTAAATATCCTTTAATTAATTATTTTTATAATTAAATAATATGATATCAGAGTGTATACTTTTATTTATCATATTGGAGTGTTAGTATAGTACATTTATCGAACAATATGTCGATTGCTCTGATTTATAATTAAATGATGCTTCATTGACGCATTGTATATGACTTAGGGCACCATTGTTGGCAAAAAAACAAAAAAAATTAGGGCGTCATATATATATATAGCATTCTGTGTGAAATCGTCTTATACAAAATTATTGTAAGACTCAACTACAACACATTAACAATCAACAAGAAAATAAAACTAAAATAATTAAAAGATAAAACTAACCACCTTAATTCATAGTAGAGGTCACACAATTTTAAAAATTGGGAAAACATTAATTTTAAAAACACTTTCACAGTGATTAAGATAGGAAACAACGTAATATTATCCTTTAATAATAAAATAATTTAAATTTTGATTTTAATATTTTTATAAAAATACCAACATTATAATTAAATAATGTGATATCAGAGTGTATAATTAAATATTATATTTAATTATAATTAAATAATAAAATATCATAATTATTTTAATAATTAAATAATATCCTTTAATTATAATTGAATAATATCCTTTAATATCCTTTAAATAATTATTATTTTATTTGATTTTAATTATAATTATAATTAAATAATTAAATATTCTTTAATTAATTGTTTTTATAATTAAATAATATGATATCAGAGTGTATACTTTTATTTATCATATCGGAGTGTTAGTATACTTTTTACTCGTAGTTGTTCTAAACATTTTAGTTCTAATGAGCTCGAGAGGGTAGTGTTACTTACAACCGACGCCTATGGACACAGCAGGAGCAATGACCTTCATCATTATCGGAACTCTTCTGATCTTGAGTGAGTGAGTGAGGTAGCAAGGGAGAGTAGAGCGAGAATACTAGAGAGAGGGATCGAGTGTTGTAATAATAATAATGAATTGTGAAATGGGCGAGTAGAATTGTACGAGGTAGATATGTCCTTAAGAAATTGGTTTTGGTGTTGGGTTGGGGTGGGGTGGTCATACAAGGAATATCAGGTTTCTGTTTTTGGAAAGTTTCAAAGGATGGAATTAAATGCATGCATTCCATGTGAGTCTTTTGCCTGTTGAATGTTGATGTCAGGTGCCTTATTTGTTCCTCCATTTTAATGAGCATTTGAGCAAGTTTACAAATTGTTGTTAGAATCGAAACTTCGCCCCAAACGTACGACAAATCAAGTAAAATAACAGGTGCTCCCTCTTAGTTGATTTTATCTCCCTCTTTTTTTTGGCACAAAAATTAAGAAGATAATAAAGAATTGATTAAAGTAAGAAAATGTGGGGTATAAAGTAGAAGTATGGTGGGATTTGTGAGTAAAGGAAAGAATAAAAAATTGAAGAAAGAATAAAAAATTGATTAAAGTACAACCCAAAAATGAAAAGAGAGAAGAGAACTGGTGCCAAGAAGGAAATAGGGAAGATAAAAAAACTAGGAGGGAGTATTATTAGTAAATTAAGAAAGTACTCCCTCCGTTCCAATGAATTGTTGGCCTATTCCATATTGGGGCGTCTCAATGAATTGTTTGCCTTTCTATTTTAGGAATATTTTTTGTATGTAATTTGATCCTTTTCATGAGTTTAGCTCCACATGTCACTTTCTCATTGGATCCCTTACCCTTGGTGCCAAAACCAAAGGCAAACAATTCATTGGAACGGAGGGAGTAATAAGTAGTGTCATTTTGTGTAAATAGACGTAAGATATGAGGATTATATGACAAAGTCTTTTTCCAAAAGAGAAACGTAAAGAATTGATTGAATTGTCCATTTATAATAAGTGTAAAGAATTGAATGGATGAAAGACAGTAAACGACCTGAGTTCGAGCTTCAATTTTTTTATCTCGACGAGTTTTGAGCTGATTCCAAGCCCACCCAAGCTCGAGCTCAAATCCGAAATTTATTTAAACAATTAAACACCCTTACATAGTTACATGGGCCCATGAGCAATAAAAAGGGAGTTGATAATAGGGAGGGAGTAGGAGTAATAATTACGAAGTAAATGAATAAACATAAAGGGAAACAACCCAAAACATCACGCAATTAAGAGATGGACAAAAATACCGTGCAAAACCATAAAAATTCAAAACCATTTTTCCCAAAACAAAACAATTCATCAATTCAGATCTCAATTATTTAAGAAATCAATCAATAATCGTCATTTTTGCCTTAATTAATTGGATCAAAGTTAGTATTAGGGAAAATTAGTCTCGATAAGTTCAATTTGGGCGCATCTTTAATTTCTTTTTGAGTGTGTGTTATGGTTTCTAATCTGGGTTTCAAATATTGCGTTGAATTTTAATGTGGTGAAATCGATGGGTAAACATAGTTGAAAAAATATACTTCCTCCGTTCCAATGAATTGTTTGCCTATTCCTTATTGGAGCGTCTCAATGAATTGTTTGTCTTTCTATTTTAGGAATGTTTTTTATATGCAATTTGACCATTTTCATGAGTTTTGCTCCACATGTCACTTCCTCATTGGATCCGACAAAAGGAAAGGCAAAAAATTCATTGAAACGGAGGGAGTATAAAACATGACAACGTACAAATTGTAAGATGCAATGAAGACACAAACATTTTAATGTAAAAACGTACAGATCAGATCACACCACCAGAAAATCAATGAAGACACATACATGTGTTAAACATTTGTATGTATGATTGCAAATAAAATTGAAGTTCACTTGAAAGTCATATGTTCCGATATCATAATAAGTTATTACGAAATTATTTCTAATTAAAAAAGGCAAAATGTCATAATAAGTTAATACTCCCTCCGTTTCAATGAATTGTTTGCCTATTCTATATTGGGGCGTCTCAATGAATTGTTTGCCTTTCTATTTTAGGAATGTTTTTTAGGTATAATTTGACTCTTGGCTTCGCATGTCACCTTCTAATTGGATCTTTTGCCCTTAGTGTCAAAAGCAAAGGCAAACAATTCATTGGAACGGAGGGAGTATCTCTATAAGGATATTTTGGATAGTTCATTAAAATTATGGACGACATGTAGTAAAAAAAACGGAACGTGAAGCGAAAATGAAGAAAACAAACAATACTACTCATATCAATCGACTCAAATTTAATCAAACAAACAAATCCGGTACTAATTAAGATAAAAATCATACAAGCTGAATAATAATCCATCCAATAATCCAAATAAAATACGGAGTACTCCATAACACACAACCTAAAACAAAATAAAATAAAATAAATAAAACCACAGGAGCAGCAGAACACCTGCAATAATAACAATTAATTAGCCTTATTTTATTTGAATTGCAAAAAAATAAAAATAAAAATAAAAATAAAAATAGGCTTATCAAATGATGCATCATTAAATGATACTCCAGTGCAGACTAGACAGTAATGGTAACATGATGAGATAACCCCTACACACATAAATGATGCATCATTTCCTCATTGCAGTTTGAGACTTAAAACTAGGGCACCATTCTTGGCAAAAAAACAAAAAAAAAAAAACTAGGGCATCATGTATAGCATTCCTATTATGGGAAACCGTTTCACGCAAAATTATTGTGAGATTTAACTACAACAGACTAATAATCAATCATAAAATAAAACTAAAATAATCCAAAGTTAGAGGTCTCACAATAACATTTGTGTGAGACCGTCTCGATCATATGAGTTTTGGTGTTACAGTTTTACTCCTCACAAAAATTATTATTTTTACGTAAATCTTTATATTACTCCTAATTAAAATAAAACACTTCAAATATATTTTTATCAAAATATATACCTAAAAGGTAAAAGAGGTCTTGTAATAATTTTATCTAATACTGAAACTCATATTATTACTAAGCTGCAAAGATTTTTTTTTATTATATGAGAAAATTTTAAATTAAGTTTATGATTGTGAATTTTTTATTATATGAAAGAAAATTTTAAATTAAGTTTATGATTGTGAATTAATAAGTTTATTAATTTTATGATTACGAACTCAAAACAAAATGAATCAATCACTCGAAAAATTTAAATTGACATAATTAACTTGAATTCTGGTCTAAATGCATACGTACTACATTATTAACTACTCATACGTTTTAGTGTAGGTCTCCAATCACAGAATATTGGTGTAGACTAAGACTGTAGGTCATACCCAAAGGAATATCAGTTTGTTTGTTTTTTTCTGAAAGTTTCAAAGGAATATCAGTTTGACTGTCTGAGCTAGGGCATTAAATACACAAGTACATCCTCTCCACTTTGTCAATTAACTCGATGGTGTAGACACAAATCATTGGGTAAAAAGTAGTAGTAACTTATTATTTAAGATTAATGTGAGACGGTTTCACGTTAACGTTATAGTGATATCTTTTACATTGCACCGTAATTATTATGAGAGGAGATAAGACGATTTTACACAAAAGTAATACTCCCTCCGTCCCAAAATGATTGTCCCATTTACTTTTGCACGATAATTAAGAAAATTATGTAATGATGGGATATATAGGGTGATGTGTGAGGTGGTGTGGGTTAATGGAATGGCAAAATGGTAAATACTTTGTCTTAGTAGGGACAAAGTTGTAAAAAAGGATGGACTAAAAAGGAAAGTTGAGAAATGGGACAATCTTTAAGAACCTACCCAAAAAGGAATACGGGACAATCTTAGTGGGACGGAGGGAGTACATTAAGACCATGCCCGAGCATTATAGGGTCAATTGATGGGTCATGACCTTATAAGATCAAGTTAATTATACAATAAGAGGAAAATTAGGATGACCATTGAGTAAATTGGATGAATTTCAAGAATATGAGCTTATTGATACCAATAATATATGACGACGGTCATACGGATTTATAAAATCCTTATTCAGTAGGTCACTTGATATTGCGCGCAAATGTGTAGACATTATTTCATATATCGATATAATTTTGTAGAATTGTCATTCTGCTAATTATATACTCCGTATTACATCAAAGATACATGTAATTTGATACTCCGTAGGATAAAACTTCTTTGTTTTACCAACTTGTCACTTACTTATCACAAATTCTTACTTGTGACGTGTGCGACGGGTCAAGTAGTATCCATTTGGGTGGATAAGACAAAACCAAAATGTCTGCCCATGTTTTGTCTTATCTACCACATGGGTAGTATTTGACCCGTCACTTGCTGCTTACTTATTTCTTCCCCTAACGTGGTGAAAAAAAAATATTCAAGATAGATTGCAATCATTTAAAACACCTTAGAATGCGATTTATCATACCATAGTTAAACGGTCTAAAACAAACCGAGTTCGAGCATCAATTTATTTAGCTGGACGAGTCCGAAATTTATTTAAACAATTAAACACCCTTACATAGTTACATGGGCCCATGAGCAATAAAAAGGGAGTTGATAAACGGGAGTAGGAGTAATAATTACGAAGTAAATGAATAAACATAAAGGAAAACAACCGAAAACATCACGAGATGGACAAAAAAAATCATCAAAATTCAAAACAAAACAATTCATCAATTCAGATCTCAATTATCCAATAAGTCAATCAATAATCGTCATTTTTGGCTTAATTAATTGGATCGAAGTTAGTATTAGGGAAAATTAGTCTCGATAAGTTCAATTTGGGCGCATCTTTAATTTCTTTTTGAGTGTGTGTTATGGTTTCTAATCTGGATTTCGAATATTGCCTTGAATTTTAACCCTAACCCTAACCCTAATTTTAATGTGTGATTATGCTTAGTTTATCAAAATTTGTCAAGATTGTAATTAGAGTTGTGCTGAGCGATGTTGTTAGATACGATGTTACTAGTAATTGGGGTTCTTATGAGTTTTGTAATTCGTTGTTTTGTGATTTGTGGTCGAATTGCATGTTTAGCGATTTAATTAATGCGTGATTTTATGCTTAGTTGATCTAAATCTGTGAAGATCGTAATTAGAGTTGTATTCTGGGATGTACTGATGTTGTTGAATTGCAGGTTTAGCCATATAATGTGTGTGATTTCATGCTTAGTTGATTGAAATTTGTGAAGATCCTAATCAAAGTTGTATTCTGGGATGTACTCCCTCCATCCCACTATGATGTTCCCATTTACTTTTTGGGGGTCAAAGTTCGTAAACTTTGACCATGAATTCCGTAAAAAGTATACAATTCTATAATACGATTTTTACATAATTACATTTATTATCAAAAGATCTTTGTAAAATTATAACATCAACAAAAAATAATGACGTTTAGCGATGATAAAACACGGTCAAAGTACCGTGAAAAAATAAATGGGAACATCTCTTTGGGATGGAGGGAGTACTGATGTTGTTAAGTCTGTCAACCCGTGTTAGGATTCTTTGCCGTAACTGTAAAATACAGCAGGGGTACGGGTACCCTTTGCCGTAGGACTGATTCTAATCAGACTACCAACGCATTCCATAGTTGAAATTATTACTCCCTCCGTTCTAATGAATTGTTTGCTTTTGTTTTTGGCAGCAAGGGGAAGAGAACCAACAAGGAAGTGACATGTGGAGCCAAGGGTTAAATTACATATAAAAAACATTCCTAAAATAGTAAGTCAAACGATTCATTGAGACGCCCCAATATGGAATAGGCAAACAATTCATTGGAACGGAGGGAGTAAATGATTAGCACAGATAGCGCTTTAACATATCGGGGCGCAATCGAGGCAGACTTTTTTAAAACTAAGTTTGAGATGCCAATAAAATTATACTTTCACTTCTCGTTGTCCGAGTTTTACTTCGTGTCGTCGTCATTTCGTGTCAGATCAACTACCCAAAATACTCCTATAATTTATATCCTCTTCAAATCTTAATCGGAAAAAAGTATCGTTAATTCATCATTAAAAACTAATTACATATTCAAATTAATATAAAAAACAATGTCGATTTCGTTCTAAAAAATGTTAATTTCGTTCCAAATATAATTGGTTTCACTAAAAGAAATTTGCTAATTAATTGTTACAAACTAATTAAAAATGTCGATTTCACTCTAGAATTATCTATTTCAGTACGAAAAATATCAATTTCACTAAAAATTCTTTTAATTACTAATTAAAGTACATTTTTAAATTAATTTTAAAAATATAGATATAACTCCAAAAACATTGATTTCACAAAAATGAAAAAAAAAATGGTTGGGGGGGGGGGGGATATGCCCAGCAGTGGTTAAAAAAATTAAGTTTAGCCCATTTTTGTTAAAAAAATTTCATCTTTTTTATGAAATTAATCGGAAGTAAAATCAAATTTACGTATGTGTCGATGTTGTTACATTTTTTGCATTTGACTTGTAAATGTAATCAAAAAAATTGTCAAATTGATGTATTTACAAAAAAAATCTAAATGTTTTATTGTAATTCAACGAATTCATTAGTAAGTTATAATTAATTAACAAAAAAAATTACCGAATTATTCAGAACGGAGAAAAGAGAAGGAAAAGTGTATTTTATTAACAAGTGCAAAAGTGTTAACTCACTAAAAAAATGACGACAGCTAACAATAACTCCACAGTATAACACCCTACAACCTTTATATTTCAACATTAACAGCATTGCAAAGAACGAATGAAGCATATAAAGAAACAAAGACAAAAACTCCTTAATCCGACGGTGATTAAGGCTCATCAAACATGAATCATCATCTAAAAACCGGCAATGACAATATATAACGAAGAAATGTCTCGGGGTAACAGAAGTTAAGTATGGTTAAAAATAAACCTGTTTAAAAGACATTTATAGTCTTTCGGGTAACGTTGGATTATGGCGAAATCTCGATATATACTCTTGAAACCGAACCATTATATAGTTTTTTTAACAACCGTAGATCATTTTACGTTATATGAGTCTTATTTAGATGGTTAACAAAATATCTCAACATTATTCGAAAAATCACCTAAAACGGACGATTTTGAAGGTTATTATCCACGTTTTTCGGACCGATTTCGTCCCGAAAATAAATGTCTCCAAATTCTCACCCTAACTACTCCGAACATTGTAAAAATGTCTCGAGGTAACAAATGGTAAGTATGGTTAAAAATAAACACGTTTAAAAAACATTTATAATCTTTCGAGTAACGTCGGATTATGGCAATATCTCGATATATATACTCTTGAAACTGAACCATTTTATAGTTTTTTTAACAACCGTCGATCATTTTACGTTATATGGGTCATATTTAGATGGTTAGCAAAATATCTCACATTTTTTGAAAAATCACCTAAAACTGACGATTTTGAAGGTTATTATCCACGTTTTTCGGACTGATTTCGTCCCGAAAATAAATGTCTCCAAATTCTCACTAACTACTCCGAACATTGTAGAAATGTCTCTGGGGTAACATAAGGCAAGTATGGTTAAAAATAAACACGTTTAGAAGACATTTATCATCTTTCGAGTAACGTCGGATTATGGCGAATCTCGATATATATACTCTTGAAACTGAACCATTTTATAATTTTTTTAACCACCGTAGATCATTTTACGTTATAAGGGTCTTATTTAGATGACCAACAAAATATCTCACATTTTTCGAAAAATCACCCAAAATGGACAATTTTGAAGGTTATTATCCATGTTTTTCGGGGCGATTTTGTCCCGAAAATTAATGTCTCCAAATTCGATACTAACTACTCCGAACATTGTAGAAATGTCTCGGTGTAGCAGAAGTTAGATAGGGTTAAAAATAAATACGTTTAAAAAACATTTATCATTTTTTGAGTAACGTCGGCTAGACGGTCAACTAAATCATAAAGCAAAATCACATTATATATATGCTCTTGAAACTGAATCATTTTATGGTATTTTTAACAACCGTAGATCATTTTACATTATATGTGTCCTATTTAGACGGTCAACTAAATATCTCACATTTTGATAAACGGCATTTTAGTGATTATTTTACCCACATTTATTTACTTATTCGGGTCGATTTTATATGTTTAATCGTTATTATAGCTCATTATTGTATGTTATTATACGATAATAAGTGTAAGTGTTAATTACATGATTTAGTTATAATTATCGTAAATAAAAGTTATTTCTCGAAGAGTTTGGTACTGCTTTGTTAGTTTCTATTTTGTAGGTACCGTTTGAGAATGAATAACCAAGTAAAGGCGAAAAATGGAGCGAGTGAAACCCGAGTCGAGTCGAGTCAAGGTCGAGTTTGACCTTGACCCAAATGCTCCTCCACACTCCTCAGTCCTCACCATCACCTGAAACTACTCAACCCATCAACCAATCAATCTCCATTTTCATCAATTCACCTCCACCTTCTCAATTCAACACTAACCCCAACATCAATTGAATTCATCCCTCCATTATCAAAGCTCTATTCAACTCATTCAGCCCAATCGAGCTCCGTTGTGCGACACCACCTCCTGCCCAGATTCCGGCGAACCACCGAGCTACCCAAATTGCCTCCGTCATTTACCCAGACACCGGTGAAAATCCGGCAGCTCCTACACCGAACTCCGGCGAGCCTCCTCCATTCCGACCACCTCTCCCTCGCGCCCCACCGTGACTAGAATCACCCTGCTCCGACCAAGATTCGCCCAGCACCGCTGACCTCCACCACGGCAGCCATGTTCGACTAATGAGTAACCACATTTCAACCGTTCACCATTCCCGACTTGGGCTCAATCGGTTTTGAATTGATTGATGAAGAGCTGATGTTAAAAGACGATCTTGTCCTTCATTTATGAGCTGGCAATTGGGGGGTCTTCTACTCTTTTGTTTGAATTGAATAAAAACCCTCAAATTAGAGGGCGATTGGATTTATCTTCATTAGTCTTATTAATCTAGTTTTATTCAGATCAAGTAATTAATTAGTTTGAGTTAATCTTCGACATTATTTTTTCCTTCATTTATGAAATTCTCCATCTTAATTTGTTACTTTCTTCTCCCTTTTTCATTATTGTTCATCTTTACTACTACTTTCGTCCCACTAGGATTGTCCTGTTTCATTAAAATACTCCTCACATATAATAAGGATATGGGACAATCTTTTAGGGACGGAGGGAGTATTTGTTAATATAAGTTAATTTAATTGTTTAATTAGTTCAAAGTTTTCATCTTTATTATTTTATCATGTTTAATAGTTTGAGTAGAGTAATGGGTAGCTTAATTAATTTAGTTTAAATCATGTTTGAGTAGGTAATTTCTAGGGTTGAGGAAGACTTGGTTTGTCTCGTTTTGTGGGTTATTGTGTGTTTACGGACTTTGTCGACTTATTGTTGGTATTCTCCATTGATTGCGATTTTTGTATGATTTACTTGTCTTAGCCGCGATGGATGAATTATATTGTGTTATACGGAGTATGGGTTATATTTAGATGGTCAGCAAAATATCTCACATTTTTCGAAAAATCACCTAAAATGGACGATTTTGAAGGTTATTATCCACGTTTTTCGGGTCAATTTCATACCGAAAATAAATGTCTCCAAATTCTCACACTAACTACTACGAACATCGTAGAAATGTCTCGGGGTAACAGAAGGTTAGTATGGTTAAAAATAAATACGTTTAATAGACATTTATCATCTTTCGAGTAATGTCGGCTTAGAGCGAAATCTCGATATATATACTCATGAAATTGATCCATTTTATAGTTTTTTTAACAACCGTAGATCATTTTACATTATATGGGTCTTATTTAGATGGTCAACAAAATATCTCACATTTTTCGAAAAATCACCTAAAATGAACGATTTTGAAGGTTATTATCCACATTTTCGGACTGATTTCGTCCCGAAAATAAATATCTCCAAATTCTGACACTAATTACTCCGAACATTGTAGAAATGTCTCGGGGTAACAGAAGGTAAGTATGGTTAAAAATAAACACGTTTAAAAGACATTTACCATCTTTCGAGTAACGTCGGATTATGGCGAATTCTCGATATATATATACTTTTGAAACTGAACCATTTCATAGTTTTTTTAACAATCGTAGATCATTTTACGTCATATGGGTCATATTTAGATGGTCGGCAAAATATCTCACATTTTTCAAAAAATCACCTAAAACAGACGATTTTGAAGGTTATTATCCACGTTTTTCGGGTCGATTTTGTTTGTGACGGTGACGGTCATATCCGTCACAAACTTATAACGGGTCAAATACGATCCATTTACATAGAAAAGACAATATACTACAAAAGTACATGGGTTGTCTTTTCCACGTAAATGGACAATATTTTGATCTGTTATAACAAAATGATGAATAACTTTGTTACATGGGAGAGTAGCTCGATGAAGTTAAAATGAATTCATGTTTAAAAGATACAAGGATCGAGAAAATAGAAACTCTCCCTCAAGGCCTCAATTGTTTTTCGCTCAGTAATTAAAATCTCGTGCTGATACCGTATTATAAAACAAGAGATAATTAATTGGAATGAAGGGAGTATTAATTTCGTACCATATATAATAAATGATTTTACATTATACTTTGCATCTTCCTGAGAAATTTATGTGCCATAATTAATCCGATAATGTACCTTATTCAGGTGCATAATAGTCATAACTCATGCACTAACTATAAAAGATTAGATTAGATAAAAATAATTTGATTATCAAAAAGAATTAATCAAAAAATAACAATGGCGAATGTAACGACATCAATGGTGGCCTTCGTTTCTTTAATTTTCTCCATAAATTTTGTTGCATCCCTTCACAATATTAAGGTGATTTTTTTTATTTATATACGGAGTATTTATTTATTTATTTATTTATTTATTTACGTGAATTTCATCCAACAATTTTGTGCAATGATAGTATAATGTTTTACTCCGAGTAGTTAATACGAGCATGAATTTTTCATACGTGTAGCTTGACAATGGACAAATATTCAAGTGTGTGGATTTTCATAAACAACCTGCTTTTTGTAATTCCTCGGTGGACCTCCAGGCAAGTTATTCCGTATGTTATCACAATAACTTCTAGAAAATATGAACAACTTATATATTTTCTATGAACAGGTTTTGTCGAACTTGGCAAAACTTCAAAATCAAGAAAGTGTAAGCGAATTAGGACTTGGAAGTCGTAAATGTCCTATTGGAACAGTCCCGATACTAGTTCGTTCTAAATTGAACTCCCCATTCCAACAACTTGATGTTGCTGCTAAACAACATTGCGTATGTCATCTAAATATTTTATCTTCTAGTGTAATTATTGCTTCTTATATTATTATATATATATACTCCTATATATATTATTACTTGTAATTAATATTATTCATTCACTCTCACAATAAATTTATTGTATCAGAGTGCATACCTTCGGACAATACCAGACCCAACTAGTGGATTCGTGGGAGCCAGTGGTGCTATATCAATTTATAAACCTGATGTCCTACCGAGCCAATGGTCCTCAAATCATATCCGACTTAGTAATAACGGTGCAGAGCTCATGGAAGCTGGATGGATTGTATGAAACTTTGACCACGTTTTTATTCTTTTTTTTATGATAAAAGTACATCATTAGTCGGGATTTTTTCTAACAAATTTTTTACTCAATCCTAACACAACATTTTACCGATTTATAACCAGAGCGGATCTCCTGCCCCATTTTAGTGTCCCACTCTGTGGGACACAACATACACTGGATGACACATCGCCTATTGAATCAATAAAATATGCAACAAATATCATAACCAGTTGATGTGTCATCCAGTATATGGTGTGGCACACAAAGTGGGACACAAAATGAGACAAGAGATCCGCACTGATTTATAACACACCCCATGAACAACCTCGTCTGGATCGAGGGTGGAGGGGATGGTCAGTCCGGGTAGTGGATAGAGTGGATCGATGGCGATGTATCAGGGTGGTCCGGGTGGTGAGGTGGTTACGTCGTTCATGGTGGGTGAGGATAGTCGGTCAGATCGAAGGGGTCGGGGTGTGTTATTTTAGGCTATATATTTATAATAATATGGAGTACGTTTATTTTTACTCCCTCGGTCTCATTCATTTGTTCGTGTTTGATTAAATGAAGTAGATTACTCTGTATTATCGAGTTGAGTATTACTAATAAATTTTTTATCTTGTTTTAGCTTTTAAATACAATACATTGTATGTAATATCATTTGCTTCCATTTATTTGGATTTCGTTCTTATCTTTTTTTTTTAATATATAGATCAATCCAGACAAGTTCAAGGATAAAGAAGCTCATATTTATGCAAGGTTTCACGTAAGTATATTCCGTCAATATATAAGTTAATATAAAAACTAGTACAAAATCAGTGCGTATGCACAATTGTACCAAATTAATACCCATTATTATTACTCCATCAAGTTAACAAATAACCGAGGGATAATAAGCACTAAAATACTACTCCCTCCGTCCCAATGAATTGTTTGCCAATTCCATATTGGGGCGTCTCAATGAATTGTTTGCCTTTCTATTTTAGGAATGTTTTTTATATCCAATTTGTTCATTCTCATGAGTTTTGCTCTACGTGTCACTTACTCATTGGTTCCCTTAACCTTGGTGCCAAAAGGAAAGGCAAACAATTCATTGGAACGGAGGGAGTACTGAGTAAGTATTTATTTACATACGTGATTGATGGTGTATGTAGACATCTCAAGGAGGATGTATTAATTTGGATTGCCCTGGATTTGTCCAAGTATCGACCGATATAGCATTGGGTATGCCTTCAGTGGATTATTCTACTGTTACCAAGCAAGTTGCTTGGGATATCAACATTTCAAAGGTACAAATGTACAATCTTTCCTGCTCATTTTCCATTTTTGTCTGTCTTTCTTTTATCTTTTTATTCTGTTTTTTAACATTTTGATCCATAATTTTTATCATACTCCCTCCGATTTTTTATTATCATCCTCATTGGTTTTTGGGAAGAAAATAAGGATGTAGGAATGTGTGGTTTAAAATAAAAGAAGGAAAAGAGAGAAATGTAAGAATGATTCTAGACCAGATGACATAAAATAGAAATAGGGAAGAAAGAGTGTTTCAGCCCAATAAAGAAACAGGGAAGATAGATAAAAATCGGAGAAAATATTATTTTTACTATATTTATGACACTTTACAGTTTACACCATAATTTTTTTTTTCCTATTTTTACACTCACTTACCATTCTACATTTCTACCCTCTTCAATATTTCTTAAATTTATGTACTTTATATTGCTACAAAAAAATCAAGAGCCCATTTAAAGTGGGAAGATAAAAAAGAAAACCGGACGAAGTATTTAATCTTCTTCCTTTTTCTTTAATTGTATGTGAGGCCTGAATGAGAAGAACAAGATGCATAGTGAGTCTATATAACATTATACTTACAAAATCTGATAAGAAGAAGAGAGAGACGTAGTGCACTCTTTTCTAGACAAAAAAAAAGATACAAAATCTGAATTAATATATAATTAACGGAATTTTATGAATTGAATTTTTATGAATTGAATTTTATGGTTGTAGCTTGATGACGGGAATTGGTGGCTAGCAATTAACAGGGGCAAACACAAAATCGGATATTGGCCTAAAACACTATTCACATCGTTAAGAGATTCTTCCAATCAAGTAGATTTTGGAGGGGAAATAAGTAATCCATTTGGCGTGAACCCTCCAACTCCGATGGGAAGTGGTGTGAAGTCCATATTTGATACTAGACTCTCCTCATTTATTTATACTGCTGGTGTTATCGATCTAAAATCTTCTACCATTGATCTTCCAAATAGCCAACAATATGTTGATTGCCCTGAATTATACACAGTTCTAGATGGTGGCGTACAAGGTGATGACTTCGGCCGCATTATCTTCTATGGCGGGCCCTCTTCCTAAATTGACGATTGTCCTGCGTAATAAACCCACAAAAATCAGAACTTGTATTAATCATCGAAACAAATTACAAGAAGTTAGCAGGGAGTCGAGATACTATCCGGAGTCCGGACCCCCACTCCCAAGAACTTCTATAACAATTATTATTATTATTATTATCATCATTATAATCATATATTCATTGTGAGGGTTTAATCAAAGATAACCAAATAAACGAAACAGAGGGAGTATTATACGTAGTATTTTTTTTTGAGAATAGAACTCGGGGAAGCTATATCTTATTATAATTATAATATAATAAAAAAATTGACGATTCTATGACAAAAATGTAAGAGCAGGTCTCCTAAGAGACGGTCTCTCATTAACTTTACTGAGAGACTAAGTAAAATGGAAGTAACAGTGGTATCAAACATAATAGAAGTATGTATGATTAACATAAAAGAGTATACAAGTATAAAAAGAGTACGTTTGTTATAAAAACAGTTACAAAACAAAAGTTGTAAATAAGACATAGAGTGGTACTGAAGAGTGATCTCTCAATAAGTTAGTGAGAGACCGTTTCTTTCAAAATTTTGTTTTTTTTGTTCAACGAAGATCGCACTTAGTTGCATTACAATATGGGGAGGGAGATTCGAACCTGAGACTTACTGTCCCAGAGCACCTGGTCCTAACCACTAGGCTAAGACATCTTCGATCTCTTTCAAAATTTTGTGAAAATGTAAACCATTGACTAAAATCGATGAAGCGTAAGGGTAAGATTATTGGTAGTCTTGAGGTGAGTCTTGAGGGAGTCTTGTCTTAAGACTCATGTGAGTCTTACCAATAATGTTGCAAAGTCTTGAGGAAAGTCTTAAGATTTTTGGTAGTCTTGAGGAAGTCTTAAGATTTTTGGTAGTCTTGAGAAGATTTTTGGTAGTCTTGAGATGAGTCTTGTCTCAAGACTTTTGTGGGGTCGTGTGGGGTCTACCAATAATAGTACCAAAGTCTTAAGTTGAGTCTTGAATTTTAAAGACTCAACTTAAGACTTTTGTGGGGTCGTGACTTGTGACAAACATTTCTCGACGTACGACCCGATAAATTACGCTCATTTATACAATTTTTTGCTTTCAATTGGTTTAAGGCCCTGTTCTCTTGAACTTGTATTCAGACAGTTTCAGTTCAGTTCAAACACTTCCAGTTCAGTTCAGACATATTCAGTTCAGTTCAGACACATTCAATTCAATTCAGTTCAGACACATTCAGTTCAGTTCAGTTCAGACACATTATTAATAATAATATTATTATTACTATTAAGTATAATAATAGTAATAATAATAATATTATTATTATTATTATTATTATTATTATTATTATTAATACTTACTCCATAATATAATAATAATATTATTATATTTAATAATAATAATAATAATATTAGTATTATTATTATTATTACTTACTCCGTAAAATTTATAATATATAAATTATTATTAATTAATTAATTAATTTTATTATTATTATTATTGTTGTTATTATAATTAATAATAATAATAATATTAAATACTTCACATTTATAATAATATTAATATTATTAAATATTAATAATAATATTATTATTATTAATTATTAATTATTATTATTATTATTAATATTAATTTTAATTTTAATTTTAATATTAAAATTAAAATTAATTTATTTATTATTCTTGTTATTCTTCTTCTTATTATTATAATTAATAATATTAATATTAATATTAATAATACTTAGTAATATTTATAATAATAATATTATTATTATTATTATTATTATTAATTAATAATAATAATAATAATAATTATCACACGAAACCCAAAAGATCGTCTACCCGTCTTTTTGTATATCACACGAAAATTAAAAAAATAAAAAATAAAAAAAGTTAATTTTTTTTAATAAAACTAAATACTCAGTAATAATAATTTGTACCAAACAAGTAAATTATATTGTTTAATCACAAATTAAATCAAATTAATTAACTTTTTAACCAAAAATGGGTAAGGTGAGTCTGAGCAGAGTCTGACTGATAATGTATAAAATCTGAGCTGAGTCTGAGGTGAGTCTGAGGAATAAATAAATATTAAAAGTTAGTGGAAAGCTGAGGTGGCAGAGTCTTAAGACTTTGGAGAGTCTTGCTGATAATGTTACCCTAAGTAAGTGATACTCCCTTTGACTTGGCACATAGATGTTCCCACTTTGACTTGGCACATAGATTAAGAAATAGATAATGAAATGTGGTAAATTGTTTGATGGGTTCAAGATGTCAAATCATAAAAAGTAACCAATAGGAAGAGAGTATAATGAATGAATAAGGAAAATTTTGAAGTGGAAAAATCTTAGTGAAGTTTTCTTTTAAGGAAAGTGGGAAGATCTCAGTGGGATGGAGGGAGTAATTTTAGATAAACTAGTGTACTAAAATTCATAAAACGACAACCAATAATAGAAACGTCTGCCCACAGTCAAGTCGTTATTACAACATTTACGCACCTGAATCATCTTCCTCCCAGAACTAAGAACAATCCAGTTCAGTGTAAATTCATGGGTGAAAACAACTCCAGTATAAACATGAGGGTAAGGATATCTGTATATCACTGATTAAGTTAATACTATGCATCTTTCAATTTCAGTTACTAACCCTAATTTCTCAAATTGGGGGTTTCTTTTCTTTTGCCCAATTCGAAATATGATAACTTAATACTCAACCCTAATTTCTCAAATTGGGGGTTTCTTTTCTTTTGCCCAATTTGAAATACGATAACTTAATACCCAACCCTAATTTCTCAAATTGGGGGTTTCTTTTCTTTTGCCCAATTTGAAATACGATAACTTAATACCCAACCCTAATTTCTCAAATTGGGGGTTTCTTTTCTTTTGCCCAATTTGAAATACGATAACTTAATACCCAACCCTAATTTCTCAAATTGGGGGTTTCTTTTCTTTTGCCCAATTCGAAATATGATAACTTAATACTCAACCCTAATTTCTCAAATTGGGGGTTTCTTTTCTTTTGCCCAATTCGAAATATGATATTTTAATACTCAACCCTAATTTCTCAAATTGGGGGTTTCTTTTCTTTTGCCCAATTCGAAATATGATAACTTAATACTCAACCCTAATTTCTCAAATTGGGGGTTTCTTTTCTTTTGCCCAATTCGAAATATGATATTTTAATACTCAACCCTAATTTCTCAAATTGGGGGTTTCTTTTCTTTTGCCCAATTCGAAATATGATAACTTAATACTCAACCCTAATTTCTCAAATTGGGGGTTTCTTTTCTTTTGCCCAATTCGAAATATGATAACTTAATACTCAACCCTAATTTCTCAAATTGGGGGTTTCTTTTCTTTTGCCCAATTCGAAATATGATAACTTAATACTCAACCCTAATTTCTCAAATTGGGGGTTTCTTTTCTTTTGCCCAATTTGAAATATGATAACTTAATACTCAACCCTAATTTCTCAAATTGGGGGTTTCTTTTCTTTTGCCCAATTCGAAATATGATATTTTAATACTCAACCCTCCGCCACTGGATTCCTCACTTTGATTCTTCGATGTAAGTCAGTCAGCCCCATTCTACAAAATCCTAAACCTTCTACCGTATTTGCTGTAATATTTTCACATCAGTGTCATCATTATGAATTTGCAACTTTCATTTAGTGTAAACTTGAATTCGAAGTTGTAGCGCCGCCTTCTTATATTCCATAATGCAGGTAACTGTAACTAGATCCTGTGTTGGCTCATCCGTTCCTAAGAGTACCCACGTTCCATTATCTCTACTCCTAATAAACTCGAAGAGGCTCACAAAATCAAACAGAAGAATCTCTCATGTATTGGCTACGGACAGCGACCGTGTTATGGCAGAACGCAGCGAGGAGTCAAGTTTAGAAGGTCAAGATGAATTGTAGTTTGTAGAGGATTGATTATATTCTGGTTTTGACATCGGCTATTGATTCTTGGGTGGTACTCGTATATTAGTGTATGTATTAATGTGAATTTTTTTTGCAGGGTATCACAACAGTTGGCAGCTCGCTGTTCTTTTTGGGTAGCCATCTGGGGGGTAGTATGCTTGTGCAGTATTCATCTGGGACTGTGGCTCGACTCTCGAGTCTCTTCATCTGCTTCTAAGGAAGAGGTCATTCGAAGGCTTGATTGTCCCTCTTTTTCCACTTAACCTTCACATTTTCTGTTACTCCCTTTTTTCGACTGGGTTTCTTACTTCTTACACTTTCCTTTTTCGCGTTTCTGATCAAGTCTAATTCGACGGGTTTCCATCTTTTTTCATCCATGTGCACCTTGTCTGCCCTCCCATTTTTTTGAAACCAAAGTTTAAAGAGCCCATTCAAATGTAAATAGAGAGAGTACTGTCTCTGTAAATAATTCCATGTTTTTTTTTTCTTTTTGAACCCAGGGGATTCTTAAATGCTTGTTTTTATTGCTGAATATTTATTTTTGATACAAGCTATTTTGTTTTTGGTTCAAGATGTAACTTTAGATCTAGTAGAGACGTAAAAGATTATTCTCTTGAACAGGTTGCTGATATTGAAGGTGATGCACCATCAGCAAAAAGGTTACGACACTCGTCCTCTGATGCTTTGCAAGACATGTTTGGCAGTGAAGATCTTTCACTGTATGGTTCGAACTCTAACAAGGCAGACTCGTCACAGTTCAGTGTTCATATTAGATTTATTATGTACCTTCTCATGTAGCGTCAGTAGCCCTGGTTGCTTTGATGTATCAGCTTTTCTCCTTTAAAAAGTGTCTTTTGGAGATGATATAAATCCCTAGAGTTGTGGGCCGTGGCTGGTATTACAATAACAAATGCCTCTTTATTCTTTGGAGACATTAGGGTAATGATGATAGCAACGGTGAGAGGTTCTAGAGACCCGTTGTTCATAGATGTTTAGGTGGTCTGGTGGGCGTTAGCGTGGCCATACCACTTTGTTGTTAGACTTTGTTCGTACTGTGCAGTCGAATATTATTTAGAGCATTCACTGATTTAAATTGATCTTTCCTATTCATGCATTTATCTTTTTGATCAAACTTTATTCCTTACTTTTTAACTCTGTTATTTTAAAACTGACAAAGACTTTAAATCCAACTGTGTATACACCACTCTCTTGGGAGATAAGTTGAGAAACACGGACATTGAGGGATCATATTTTCTACTTTGGTTCAGCTTTTTACTCCGTGTCAAACTCTTTACTTTTTTTTGCAGAAATCTTTCTCATTTGCTGCCAGGGATTCTTTGATAAATGTTGGTCCTCTGAAGGACTTCTCATATGGTTTAAGGATTAATGCAAACTTGAATGCTACTGGAATCACCAAACAGAGTAACTATGAATTGGTAAGTTCAGTATTAGTATAGTAATTTTAGTATATCATGTGATTTATCTTTTTGCGTGGTAAAGTTTTAAGGAATTTATGCTTCCTACTTAATGAATGATTTTTCAGGTCTGCTGTTCTGGACATGGAAAACATGGTGCTCTTTGCGTCCTTCAGCGCTCTGTTCGCCCAGATGTGATCACTGAGGTGTGTTTCATATTTGCATCTGCGAGTTGAAGGATTTTCTTGAAGTGATAATGTGCTTTTAATGGCTTCTATAGTACTCTTGCCATATTGGGATGATAGTTTCATCTGTATGAAGCCTATATACCCAGGTTAATTTTATCCTGTAGTCTTTTTTACATGGGGGTCTCCTCCTTGGCCACCCGTTAATTTTTTTTCTCTCTCTACCAATAACAATCCTTGTGTAGTGAGGAAAGTAATTTGTGATAATACGGTGTCATTGTTGTATTTTGAACACATTTTTCCTGGTATTTAGGTTCTTGAGACTGCTGATCTTCTCGGTGAAGTCACTGAAAGCGTTGACTATTATGTGCAAGGGAGTACAATTGCAGCTGGGAATCTATTTGGAAGGTAAATATTGTGTTGTGTCCATTTTTTTAATTTTGATTTTTTACTCCTGATTGTATTTTCTCCATTACTCCATATTCAGAAGCATGTAAGGCATTGGGGCTGTGTTGTATTTTAGGGTCCTACTATATCCCTCTGGTTTTCTCTTTTCATGATTGAAGCTGCAGCTTTTCCCCTCTGTTTTTGCGGAATCACTAAGGGAATGAATCAGTTTTTGTTTGTTAACTTCTTAGTGTGGTTGTTCATTATCTAATAGTATATCGGTTGTACAGCTGTACTTGTATACCCATTTTTCAGTATAAAGTCCGTCATTAGCTTAAGGCATGTTATAAAGACTGTCTTTAGTGTAACCTGTAAGGCACTCTATTAAATGGGGTACACGACTGGTTTTTACTGTACAAAATGATCTATTTGTATAAACTAAGGCATGCTATTAGAAGGGGTGCAAGACTGATATTTGGTGCATAAAACGATTTATTTGTATAAAGTTCGTCATTAGCTTAAGGCATGTTATAAAGACTGTCTTTAGTGTAACCTGTAAGGCACTCTATTAAATGGGGTACACGACTGATTTTTAGTGTATAAAAACGATTTATTTGTATATAGATCGTTATTGGCGTAACTGTGTAAGGCACACTATTAAAAGAGGTGTAAGACTGATATATTTGGTGCATAAAACGATCTATTTGTATAACATTTGGTAGTGTATCTTGTATGTAATGCTAGTGATCCATGTTATAATTTGTGAATGAACTCTGTTTATAAATTGGTGCAGGATGCTGCATATTCACCAGATAGCATGAATTATTACAAGTATGGTTATTCTGAACCTGTTCCGACACAATACTACAGTAATAGTCCGTCATATGAGGTTTTCGATCAATTGGTGAGGATGGATGAATACAGCAGAAGGGATAGCGAGTTTCCTCCAACGCTGACGACTGAGCAGACAAGAACGACAAATCTGCAGTCGGATTTGGGGTCGAATACGAGGAACAAGAATTGTAGGTCCATGAATTCTTTTAGCATTTACATGAATTATAGTACCCATTTTCAATGCATATATACTGTTGACAAATACTGGATAACTGCAATTACCTTATCTGGATATATGAATGCAAAACAGTCGGTCTATTATTAAGGACCCGCATCTTTTATGTGCCGCTTTTTCAGGGGCAGTCCTTTGCTGTAAATCTTGTAATGTTCCAGCCTGATTTCTGAAAACTTGTACTCCGTGTTGTACTATGAAATGTTCTGGATTTATGATGATTGTCGTACTTTCTTGTACAGTTATACGGAGTAATTTGTTTATTTCAATCGTTTGATTTATTTTGATTGATTTTTCAGGCCCCAGAAGTCACCATAACCATACCACACAGGAGTTTCAGGTTACTGTCTTTCCCTTCTCAAGTCAATTTTTTGATTCGTGGAATACGTGCAGCATGCTATAGTCCTTAACCGTTCTTTCTGAAACTAAAATTAATGAGCATATAATTCATTGAACTATATTGAATAAGGACGAACATTATTGGTCCGAGATGAAAATAGGCTGGAAAGAACGGGTAGTCGAACTACTGTGAACTCTGTTTTGTTGTGCTCGTATACTTTCAGATTTCCGATTCTCTGTTATTTACTGCCTTTACACACAATGCAGGCTATTTGGCAGGACCATATAGATCCCGACCACATGAGTTACGAGGTCCACATCTAGCTTGTTTCCCATGTTGTTTCATTCCTACCTCTTTAGCTTCTGAATGTTAAAATCGCTAATGACCTTAAACCCTAAATTCATTAGTTTTCTTATTCTAACAAATGCTGCAGGAATTATTAGAATTAGGCGAGACAGTTGGAACTCATAGTCGAGGTCTTTCGCACGAACAGATTTCTTTACTCCCAGTATCAAAGTTTAGATGTTGTTTCTTGAGACGAAAATCCCGTTCTGAGAGGTAACTTTTTCTTCTTCCCTTTTTAACTTCTACTATAACACCTGCAGCAGGTTTCTTTTATGTACGATTTACCTTACGTTTTTCCTTTTGACGTACTTGAATGTCGAAACAGGTGTGTAATATGCCAGATGGAATACAAACGGGGAGCTCGTCTGATAACCCTTCCCTTCCCTTCCCTGCAAGCATAAATATCATCTTGGCTGCGCAACCAAATGGCTTAGCATAAATATCATCTGAGAACATTGCGATGATTTACTTTGTATGCGCACAAATTGTTGATATGTCAATATATGAATAGAGATAAAACCAATCGCGTAACTGGTTCTCGTTATTAGACATCTCCTACTGAACTTCAATAGTTACCTCCAATGTTACTCCATTTATATGAGTCAAAGAGTGTGGGAGTTAGCTTTAGATAGATTTGGAATTGGAAGTACATCTTTTTTCTGGCTTAAATTAGTTGGTTAGGTGCTTTCTTGTACTGAAATTCTGTAATTAATTGGTGACTTGTGTAATTTTCAATCCTAATTTTTGTGGGTAGTTGCTTAATTTTACTGTAATCTGTAATTAATTGATACTCCCTCCGTCCCACTAAGATTGTCCCGTATTCCTTTTTGGGTAGGTTCTTAAAGATTATCCCATTTCTCAACTTTCCTTTTTAATCTATCCCTTTTTACAACTTTATCCCTACTAAGTTGAAGTATTTACCATTTTGCCATTACATTAACTCACACTACCTCACCCAGCATTATAACTCACCCTATAAAGGGAGTCATCATTGCCTACATACTCAATTATCACACCATTTTCTTAATTATTGTGCAAAAGTAAACGGGACAAACATTTTGGGACGGAGGGAGTAATTGTTTAATTTTTTTTTTTTTTTTGCTGTTTTGGTAGATATTTGTGTACTGAGCCATACCCAGAAGAGCATTGCAAGTTTCTTAAGAGAAATAATTTTAGGTTGTTTCAGCTTGGAATTGAGGGAACAAAGGTATATTCTTCCTGAATTTAACCAGTTTTAGTTCTCTGCTGAGTGTATTTAGGTTATTTTTCACGTTTTCACATGATTAGCTGTAGAAAGAGGGAGGAATTAGTCAAGTCAATTTTCAAGCAAATACTCAGCTTTGTTCTTTGTTAGGGGTCGTTTGGTTACTCATCCAATTATCGGGAGTTATTTGGTTGCCCACTTCCCGGGAACTGTCACTTCCTTCACAATGGGGAAGTTACTCACCAAGCCCCCCTGGTGTGTAGAATTTCCTGCATGAAGTCATTTTCCACATGACAACCAAACAATATTTTTTAATTCCCATGAAATACAAATTTACGTGAATTTAAAGTTTCCGGTTACTTCATCTTCCCATGGTGAACCAAACGAGCCCTTAGTATAGTGACTGAATTGTTGTTTATGAGGATGAAATTTGAGGTAGCAAAAAATTCAGCTTTTTGGTTTTTGCTGTCTAGCTAGAGAGTATTTGCCTATTCGGTTTGAGAAGTTTGTCTATAGCAAGTCTTAATAAAACGTATTGTACTTATTTAAAATCGTGCCTATATCACGAAGATATCGTATGTAATTTAGACTAAGAGTCTAAGATACTAAATTTTATCATAACAATATTATTCCAAATTGTATCGTAGATAATAATATCTAGATTATTATTGATATTGTGTTTCCTAAACGTACCATACAGTAATATACAGTATATACGTTATTTCCTAATAATATACCATATAATAAATTATTTTACATAGAATCTCCCGAGGAAATCTACTTGCCACAACTATTCTACCTTAATCGGGTGCATAATAGTCAAAACTCATGCACTATAAAAGATTAGAGTAGATAAAATAATTTGATTATCAAAAAGAATTAATCAAAAAATAATAATGGCGAATGTAACGACATCAATGGTGGCCGTCGTTTCTTTAATTTTCTACGTAAATTTTGTTGCATCGTCCCTTCACAATATTAAGGTGATCTTTCTTATTTATTTACGTGAATTTCATCTAACAATTTTGTGTAATGATAGTATGGTGTTTTAGTTAATACGAGTATGAATTACTCGTATTTGTTAGCATATACGGAGTACTAATTTTACCAATATTCATACTCATAATTAACTAACATACATATTCCGTACTAAGTATTTAATTTCAAATTCTACGTAGAGATGGAATATTGTGAGATCGTCGCGTAGAGTAATTTGTTTAGTACTCATACCGTACATCCATAATATATAATTTTTCATGTGTGTAGCTTGACAATGGACAAATATTCAAGTGCATGGATTTTCATAAACAACCTGCTTTTCGTAATTCCTCAGTGGATCTCCAGGCAAATTATTCAGTATGTTATCACAAAACTTCTAGAAAATATGAACAAGACATTCTTATATGTTTTCTATTGTACATGTTTATAATATGAACAGGTTATGTCGAACTTGGCAAAACTTCAAAATCAGGAAAGTGTAAGCGGATTAGGACTTGGAAGTCGTAAATGTCCTATTGGAAAGGTCCCTATACTAGTTCGTTCTAAATTGAAGTCCCCAGTCCAACAACTTGGTGTTCATGCTAAACAACATTGCGTATGTCATCTATATATTTTATCTACTACTTTAATTGTTTTTTCGATTTTTCTAACGTGTGCATTTTAATAAGCTATTTAAAGCAAGAATCATATTGATAATATCACGAGAAATTGATATATTAACCCATAATTATCATACTTATGACAATATTAATGTGATTCTTACCGTGAATAGGTTATTAGAGCAAGTTTAGCCATGGATTTGGACTCAATCCATAGGGTGGATGAAGTGAAAATATTAATATAGTAATGGATCTTCAATCCTTGAAGAAGGATTGAACAAAATTCTCCACCTTGACGGATTGAGAAAAAGATGGAAAAGATTAATTAGGTAATTAATGTCATACAAGTATGAGTGCAAATTGGTGGGTTAATTGCTATATTAATCTTAGTTGCCTTAAATATTATGTTGTCAAAAGTGTGAAATTGTTTTAATTACTATTTTTAACCATTTAATTTAAAAAATCTCATATAAATATATTACAATTATAAATCTTTTTTTTTTTTCATAATTCATATTGCATTTTTAAAGTATTTTGTAATTGTCTTATAACGTATTTTAATTGAAATGTGGTCTAATATTTTTTTTATGTATCTCTAATTTCTGATTAATTTTTCTAATTTATAAAACTCTTCTCATCTTTTAGTTTCGAATTATATTCAAAATCCATATAACGCCACTAATTTCCTGATCCGTTATTTAAAATGTATTAAGTTGGATTTACAAAAATAATAAAAATATATAAAGTACGGAAAAAAAATGAAGTCAAATACACTTTCTTAAATTGTCGCCTTTATTTTTAAAAAAATCAAAACTTATGGAATATAATATAATCATAATTTATAAAATGAATAAAAAGATGAGTAAAAATTAGATGGGTAAGGTATGATAAATGTGGTGGAATGAGTGAGACCCTCTGTGAAAGAAATATGAATTCATTGATATGTGAGTACTTTACAAGAGAGAGAAAATGAAGTAGAAAAAGTGAGGTGGAAGAATTGGGTCCTCTATGGAGAGAAATTGTATCCATCGATAACCATGGTCTTAACGTTAGAAAAACCGTTGTTTTTTTTATATTATTATATACTCCTATCTTATTTTTTGTAATTAATAAGAGTATTATTCGGTCTCATAATAAATTTATTTTATCAGAGTGCATACGTTCGGACAACACCAGACCCAACCAGTGTATTCTTGGGAGCCAGCGGTGTTATAACAGTTTATAAACCTAATGTCCCAGCGAGCCAATGGTCCTCAAATAGAATCCGGCTCAGTAATACCTTTACAGAAACCCTGGAAGCTGGATGGATGGTATGAAACTTTAGGTTTCCTTTTTTTATGATGAAAGTACATTATGGGTCGTGATTTTCTTAAATACATTTATTTATTACTCCTCTATTTCGTTAATATTTTTTTCTTTTGATTAATCCTCCACACAATGAATACAAAAGGAGACGGGGTAGTATTTATTTTAATTTTACTTCTTATTATCTAAATGAAGTTGATTATTACCAACTTAAATATTAGTAGTAATATTATTTTGTTTTGGCTTTTAAACACAATGACAATGTTCTTATAAATCATTTGTTTCCATATATTTGGATTTCAGTCTTATCTCACTTATGCTTTTTAATATATAGATTAATCCAGACAAGTTCGGAGATAACGAAGCTCATCTTTATACAAGTTTTAACGTAAGTATATTCCGTTCATATATAGATTATTAATTCAAAGATTAGTACAAATCTGTGCCTATGACAGAATAACCATTTAAGTATTTATTTACATATACGTAAATGATGGTGTATGTAGGCACTTGGACAAAAATGTATTAATTTGGATTGTCCTGGCTTTGTTCAAGTATCGACCGATATACCATTGGGTATGTCTCCAATTGAATATTCTAATGCTAGCAAGCAAGTTTCTTGGAATATCAACATTGCCAAGGTACAATATTTTGTATGTAAACTTCATTTGAATAGAATATACCACCCATATATTGAGAGAATAGTAAGATAAATTAAACCAGAGAAATATAGTATAAATTAACGGAATTTTATAAATTGAATTTTTTGGTTGTAGCTTGATGACGGAAATTGGTGGCTAGCAATTAACAGAGGCGAACACAAAGTCGGATATTGGCCTCAAACGCTATTCTCGACGTTAAAAGATTCGGCCACTCAAGTGGATTTCGGAGGGGAAATAAATAATCTATTTGGCGTGGACCCTCCAACCCCGATGGGAAGTGGTGTGAAGGCCGTATATGATACTAATACCTCCTCATTTATTTATCGTGCTACTGTTATCGATAAAAAATCTTCTACCATTGATCTTCCAAATATCCAACAATATGTTGATTGCTCTGAATTATACACAGTTCTAGATGTTGGCATACAAGGTGATGACTTGGGCCACGTTATCTTCTATGGCGGGCCCTCATCCTAAATTATTGATTTTCATGTTTAAATTTTTTAATTATTATTATTATTGTAGTTTAGTTTATCTTTATACACCCAATAAAGAAAAGTGTAATCTGTTAACGGGAACAGATGGCTTACAAGCATCAAGTTTGAATGAATAATTTGTCCGTGTCAAAATTAGTTATGCACAAAAACTTTTATGAGACTGGAAATAAAACATTACTACCTCCATTCATAACGATTGTTGTATCTTCATCCAAATAATCTTGTTACCTTTGTGATTGAAAACATCACTTTAATCTTTCAATGTATCGCCAGATTATTCACAATTTGCATGAATGATATGTGATTAAATTTTAAACTACTCCCTCCGAGTTTCTAACATTGTCCCATTTACTTTTGTGGTAAAAATAAGGAAGAGAGAATGAGTGGTTAAAAAAAGAATGAGGAAGAGAGAGAAATGAGTGGTTGAATGTGAAACCACACATTTATGGTCTAAAATGGACAATGGGTAAAAGATCAAACTCAGCCCAAAAAAGAAAATGAGACAATGTTAGAAACTCGGAAGGAGTATATGATATGAAATGATGCAATGATGTGATAAGAAAACTAATATGAAATGATATATTTAGTTTCTATAAAGAAAACTAATATGAAATGATATACTGTATTTAGTTTCTATATACATGCATATGATGACTCAATTATGCAAACTGTATCGTATATTTTTCAATAGAGACGTGCTATTTCATACACGGATTTTACTACGTTATACACGCTATTTCCGTTTTTGCCCTTCTCATTTACCCCTTCCCCAGTTCCCCATTCTGATTGAGTGGGAATAAGAGCATCCCCATCCATTGTTTTTTCTTCATTCTTGATGGAGGATGGAGAAATTTTGGTCCTCCATCCAAGAATGAAATATTCTTGGTGAAGAAGAATTCAAAATCATTTGTTCACTCAAATGGAAGAGAGAATGAGAATTGTGGGGCAAGTTGTCATTTCTATGCAACATTTTTTTTCTTTTAATTTTATTCTACCAATGATAAAATGCCATGTGGATTGAGGGTGGGTTTTGCAATTTATTAGAGGATAATAAATTCATTCTTGGATGGAGGAGCTTTTTTAAGATGAAAAAATTGAGGAAGAAATGATGAGGTGGAATGGATAGGTCCCATCCAAGAATGAAAAATTCATTCATGGATGAACATGCTCTAAGTAAAAAAAATATCAAATCATCCTTTCCTATCCCGCCCCCGTACCACCCTACCTACCATCCTCACCCATCTACCCCACCGCCTACCCTTCATCCCTGCCCACCACCACCACCACTTAGGCGCCAAAAACCTTCTTGCCCACCACCATTATGACAGCCGCCGTCCACCACCACAACAACAACCATAAGTGGTGCACGGGCAATCGTACAAACGTTCACCGTTACCATCGACGAGCATCGACAACCACCCCACCACCGTTACCGTCGACGACCATCGACTACCACCCCTCTAAAGTCGACGACCACCTACCAACCGCCGCTAACCCAAAAATCGTAATTGTTAAACCCTAATTAACAACAAAATTAACGAAATAAGTATAGTATTAATTAGAAATTAAAAAGCTAATTAACGAAAGTCAAATTAAGTATGCCATGAATGAATTGCATTCGATAATTGTCAGAATTATCTTTAATAATAGTATCGATTTTGTGTAATTTGTCTAGGTTCAGAGAAGGAGAAAATCCTAAAGGGTTTTATTTTAGGATGAGGGTAAACACGGAAAAAAAAAATGACAAAATGTGTACAAAGTAGTAAAGTCCGTGTATGATTTAGCAATTCCATTTCAATATCATCCATAAATTGGATGAATTTCAGGACTATGAACTCATTAATACCAATAATATATGACGACGGTCATACAGATTTATAAAATCCTTATTCAATAGGCCATTTGATATTGTGCGCAAATGTGTTGCCATTTGATACTGTAAATTTATGATTAAAGTCATGCGAGACATTCAAACCAAAATAAAAAAGACTCCGTAAAAAAGAGGAACAAGGTCGTACGTAAGGTAATTAATGGTTGAAGATCGATAATTGAAACCAAAAACCCTAATTTCAATAATTAGGGATAAACAAAAAAAATCGTAATTAATGATATATAACAATAAACAAAAAAAATCGATTATTTTGAACTTTGAAACAAAAACCCTAATTTCAATAATTAATGATAACTGATGATTGATATCTGTTCTTCAATCAAAATCTTTCAATAATTAATGATAAACAAAAAATAATAATCATAATTAATGATATATAACAATAAACAAAAAAATCAAATATTTTGAACTTTGAAACAAAAAACCTCAATTTCAATAATTAATGATTGATACCTGTTCTTCAATCAAAATTGTATCCATGATCTATTAAATTTCATAAGTTGAATGGATATATAGTTAGATTTGGAGACAGTTAATAATAATTGAAAAAGAAGAGGATGATTTTTAGGGTTAGGGTAGAGAGGGTGAGAGAGAATGAAATTAGGTTTGTTTTTTTTGATAAGTGCAATGAAAAAATATGGATAAAAAGTACTGCGAAGAGTAACTCCGTAAAAAAAAATTGACATTTCTATGACAAAAATGTTAACCATTGACTAAAATCGATTAAGTGTAGGAAGTATTCCGTAAGTGATCATTTTAGATAAACTAGTATAACACTGAGTAAAATTCATAAAACGACAGCCAATAATAGAAACGTCTGCACACAGTCAAGTCGTTATTACAACATTTACACACCTGAATCATCTTCCTCCGAGAATTAAGAACAACCCAGTTCAGTGTAAATTCATGGGTGAAAACAACTCCAGTATAAACATGAGGGTAAGGATATCGTATCTTTATATCACTGATTAAGTTAATACTATGCATCTTTCAATTTCAGTTACTAACCCTAATTTCTCAAATTGGGGGTTTCTTTTCTTTTGCCCAATTTGAAATATGATAACTTAATACCCAACCCTAATTTCTCAAATTGGGGGTTTCTTTTCTTTTGCCCAATTTGAAATACGATAACTTAATACTCAACCCTGATTTCTGGGTTTCTTTTCTTTTGCCCAATTTGAAATATGATAACTTAATACTCAACCCTAATTTCTCAAATTTGGGGGTTTCTTTTCTTTTGCCCAATTTGAATTATGATAACTTAATACGAACTTCGGTCGCAATTTTTCGTGAATATTTGTGACTTGTGAGGTGTATTTTAATGGAATGTGGACGAAAGATAGTGAACGGAAAATTGAGATTCAACAAATTTGTGAACAAGAATATGTGTACTGTATTAGATTTGTGTGGTTAATTGGAACTCAGAGTTTATAATGTATGTCAGATGTTGAATGTAGTGTCTGCAACAATTGGTATGTACTGCGCATTCTGTGCAAACGCCACCATCGGATCGTTGAATGTAACTTTGTCAGTAAATTGAATGTAACTTTGTCAGTAAATTGAATGTAAGTTTCACCCTAAATTTTGTAAGTCTTCAGATTTGCTTGGGCTAGGAAATGGGGTTTTCGATCTTAGGGTTGTGAACCTCATAAATCCGATCTAAAACTTCAGGTTATTAACAGAGTTCTCTCGTTGTGTTTTAAATGTAAGAATTCCTGAAAATAGGGTGGAAAACAGTCAAACACAGATGGAATGGTTTTGATGCTTCAAGTTATGCATGTTGTTCATCAACATGAGGCTAAGGATATGGTTTCGTTCCTTCAAGTTATGCATATGTTGTTCATCGGCATGAGGCTATGGAGGAAGCAAGGAGAAAGTACCTCAAGGAACAGCAATTGAAAAAGCTTGAAGGAAAAAACAAGACAGTTGAAGAATTTGAGGCCGTGGCTGCTGTCGACGATGACGACGATGGTGATGACTTGAAAGTTGACGAGGCAAAGGTTGATGAGAGCAAACAGATGGATTTTACAAAAGTTGATAAACGTGTTCGTACCACTGGTGGAGGAAGTACTGGAACCATTAGGTTAGTTGT
Source organism: Agrostemma githago (assembly GCA_958450325.1). NCBI lineage: Eukaryota > Viridiplantae > Streptophyta > Magnoliopsida > Caryophyllales > Caryophyllaceae > Agrostemma > Agrostemma githago. The sequence continues at coordinate 75,432,545 of OY288246.1, forward strand.
CTCTCACAAAAGTATCTCAGGTGGTTTTCAAATCTAAATTACTGTACTTTGCTTTTGAGTTTGGTATTAAGGGTCATAATTGGTATCCATCGATCACTAAATGTGTAATTTCGTCGCTTCAGTTACACGCTTAAAGTGTCCATCTTGTTTGATGTGTTGGTGTAGTTTGCTAATGTGGCATTTCTAAGAAGGAATAGTGGAAAATACTTTTGCTTAAAGTGTCATTATAGCCTGTTTTGGTCGCTTGTTGTAGTTTGCTGATGGTGCATGTTCAAAAACTTGCAGTAACTTGCGTATTCGGAAGGATACAGCAAAGTATCTTTTGAATCTAGACGTCAATTCTGCCTACTATGACCCTAAAACGCGATCTGCGTGAAGATCCTCTTCCAGATGCTGATCCCAATGAGAAGTTTTACGCAGTACGTACACTGAATTCAGTACTCCTCTCAATACATTCCAAACTACCTACTGTATAACTTTTACGATCTACTAGATGACACTTTGACAATGTTTTCTCTATTTATACATTAATTTTTGTGTGTTGAAATTATAATTCTCCAAATCCTCTTTGTATAAGGAATGTAAATATGTTAGTTTTATATTTAAATTTTATAAATTTTATTATAATCGAAAAATATTTGTAAGTTTGTCTTTAAGAAGTGGATTGGTAGTTTGGAATCAATTGAAGATAGTATAGTTTGCATGATTAAGTTGGCTTTACATCTTTTTGTTGAATTTTTTTCTCTATTTAGAATGATATTCAAAACGGGCTCAGTGGTCAAGCTTCGGAGTTCAAGAAATTGAACTTACATGCTTGGAAGGCATTTGATAAAGGCCAAGATGTTCATATGCAAGCAGCTCTATCTCAAGCCGAGTTATGTTACACAAGAACTTCAAGGTTGCTAAAGAGCAGTTGAACTCCCGTGTTAAGGAGACTATAGAGAAGTATGGTAATGCTGCAACGGAGGAGGAGATTCCTCAGGAGCTTCTACTTGGTCAAAGTAAGAATCAAGTTGAATACGATCGTGCTGGACGTATAATCAAGGGCCAGGTAGAATATCTGTCAAATACTCTCTAATTGCTTTCATGTTCCATTTTGGTTTATCTAATCAATAATTTAAGTTTAGACATGTTCTGTCAATTTAGTGTGAGGGAAACCTGGCAAACAAATAGGTCATCTCGAATTTGGGTTCGTGTCACATGAAAATGGTCATGAACCCTTCAATCCAAACACGAACCAGTTAAATCTTGTGTTCATGTTCGTGTCGACCCACTTACACAACTGGTCATTAAGTCTCAAGCAATTTTGCGTCGGGTTCGTGTCATCTCAATATTTGGAAAGTGCAAGCATATTTATGCGATGAGGAAATTAAATAATTTAACATTAATCAAATAAATACGCTATTTGTGTCGTGTTCGTGTTCGTGTTCTGAGACCTCGACCCAATTAATTAAGGCCCAAACCCGTTAATTACGTGTCGGGTGTCCGGGCGTGTCATGGTTTGCCAACTCTGGCTGTGAGATAAACCCTAACCTACTCGTATGTTATTCTTAGGAAATGGCACTTCTGAATAGTAAATGTGAAGAAGATGTGTACGCAAATAATCACATATTTGGGGGTCATGGTGGAAAGACTTCCAATGGGGATACAAGTGTTGCAAACAGACGGTTCAAAACAGCTACTGTACCAGTGCTGCTGGTATCGAGGCTGCTGAAGCGTCAGCTGATTTGATGAAGGCAAATATCGTGCGAAAAGAAGCCTCCGAAGGTGTGCTTCTAATTTCTATGTCCTTTTTTCAGTGCTGATTTTTTTTCCGTCCTTGTTAATCAAAGTCAAAACTACTTGTTTAATTTCATCTGGTATACTTTGGATGTCACGTACACTTGATATCTAATATTAAAAGTCCGAGTTTACGACCGTATACATACTCGCTTTGATGCAGTTGGCATATCGTGTCACGTGTACTGTTGCTTTCTCTGCGCCATGCGTACTGTATTGTAACATTTTCTTAGTACTTGTGCTACTGTAATGTGTCGTTCGAGTTTAGCAGTCATGACTGTTATGATCAAGACCACACTCCAGACCTTAGTTTGTGGGAGCTTTGTGCTTAATCCCTGCTAATGAATCTTGATGTAGTGCGTCCTTGTCTAACGATGCAATGACTGGGAGAACATTACGATAGTTTACTTTGTATGCGCACAAATCGTTGATATGTTGCTGCGCATGAGTGCATGACGAGTAGCTCAATATATGAATAGAGATAAAACCAATCGCGTAACTGGTTCTCGTTATTAGACATCTCCTACTGAACTTCAATAGTTACCTCCAATGTTACTCCATTTATATGAGTCAGAGTGTGGGAGTTAGCTTTAGATAGATTTGGAAGTACATCTTTTTCTGGCTTTGTTGGTTAGGTGCTTTCTTGTACTGCAATTCTGTAATTAATTGGTGACTTGTGTACTTTTCAATCCTAATTTTTGTGGGTAGCTGCTTAATTTTACTGTAATTTGTAATTAATTGATAATTGTTTAATTTTTTTTTGTTTTGCTGTTTTGGTAGATATTTGTGTACTGAGCCATACCCAGAAGAGCCTTGCAAGTTTCTTAAGAGAAATAATTTTAGCTTGTTTCAGCTTGGAATTTGACTAGTTTTAGTTCTCTGCTTAGTGTATTTAGGTTATTTTTCACGTTTTCACATGATTAGCTGAAGAAAGAGGGGGGAATTAGTCAAGTCAATTTTCAAGCAAATACTCAGCTGTGTTCTTTGTTAGTATAGTGATCGAATTGTTGTTTATGAGGATGAAATTTGAGGTAGCAAGGAATTCAGCTTTTTGGTTTTTGCTGTCTAGAGAGTATTTGCCTATTCGGTTTGAGAAGTTTGTTTGTTCTTGAAATAACTTGATTATGATCCAATCAAAATCCATCGTTGTCATTAAGATTAGTGATGGTTAATTAAGAGATTACTACCGGTCCAAAGCTTTTATCATTCGACTGTCTAAACTTTTTTGGGTCCCACAATTAACTTGATCCCTTCCGACATTTGACACTGTTGGCACTGTTGCATTTGACACGACATTTTAGTCCAAAAACACAATATTTTCACAAAAATGGTTATCCCTGGCATCGTTGCATTCGGCATTTGCAAGCTCGCAGCTGATATCTGGTGAATGTTGTGAATGCTGTTTTTTTCGGCAGGTTCTGAAGGTATTTCCCTACCCAATGACAGTCAGTGTGATTCAGTTCATGGTGGGGTCAGTTATGGCTCTCTTTATGTCGATGTTCAATCTTTACAAGAAGCTTAGCAGGGCTCAGGTAAACATTGTCTGAATACCTGTTCTAGAAACTCGAGCTTCAATCATATAAACATGGTTGTAAACTTGTAACAGTAATATATTTCAGTTACTCGCTATCCTGCCATTAGCGGTTGTGCACACTCTAGGAAACCTCTTCACAAACATGAGCTTTGGAATGGTGGCTGTATTGTTTACACACACGATTAAGGCTATAGAGCCTTTCTTTTCTGTCCTCTTTTTTGTCATGTTTATGGGATGTTCTACTTCTATATGCAAATGCTGGTGTTCACTGTTCATCGTTTAAAATACTTTAAAGTACAAATGTCGGCTAACGTAGTTGATAAAGTCATGACTGGGTTTGAATCCCGTCTGCAACAAAGTCACCCTTATGGCTTCCTATACACTAAAACAGGGGAAAAAAAAACATCTAATGTGTTTTGACTCGTACCCATGAATCTATGATCATCGACCATAGTAGTTTTGCGCTCCTCACATTTTTTGGTACTCCCGTATATGAAGTTTGAAGATAGTAAGTGATGTCGGTTTCTGTGCATAAACATTGAGTTGTATTACTTGCATATATGTGTGTTGTGTCGAGTGTGTGGTTTGCCGTTGCTGTAACGAGTAATGTATTACTCTATTCAAAGACCGATGTCGTTTCATGTCTTTAAGAATTTGCTTAGCTTAGTTGTACTCCGTATTTGTATATCTATGAACTTGTGATGATCCTTCGATTTTACGCAGTTTACAAATAAAAATTCCGGGGTGAAGACTTCAGCTACTTTCTGGAGGACAAATGTTCCGAGAATGGCAGCATTGCCCGTCACTTGTGCAGCTGTATGTGTTTTCACTCCCCCCCCTGAATGGTCAACTGTTTGTTTTTCGGTCTGTGTCTGTATGTGGACAGGCCAAACCCAAACCAGAGACGGTCGATAAAGTTATCAACATAGTGAGGTCACAACTTGCACTTAAAGATGACGTGGCAGTTTCCGGTGAAACAAAATTCACCGATCTTGGTACATGATAATCAGTCTAGTAAATAAAAATAACACACACAAACTAAAATAAAATTAGTAGAAACTAAGCCGAAACTTCCTCTGTCTCCTCCTCCGCAGCTGGAGCTGCCCTGTGGTGGCAGTAGTAGTAGTAGTACAGAGCAGCTGCAGCAGTGACGGCCAAAACGGTGACAGTCACCACTATGACAGGAACCAAGACTTTGGACCCGGACCCGGAGTGGCGCTGCTGGAGTTCCTTGTGCAGACTGCGGGGGACGATTTCCGTCCCATCTGGACGGTCCGGGGCCGTGGGGGAAAGCCCTGTCCCGGATGCCACCAGTACCGCAAGAAGGACGACTGCAAAGTAACATTACAAATTACAAATTACAAATTAATGAATCTATGATTAATGGTTATTACAAAAATTATTATCAAATGATTGTGTGATTATTTGTTAGGAGTATTAGTCTTATTATTTAATTAGAGGGGCGTAACCGAGTTAATCTAAGTTTGAGTTTGGGCTTGGTTTGTAGTAGTTTTTAAACTCGATCTCGAGTTCTAACCAAGGTCGGTTAATTCATATATGCACGAGCCATCATATTTCTACAAAGAATTACTCCCTCCGTTTTTTTTGTTTTTTTCGTTTTTTAAGATTTGTGAGGAGTATTACTTGAAATGGGAAGAAACAAAAAAAAAACATAAGAAACATCATATTTCTACAAAGCTAGAAGGCAATGTTATAATATTATAACCATGAGAGTCTACCACAAGAACCAGTGAATAATTGTTGAAGGTTTGAAGGTATTACCTGAGAAGGCAACTTTGAAATCCATTGTTGATTGAATTGGCAAGGGAGTAGCTTGAGTGTGTTGTGTATGAATTAGGCAAGGGAGTTGAGTAATGGCTTTATTTTATGCAAATTGTTGGCATATGCATAATAAATTGGGGGGTATTTAAATACTCGTACCAAATTACCAATGATATGTCCTATACCAAAGAAAGAAATGATTTAACCGCGTGATTTTTTACGGGTATCACTTGAAAGTATGAGTAAATGAATAGTAGTAGTATGTGCTCTCAATTGCTCTGTATTTGACTATTCGTCGTGATATTAGTGATATAATCTCCAAATACTTTAAATATTGAGCGTAAGTAGGTCATAATCGTTAGGAGTAACGTGTTCCAAAGTAATTATTGTGTACAACCGTTGTATCATGTGACAATAGTAAATAATTTGCAATTTATGGTAAAAAGTGACTATTTTAGGTTAAATAGTGACAACTTTCAGATAAATAATTACCACTTTTTGATATTAAAAATTGGTCACTAAATAACCTTAAGAGGTAATATTTGACCATAAATTTTTAATTTTAAGATCTATGGTACAGTACAACGGTGGTATATTATGAGTATAATTTGTGAATATGATAATAATTGTAACATACTCATATGAACGAGTAGAATTGTACGAGGTAGATATGTCCTTAAGAAATTGGTTTTGGTGTTGGGTTGGGGTGGGGTGGTCATACAAGGAATATCAGGTTTCTTTTTTTGGAAAGTTTCAAAGGATGGAATTAAATGCATTCCATATGAGTCTTTGCCTGTTGATGTCAGGTGTCTTATTTGTTCGTCCATTTTAATGAGCATTTGAGCAAGTTTACAAATTGTTGTTAAGAACTAAATTTCTTTTTAAACGTATGACAGATCAAGTAAAATAAAAGTTTTTGAGAAAATACTGGTGGAAAATAAGAGTATTACTAATAAATTAAATGATTTTATGAGTCACCAAACTTAAAGTAAGTAAAAAGTAAGGACATTTTGTGTAAATAGACGTAGGATATAAAGATTATATGACAGTTTTTTTTTTTATAAAATAGAACGTAAAGAATTGATTGGATTGTCTATTTATAATAAATGTAAAAAATTGAATGGATGAGAGAGAGAGTAAACGACCCGAGTTCGAGCTTCAAGCTTAATCCTAGCCCACCCGAGCTCGAGCTCAGATCCAAAATTTAAACACGGGTTCGCGTTTGGGACGGGTTTGCGGGGCATGCCTCTGTACAAGTTTGAAAATGTTGTGTTCAAGTCCGCTAAAAATTCGGATCAGACGGGACGGGACAAGTCAATCGGACGGTACGTCCCATGAACAGTTATAATATTCAAGTAAAACAAAAGATTTTGAGAAAAATAACGGTCTAAAATAAGTCGAGTACGAGCTTCAATTTTTTTAGCTCGACAAGTTTCGAACCAAATCCGAACTCACCCGAGAAGAGTTGAATAATAGGGAGTAGGACTGTAGGTGTAATAATTACGAAGTAAATGCATAAACATAAAGGGAAATAACCTAAAACATCACGCAATTAAGAGCACGACAAAAATATCGTGCAAAACCATCAAAATTCAAAACCATTTTTTCCAAAACAAAACAATTCATCAATTCAGATCTCAATTATCCAAGAAATCAATCAATAATCGTCATTTTTGCCTTAATTAATTGGATCGAAGTTAGTATTAGGGAAAATTAGTCTCGATAAGTTCAATTTGGGCGCATCTTTAATTTCTTTTTGAGTGTGTGTTATGGTTTCTAATCTGGGGTTTCAAATATTGCGTTGAATTTTAATGTGGTGAAATCGATGGGTAAACCCTAACCCTAATTTTAATGTGGTGAAATCGATGGGTAAACCCTAACCCTAATTTTAATGTGTGATTATGCTTAGTGTATTGAAATCTGTGAAGATTGTGATTAGAGTTGTATTCTGGGATGTACTGAACTGATGTTGTATTGTGGGATTTTGGTAATTAGAGTTGTTATGAGGTTTGCAATTGTTCGTTTATTTTGTGATATTTGTTGTTGAATTGTAGGTTTAGCGTTTATTTTTGTCATTTTATGTCTGATTTCCATGGTGCTGGGTTTCTTCTGTCAAATAATTTGACAACCTAAAGTGATACTCCCCACAAAAAACCAAAGTTGTAGAATTACTCTTCTTCTCTATTTCTATTTTGGGTCATCAACATGTGGTCTAGAATTACTCTTACATTTCTCTCTCAATTCTTCTTCTCTACACCTTAAAAATTGGAGGGAGTAGTTTTTTTAACAACCGTCGATCATTTTTAAGACGGTCCTGATCGAAGATCAGATCCATAATCAGCAAAGAGAACCCAATCGAGTGGACCATACTGCAATAAACATAGTTATTTTGAGATGATAGAACTTCCACTATTAATTACGAGTAGTAATTTGATTTGTTTTGTATGTATGATTGCAAATAAAATTGAAGTTCACTGGAAAGTCACATGTTCCGATATCATAATAAGTTATTACGAAATTATTTCTAATTAAAAAAGGCAAAATGTCAGATTATATATGTACAGTAAGAACAAAACATCAAGGCAGCTGGCAGCCTACCTATATCTAGTTCGAATACTGCTGAAAATTATCAGAAGATATGGACAAAATTTTAAAAGCAAGCCTGGGAATAAAATCAATAGCACTTGCCGTCATCTCCTAATACCTTTACTTTACAAGTTATATAGAAGTATATTTCAACATTAACATTTAACAGCATTGCAAAGAACAAATGAAGCATATAAAGAAACAAAGACAGAAACTCCTTAATCCGACGGTGATTAAGGCTCATCAAACATGAATCATCATCTAAAAACCGACAATGACAATATATAACGAAGAAATGTCTCGGTGTAACAGAAGTTAAAGTATGGTTAAAAATAAACACGTTTAAAAGACATTTAACATCTTTCGAGTAACGTCGGATTAGGGCGAAATCTCGATATATATACTCTTGAAACTGAACCATTTTATAGTTTTTTTAACAACCGTAGATCATTTTACGTTATATAGGTCATAATTAGATGGTCAGCAAAATATCTCACATTTTTCGAAAAATCACCTAAAAGGGACGATTTTGAAGGTTATTATCCACGTTTTTCGGATCGATTTCGTTCCAAAAATAAATGTCTCCAAATTCTCACCCTAACTACTCCAAACATTGTCTAAATGTCTCGGGGTAACAGAAGGTAAGTATGGTTAAAAATAAACACGTTTAAAAGACATTTATCATCTTTCGAGTAACATTGGCTTAGAGCGAAATATCGATATATATTCTCTTGCACTGAACCATTTTATAGTTTTTTTAACAACCGTAGATCATTTTACGTTATATGGGTTATATTTAGATGGTCAGCAAAATATTTTACATTTTTCGAAAAATCACCTAAAACGGACGATTTTGAAGGTTATTATCCACGTTTTTCGGGCCAATTTCGTCCCGAAAATAAATGTCTCCAAATTCTCACGCTAACTACACCGAACATTGTAGAAATGTCTCGAGGTAACAGAAGGTAAGTATGATCTAAAATAAACACGTTTAAAAGACATTTATCCTCTTTCGAGTAACGTAAAATTATGGCGAAATCTCGATATATATACTCTTGAAACTGAACCATTTTATAGTTTTTTAAACAACCGTAGATCATTTTACGTAATATGGGTCCTATTTAGATGGTCAGCAAAATATCTCACATTTTTCGAAAAATCATCTAAAATGGACGATTTTGAAGGTTATTATCCACGTTTTTTGGGCCGATTTTGTCCCGAAAATAAATGTCTCCAAATTCTCACGCTAACTACACCGAACATTGTAGAAATGTCTCGAGGTAACAGAAGGTAAGTATGGTTAAAAATAAACACGTTTAAAAGACATTTATCATCTTTCGAGTAACGTCGGATTATAGCGAAATCTCGATATATATACTCTTGAAACTGAACCATTTCATAGTTTTTTTAACAACCGTATATCATTTTACGTTTTATGGGTTCTATTTAGATGGTTAGTAAAATATCTCAAATTTTTCGAAAAATCACCTAAAACGGACGGTTTTGAAGGTTATTATTATCCACGTTTTTCGGGCCGATTTCGTCCTGAAAATAAATGTCTCCAAATTCTCACCCTAACTACTCCGAACATTGTAAAAATGTCTCGAGGTAACAGAAGGTAAGTATGGTTAAAAATAAACACGTTTAAAAACATTTATAATCTTTCGAGTAACGTCGGATTATAGCGAAATCTCGATATATATACCCTTGAAACTGAACCATTTTATAGTTTTTTTAACAACTGTCGATCATTTTATGTTATATGGGTCCTATTTAGATGGTTAGCAAAATATCTCACATTTTTCGAAAAATCACCTCAAACAGACGATTTTGAAGGTTTATTATCCACGTTTTTCGGGCCGAATTCGTCTCGAAAATAAATGTCTCCAAATGCTCACACTAACTACTTCGAACATTGTAGAAATGTCTCGGAGTAACAGAAGGAAAGTATGGTTAAAAATAAACACGTTTAAAAGACATTTATCATCTTTCGAGTAACGTCGGATTATGGCGAAATCTCGATATATATACTCTTGAAACCGAACCATTTTATAGTTTTTTTAACAATTGTCGATCATTTTACGTTATACGAATCTTATTTAGATGACCAACAAAATATCTCACATTTTTCGAAAAATTACCTAAAACGAACGATTTAGAAGGTTATTATCCACGTTTTTCGGGCCGATTTTGTCCCGAAAATAAATGTCTCTAAATTCGCACAGGAACTATTCCGAACATTGTAGAAATGTCTCGGTGTAACGGAAGGTACGAATGATTAAAAATAAATACGTTTAAAAGACATTTACCATCTTTCGAGTAACGTCGGATTATTGCGAAATCTCGATATATATACTCTTGAAACTGAACCTTTTTATAGTTTTTTTAAACAATTGAAGATCATTTTACGTTATATGGGTCATATTTAGATAGTTAGCAAAATATCTCACATTTTTCGAAAAATCACCCAAAACGGACGATTTTAAAGGTTATTATCCACGTTTTTCGGACCGATCTCGTCCCAAAAATAAATGTCTCTAAATTCTCACACTAACTACTCCGAACATTATTGTAGAAATGTCTCGGGGTAACAAAAGGTAAGTATGGTTTAAAATAAATATGTTTAAAAGACATTTATCATCTTTCGAGTAACACGTCGGATTAGGGCGAAATCTCGATATATATACTCTTGAAACTGAACCATTTTATAGTTTTTTTAACGACCGTAGATCATTTTAAGTTATATGGGTCATATTTAGATGGTCAGCAAAATATCTCACATTTTTCGAAAAATCACCTAAAACAGACGATTTTGAAGGTTATTATCCACGTTTTTCGGGCCGATTTCGTCCCGAAAATAAATGTCTCCAAATTCTCACCCTAACTACTCCGAACATTGTAAAAATGTCTCGAGGTAACAGAAGGTAAGTATGGTTAAAAATAAACACGTTTAAAAAACATTTATAATCTTTTGCGTAACGTTGGATTATGGCGAAATCTCGATATATATACTCTTGAAATTGAACCATTTTATAGTTTTTTTAACAACCGTACATCATTTTACGTTATATGGTTCCTATTTAGATGGTTAGCAAAATATCTCACATTTTTCGAAAAAAACACCTAAAACGGACGATTTTGAAGGTTATTATCCACGTTTTTCGGACCGATTTTGTCCCGAAAATAAATGTCTCCAAATTCTCACCCTAACTACTCCGAACATTGTAAAAATGTCTCGGTGTAATAGAAGGTAAGTATGGTTAAAAATAAACATGTTTAAATGACATTTATCGTCTTTCGAGTAACGTCGTATTATGGCGAAAACTCGATATATATATATATATATATATATATATATATATATATATATATATATATATATATATATATATATATATATATATTATATATGTATACATACTCTTAAAACCGAACCATTTTATTGTTTTTTTAACAACCGAATATCATTTTACGTTATATGGGTCCTATTTAGATAGTGAGCAAAATATCTCACATTTTTCGAAAAATCATCTAAAACGGACGATTTTGAAAGTTTTTTTTTTGGTAAAGGGTAAGTATATATATATGCCGTGTAACAATTACAAAAGAATATGACTACATCAATTTATGTAGCCATCTATCGTCTTTCGCACTTAAAGGGTATTTTATTTTACACATGATTCTATTTCTGACGTCCATTTTAATCAATTTTGCCACATATTGTGGTTGTAGAACCATTCCTTCAATTCTGCTTAAGTTGCGCTGTCTCCATACATGGTAAACCGCAGCATTAACGAGAAGACGAAGAATATTGCATTGTAGCTTCGTTCCCCGCATACTGCACGCCCAACTCAAGCCCCCATCACCCGGCATTTTCTTCTTAACCCAGTCACTCAGCAAGCTCAGAACCCGAGAACTCCAAGAACATCCAAAAAATAAATGCTCCAAAGTCTCCTCCTGTGCTTCACACAAATAGCACCTATCCGAATCAGCAACCCCAATCCTTAATAATTTCTTCCTAGTGTTAAGAGCTCCCCTAAACACAAGCCAAGCAATAAAGCTATGCTTAGGGACACTCCACGCACTCCAAACCAAACGCGCCCACGGAACTCGTGGCTTACACACACGCATATTCTCATAAGCTGTCGCAATCGAATAGAACTTACTCGTGCCATGCCACATTCCATTCACATACATGTGTTTAATTTTCTCCTTCACATGACAAATTTTCCTCCAAGCCCAAGTGACCTCTGTATTGGGTTGATACTCATCCCAGGTCTTCCCTTTCAGATAAATGCTACTTACCCATCGAACCCACAATCGATCAGGCTGATCAAAAATCCAGGAGGCCAATTTCGCTACAGCAGCCTCATTCCACACCGAAATATCTCTAAGCCCCAAACCACCTTCCTCCTTAGGAAAACAAATTTTCTCCCAACTCACTAAGGCCCTATTAGTTCCTTCCACACCGCCATCCCAAAGGAAATTACGACATAGCGAATTAATTCGGGCCAAAATATATTTTGGGATAATAAACACCATTGCCCAATAATTATGCAGCTGAGATAAAACAGCCTGCACTAAAGTCAGCCTTCCCGCATAAGACAACTTACGGGCTCCTATACTCGAAATCCTCGATATAATTCGAGCAAGCAGTTTTTCACAGTCAATCTTACCTAAGTGAGTACATTGGATTGGCAAACCAAGATATCGAAAAGGCAGCGTACCTTCCACACAGCCTGAAAATTGCAGTATGGCCGCCTTTCTATCTTCATCAACTCCTGCAAAATAGGCATGCGACTTACCCACACTTATACATAAGCCCGAGGCTCTGCTGAAAGTAGCAAAGGTTCTCCACAAGAATTCCATAGAATCCGAATCTCCCTTGCAAAATAGGAGCAAATCATCGGCGAACAGCAAGTGAGTGAGCTTCATCGGGCCACATTTCGGATGATATTTAAAATTCCTATCCATCTTGCCATGAACCAAAAGTCGAGAAAAATATTCCATGCATATTGTGAAAAGTAACGGAGACATGGGATCACCTTGCCTCAACCCTCTTTTGCCCCGGAAAAAGCCAAAGTTATCACCATTAGCACAAAGAGAATAAGACACCGTCATAACACACTCCATTACAAGGCCACGGAAATGGTCCGGAAAATCAAGGGCTCTCAACATATGATCCACAAAGCACCATTCAACACTATCATAGGCCTTGTGAATATCAACTTTAAACAGGCACCGAGGAGAAATTCGCCTCCTTTGATACATATGAACCAAGTCTTGACAAATCAGAATATTCTCCACAATGCTTCGTCCTTCAATAAAACCCCCTTGAGTAGGCGAAATTATATGAGGAAGCACTCTAGCCAGACGGGAGCAAATGATTTTAGCTATGCATTTGTACAAGACATTACAGCACGCAATTGGCCTAAACTCCTTCACGGACTGGGGTCTATTCACTTTAGGAATCAAGGTGATATTAGCACAGTTCAGCTGTTTCAGAAGTTTACCTGAAATGAAAAAATCTTTGACAGCTTTCACCACATCGTCACCAATAATGTCCCAAGCATCAATAAAGAATTGACTAGAAAACCCATCTGGTCCCGGAGCTTTGTCCCGAGGGATGCTGAACAAAGCTCGCTTGATTTCTTCCGCGGAGACTGGCGCACTCAGCCATTGTTTATGCTCCTCAGAATATGTACGTCCCAACCGAACAATGGCACCATTAATCGGCTCAACGCTTCTCGAATCACCTAGGAGCGTTAGGTAATACCGAATAAAAGCATTCTCGATCCCCTCCTTCGTCTCATGGACTTGACCCTCGGGATCACTAATCTTCAATATTGCGTTATGAGCACGCCTTGCCCTCAATAAGCCATGGAAGTATGCGGAGTTCACATCCCCCTCCTTGACCCATTTTTGCTTCGATTTTTGCCCCCAAAAGTCCGCCCTAGCAGCTTGGAGCTCCCGGACCTTCTCGTTCAAGACCGACTCTTCCTTCAATAACGATTCGCATCTCGTGCTAATAACGATTTTGAAAGTTATTATCCACGTTTTTCGGGCTGATTTCGTACAAAAAATAAATATCTCCAAATTCTGACACTAATTACTCCGAACATTGTAGAAATGTCTCAAGATAACAAAAGGTAAGTATGGTTATAAATAAACACGTTTAAAAGACATTTACCATCTTTCAAGTAACGTCGGATTATGTCGAAATCTCGATATATATACTCTTGAAACTGAACCATTTCATAGTTTTTTTAACAATCATAGATCATTTTATGTTATATGGGTCATATTTAGATGGTCGGCAAAATATCTCACATTTTTCGAAAAATCAACTAGAACGGACGATTTTGAAGGTTACGTTTTTCGGACCGATTTCGTCCCGAAAATAAATGTCTCGAAATTCGCACCGTAACTACTCCGAACATTGTAGACATGTCTCGGTGTAACAGAAGGGTATGTATGATTAAAAATAAACACGTTTAAAAGACATTTACCATCTTTCGAGTAATGTCGGATTATGGCGAAATCTCGATATATATACTCTTTCAACTGAACCATTTTATAGTTTTTTTAACAATCGTAGATCATTTTATGTTATATGGGTCTTATTTAGATGGTCAGCAAAATATTTTACATTTTTCGAAAAATCACCTAATGGACGATTTTGAAGGTTATTATCCACGTTTTATGGACCAATTTCGTCCAGAAAATAAATGTCTCCAAATTCTCACACTAACTACTACGAACATTGTAGGAACGTCACACGGTAATAAAAGGTAAGTATGGTTAAAAAATAAACACGTTTAAAAGACATTTATCATCTTTCGAGTAACGTCGGATTATGGCGAAATCTCGATATATATATATATATACTCTTGAAACTGAACCGTTGATAAACGTCATTTTAGTCATTATTTTACCCACAGTTATTTACTTATTCAGGTCGATTTTGTGTGCTTAATTGATAAGTATTATAGCTCATTATAGATTTTTATTATATGATATTAAGTGTTAATTAGTCGTTTTAGTTATAATAATTATCGTAATTAATGTTATTTCTCGTAGATTTTGGTACTGATCCTATTGTTATGTCTTGTAGGTACCGTATCAAATGGATAAACGGGAATTAGCGTGTGAAGACGGGTCAATACCGAGTCAAGAAGCAAGACGGGTTAAGACGGATTTCGAAATCGAGAGGGGAAATATAGAGAGGAATGCAATCTGATGTTATTGTAAATACCAATTCTAAGAATCATACTGTACTGTACTACCAAAAAATCTCAAACTCGGTAGAATTGAACTCAGATTCGATAAATCTATCTTCAAAACGTACATACCCAGGTGCTACCTTCTGCAATCTGATGCTAATATATATAAGCAGTAATTAATTAAGATGTAAAGCATCATAATCAACTAATCAAATCATCCAAACTTGAGTAAAATCAAACATCAAAAAAACTCATATTCAAACACATCCATTGGGCGGCTACTGCAATATAATCCATCCCCCATAATTCATAGCACACGAATTCAACACAAACTGCAGTAAAATCAAACATCAAAATCAACAAAATTCACAGCACTGCAGCATAACAAAGACCATGCAACAGTGCCTAAATGGCACACGAGCAGCTTTCACGTCAATACATCATCATCATATCCATATGCATGCTTTAACAACATTTGAATTTGCCAAAATCTGAATTACTCCGCCACGTATTTCATAGTATTTCATTTTTTACAAATTACCACATATACTTTAGCGTGCGTATAATTACAAATCATCACCGTGACTTCCATTTAACTTAAATCTCGATAATTTAACCTATAAACTAATTACCCCCAATTTATCCTTCAACATTTTACCCAATTCCCGTTCCCCGTTGGTCAAATTAATCTTACCTATAACTGATTATTCGACAAATCAAGAACCCTACAACTCCCAAACCCAATTAAACCTCCTAATCGAAGCTCGAAACAGTAATTGAACGCACAAATCCATAAAAACGAATTTAATTGAAACCTACTTCGAATTCATGAGGTGATCGAGAGTGTAAGATGTGGGATAGTCTTGTTTGTTAGATCAGATACTTAGATTAGGGGTAATATGTGTGATTAGGGGGTGTAATATGTGTAATTAGGGGGTAATATGTGTAAAATGTTTTGATTAACGGAGGGGAGGTTCCAATCTCGTAGCTTGTCTAACATTTCATTTAATGGAATCGGAAAATAGGATAAGTGAGGGTCGGAATATAAATACGGTGACGATTTGGATATATATACGTTGAGTAATAGGTAAAATACAGTTTATACATGATATTTTGTAATTTTTGCTTTTAATAACGTAATTTAGGACATGTAAATCACTTGATAATGACATTACAGTCAATTAAATTACATTTAACAATGGGCGTACACTCAATTCTACTATTATCCCTTTAGCATGGCATGTATGTACAGCTTTTTTATGTTATTGGGCATTAATAGCGTATGGAATTACTTGATAACCATATTATTGTACCATCATACTCAGTTACTCCCTCCGGTTTTTTATTTTTGCCTCATTCCCTTTTGCACAGAAATTAAGAAAATTGATAAAGTATGAATAAATAAAGAATTGATGATGAATTTTGGTGACTAGGCGCAATGACTCATCAAACATAAAGGTGTAACTGTGTAAATACAATGGCAAATTGTGTAAATAAAGAAAAGTATAAGGACAATATGGTAATATACATAGGACAAAAAAGGAAAGTTAAGAAATGAGGCAAAAAATAAAAACTTGCCAAATAAGGAATACAGGGCAAAAATTAAAAATCGGAGGGAGTATTATTGTATATAAACGGTGGCAATAACGGTGTTATCCACAATAACATATCTTCATATATTACGCCATATATGTGTTGGGATGTAACTACGGTTTAAAAATAATGTTTTATTGACCTTAATTAGATCATTTTACGTTATATGGATCTATTTAGATGGTCAGCAAAATATCTCACATTTTTTGAAAAATTACCTAAAACGGACAATTTTGAAGGTTATTTATTATCCACGTTTTTCGGGCTGATTTGGTCCCGAAAATAAATGTCTCCAAATTCGCACGCTAACTACTCTGAATATTGTAGAAATGTCTCGGTGTAGCGAAGGTAAGTATATGGTTAAAAATAAACACTTTTAAAAGACATTTATCATCTTTCGAGTAACGTCGGATTATGACGAAATCTCGATATATATACTCTTGAAACTAAACCATTTTATAGTTTTTTTAACAATCGTCAATCATTTTACCTTATAGGAATCTTATTTAGATGGTCAGCAAAATATCTCACATTTTTCGAAAAATCACCTAAAATGAACAATTTTGAAGGTTATTATCCACATTTTTTGGGCCGGATTTCGTCCCGAAAATAAATGTCTACAAATTCGCACAATAACTACTTTGAACATTGTAGAAATGTTTCGGTTTAACAGAAGTTAAGTATGGTTTAAAATAAATACGTTTAAAAGACATTTATCATCTTTCAAGTAACACGTCGGATTAGGGCGAAATCTCGATGTATATATATACTCTTGAAACTGAAATATTTTATACTCGTTTTTGTAACAACCATAGATCATTTTACATTATATGTGTTATATTTAGATGGTCAGCAAAATATCTCACATTTTGATAAACGGCATTTCAGTGATTATTTTACCCACATTTATTTACTTATTCGGGTCGATTTTATATGTTTAATCGTTATTATTGCTCATTATTGTATGTTATTTATACGATAATAAGTGTTAATTACATGGTTTAGTTATAATTATCGTAAATAAAAGTTACTGTATTTCTCGAAGAATTTGGTACTGCTTTGTTACTTTGTATTTTGTAGGTACCGTTCGAGAATGAATAACCAAGTAAAGGCGAAAAATGGAGCGAGTGAAACCCGAGTCGAGTCGAGTCGAGTCAAGGTCGAGTTTGACCTTGACCCAAATGCTCCTCCACACTCCTCAGTCCTCACCATCACCTGAAACTACTCAACCCATCAACCAATCAATCACCATCTTCATCTCCATTTTCATCAATTCACCTCCACCTTCTCAATTCAACACTAACCCCAACATCAATTGAATTCATCCCTCCATTATCATCACCTCCACTCTGCAGCCCAATCGAGCTCCTGCCCAGATTCCGGCGACTTCTGACCTCAGGCGAACCCAAATTGCCTCCGTTATTTACCCAGAAACCGCTGAAAATCCGGCAC
This sequence comes from Agrostemma githago, assembly GCA_958450325.1. Taxonomy (NCBI): domain Eukaryota; kingdom Viridiplantae; phylum Streptophyta; class Magnoliopsida; order Caryophyllales; family Caryophyllaceae; genus Agrostemma; species Agrostemma githago. Next base: position 75,450,494 of record OY288246.1, read on the forward strand.
CTCTGCCGCCGAACTCCGGCGAGCCTCCTCCATGCCGACCACCTCTCCCTCGTGACAATCACCCTGCTCCGACCAAGATTCGCCCAGCACCGCTGATCTCCGGCGACACGCACCACCGCGGCAGCCATGTTCGACTAACGAGTAGTAACCATTCCCGACTTGGGCGAAATCGCAATCGATTTCGCACTTGAGTTTTGAATTGATTGATGAAGAGTTGATATTAAAAGACGATTTTGTCCTTCATTTATGTGCTGGCAATTGGGGGTCTTTTGTTTGAATTGAAGAGTCCTTCATTAGTCTTATTAATCTAGTTTTATTTATTTAGATCAAGTAATTAATTAGTTTATCGAAAATGTCTTTGCCTAGTGGTAGAGACTAGGTACAGTGGACTATAGGTCCCAGGTTCCCTATATTGTAATGCGACTAAGTGCGCGCTTTGTTGAACAAAAAAAGTAATTAATTAGTTTGAGTTAATCTTAGACATTATTTTTTCCTTCATTTACGAAATTCTCCATCTCAATTTGATACTTTCTTCTCCTTTTTCATTATTGTTCATCTTTATTATTTATTAATATAAGTTATTTTTATTGCTTAATTAGTTCCAAGTTTTCGTCTTTATTATTTTCTCTTGTTTAATAGTTTGAGTAAAGTAATGGGTAGCTTAATTAATTTGGTTTTAATCATGTTTGAATAGTCAATTTCTAGGGTTGAGAAAGACTTGTTTTGTCTCATTTTGTGAGTTTGTTGTGTGTTTATGGACTTTATCGACTTATTGTTGGTATTCTCCATTGATTGCGATTTTTGTATGATTTACTTATCTTGGCCGCGATGGGTGAATTATATTGTGTCATAATATGGGTTATATTTAGATGGTCAGCAAAATATCTCACATTTTTCGAAAAATCACCTAGAACAGACGATTTTGAAAAGGTTATTATCCACGTTTTTCGGGTCGATTTCGTCCCAAAAACAAATGTCTCCAAATTCTCACATTAACTACTACGAACATTGTAGAAATGTCTCGAGGTAACAGAAGGTTAGTATGGTTACAAATAAATACGTTTAATAGACATTTATCATCTTTCGAGTAACGTCGGCTTAGAGCGAAATCTCGATATATATATATACTCATGAAAGTGAACCATTTTATAGTTTTTTTAACAACTGTAGCTCATTTTACATTATATGGGTCCTATTTAGATAGTCAGCCAAATATCTCACATTTTTTGAAAAATCACCTAAAATTAACGATTTTTAAGATTATTATCCACGTTTATTGGGCTGATTTCGTCCCGAAAATAAATATCTCCAAATTCTGACATTAATTACTCCGAACATTGTAGAAATGTCTCGAAGTAACAGAGGGTAAGTATGGTTAAAAATAAACACGTTTAAAAGACATTTATCATCTTTCGAGTAACGTCGGATTAGGGCGAAATCTCGATATGTATACTCTTGAAACTGAACCATATTATTGTTTTTTTAACAATCGTAGATCATTTTACGTTATATGGGTCCTATTTAGATGGTTATTAAAATATCTCACATTTTTCGAAAAAATACCTAAAACGGACGATTTTGAAAGTTATTATCCACGTTTTTCGTGCCGATTTTGTCTCGAAAATAAATGTCTCCAAATTCGCACAGTAACTACTCCGAACATTGTAGAAATGTCTCGGGGTAACATAAGGTTAGTATGGTTAAAAATAAATACGTTTAATAGACATTTATCATCTTTCGAGTAATGTCGGATTATGGCGAAATCTCGATATATAAACTCTTGAAACTGAACCGTTGATAAACGTGATTTTAGTGATTATTTTACCATCATTTATTTACTTATTCTGGTCGATTTTGTGTGCTTAATTGATATTATATTATAGCTCATTATAGGTTTTTATATGATATTAAGTGTTAATTAGTCGTTTTAGTTATAATCATTATCGTAATTAATGTTATTTCTCGTTGATTTTGGTACTGTTCCTATTGTTATGTCTTGTAGGTACCATATCAAGTGGATGGAGCGGGAATTAGCGTCTGAAGACGGGTCAAAACCGAGTCAAGAAGCAAGACGGGTTAAGACGGATCGAAATCGCGAGGGGAAATATAGAGAGGAATGAATTGGGTGAGTGAAGGTGAAATAGAGAGCTTGACTGACCTGACCACCTCCACCATCTTTATTACTCGACATCTTCTGTCACATTTCGAACCTCCATCACACTCATCCTTCCATGGCTTCCATCACCACCATAATCACCGCTCCATCTCCATTTCGAGGCCTCAAATTCGATCAAGCAGATCCGACCTCCAGCCACCGTGCTCGACTAACTCAGGCCAACATCCCAGAAACGCCACTCCTTTCAGCCTCGAGCTTCGGCTAAATTCGCGACCAGCTCCGCCGTGCTCAGCCACGCACATCCCTCCTCCGGCGAACCAGACTGGACCACCGAGCTACCCAATTGCCCAGAAACCGGCGACGTGACCATCTGTCCGAGCCAGCATCTCCGACCTGGTCCGCACCTCGACTCTTCTCCGACCATTGAATTGGTGTTGGGTCCATTGAAACGCCCAATTGGTGGCATTACAATACTGGGGATGAGTGATCGATTCTGTGATCTATTGTTTTTATTACTTAATTAGTTTAAAGTTTGCACCTTTATTAGTCATTCATGTTTAACATTATGATTAGTTTAATTAGTTTAGTTTAAACCATGTTCGATTAGTTAATTTCTAGGGTTGAGGAAGACTCGGTTTGGCAACGAGTTTGTGCGAGTATGATTAATTTGATTTGCTGTTTAACAGGGTGATATTATACAAAGAGTCATCCGGTTTTATATAAAGTTGTTATAACTTCGAGTCTAAAAGTCAAGGGAGCAAGTCTAAAATGGATTTTTTTTTAATGATATTAATAGGAGTGTGCACGATCCAAAATCGGACCAAACCAGACTGGAATATACTCCCTCCTATTCTTTGGATTCCTACCATAAGTTGAATATATGTGAGTAGTATTTTAATTTTTAATCAAATGATAGGAATCTAGTGAATAGGAGGGAGTATCTAACTATATGACTTATACTTATCCTTTGAACACCAAAAAAAAAAAAAAAACTTATACTTACCCTTTTTGTCAACCGTCATACTCGCTAATCACTGCTCATAAGTCATAATATACTTTGAATGTGCTGGATACACTTTTAAAAGTTGTAGTTACATATTTTTGCACTCTACATCTTTACGTCCAAGAATTTTCTAATTATACGAATTTATATTAACTGGTAAAAAATTATTCAACAACGACTAATCCACTCGATACACAAGATAACCCGTTAGATATACTTTAGAGGTCGTAATTAAATACGGAGTAGTTTCCTTTAACATGTCATTTGAGTGTTAATCATGACCGTTACTCACCCATTAATAGTCCTTTTTATCGTATTTTTCTTTATTTGTTTGTTCGATTCGCTTTGCTCGTTAGTTTAGAACTTCTCTCCAACCCAGAACATTTACCCTTTCAACTAAAACCTTAACTAGACCGAGACCTTTATTTTACTAGACCGTCCCTGTGGAATTCGACCCGACTTACCCTCGACTACCCAAGTTTAGGATTAGTTGGTTTTTACTTTAATCGATCGGGATTCACGAAAAATCCCCGTCCGTCAACCATTTTATAGTTTTTTTTAACAACCGTAGATCATTTTACATTATATGGATCCTATTTAGATGGTCAGCAAAATATCTCACATTTTTAGAAAAACCGCCTAAAATGGACGATTTTGAAGGTTATTATCCACGTTTTTCGAGCTGATTTCGTCCCGAAAACAAATGTCTCCAAATTCTAACACTAACTACTCCGAACATTGTAGAAATGTCTCGGAGTAACAGAAGGTAAGTATGTTAAAAATAAACACGTTTAAAAGACATTTATCATCTTTCGAGTAACACGTCAAATTAGGACGAAATCTCGATATATATACTCTTGAAACTGAACCATTTTATAGTTTTTTTAACAACCGTGTATCATTTTACATTATATGGGTCCTATTTAGATGATCAGCAAAATATCTCACATTTTTCGAAAAATCACCTAAAATGGACGATTTGAAGGTTATTATCCACGTTTTTCGGGTCGATTTCATCCCGAAAATAAATGTCTCCAAATTCTCACACTAACTACTCCAAACATTGTAGAAATGTCTCGGTGTAACAGAAGGTAAATATGGTTAAACATTTATCATCTTTCGAGTAACGTCGGCTTAGAGCGAAATCTCGATATATATATATACTCTTGAAACCGAACCATTTTATAGTTTTTTTAACAACCGTAGATCATTTTACATTATATGGGTCCTATTTAGATGATCAGCAAAATATCTCACATTTTTCGAAAAATCACCTAAAATGGACGATTTTGAAGGTTATTATCCACGTTTTTCGGGTCGATTTCATCCCGAAAATAAATGTCTCCAAATTCTCACACTAACTACTCCAAACATTGTAGAAATGTCTCGGTGTAACAGAAGGTAAATATGGTTAAAAATAAACACGTTTAAAATACATTTATCATCTTTCAAGTAACACGTCGGATTAGGACGAAATCTCGGTATATATACTCTTGAAACTGAACCATTTTATAGTTTTTTTAATAACTATAGATGATTTTACGATATATGGATCCTATTTAGATAGTTAGCAAAATATCTCACATTTTTTGAAAAATCACCTAAAACGGACTATTTTGAAGGTTATTATCCACGTTTTTCGGACCGATTTGGTCACGAAAATAAATGTTTCCAAATTTGCACAGTAATTACTCCGAACATTGTAGAAATGTCTCGGTGTAACAGAAGTTAAGTATGATTAAAAATAAACACGTTTAAAAACATTTATCATCTTTCAAGTTGTGTCGAATTAGGATGAAATCTCGATATATTTACTCTTGAAACTGAACCATTATATAGTTTTTTTAACAACCATCGATCATTTTACGTTATACGGATTCTATTTAGATGACCAACCAAATTTCTCACATTTTTCGAAAAATCATCTAAAACTGATGAATTTGAAGGTTATTATCCACATTTTTCGGTTATTTCGTCATGAAAATCAATTTCTCCAAATTCGCACACTAACTACTATGAATATTGTAGAAATGTCTGAGTGTAACAAAAGGTACATATGGTTAAAAATAAACACATTTAAAAGACATTTAAAAATGCTAGACTAGTGGGACCTAGGAATGGATGACGCTTGTCTTGCGAGTGATGACGTTGTTAACCATATGGGTCGACCTAGAATTGCGGAACCATGGACCGCTAGGTAAGCTGCATTCAAGTCTAGACAATATAACAACAACCTCAAAGTCTTAGTCCTAAAAAAATTTGGGGTACATGTCGATTATCCATAAAAAAAACAAATAAAAATAAAACGAAAGGCGACCAATGAATTAGTTAGAATAATAACAATGTAGTTTCAAACGCAAAATTAAGTTCAAAAGCTTTTAACAATAAATTTTAAAAGCTTACGGACCCTAAATTTAAAAATTTAAAAATAAACTTGTCTAGACATGATACGGCGATAAAACGGGAAACGAGTTTAGTCTTGTGTAAACTTGTCTTTCACACAAATTGTATAAAACATATCCAAATACGGAGTATTCATTTTCTAAAACCGGGTCATACTACAAAGACTCCTATGAGATACAGAGTCGTTTTTACAGTAAGATATTATAAGACCAACTCATGTTTACTAGCGATTAATTTAATTTAATTTAATTTAATTTTCTTGGTCGTGGTGGATGGTTATATGTTAGTCTTTCACGAGACTAGCTCAAATCATATATATCAACGCGGAGGAAGAGGAAGAGGAAGAGGGAGAGGGAGAGTACCGATCGACGTCGGGTGTAGCTAGAGGATCAAAGGGCTCCTTTTGCTCCATTCCAGGAGCAACAACAGCACCAGCACCGGCCATATCTTGCGCACCTTCAGGCTGCAGTAAAAATTTGGTTACGGATTCTAGTCGCAAAGTTATTTTACGAAAAAAAAACTTTGACCGCACCGAATGCTCAGCTACAAAGTCCGATCCAATTTCATTGTCTTTACGAAAGGTTTGATTTGGAAACAAAAAAATTATTCCATAACAGTTTTCTGAGGTCGGAGCATAACCATGAAGAACTCACCTGTTGAGGATATTGAGCATAACCAGCATATTGGCCATATGCATATGCAGATGGATCCTGAACGGCACCATAACCATAAGCGTCGTAGCCCTGACCATATCCGTAGTACGCACCCCACTGACTAGCATCTACTTGCTGACCCCAGCCACTACCATCCTGGAATTATTTCACAAATTTGTGAGATTCTTGATTTTGAGCAGACACAGAATGATGGAATGAGTTAGGAGTTGAATTTCTGAAAAGAATGTCCTCCTTACCTGTTTAGCAGCTGGGCTCTTACCCCATGAAACACGCACCGCTTGCTGACCGACCACTACTCCTTGTAGCTTTTGTATAGCTTCATCTGCAGATGCCCTGAAAATCATGCATTTCAGAAATCAACAAACGGAGCTAGCATTGATCGAAGACTGACGATAAAAACATTGCCCCGATGTCTTAATGGGATCTAACTTCTAGCTATGGCGAAGTAAGAGGTCCGATGTTTAAGAATCTCAGCATGTGTTAGAACACTTAAGAGGTTGTTTCCGGGTGACACGTGCATCGTGATTGGCATTGATCAGGTGTTACTAGTACTACATGATATTATTTGATTTCGAAATCTGATGCAATCTAATACTGTACTTTCATAATAGAAGACAGTTTTCTAGCTCTCCATTTTAAATCAAAAGCACGATAGCAACTATACAAAAATTACAGTCATATACCTGACAGCAAACTGAACAAAACCACAACCCTTACTAGCTGGGATCTTCACGTAGCCAATCTCTCCAAACTGCAAACAATTCTGTCTCAATTCATCTTCTGTCACATTCGGGTCCAAATTACCGATGTAAATCTGTGCAAAAAGTTATCGTCAGGACGTCAATATATGAAATTAGTAAATAACAGAGGAACAAAAGAGCCACATGCAAATGGACCAGCTAAACAAGTCTCTCTTTTCCCTTACCGTTGTATTGTTTGGATCATTCTCCAATACTAGCGGTTGAACTGGTTGAACGGCTTGAACAGGCTGCACTGATGGCACTATATATGCAGGAGTAGGATACATAGCTGTAAAGAGTAAATAAGAACAGTAACAAAGAGCGAATCAGAAAACAAGGATAACAATAATTGAACATAGTAAATACACGGCAATTATTCTCCACAGTTCAGAACATAATTGAATGTACATAATCAACTGGAAGTTACCTTTAGCAACGGTATATGGCTGCTGGACACCAGGTGTCTTTTTGGGTGTAGCAGCACTAATTCGCATAGGCCTCGACAGACAATATTGACCATTCATTTCAGTCATTGCCCTATTTCTCTCCATTTCATCAGCAAATTTAACAAACCCGTATCCTTTAGAACGACCTGTGCTCGGGTCCGTCACGACCTTTGCACCCCTCACTGAAGGATAGTGAGCCCTAAAGGTCTCTTGCAACAAATAATCAGAAACATCAGGTGCCAAATCCCCGACAAAGATAGAATGCTCAGGGCCTGCATCAGGCCTTCTTTCTCCAATGCCGAAAGATGCCCAATTTAATCTGAAAGGTTGTTCAGTTCCAGGCATTGAAGTTCCATTGTATGCTTGTAAGACACGTTCAGCAGCTGTATGCGACATGAACTCGATAAACCCATACCCCTCAGGATGACCAGTAATCTTATTGCGTATCACTTTTACAGAAAGAACCTACATAAGAAAGGACTCATATTTGTTATTTTGATATCCAAGTATTTGCATGATTTACATAGAAAAGGACTCACAGTCCGGGTTGGAGATTGAAGAATACAAAACTCGACAGTGGAAATGGGGCAATCATTTAAAATAACACATTAAAGTAAACATAGCCTCCGCTAGTCCGCTTAACAACACACAGGGTGAAGGACTCGTGATGAAATGTATGTAAACACTGGCACCCACAAAGATACGAGTATAAGGCCGCCTTACGCAATAAGTCAAAAACTGTGTTACAACAAAACGAACATCAATCAAGGACGACAGAGAGGAGCTCTACTACTCTGTACCACCGTACTACATGAAAGGAGAATCCAGATGTAAATAAAACAAAACCGACTGTTTAAACTAAAAGAACAAATCAAATTCACGATCATATGACCAAGCAATTAGCCGATTACAAAACAAAACAAAACAAACTGAATCGCCTCATACTTGTTGAATATTAGCATTCATTAATGTCAGCAAACTCTCTGCCTTCCCTACTATTCAACCACTACAACACCCATTTCCACCTCGATCTAAACCACGCCACTTAACCAGGTCTCATACAAGGTATCAACAATTCCGAGTTCCGTCTAGCATATAGTATAACACATTATATCATAAGCCTTCGCATCAAAAACAATGGCTTAACTCCTTAACACGCGATATTCAATCACAATCAAAATCAATTGCACTAACAACTTACACAAAACACCAAATGAGACCGTCGCACACAAGAATTTGTCAGTTATAGTAATGGATGATTAAAGACGAGAGAAAGAGGCACAACACAAGGCATCAACGCTTCCGGGTTCCGTCTAGCATATAGTATAAAATTATATCATAGACCCTCACATCAAAAACAATGGCTTAACTTCTTAACACACGATATTCAATCACCATGAATTACACTAACCTACACAAAACACAAAACTCTAATATAATCAGCAATAAATACTTGGTTAAATGAGACCGCTCCATACAAAAACTAGCCCATTATAGTAATCGATTCGAATCGAGGGAGAAGAAGATTTTAACTCCTTGACACACTATATTCAATCGCAATAAACATCAACTACACTAACAACTTACACAAAACATAAAACCCCCAAAATAATAGCAGTAAAAACCTAATTAAATGACACCGTCTCATACAACTATACAAGAACTCACAGATTGTAACAATTGATTCGAATCTCCTTAACACACTATATTCAATCGCAATCAACAACAATTACACTAACAACTTACACTAACAACTTACACAAAAACACCAACATAATCCGCAACAAAAACCTAATTAAATGAAACCGTCTCATACAAGAACTCACTGATTGTAATAATCGATTCGAATCGATTGAGAAGAACAATATTTAACTCCTTAACACGCTATATTCAATCGCAATCAACAATAATTACACAAACAACTAACACAAAACCCAAAACCCCCAAAATAATCAGAGCAACAAAAACCTAATTAACTGAAACCGTCTCATACAAGAACTCACTGATTGTAATAATCGATCCGAATCGATGGAGAAGAACAATGTTTAACACTTGTTCATGATGGGCTGGTCAATTAATACTTGTTCTTTACCCGAATGTGATTCTCCTTTGATTTATTGAGGTTGAAAATTTTAAATTCTTAATCTCGAAACTTTCACCCTCGATATAGTAAAAATCATGAATTACTATAACAACGATTTTTATATAATTATTATAATCATGACAAATGTCAAAATACTACCCCGAAAACTGTGAAAAACACTCTAACTCGAAGAGAGTACTTATAAACGAGTAATAAACGAGTAATGTTATACTCGTAAGATAAACAAAAAAATCGAAAAATTTAAGTAAAGGTGTTTTAAGACTGTGGGCGTAATATACTTAGAATTTTTTTGTAGAAAATAAGAAATTCTAAAGCTTGTTAAGTAATTACTCCACGATTAATTTTATGGAGTAACGATTTTTTCAAGTGGTCACACGTTAACATGTTAAATAAAACAAAATTTACAATTTTTGAGAAATTGAACTATTAACTCATACGAAGTATTTATCATACTCAGATAACATCATTGTAATTTTTATTTTAATTAATATATTAACGTGTGTCTGGTGAATATACATTAGAAAAATTGATATTATAATTAGAGTAATTATTTTATTTATTTTCTAATTATTAGATTAACAAGAGGAAATAGCTTAAGTAGTTTGGAGGAAAAAAAAAAAATCGACAAAGCACATGATTTTGTTTAGAATAACCAACCTAGCGTGCAAGTAATGACAAAGTATTTACAAATATTCTTTCCTTTTGATTTTGTTCCTTCTACACTTTTTTATAGTAAGTTTCTAACGGATATATCCGTCACAATGGTATGACGGGTCAAGTATTGTCCACTTGATACAGGTAATCAAGTGATATTTCCTATTTTTTATGCGCTAGGTCTTTTTGTCCTATATACAGTACTTGACCCGTCACATGTTTGTGACAGATATGACTGTCACAAATAAAAATTTGTGATTTTTTTTTAATTTCAATCAAGTGTATCAGATCAACAATTGAACATGCATATTTCTAAATGGATGTCACATGTTATGTTTATTTACTCTTTATAAAATATTTAAAGAGGTGAAATTAATACATGATCCAATATATATATCGAATAATTCGCCATAATCCAAAGTTATTCGAAAGTAGTCGAATGTCTTTTTAATGCGTTTAATTTTAACCATGTCTACCTTGTTTTACACCGACACATTTCTACAATGTATGGGGTAGTTGCTACGCGAATTTGAAGACATTTATTTTCAGGACCAAATCTGCCCGAAAAACGTGAATAATAACCTCCAAATTCGACCGTTCCGGTTGATTTTTCGAAAAATGTTAAATATTTTGCCGAGCATCTAAATAGAACCGGTATAACATAAAATGACTCACGGTTGCTAAAAATTCTCTTAAATAGTCCGGTTCTCACCATATATATATATATATATATATATATATATATATCGAATATTTGGCTATAATCCGACATTATTCAAAAGTAGTCAAATCTCTTTTTAACATATTTATTTCGAATCATACTTACCTTGTTTTAAACCAAAACATTTCTACAATGTAAGGGGTAGTTACTGTACGAATTTAGAGACATTTAATTTCGGGACCAAATTGGCCTGAAAAAAGTGGATAATAACCTTCAAATTCGACCGTTTTAACTGATTTTTAAAAAAATGTGAGATTTTTTGTCGAGCATCTAAATAAGACCCGTATAACATAAAGTGACTCGCGGTAATGAAGTATAAGAAATGATTAAAAGTGGAAAATGATTAGGCTAATCACTTAGGTAATTAGAGGAAAAATGATCGTCAAACAATTAACTTGACATTTCGGTGAATATAGTAAACCGCTTTTCGACCTCTTTAATTTCATACCAACCACATCTTGGGTAAAAGTAGCTATGAGGAATAATTTTCCATAAACCTTTAGAAAAATTGATCTTTTAAAAGTAAACAAAAAAAATAAGAATTTTCTAATACTCCCTATTACCCTATACCCATATATATTACGGAGCATTTAATTATCTTTATTTATACCTCTTTTTATGCAAAAAAAAAATATTAAAAACTGCAGTTGTAGGCTTGTAGCGGGTGTGTAAGGAGAGTTATAATAGTGAGTTGGTTTTTTTGTTTTGACACGAATTATAGTATACCGTACGACAGACCTAATTTATGATAAAAAATTACCACTCTATGTTATTTATTGATCATTTTAAGTTAAAAATAGTAACCACGTTTTAATGTGAAAAAGTGATAACTATTTATCTAAAAGTGGAATCTAATTAACTTAAAATGATCATTTTTATCATAAATTACAAATTTTTACTATTATCGCATGGTTGTACACAATAATAATTACTGTTATTTCGAAAGGTTTGCGTCGTTTTCGTTAGGAAGAGGGAGGTAAAATAAAGGGAGATTTTTATTACTGTGTAAATGTTTGTTAGGGTATGTTTTTTACTGGCCGCTGCACCGGACAGTAGTTAGTTCAACTGATTTGATCCAAGATACTCCTTCCGTTTCAACCATTTGTATACGTTTGTTTTATGCACGTACGTTGATACTCATTTTTTTTGTCTATATCTTTAGTTACGTGTTACTAAAAATTATAAAAAAATTGATATTCATAATGTATTTTATTAGACGATTTAAAGAAGTAACATTGAAGATTCTCATCACTTATAAATAGTGTTAAAAAACCAAATGTATACAAATGGTTGAAACGGAGGGAGTAATAAGGAGTGAGAGGGTGAATGCGTCGGTGCCCACCTATTAGTCCTAACTCACTATTATAACTCTCCTTAGCTTTTTAGCTTTTGGGTTTGTTTCATCTGCAAGTCAATCAACTACCACCCACTAATCCACCATCCTACTTTTCTTGACACAACAAAATTCTTCTTTTATCAATCAATCCTTTTTTTCTACCCACCTGAATTCATAAATTACACAAATTCTTGTATGAGACGGTCTCACGATAAATTTATCGTGAGAGGTCTTACGATAAATTATCGTGAGACGGTCTCACAAGAGACTAACTGAATTAATTAAATCACTCCATCGCAACTTTAATCCCCCTTTCTTAAATTTAGACATAATTAATTCTCCCCAGATATATATGAACGGAGGGATATGAGAAGGGATGAGTGTCAATATTGAGGTTTATTTCTACATTAATCAAAGTTCTAATTATTTTAAGAAAATTATCTATAATTGCGATTATTTATGTTAAATAACCTTATATAAATAGGTAATGTAAAGGATTGTAAATAAAAATTAAATCACGTTTTAAAAGATAAATAAACTAGGAAAATCAGGAAACAAATTCCCGTCTAACCAGACGTTTGGTTGATTTTCTTAGAATGAAATGAATTGCATCACTTCCAATGCTTGTTTTAACGATTTTAGAATGAAGTTTAATGTGTTAGTGGTTTAAAAAAAAATCATAAAATGACTCATGCAATAGTGGTTTAATGCGTTCAATAGAGTCAAGGTTATTCCCTCCTAATGCTGAAACATACTTCAAGTCCATGTTTGTAAGTTTTTGTGCATGAATTCTCGGATTTTTAAGAGGTCACAAATCTCTCACTGCTGTAGATGGGTGTCATCTTAAACAAAGACATAAAGAAAACACAAATTCTTGTATGAGACGGTCTCACGATAAATTTATCGTGAGACCTCTCACATACAAGGAAATTACTTTTAATATTATTTTATTCTCTATTAGTATGTTTCGCGATAAGTTACCGTAAGACGGTATTACAGGAGAATAACTAGAAAGAAAATTGCATATAAAGTAAACAATGTATGGTGAACTCAACTATACATATATAGTTCTCTAATTTAAATTTTATAAATAATACGTTAATCTCAATATAATATATCGTGTAGATATGTTTAACTTCACTAGTGTTACCCCATGCAAATTTTGCATAGATGGTTATGGAGTATTAATATATTTGTCACATTTTAATAATGTTACCTAAAAATTTAGGTAGGATGATATTCTGGGTCAAAACCCGTCAGACTTGTGGCCCGACCCGAAATAGGTAAATTAAAAAAATATTAATATTATAGACAAAAAAATCTCAAAAATAGTAGTAAGAAATATTTATTTATTTTCAAAATTTCAAGAAATAAAATTTCTATACAGAGTATATGTTATAAATCTTATTTTTATCAAAATATTATTATCATTATCAAAAACAATCCAATAAAACGAATCAAGATTTGTCATATACTTGAAATAATTTTTAAATAACAATATCAATACTTTCTATAGAAATGTTATATCAATGTATATTAAAAATATATTAAATAAAACATGTTTATTCTTACTAATATCATATCATATATCAAATTAGATAATTAAGAAATTTAAGAAATTTAAGAATAAAAAAGTATTTATGATAAAAAAAACTTTCTTCGAGTCTAAGATATGTTCCCCTAGGGGTTTTGAGGAGAAAATAAGGATGTGAGAATGTGTGGCTAAAGAATGAAGGAGGAAGGGAGATGAATGAATGTATGAGCCACGTATTCCTGACTTAAAAAGGAAAGAGAGAATTTAACTCAGACTTAGAGGGAATAAAGACAATTAAGGTTTTCAAAATGCATTAATAATCGTATTTGAAACGAAATCCGACCCGAAACCCCGTAGAAACCCCGTATTTTCCAAACCTGGAATACATTCGACCCGTATTTTACTCAAACCCGAAATCCGACCGTCCCTACCCGTTCGATAGGTCTAATTTTTGCAGATGCAAATAAAAAAATATAAATTTCAAGTTAAATCTTGACATCAAAAAACTACATGCATTAATGAAACCGATCACTCACTAAATCACTCATATTGTTTAAAATTTACTGTGAGAGATACTCATGGTTGTCTGGTAAAGAAGTCGAGAGATGATGGAAGGGAAAATGAGGGTTTTTTTTTAATGAAAAGGGGAAAGTGGAGCATTTTGTTTCAAACCGTTTTTTATGGGATATGACATGTTTTAGAAACGGTTTTTCTAACGTGTGCCCATTGGGCACATGTTAGTAACCTAATTAAGGCAAGATTAACAATGATATTATCCTGAGAAGTTGAAATATTACGCTTTATTTACCATACTTATACAATATCCATTTTAATCTTGCCTTAAATAACTTATTAACGTGTGCCCGGTGGGCACACGTTAGAAAAATCGTTTTAGAAAATAACTATTCTATTTGATGGGGGTTAGTTTTTCAAGCTAAATATCAGAGTAGTTTGTTTCAAACCGTTTTTTTATGAGACATGACAAGTTTTAGAAGATAATTATTCTATTTGATGGGGTAGTTATTCAAGCAAAATATAAAAGAGTAGTTTTTTTGAAGTGATGTCATCACGACATCAACCTATACCAAATCTATACTATTTGCTTATGTCACCTACATTATCATGGTTGTTCTTTTAATAAATAAAAGATTCTCCTTACCCATTGTTGTAACTTGTAACCATAAAGATTTATTTATTAAGGAGTTGATTTCTTAAATTAAAAAAAAAAATGGTGCATGAAGATGAAACCATTAGGGGGCCGTTTGGTTCGGACAAAGGTATCGGTATGGAATAAGGAATCATATCAGGGTGGTATAGGTTTGAAACTCCATTCCTGATATCCGGTGTTTGGTTCATTTCTGGATCCTCTCCAGTAATAAAATTTACTGGATGGTCCAGTATATGCCTTGGATGAGTGACACGTATAAAGTTGTAAATCCAATGGTCAATAAGTAATAGAGTACTTTTTCTAACACACAATAGCATGGCGCCATTTCTTTGGCGGGTAACTTAGGACAAGCCTAACAATCTATGTTTCTCATTACCATTTACTCACAAAAGTTACCTTGTACACATTAAATAATTAAAATACACTGATTTATGAGTCTTCTCTAGAAAGAAGTTATTATTGTCCCAAAATAGATTAATATATTTGTCAAGTTCACATTTACATTCATCAATACAAGAAGAAAATTACCAATTGGAGCATAACAAGGTAATGCCCAACTTATTTTGCTTTATTTTTTTTCGGAAAGATTATCAATGATTAAATTGGTTCCGAAAATCTTCTATTTGATAATCAACTTCTTCATTGCCTAACCTGGAGAAGAAAAGAAACTAGTTAGGCGTTTTTCATTAGTCATTTATAAAAATTCTATACAATCATGATATGAGTGTTTCGTAACATTTGTTAGTAATAGCATGTATCTATTGAGTAGGTCTCATTGTGACGGATCTAATATCATAGTGTTAGATAATACGAGTAGCATATTGAGTAAGTCTTCATGTGACGGATATAAAATCGGTGACGGATTAAATAATATCATAGTGTTAGGGAGTACGGAAATATTTGTCTTCATCTACCAAATTGAGTATTATTTGATCCGTTACAAGTTTGTGACAAATATTCTCGTCAATTCATCATAAATAATAACTTGCCCTAATAATCAACTTTATAATCAATATTAAGTCAATTATTTAGATAGAGAGATACTCCGTATAACGTACGTAATAATATATTACTGAGTACATGTTTCTTATTTGGTGTGCAGAGAAGGATGAATAATCTAATAAATCTAGATATAACCAATTGGGTAGATAACTTACATGATCAATCGATGGAATGCGACAACGATATTCTTGATGATGATACTTTAAAACTGGGAATGCAATTTGAGAACGAAGAAGTTGCTTACAATTTTTACAATGAGTATGCGAGAAAAATAGGTTTTGGAATTCGTAAAGAGTACCGTAACATAAGTAAGAAAGATGGAGCAATGACTTCAAGGAGATTTTCTTGTCATAAAGAGGGTACACGTGCTTCAGATAAAAGAGATCATCTCACAAAAGATGGTAGAGCTGAAACTAGAACAGATTGTGGAGCACATATAATTATTTCACTTGATCGGAAAGTTGGCAAGTACAAGGTGACTCGTTTCACTCCAGAACACAATCACCCTCTTCAACCACCAAGTTACGTTCATATGATACGCTCACAACGACATATTACAGAATCGCAAGCTATTGAAATTGAGACAGCTGATGCTTGTGGACTAAGCATAAGAGATTTCAATGAGTTTATGGCGAGGAAAGCGGGCGGTGTTGACAACCTAGGCTTTATCAAGTTGGATCAAAAGAATTACCTTCGTACAAAAAGAAAGCATAAGTTCAGGTTTGGAGAGCTAAGTGCGCTATTGACATACTTCAAATGTCAAACAAAAAGGGATCATTCATTCTTTTATGAGTTTCAAATGGACATTGAAGATCAAGTGACAAATATATTTTGGGCGGATGCAGAGATGATCAATGATTACCAATATTTCGGAGATGTTATTGTTTTTGATACAACATATAGAACTAATACTGATTATCGTCCTCTTGGTGTGTTTGTTGGATATAATAATCATAGGGAGACAGTTATTTTTGGAGCAGCATTGTTATATGATGAGACGATTGAATCTTTTGAATGGTTGTTTGAAACATTTCTCAAGGCTATGGGAGGAAAAAAACCCAAAACCATTTTAACCGATCAGGATGCATCTATGAAAAGTGCTATTCCAACCGTTATGCCTGAGACATTTCATGGATTGTGCACTTGGCATATAAGGCAGAATGCGTTAAAGCACGTGAACCATCTATATCATTATAATCCGGAATTTTCTCAAAATTTTGAGGCATGTATTGATGTATATGAAACGGAAGATGAATTTTTACGTGCTTGGGATGCTTTACTCTCGGAGCATGACGTGTCTAGTACATCTTGGCTCCATACAATATTTCAAGTGAAGGAAAAATGGGCATGGGCTTATGTTAACAAGACATTTACAGCAGGCATGCGATCCACACAACTAAGCGAGAGTCTTAATTCTGATTTGAAAAGATATTTGAAAGCCGACATCAATTTGGTGGATTTCTTTGGTCACTTTGAAAGAGTTGTCAACAGCAAGCGCTATAATGAGTCAAAAGCTGAGCATGACTCCATACATAAGCTCCCGAGACTAAAAATGAAGAAAGCTCCAATGCTTATACAAGTTGGGAATGTTTACACACCAAAAATATTTGAAGAATTTCAAGAGGACTATGAAGAGCATTTAGGCGCTTACTTAATAAATCACGAAGAAGATCAAACTACTCATATCTACACTATTGGAAATGTCAATAATACCAGGGAAAGAAGAGTGGCTAGCAATCCTTCAAAACAAACTGTTTATTGTGATTGTCGCAAGTTTGAGACTCATGGAATTCTTTGCAGCCATGCTTTGAAAGTATTAGATATAATGAATATAAAGTTGGTCCCTGAACATTATATTATTAAAAGATGGACACGAAGTGCAAGACGCGGAAGCAAAGAAGTAGTTGAGCGTCATAAAGACGTAGATGCTAAAGCTCATTTCACAAATCGATATAGAGAGCTGTGTCCTCGTATCGAAAATTTACTCAAACGGGCTTGTGAGTCCCATGAAACATACACATTCATGTCCAAGGTTTGTCAAGAGGCCGCTGATATCATCGAACAAATGCTAGCTAAAAGACAATGTGTAGGTGAAGAAGTTAATGAAACATGTCATATATCAATTAGCATGACAAATGGAGAGCTCGAAAGAATGGATACTACTAATGATAATGATAATAGTAGTGCAAAAGGTAAAAAGAAGAGACAACGCTCTTACAAAGGAAGAAGCCGCCCAAAAAGTTGGGTCGAGAAAAGTAGTCGAAAGGCAAATGCAAAGTTGAAGAGGCAAAACTATGCCTTAGAGGCTCCTGTACTACTATCTTTCTTTTTAAATTTGTTTATTTCTTTCCACTAATTGCTGCGGAGTACTCTCTCTCTTTCTTTTTAAATGTGTTTATTTTTCAATAATCGCTACAACATATATGTGATTTACATCTTTATGTAGGCAAAAGAGAATCGAACAAGTAAACCAGTAAGCAAAACAAAGGAAAATCAAATGAAGAAGCAACAAGTATCTGAAGAGAACATGGTATTTTTCTTTATTCTTATAGCATCATGTATGTTTTTTAACATGTTAAAATTATATGCTCATATTCATATGACTCTGTGATATAGGTTATACCGCTCCAAAATCCACCAACACATCAACCAACACAGTATTGTACGCTTGATGTTGCCGATAACCTCACCTTCACACAATTATTAACCGTAAGCAAAATTCTTATGACGTTAATACTGTAGGAAGTTTTGTTTAATATGTGCACTAAAATTAAACTTTAATTATGCAGGAAACAATGATCGACAACTCAGAGACATTATTCCCTAACGATATTATGGGTTCTCAATATAATTTAGTAAGCATTATTTACCCTACAAACTCCCTTTTTTTGTAGTTTTAACAAATTTCCATAGCACAAAGGGCTTTATCACTTGGTGTGCACGGTCTCTCAACACATAATTGAAAGCTCACTTTCACCATAGTCAAAGAAGTGGCTTAGTACAAAATTAACTAAACAAAATGCTTATTTGGTGTTAATGGAATAATTAAAAAGGATGAATTTG
Organism: Agrostemma githago; assembly: GCA_958450325.1. Classification (NCBI taxonomy): domain Eukaryota; kingdom Viridiplantae; phylum Streptophyta; class Magnoliopsida; order Caryophyllales; family Caryophyllaceae; genus Agrostemma; species Agrostemma githago. The sequence goes on from OY288246.1 coordinate 75,469,458, forward strand.
ACTATTATGACGTTAGTGTTCAAAATATAAAAGAATGTTTATCAAAGAAATAACCTTGATTAGTGCCTGCCGCATCAAAATTCTTTTAATTTCAATGTTTTAGCATCTTTAAGACTTATAACACCCCAATTGCTAATCTTTCAGGCAAATTAAGTTACATGCAAGTGAACATGGTATCGAATTTCACCTAGTTTTCAGAAACTTTTATACATAAAGAGAAAAAACAATCAAACAATACCTTCAACAAGCTAGCTCCGTGATGTGAAAGTCGATCGCTGGTTGATTGATTCCCACCATTTTGTTCATCAAATATACCGCAAACGACGAACCTTCTTTTGCCAAATATTGATTTCTGCAATTGAATTTTGCACTTGTATATGATCATTATAATTGTGAAGTTAGGGTTGGGAATTTTGTTGATGGATTAATTTGACTGAATTGGGCACAAACGATCTTTGAAGGGTGAAAATTGATACTTAATTGATTGCTGTGCCAGAATTCAAAACTCTCAACTACCACCCATTTATTACTATTAGATTTAAATGAATATGGACCTTTGGATGGTCAGCTTGATAGGTGTCACTCATCCAAGGCATATACTGGACCATCCAGTAAATTTTATTACTGGAGAGGATCCTCACACATACCAAATCTATACTATTTGCTTATGTCACCTACATTATCATGGTTGTTTTTTTAATAAATAAAAGATTCTCCTTACCCATTGTTGTAACTTGTAACCATAAAGATTTATTTATTAAGGAGTTGATTTCTTAAATTAAAAAAAAAAATGGTGCATGAAGATGAAACCATTAGGGGGCCGTTTGGTTCGGACAAAGGTATCGGTATGGAATAAGGAATCATATCAGGGTGGTATAGGTTTGAAACTCCATTCCTGATATCCGGTGTTTGGTTCATTTCTGGTATGAGTAATTTTCGAGATAAAAATGTTTATAATCTAAATAAATAAAATGTTTTTAATTAAAAAAATCTATTATTATTGTGATAGAATATTATTTTACACATTTTTATTTGATTGAACAATAATGTTTTTTTTTAATGTTTGTCATCTTAGAAAAAAAAATACTTTAACCAAAAATCAATACTCCATATTATTTTTGATTAGAATTATTTTATGCACATTTTCATCATTGAAAAAATAAGTGTTATTTGAATAACAATAAAAACGCACAAAAAAATTACAATAAATATCTTCTCGAAACAAAAAAGAACTTTGGTTGATTTGATACCAAGGTATCAACTCTCATACCCACCCACACCCTTGGGTATGAGAAACCCATATCTCACGGGTTTTGAGGTATGGGTATGAAAACAAAAAAAAGACACAAACAAACACAGGTATGGGGTTTGGTCATTCCAAACCCATACCTCATACCCATACACGGTGAACCAAACATCCCCTAGGAGATTTGGGGGTGTATTGCACTCCCTAGTCCCTAGTAAAAGAGAAGATTTTGTTTTAAAGATGAAACTTCTCACATGAATTAATATCCCGTATGACAATCAAAACAACATTTTTATAATTCATCCAAAATACAAATTCATGTGAATTTAACTTTTCGGTAACTCTCATTTTTTTCATGGTGAACCAAACGAGCCCTTATTTAACCAGGTTTATTATTGACCTGTCACCGATTTATTACGAGAATGTTACTCGTAAGTGTAACCAATCTTTCAAAAAAAAGAAAAGGAATCTGCTTTTTCTTTTTTCTTTTTTCTTTTTGCATTTATTTTGAATGTCGTTTACTATGACAAGTTAAGTATCATCCCCTCCTTCCTCACTTCATTCACTTCTCTATATTATCGTGAGACCTCTCACATACAAGGTAGTTATTTTTATTATTATTATTTAATTCTTATTAATAGAATATAAACGGGCCTCAACCATCGACTTAAGATTTTGGTTGAGTTGGTTTCATAACAGCATTAAACAACTGTATTTCTTACCAGTTAATCTAAGTGCTCGTACGATATGAGACAACTATTGCCTTAAAATTTTGGTTAAATTGGTTACATAACAGTATTATACGGAATACATACAACTTTATTTCTTACCAATTGATCTAAGTGATCGTATGATAAGAGACAAAAGAGTAAAAAAGAGTAAGGTGTAAGAGAGAGAGGGAGAAGGAAAGTGGGTTTTAAGCAAGTTGCGGAAACGTTAAAACACGAAAGGCATAGAATAAGGAAGAGCCCCAAAGTAGAAGGGAGAAGCCCATGCTTCGCTTCATCTTTTTTTTGTAAGATAACATATTTATGAAGTAAACTTTATGGAAATCCAATTCAACATCCATTGTTTAAACTTTATGCGTGAACGAACTCCCTCTCAACACTATTTGCTAAATGCTAAAACAAAAACAAAAGCCACGTTGTGTATTTACAAATATGGAATTGGACTTATTCTTCATGCCTTTTTATCTCACCCATTATATATACAGTACTATATTATTTTGCTTATATGGAGGGAAATCTCTTCCAAATCTATCCACCCATTTTGTCATTAACTTTATAAAAAATAAAAATTATTCTAAATTGCAATTTTACTCCGAGATAAATTTTTTACTTGATTATATTGATTAGTTTTGTAATTTATTTTTTCCCCCATATTTAAAGTCCACGTATAGTTCATAAATGTAAAAATGAAATAAGAACTCATATTTTAAAATAAAAAAAAAGTACAAAATATTATGTTATAAAATGAGTATTTATTATAAATACCGTATATAACTGTATAAGTATGGGAATTATACTCATTAATTATAACATGATAATTATTAGTTCACAAAAGAAATGTTTTTTCTAACCAAAGTTAAGATCCAGTACACAGGTAGACATTAATCAAACTGAGAGCAACAACAATAATAAACGTCCATCCAAGTTCATTCTCCGCCACATCACTGCCACATCACTATCTACAAACTCAAACTCCAAAGAACCAATGTCAACAATAGCACAAGTTCATTCAAGTTTATAAATGGATCCCACACACAATCCACTCACACTACTTATTAATTTCTACCAAAACATTTAATTTTTTTTCCTAACACCATAATATTTTTTTAATAAATTAACATTACATTTTTAAATTAACAATAAAACGTTTTTTAATAATATTTTTTTTAAACTCATAATTTTTTGAACTCCATATTTTTTTAGCAATCTAAAAAAATAAATTAACACTTCCCACCAACAACTATAATAATACATTTATTTATATTTCGATATCTCCTCCAAATCGTTGTCAAATATGCTTAATCAAGTCATCTTTCAAATTGTTGTGAATTTTTTACTAAGTCATATAAGTAAAATAACTGTGAAGGTGAAAAATATGTAAAATAATGACGTATTTATAAATGGGAAAAAATTTACATTATAATTTTTAAAAAAAAAAATTAAACAAACAATAAAAAAATTTACAAAGGAATCAAGTGGAAAATGGATTCAAAAATAAAATTAAAAAGAAAAAAAAAATGTTTGCATGGTAAGTTTGGCAGTTGGCACAGACACCTTCCACCTTTTTCTCTCTCCCTTTTACTTTTGGACGATTGTCTGCACAAACCTTGATGTACGAACATTTCACAAACCTGTGGAACAACAGTGTCAGGTTCGTTCATAACTAAGAACTCATTCTATGGACGGCTATTGCTAATGCTCTGGGGGAACAGAATTTGAAGACCAGAATTTGGTCAGCACAAATTCTTATATGAGACGGTCTCACGATAAGTTTATCGTGAGACCTCACACATGGAAGGTAGATAGTTTTATTATTATTTTATTTCTGTTAGTAGGTCTCACGATAAGTTATCGTGAGACGGTCTCATAGGAGAGTAACTGGAAAAAATAAATAAAATAAAATAAAATAAAATAAAATAAAAAGGAAAGAAAACACACCAGTTTTGGTATTGCTTCTGAATGTTTTCACTTGTGCTCAAAGCTGTTATACACCTTTGCTTTATTCCCTCCATCCAAAGCTTTATTCCTGCCTTCATAACTCACCCACCCATGACCCACCCGTTTAACCCCTCTTTCCTTATTCCTTCTCACTCCCCCCCACCTATATATACCATACTCCCCTCTTCAAAACCTTCCATTCATTCATTCATCAATATTCATCATTAATTCTTCTCATCCCTTCTCTCTCCCTATCTCTCTCATTTTCTAGTTGGTATTTCTAATGGCGTGTCCTCCGACGATGACAGACGAGATAATAGAGTGCATTCTGCCATACGTCAAGGAAACCAATTTTGTTGCAACAATGACCAAAGCTCGTTCTGTGAAGCAACAAGCCCGTATATCAAGATTTCGCAAGCTAGGACAGCCCTCAGATAACTCAAGAAGTCCGGTATCAGTTTCTCCAGTAAACCTAAAAGCAACCACCTTATATTATGACCGAATTGTCCAATGTAACCAAGACCAACATCAGTTAAGCCTCCTCGTCTAAGGTACAAACCAAATTTTCTTATGCCTTGACAGCCTTGGAGAAGGTCTCGAACTCCATTATCGAGAGGCAAATCCGTAGTTGTTGCTTCTTCGTCTTCACAGAACGAGCTTTGCCTCTCGATAATGGAGTTCGAGACCTTCTCCAAGGCTGTCAAGGCATAAGAAAATTTGGTTTGTGCCTTAGACGAGGAGGCTTAACTGATGTTGGTCTTGGTTACATTGGACAATTCGGTCATAATATAAGGTGGTTGCTTTTAGGTTTTACTGGAGAAACTGATGCCGGACTTCTCGAGTTATCTGAGGGCTGTTCTAGCTTGCGAAATCTTGATATCCGGGCTTGTTGCTTCACAGAGCGAGCTTTGGCCATTGCTGCAACAAAATTGGTTTCCTTGAGGTTCATGTGGGTCCAAGGATATAGAGCATCTATGGGTAACCTTGATCTTCTACAAATGGTTCGGCCATATTGGAACATCGAGCTAATTCCAGGGATCCAGTATTACAGCGATTTTGGAGCCCAATCATACATGTCTCACATTATCGCATATTATTCATTCGCCGGACAGAGGACGGACCATCCAGAGACAGTTTATCCCTGGGCTCTTCCTCAACCCTAGCATGGGTAAATTCATATATATTTCCTTAAAAATTGAATGTTCATAATGAAAGATATACATATAATAAATTTATGTAATATTCTCATTAGATTATACTCCGTGAATATATACTCCCTAAGTTTTACTCAATTATTTTGAATCTAAGACATATTCAAGGATATTCAAGGAGATTTATTAAGGTAGTAAGGAAAGATTCTTATGAATTTTTTTTTTTTTTTTTTTTACCGACTATGAAAGATTCTTATGAATACGGAGTAATTATTTATATTACAAATCTGAACATGTAGGCAAGAAAAGCCCTTATATTTCAAATGAGTAATTAGATTTCTCTCTCTTTGTGAATTTCCGATGGAGGTTCCGAATTACTCCGTATATGGATGTCCCGAATTACTCCGTATTAAAAAAAAATTGAATTCGATGTTCCAAAATTTGAATTACTCCGTCATGCATAAAAACAAAAATAAGGAAAAAAAATAAAGCTTAAATTACACATTGCAATTATGTACGTTGAAAAACGAAGCGAAAATTGAGCAAACAAAAGAATATCAATAGCCAAATTCTAGCAACTACAAATTGTGATGTTTACATTGTAGAACTCGACTCGATTCGATAAGCTGAAAAAAAAAACTCAATTCTATAGCAGTCATAACTAGTCGGACTGAAAAAAGGCGTGATATGACGGAACTAGTGGGACACAGGAACCGATGCAGCTTGTCGTGCGAGTGAGGAGGTTGTTGACCACATGGGTCGACCCAAAATTGCAGAACCGTGGACCGCCAAGTAAGCTGCATTCAGTCTAGACGTGATCATACGGCAATAAAAAGGGAAACGAGTTAGTCTTTGTGTATATAACGTATCCAAATCACAATTCACAATTGATCCCTGGCTACTGGTCCTAGCTCTCGACGTTATTTTATTGTTGGCAAAAAAAAAAGATCCATCTTACACGGGTATTTGTGAAGTAAAAATTCATTTTTCAAAAACCGGGTCATACTACAAAGACTCCTATGAGATACGGAGTAAATTTTATGTTAAATTGGTCGTAGTGGACGATTATATGTTAGTTTTTCACGAGACTAGCTCAAATCATACATATCAGGAGAGGAAGAGGGAGAGTACCGATCAACGTCGGGTGTAGCTAGAGGATCAAAGGGCTCCTTTTGCTCCATTCCGGGAGCAACACCGACACCAGCACCGGCACCGGCACCGGCCATATCTTGCGCACCTTCAGGCTGCAGTAAAAATTCGGTAAACATGAATGCAAGGCACATAAATACATCAATATTGGGATTTTCTCCATTGTACGTCCTCAATTATTTCATTTTCTCACATAGTACAGTCGTACGACCCCTGTTTTTTTTTGTTTTTTTTTTAAATAATAAAAAAATCGATCATTTTTCCAAGATTTTCGTTAATGATAAAGTTACTGGTTTTTTTGGAATTCATACTTAAGGATTCTAGTCAGTGTCGGTTATTAAGCCAAGGAATCTCGAAGGTGTTATTGGCTTATCAATTTATCAGTTATATACTTGAATTCACGCAATCAGCTGAGAATAGAAGGATGGAGAAGTCACCTGTTGAGGATAATGAGCATAACCAGCATATTGACCGTATGCATATGCAGAAGGATCCTGAACGGCACCATAAGCATAAGCGTCGTAACCCTGACCGTATGCATAGTACGCACCCCACTGACTAGCATCTACTTGCTGACCCCAGCCACTACCGTCCTGGATTTATTTAACAAATTTGTGAGCTTCTTGATTTTGAGAAGACACGGAATGACGGAATGACTTTAGGAGTTGAATTTCTGAAAAGAATTCCCTCCTTACCTGTTTAGCCGCTGGGCTCTTACCCCATGAAACACGCACCGCTTGCTGACCGATCACTACTCCTTGTAGCTTTTGTATAGCTTCATCTGCAGATGCCCTGAAAATCATGCATTTCAGGAATCAACAAAAGGAACTATTGATCGAAGACTGGCAATAAAAACATTGCCCCGATGACTTAATGGGATCTAACTTCTAGCTATGGCGAAGTAAGAGGTCCGATGTTTAAGAATCTTAGCATGTGTTAGAATGAACCAAACCCATATCTCGTGTTTGGTTGACAACTTTTTCATACCCAAGGGAGGAGGTGGGTATGAGATTCATACCCTTGGAATCAAACTTTGTTTGATTTTCCGAAAGAATTTGTTCCAATTTTTTTTGTTGAAATATTATAACTGAAATATTTTATTGAAAAACACTAATTTAAAATACAAAAAAAAAAAATTTTAAAATTTTATTAATGTAACTCAGTGTTTTATATCGCTAAAAAGAGTTGTTTTTAATGAAATTTATTTAATTTTTCTTTCAAGCTAAATTTTTTAGATTTTATATAGTCAGTGATATAAATTTTTATATATTTAAAATATAATTATTAAATATAATTTTTAAAAAAAATTAGTTTCGGATTTGAATCTCAATCATCTAAAAATTGAACCAAACACCAAGTTTCAGGAATCAAGTTACAAACCCATACCACCCTGGTTTGATTCCTGATTCCATTCTCAAACCCTTTCACGAACCAAACGGCCCCTTAAGAGGTTGTTTCCGGGTGAAACACGTAATAACAATTGCATCGTGATTGGCATTGATCAGGTGTTACTAGTACTACATGATATTATTTGGTTTCGAAATCTCATGCAGTCTAATACTGTACTTTTATAATAGAAGCCACGGTTTTCTAGCTCTCCATTTTAAATCAAACACACGATAGCAACTATACAAAAATTACAGTCAATATCTACCTGACAGCAAACTGAACAAAACCACAGCCCTTACTAGCTGGGATCTTCACGTAGCCAATCTCTCCAAACTGCAGACAATTCTGTCTCAATTCATCTTCTGTCACATTCGGGTCCAAATTACCGATGTAAATCTGTGAAAAAAGTTATCGTCAGGACATCAATATATGAAATTAGTAAATGGACCAGCTAAACAAGTCTCTCTTTTCCCTTACCGTTGTATTGTTTGGATCACCCTCCAATACCAGCGATTGAACTGGTTGAACAGGCTGCACTGGTGGCACTATATACGCAGGAGTGGGATACATAGCTGTAAAGAGTAAATAAGAGCAGTACCAAAGAGCGAATCAGAAAACAATGATAACAATCTATAACTTTTGTACACGGCAATTATTCTCCACAGTTCAGAACATAAATGAATGTAAATAATCAACTGGAAGTTACCTTTAGCAACAGTATATGGCTGCTGGACACCAGGTGTCTTTTTGGGTGTAGCAGCACTAATTCGCATAGGCCTCGACAGACAATATTGACCATTCATTTCAGTCATTGCCCTATTTCTCTCCATTTCATCAGCAAATTTAACAAACCCGTATCCTTTAGAACGACCTGTGCTCGGGTCCGTCACGACCTTTGCACCCCTCACTGAAGGATAGTGAGCCCTAAAGGTCTCTTGCAACAAATAATCAGAAACATCAGGTGCCAAATCCCCGACAAAGATAGAATGCTCAGGGCCTGCATCAGGCCTTCTTTCTCCAATGCCGAAAGATGCCCAATTTAATCTGAAAGGTTGTTCAGTTCCAGGCATTGAAGTTCCATTGTATGCTTGTAAGACACGTTCAGCAGCTGTATGCGACATGAACTCGATAAACCCATACCCCTCAGGATGACCAGTAATCTTATTGCGTATCACTTTTACAGAAAGAACCTACATAAGAAAGGACTCATATTTGTTATTTTGATATCCAAGTATTTGCATGATTTACATAGAAAAGGACTCACAGTCCGGGTTGGAGATTGAAGAATACAAAACTCGACAGTGGAAATGGGGCAATCATTTAAAATAACACATTAAAAAATAACAGAGTAAACATAGCCTCCGCTAGTCCGCTTAACAACACACAGGGTGAAGGACTCGTGATGAAATGTATGTAAACACTGGCACCCACAAAGATACGAGTATAAGGCCACCTTACGCAATAAGTCAAAAACTGTGTTACAACAAAACGAACATCAATCAAGGACGACAGAGAGGAGCTCTACTACTCTGTACCACCGTACTACATGAAAGGAGAATCCAGATGTAAATAAAACCGACTGTTTAAACTAAAAGAACAAATCAAATTCACGATCATATGACCAAGCAATTAGCCGATTACAAAACAAAACAAACTGAATCGCCTCATACTTGTTGAATATTAGCATTCATTAGTGTCAGCAAACTCTCTGCCTTCCCTACTATTCAACCACTACAACACCCATTTCCACCTCGATCTAAACCCCGCCACTTAACCAGGTCTCATACAAGGTATCAACAATTCCGAGTTACGTCTAGCATATAGTATAACACATTATATCATAAACCTTCGCATCAAAAACAATGGCTTAACTCCTTAACAAATGATATTCAATCACAATCACCATGAATTACACTAACCTACACAAAACACAAAACCCCCAATATAATCAGCAATAAATACTTAATTAAATGAGACCCCCTCATACAAAAACTTGCCAATTATAGTAATCGACTCGAATCGAGGGAGAAGAAGATTTAACTCCTTGAAACACTATATTCAATCGCAACCAACAACAATTACACAAACAACATACACAAAACACAAAAACATCAATATAATCAGTAACAAACACTTAATTAAACGAGACCGTCTCATACAAGAACTCACCAATTATAATAATCAATTTGAATCAATGGAGAAGAAAAAGATTTTACTCCTTAATACACTATATTCAATCGCAATCAACAACAATTACACTAACAACCTACGCAAATTAAATGAGACAGTCTCATACAAGAACTTGCCGATTATAATTATCGAGAAGAAGAAGAAGATTTAACTCCTTAACACACTATATTCAATCGCAATAAACGTCAACTACACTAACAACTTACACAAAACGCAAAACCCCCAAAATAATAGCAGTAAAAACCTAATTAAATGACACCGTCTCATACAACTATACAAGAACTCACCCATTATAACAATCAATTTGAATCTCCTTAACACACTATATTCAATCGCAATCAACAACAATTACACTAACAACTTGCACAAAAACACCAATATAATCCGCAACAAACACCTAATTAAACAAGACCGTCTCAAACAAGAACTCGCCTATTATAACAATCGATTTGAATCGATTGAGAAGAACAATATTTAACTCCTTAACACGCTATATTCAATCACAATCAACAATAATTACACAAACAACTTACACAAAACCCAAAACCCCCAAAATAATCAGCAACAAAAACCTAATTAACTGAAACCGTCTCATACAAGAACTCACTGATTGTAATAATCGATCCGAATCGATGGAGAAGAACAATGTTTAACTCCTTAACACGCTATATTCAATCGCAATCAACAACAATTACACTAACAATTCGAAACATAATTAAATGAGACCGTCTCAAACAAGAACTCGCCTATTATAACAATGGATTCGAATCGAACACCATATTCAATCGAAATCAACAACGATTACACAAACAACATACACAAAACACAAAAACACCAAAATAATCAGCAACAAAACCCTAATTAACTGAAACCGTCTCATACAAGAACTCGCCGATTATAATAATCAATTCAATTCAATTCGAATCGAATCGAATCGACGAAGAAGAGGAGGAGGAGGAGGAGGATACCTCACCGGTGTGAACGAAGCAAGAGTGGAGATAAGCTTCGTCAACCCAGACTTGAAGGTCGCCAATCCATAGAGTTCGTACTTCTTCTAGGGTTTGAGGCTGGTGGTGCTGCGGCCCTGGTTGCGGCCCCGGTTGTAGGTGCGCCACCATCATCGCCGCCGTGTGTGTGGTGGTTGTTTTCTTTTCTTTTCTTCTGGGCTAAGTTAATGTGTGATGTGGACTCGTCTCACTTATTTTTTGTTCTTCAGTTTTACTCGTAGTTCTTTGGGTTCGATCCATCTGGGCTTGAGATTAGATAATTCCGAGGCTTGGACCCAATTTTGAACTCAAGTTTGGATGACAATTATATCGAGGATCGTTCAAAAAGTGATCCGGATCGATAAATCGGACCGTACATATACTGATCCGGTCGACGGGTCTCCAAAAAATCAGTAATCGGTCTCCGGTCCGATCTGATCCACACCCTTAAAAAAAAATCAAAATTAGTCTATTTTTTTTCGGTCGGATCCTGTCCAAACTCGGTCTTAAGGGGGTCTGTCTGGAGTTTGGACCCCTTATGACCGGTCCGGTCTCCGAGTTTATATTTTTGGGTGACCGATCTCTGAATCAATCCGATCCAATCCAGATTTGGATCAACGAACACCGCTAATTATATCCATTATCCTAACTTTTAAAATATACTCTCCGTAACTAAATAAATCTTTGTTTTTTTTTTTGTAGTAGAGATGACAATTTGATGTAAATGAGATTTAAATTCATATTATGTGTACCATCATTACCTTGCCTTACAAGGTCATCAATTGATTTTTCTTAATGTAAAACCGTCTTATAAGCAAGTGTTCATATACTAAGAAATTTGAGATTGCTCACAAGTCACAAGTGTAGTCATCTGTTGTCGACGGAATTTGAACCCTGGTGATGAAACATGAACATCACCTCCATGACGGTAGTACTTTAGTAGTTAAGGTAGCCGACATCTGCAGATAAACTTTAGTTCCGAAAAGCCAAAAAAAAAAAAAAAAAACTTTACAAACACATTAATTGAGTTTATGAAAATCAGGAAATGCTGAAAGTATTGAATGATTGAATCCAACCTCTATTAAAAACTAACATAGGGTATAATTAGCACTAACACATTCTATGTAATGTAGGTAAGGGAAAATCTTCATGACAAATTCTTTTTGAAGTGCATCATCATGTTTCAAACAGCTACTCATCAGATTTCTTCACTCCACTGATCGCCACATCGGTGTAACAAATCGGACAAGCCTGCAGAATACGCGAGGCTCAGTGCACGACAATAAATAAGTAATGTTCGGTTTCTAAGGCCTAACTTCTGAAACACAACAACAATCGGGCAAGCCTGCAGAATATGCGAGGCTCAGTGCACGGCAATGACTAATGTTCGGTTACCATGGCCGGACCTGTTTCCAGCTTATTTTCAGCAGTTTAAATGCCAAACCCTCATTAAATTCTTGGATGAGGAAGGACAATGCCTAAAACAGAACGACAGAAGGTTAAGGACGATAGTGATAGTGATACCTTGTTTATGCTAAGCCATTTGGTTGCGCAGGTCAGATGATATTTATGCTTGCAGGGTAGGGTGATCAGACGAGCTCCCCGTTTGTATTCCATCTGACATATTACACACCTGCTTCAACAACACTTTAAGTAAGTCCAAAATGATAAACAAGGGATTGCATTCGAAAGGAAAACAAACTGTCTCGATAAAGATTTGGGTGAACAAGAATTGAAAAACAATACATAAAACCAGTAGGTGTATCCTGTATGTGTATGGCTATGTGAGACTATGTCTGGTCAACAAATTGGGTGAAATTAGTGGATTTCGGTATAAATCTATTAATTTTATGTGGCAAAATGGCATATTCTGATAATATATTGGTCGAAATCTACAATCTTTTAATATGCAGCCACTAAAATCAATCTAATGGTCCTATAATATGCTCATTACTAAACGCCCGTTCTTTATTCTGTTAATTAGTCAAACCTGCTAATTGTAATCATAATATGCAAACATTGTTTGCTACTCCGTATTATAAATACTCTTATGCTTTTACCAGTTGTCAAGCGGGTTGTAATAAATTTTGCGTTTCACCCCAGCAAAAAAATGTTACAGAAGTTATAAAGGGAAGAAAAAGTTACCTCTCAGATCGGGATTTTCGTCTCAAGAAACAACAATGGAACTTTGATACTGGGAGTAAAGAAATCTGTTCGTGCGAAAGACCTCGACTATGAGTTCCAACTGTCTCGCCTAATTCTAATAGTTCCTGCATTGTTAGAAAGAAAACTAATGAATTTAGGTTTAAGGTGGGATTAGGAATTTTAATGTTTAGAAGCTAAAGAGGTAGAAAACAACTATGAAACCATCGTAACCGTAATTCCAGCTTTTGAACATTTTTTTTTAATCTTTAGGATTTACCAAATATATATGGAGTATAATTTTCATAAATAAAATCACCCATTTACAGGTTACAGCATCCAATCTTGCAGAAACGAATATGAAAACAAATTAAGCATTCTGCATGTTCAAATTATCCCACTACATCCAATTGCAGTCAGGTCCATTGCAGGAAAAAAACGACTCAATGACAGACAGACATACGGATTGTTAATAAAATGACTAACAACTTATTCACGCTACAAAGTCATGTGCACCAGAGATATGAGGATTTCAGGATTGACAAAAAAATAGTTCAGGTTATTCACTTCACGGCAGCAAAGTTAGTAAATTTAAGGAATCGGTTATTCATGTACTCCATGAAACTGTAGCGAACAACAAGTTAAAGATCAAATTACCAAAATACCATAAAAAGATGGGAGGGGGGAAACAAGAGAGATGTAGACCTCATAGCTCATGTGGTCTGGATCTATATTGTCCTGCCAAATAGTCTGCATAGTACAATGACGATGAAGAACAGAGAATCAGAAACGCTGTTGAATTTTACACGAGCGATACAATCTGAAAATATACTAGCCTAACTAAACAAAGTTGTACAGTAGTTTGAATATAGCAAAGTACTAAGGCCCTTGTTCTTTTCAACTCAGCCCGTTTCAGATTAGGAGCCCAACAACTCAGCTTAGCTCAACTCAGCCCGGCCACGACATTACCCCAATTCAGCCCCTTCCCACTTCAGCCGAAAAGAACAAGGCCTAAGTTAAAGTGTGGAGGCAGACACCATAAACAGCTAAAACCTTACAGTTTAGAAATTAGAACTATAGCACGCTGCACATATTCCACTAAACAAAGAATTGACTTAAGAAGGAAAGGCATTAACCTGAAACTCCTGTGTAGTATGGTGACTTCTGGGACCTGAAAAGTCGATCGAAATAAATCAAAGATTGAAAACAAAAAAAACTATAACTCTATAATAACGTATACTGCAACAATCATCGTAAAGCCAAAACATATGGTAGTATGATACGGACGTATGATACGGAGTACAAGTTTTCAGAAATTGGGCTTAACATTACAATTTACAGCAAGGACTCCCCTGAAAAGGCAGCACATAAAAGATTCAGGTCCTTAATAATGAGTTACAGTTTCGTATTCATGTATCCAAATAAGGTAATTGCAATTTTCCAGTATCTGTCAACAGTATGCATTGAAAATGGAAATAATAAAACCGATATAGTAGTAATGAAAATACCACAAGGGCTTATGTTTAAGCTCATATTATCACAGAAAAACATATGTTATCCGAGAACTACTTCCTCCATAAAATCGACATGCCACTAATTAATTATCATATGAATACGCTTGCTTACATTTCATAGAATGGAGTTCAGGAATTGCAGTCATCATCGTCGAATTTAATTTCTAATAAGAAAAAACTCTTCAAGTGGCTCAAGACAGTTTAATTTGGTAAAGAAATTCAACCAATCAAACAAGTAGCAGAAAAATATTTTCAAAAAACACGGAATAGAGGACGCCATCATGACCAATACCAAGAAATAGCAGTATAATTTATGTAAACCACTAGAATCAAGAACCTACAATTCCTATTCCTCGTATTCGACCCCAAATCCGACTGCTGATTTGTCGCTCTTGTCTCCTCAGTTGTCAGTGTTGACGGAAACTCGCTTTCTCTTCTACTGTATTCATTAATCCCCACCAAATGATCGAAAATCTCATATGACGGACTATTACTGTAGTATTGTGTTGGAACAGGTTCAGAATAGCCATATTTATAGTAATTCATACTATCTGGTGAATATGCACCATCCTGCACCAATTTATAAACAGAGTTCAATCACAAATTAGAAGAACATTGGCTCACTAACACTTCAAAAGGCATCTTAATAAAATTACTCGAGTAGGGTCGTTTTATGAATACAACTATCAATGTTAGTCTTCTACACCCTTTTAATAACATGCGTTACGCTAATGATGGTCTATATAGAAATAAATCTTGAACCTCTTTTAATAGCATGCCTTGTTGCAATGACAGTCTTTATACAGACAGATCGTTATACACTAAAAACCAATTGTGTGCTGGTTCAATTCATTTCAGTTAGGTTATAGAGGGAGAATTGAGAGGTATTGAGGAAATATTACCCCAACGGGAAGCTGAGTAACCATTACCCCCGTAACAAACACCTCGAAATCTCGAATCCAAACAACCTTAAGTAGTCACCAAGTAAGAATAGAATTCACGTGATTAGGTAAGAAAACCCATGAAGAACTCACCTGTTGAGGATACTGAGCATAACCAGCATATTGGCCATATGCATATGCAGAAGGATCTTGAACGGCACCATAAGCATAAGCGTCATAACCCTGACCATATCCGTAGTACACACCCCACTGACTAGCATCTACTTGCTGACCCCAGCCACTACCATCCTGAAATTATTTCACAAATTAAGAGTGAGCTTCTGATTTTGAGCAGACACAGAATGACTTAGGAATTGAATTTCTGAAAAGAATGCCTTCCTTACATGTTTAGCAGTTGGGCTCTTACCCCATGAAACACGCACTGCCTGCTGACCGATCACTACTCCTTGTAGCTTTTGTATAGCTTCATCTGCAGATGCCCTGAAAACCATGCATTTGAGGAATCAACAAACAGAACAAGCATTGATCAAAGACTGACAATAAAATACGATATTCTTTGGTTTTGGAATATGATGCAATTGAATACTGTACGTTTATAATGGAAGAGACTCTCCATTCCAAATCAAAAGCACGATAGCAACTATACAAAGATTACAGTCATATCTACCTGACAGCAAACTGAACAAAACCACAACCCTTACTAGCTGGGATCTTCACGTAGCCGATGTCTCCAAACTGCGAACAATTCTGTCTCAATTCCTCTTCTGTCACATTCGGGTCCAAATTACCTATATAGATCTGTGAAAAAGTTTTCGCCACGACGTCATAAAATGAATCAATAAGTCGGAGACTCAGAGAAACAAAAGAGCCAAATGCAAATGGACTAACCCAACAAATATCTCTTTTCCCTTACCGTTGTATTGTTTGGGTCATTCTCCATGACCAATGATTGAGCTGGTTGAACAGGTTGAAGTGGTGGCACTATATATGCAGGAATAGGATACAAAGCTGAAAAGAGTAAATTTGAGCAAGTTACCGAAAAATTATAAAACAGTAACAAAGAGCTAATCACAGAACAAAGATAACAATCTAGAACCTTAATAACGGTAATTATTCTCCACAGTTCATAATATAATTGAATGCACATAATCAACTGAAAGTGTTACCTTTAGCAACAGCATACGGCTCCTGGACCTCAGGTGTCTTATTTGGTGTAGTAGCACTAATACGCATAGGTCTCGACAGACGGTATTGACCATTCATTTCAGTCATCGCCCTATTTCTCTCCATTTCATCAGCAAATTTAACAAACCCGTATCCTTTAGAACGACCTGTGCTCGGGTCTGTCACAACCTTTGCACCCCTCACTGAAGGATAGTGAGCCCTAAAGGTCCCTTGCAACAAATAGTCAGAAACTTCAGGTGCCAAATCCCCGACAAAGATAGAATGTTCGGCACCTGCATTGGGCCTTCTCTCTCCAATGCCGAAAGAAGCCCAATTTAATCTGAAAGGTTGTTCAGTTCCAGGCATTGAAGTTCCATTGTATGCTTGTAAGACACGTTGAGCAGCTGTATGTGACATGAACTCGATAAACCCATATCCCTCAGGATGACCAGTAATCTTATTGTGTATCACTTTTATCGAAAGAACCTACATAAAAAATGAATCACATTTGTTATTTTGATACCCAACTATTTGAATGATTTTTTTTTTATGTTCAGTAATCTATCATATATCAACATCTTATAGGAAGAAATAATATAAATGTAAATTGCTGCTAACAATGTTCAAGATTATATCATCGCTAAACTACACATTCTCAGATTCGATAATTAATACTCGTAACAGGTTTATAAGTCCTAAATTTCCCTAACAAGTGTATCCAAACCATCATTTGCGATTCTAACGTAAACATTTCAGATGTCTATGACATTACTCCATGAACCTTCACATCAAGAACCATGATCTAACTCCTTAACACACTATCGCCATCACTCATCACACAATTTACATCAATTACCAGTTACAAACTCCTCAAACAAAACCCCCCATATAATCGACATTATGAAAAAACGAGAACAACCACTAAAAAAATAACTAAATGAGACCGTCTCATACCAGCCTTGCCGATTATATCATCACGTAACTTTCCAAATTCAACAAATAATTACAATTTGAAGTCCTAATTTTCCCAAACAATGGTATCTAAACCATCATTTGCAATTCTAACATTACATATCACGGGTAATGAGACCGTCTCATGCAATACTCGCCAATTATATCATCACCTCATTTGCAATTCTAACATAACATTTCACGGGTACATATAACATTATATCATAAACCCTCACATCTAAACTATCCATAAAATCGTAACTGAAATTTAATTTTAAGAAATTTGACACTAAAATGTCCATCAAAATCAAAACATACGAGTAATTCGGGTATCTCATTCCACAGAACTATCGTCAAATCGTCACTGCTAAAATGTCCAAATTAATTGAATTAATCACTGATAATACGAATAAAAGACGGGTTTATCGTGAGATCGTCTCATACAAGAACCGACTCGGAACGATGATTGAAGAGTAGAGAGAGAAATAGATATTGAGAGAGAGAGAGAGAGATAAGAGGATACCTCACCGGTGTGAGCGAAGCAAGAGTGAAGATACGCTTCGTCAACCCACATTTGAAGGTCGCCAATCAATAAAATTCGATTATCTTCTAGGGTTTGCGGCAGGTGGTGGTGCTGCGGTGTCAGTTGTGGATGCGCCGCCATCATCGCCGCCGTATCTGTGGTGGTCGTCTTTTTTTTTGCGGGGGGGGGGGGGTTAGTTTATGTGGTGTGGACTCGTGCTAACCACTCCGTACTTTATTTAATTTTACCTCTTCGGGTTTAAATAATACTCCCATTTCACTGACAGTATTCACACTTGAGAGGAATATTCGATATTCTCGACAATTTATTAGTGAGAATATAGTCATGTGGGATTTTGTTTGATTCGTCTTTATGAGCACATTAAGAATATCAATTTTTTATAATTTTTGCTAATGTAAAATGAAAGATATCGCTAGTGTAAAACGCGTCTCGGCAAATGTGCAAAAGCAAATGAGACAAGTGGATTTGAATGGGGGAGTAAGTATAGACTTAGCTCGTAGGTATGGTAACGAGCCGAGCCGAGCTCAGGTCAAAGTTTTCAGACCTAGTCTTGTTTGGTTTGACATTACTCGAGTTTAGGGGTGTTTACCGGTTCAAACCCGGATCGGACAGGATTGACCCCCGGACCGACAAACATAGAGATTCAAACCCGTGGACAAGACCAGATAACAAAGAAACTCGGACCGTTCACCAAATTTTTGGCGACCCGAAGACCGGACCGATATGTGCCCCGGTCTGGTCCGGTCCGATTTGTCGGTCCGGGCCATTTTGTGAACACCCCTACACAAATTTGAGCCAATCTTGAGCACGGAGAACTTGAGCTTGCGATCGGATTTACGAGCTAAAACGCGTGTTTGAGCTGAGTGTGGTAGCTCGGCTTGATATGTTAAGTTGTCGAGTTGAGTACGAAAAATGAGTCGAGTTTTTTAGGAAAGTCGAACTCAAGTAACTTGCGAATTATCTCATCTCATTATCATTCATAAACGAAGGCTGTAATCGAGGTGGTCTAAGCTTGAATTTGAATGGGTTGAAAATTTGAGGTCATGGTTTGACTTGGCAACTTTAAATTTCGGAATTTGACTAACTAAAATGTTGTAAATCTCCGTCTCCAAACTCTAAATAATCAACTTCGTGAAATACAATAACTCGATTTATTCTACTAATTCGAAAGAGGAAACAGGAGATAGAACGAAGAATTGCTTAAAAAAGAGGGAAAACATCTGAATATGATGAAAGTTACAATAGATATCATCACTATCAATATCAAATACAATAGAATTGATTTTTTTTGTTGATACGAAGTATAAAGTTCTTGGATTATGGAAACAGAATTTAACAACAGTACTGCGGAGTAATAATGGATGTTTTAAAATCATCGAGAGTACCAATATGGGCCACCGTGGAAGATAGCGCGGCCCGAATTAGGATCTTCTAATACGCCAGCATCTAGTACTGTGTACAGATCAGGGTAATCAGAGAATTTTTCGGTGTCTGGAGGGTTGATGCTAGCAAAATTCTGATCGATAACAGTGATGAGATAAAAACTTGAGGACTTGTTAGGATCATATTCGGCCTTAAATCCATTTCCCATCATAGTTGGAGGGTCCACATAATTTGGGTTACCGATTTCCCCTCCGAATTCTACTTGTTTGGCAGAATCTTGTAACGACGAGAATAGACTTTTAGGCCAGTATCCGATTTGATGTTTCTCGGTCCTAATTGATAGCCACCAATTTCCTTCATTATCCTACAACCAACAATTGTCAATTTACAAAATTCAGTTCGTATAAATCTTTGGAAAACGATAAATACGGAGTACAATCCTTAGTATTATTGTATCTTTAAGAGAAAGCAAATTCTTACGAAATTAAGAAGGTAGTATTAAATTCTTAAATACAACTTTCATTTCATATAATGGATGATATCGATGTTATATAAAGAGCACACAAATTATAGTATACAACCGTTGTATGGTACGACGGACCTAATTAATGGTAAAAAGTTACAACTTAGGTTATTTAGTGACTATTTAAGTTAAATAGTTACCACGTTTTAATATGCAAAAGTTTAATATGAAAAAGTGGTAACTATTTATCTGAGAGTGGTAACTAACTAACATAAAATGATCACTTTTTATCATAAATTACAACCATTTTACTATTGTCACATGGTACAACAATTGTACACAATAATTACTGTATAAAGAGAGGGAGTTTGTACCTTGTCAAGGGACAAATGCCAAGCAATTTGCTGGTCAGCATTAGAATATTCACCTGGAGACAGACCCAATGGTAGATCAGTCGATACTTATACAAATCCAGAGCAAGCCAAGTTAATGCATTCTTTTCCACTTGTCTATGTACACAATAATTATGACTATAAGTTTTATGGAACAGTTTCACGGTAATTTTATAACAATATCTCTTCATAAGATGTGGTTACTAATTTAATACGAGTAACTAACTCTTATATGAAAAGTCTCACAATAAAATTACCATGAAATCGTTTCATAGAATCATAGTAGTTTTTGTGATAATCTATATACACTAATTTTGTAATTGTAATAATAGCACTTGGCTTCTTGAATTTATCATATACGAAAGAAATATACTTACAATAAAACGCGCGTAAAGATGAGCTTCTTTATCCTTGAACAAGGACGGATTGACCTATACATTTTTTTAAAAAGAAAAGATAAAAAAAATTAAGAAT
The DNA here is from genome assembly GCA_958450325.1 of Agrostemma githago. Taxonomy (NCBI): domain Eukaryota; kingdom Viridiplantae; phylum Streptophyta; class Magnoliopsida; order Caryophyllales; family Caryophyllaceae; genus Agrostemma; species Agrostemma githago. The sequence continues at coordinate 75,490,164 of OY288246.1, forward strand.
GACACCATATTTAGGACATCATTATGGTTTAAAGCCAAATCAAAATAAATGGAATTAGATGATTTTTTTTTCAAAGAAACACTTGGTCGTAATATTTTCATTCATTCAATCATTTACGTAGGATATTATTCTTAATTTTTAGCTCTGTTTGCAACGATGATAAACTATAATTATGTCATTATAAATAGAATAATAATAATAATGTAATTTCAACATAAAAAAATGTAAAATAATAAGATTATGGTCAAATTATCATACCATCCAGCCAGCTTCAATACTTTCTGCACCATTAATAACTTTGATTCTGGCAGACGACCATTGGTCGTCTGCAATATCAGGTTTATAAATGGTATTAGAGCCCGCTGCTCCCAAGAATTTCGAGTCATTTTTTAATACTGTATGTACTCTTGCACTCTAACACAAAGAATTTATCGTGAGACTGGTTTAAAATTTAAAGTAAAAATAATACTACGAGTATATAATAATTAATAATAGAAATACATATAGGAACGAAGATAAAATATTTAGATGACATACCGCGTGTGGTTTGGCATGATGGCCGGGTTTGAAGTATGGCAAGGGAACTTCGGGTTCATATATAACATTGGTGTTTGATTTAGACTGGTCTAGTATTGGGACTGTTCCAATAGGACATCTACGTTGACTTCCAAGTCCAAGTCCAAGTCCAAGTCCAGTTATATTTATTGGACTTTGAAGTTTTGCCAAGTTCGATGCAACCTATAAATATTATAAATATATATATCGACATTGGAGAAAAAATTGTAATAATGTCAAAAAAAAATCAACAAGACAAATTCAGGAATATAAAACTCGATTATTGTACTATTTTGCAATAGTATAACATTTTCTCTAACACATGTTCAATGATTACATATTAATAGGTTAATTAAACATGGATTTTCAAGAATATTATCTTGAGAAAAATTACAGTAATATGTGAAAATCCTTACCTAAAAAAATTATTAACATGTATCCGGTGAATACGTTAAGGTTAAAAAGTGACTAGTTTTTGTAGACATGGACGCTCTAAAATGGCTAGAAAAACTCTCTTTTCATACATGTAGATATTATTGATAGGAGAATAATAACTTGCCTGGAGATCTACCGGGGAATCGCGAAAGGCGGGTTGTTTATGAAAATCTACACACCTAAATGTTTGTCCATTATCAAACTACACGAGGAAAAAAAAATCAAAATTATTATTATTAAGCGATATTGAGACACCATCGTCTCTTCAAAGTTTTTGTGTTAATGATACTTATAATTATCATGTATATTAACAATAATATACAAAGTACTTTGGAACAAAACTATGTGCAAACCAATAAGATCATAATACAAATGAACATTTTGGAAAAAAAAACTTATTTTAAAAATATAATTATTCTATTTTGTCGATTTTACAATATTTTATTGTAAGATCGTTTCACTTGAAAATTCGTGTAAATAATACAAGTAAGAAAAATCACCTTAATAATGTGAATGGACGATGCAACAAAATTTACGTAGAAAATTAAAGAAACTAAGACCACAATTGATGTTATTACTTTCGACATTGTTGTTTGATTATTACTCCCTCCGTTCCAATGAATTGTTTGCCTATTCCATATTGGGCCGTCTCAATGAATTGTTTGCCTTTCTATTTTAGGAATATTTTTTATATGTAATTTGAATTTTTTCATGAGCTTGACTCCACATGTCAATTACTCATTGGATCTCTTGCCCTTGGTGCCAAAAGTAAAGGCAAACAATTCATTGGAAGGGAGGGAGTATTTTTTGATAATCAAATGTTTTCTCCACTCTAATCTTTTATAGTAAATGCATATACGATTTCTACCCTACTCCCTTCGTTCCAATGAATGGTTTGCATTTACTTTTGGCACCAAGGGAAAGAGAACCAATGAAAAAGTGACATGTGGAGCCAAGAGTCAAATTACATATAAAAAGCATTCCTAAAATAGAAAGGCAAATAATTCATTGAGACGCCCCAATATGGAATAGGCAAACCATTCATTGAAACTGAGGGAGTATTAATTAACGATTTTTATTTTAATATGTGTCCAGGTACACGTTAATATTTTAATACATAAAAGATTTACATAGATATTATGCTAAGAAATTGTTATATTAATTCATTTTGACCATATATAGACAATATTTATACTCGTATAATTTTCCCGCAACGTTATATAAAATGGTCACATATTCAAAAAACCAAAATAATTATACTAGGAAAAAATCGGATTGCGTATCATTTAATAGAATAATAATAAAAATAATAAAATAATAAAAATTCAAAATTGTATTTGATTATTATCCATGGATATCAGTTATAAACCGTATTTGTTACTCCCTTTTTTCACATTTACCGGAGCGTGTTTTACACCATTAATATATTTCATTTTACGTTAACAAAAATAAAAATAAAAATTTGATACTCCGTATTTGATATTTCTTAATCTACTCATTAAGACAAATCAAACAAAATTCTCTTGAGTTGTGGATAATATCCAAAAAAAAATGTAGCCCTTGGATTTGAACAGAGAAAGTATTAATTTATCCCAAATTATTGTCCCTTTAATATTATTTTAATTTTTGTCTAAAAGTGAAACATATCCTTTGGATAAAAACGAAAAATAAACCGATAAATTTAATCAATTTTCACATTCCAGGCTTCCAGCTGCTGGTACAAATGTACAGTACAGTACACACAACATATTGTATATGTAAAAGTTCTGAATAAATAAAATTTGTGATTTGTAATGTGATTTAACTCAATGCTAATATATAGCCTGCAGAAGATGAACCAAGATGGCTTAACCATGACCCGACATGGAAACCGGGTGACTCGAATCACAAGTACTTGGCCAGCCATGGTAGGTCCTCACATCCTTTTAGAGCAAATGTTACGTCGTCGCTGCAAATTTAATACAAACCCACATATATGACTGACTGACTATTCCGGCAAAAAACCTCAAGTTTTTTTTTCAGACTTTCAATGAATGTGACTGTGACTGTGACTGTAAAGTGACTATTCCGGCAAAAAAAAATCAAGTTCTTGGTTTCAGACTTTCAATGAATGTGACTGTGACTGTAAAGTGACTATTCCGGCAAAAAAAAATCAAGTTCTTGGTTTCAGACGTTCAATGAATGTGTATGTGACTGTAAAGTGACTATTCCGGCAAAAAAATCAAGTTTCTGGTTTCAGAGTTTCAATGAATGTGACTGTAAAGTGACTATTCCGGCAAAAAAATCAAGTTTTTGGTTTCAGACTTTCAATGAATGTGACTGTAAAGTGACTATTCCCGGCAAAAAAATCTAAGTTTTTGGTTTCAGACTTTCAGTGAACGTGACTGTCTCATGAGAGAATTACTTGACAGTGTGAGAGCTGCTAAGAAGCAGTAAGAACTGACCTCGGAAAATTCAGCTGCAGCTTCTGTAATCTGTGCCTAGATCCTGATTCGCATAGGACGATTCTGCTTTCACCAAGCTTACACCTGAAACAAGAAGGAAGATATACCATAAGTTTAGTGTTTCGAGTTTCAGTCACTGGTGAAATTTCCTGTCATAGTTTGTATACTATGTTGCATATGTTCAGGCGGGGTCTGAAATTCAGGATTCGGCTACTTACCCAACTCGTAAGAGGGTGTCCCATCCTGGTAATGTCTCGCCGTTACTTGTACAAAAGCAGGATACAGTTGACGCCACCTGCAACAATGTCGAAGAAAGCAAGGGATTCAGAGGAAATCATCAGCTGAAAGATAAAAAAAATCCATTTTTAAGCTGAAAGATCATTGGAAAGAATATGTAGAAGCAGGATACAGTTAACGCCACCTGCAACAATGTCGAAGAAAACGAGGGATTCAGAGGAAATCATCAACTGAAAAATATAAAAAACAATTTTTTTTAACAGAAAGATAATTGGAAAGAATATGTAGAAGCTAACCTTTTCAAAGGTTGTTTCACCCATTCCGGTTTTGTAAAGTTCATGCACCATAGCCGCCAACACTATCTTGCTTAGTTTCGAAGATCTTCTTATCACCTGAAATGTTGGATACATATACTTTTAAGTAGAGATAACAAAACCATGGGTGATTTGATGGGATAAACCGACTTTTTACTAATGATATGCATAAACTCACCTGAATGTGAGGTGCTTGGAACATTTCCTGTATAGCTGCTTCGACTTCTGCCATACCAACCAGGGTTTTCCCTGAAGATTCATTCGTGAACAGATGCATTTCGGAACAAATTAGTCGACATAATTCTTATGATGAAAAAAATGTGATTTTTTTTAATTAAAAGAAATGTACTCAGTAAAATTCAAGTACCAGCAGAAGCAGTATCGGGAGCTGAGGCCTGAGTTTTCAGACGAAAGTCAGCAATTTCTGCTGCACGACGACATATCTCCAGTGCCCTACGCGCATCACCAGAAATAGCAGCAACCTGAATACAGCAAAGACATCATCACAACACTGTAGTTTAACGAGTTCATAAACAAGCAAAAGGCTCGAGCAAGAACCTTTCTAGAAGCGAATTCTACGGCTTGTTTCTCAAATGCATCAATTCCTTTGAGCCGACTCATAATGATTTCTTGAAGTTGCTGGTAGGTATAGGGACCAAAGCAGATTCTATGTATACCCATTCGGCTTGAGATACGAGGAAGCAGCTTCTCTGGAAGGTCCATCGTATTAGCTATTCCTGCAAAAACGGAATATCCGATGTTTTATTCAGAGCTTCATTCACTGAGAAAACGACCATCACATTCTTGGACTGTAATTCAACTGAATGTTAAGCTTCAATCATAACAGAAAGTTACCTATCACGATTAGCTTGGAATTGGGTCTTGTAGGCCAGTCAAGAATGTTGTAAAGAACCTGAAAACAAGCCAAAAAAACCATTTAAACCTGTCCAATATCCATCTTAAATTTATATCGGGTCAAATAACAACCCATGTGGTTAGATGTGAAGAATTTGAAGTTTACCGATTGGTTTCTGGTCACAAGCAGATCAAGCTCGTCGATAAGCAGAATACAAGGCTTGTTCTCTCCTTTTCCGACTTTTTTCCCTTCTGAAAATCGCTCGTTAAGGAACTGCAAAGCCTTTTTCCAACCAACTCTGTGTCCACTCAATGCCTCATATATAACCTGACAGAAATTGAGATTAAATTTCAATTATAAGACGAGGATTTAAAATATTTAACTACCATACTCAGTTAACTAACCCTGTATATGTTCTCAGCAGATGCTAGCTTTAAACCATTAATCTCGATGAAGCTGTATGGCTTAATACTTCCTGAATCAAGTTCCGACTTCAGATTCCTCATGACAGCAAGTACACTCATTGTCTGCACAACAAAATCGATGAAGAAGAGGCATAACTCATATAAGTATGTTTCATAATGCATCCAATATCGAAAGATGAAACGAAGAAAGTCACCTTGCCAGTCCCAGGAACACCATGAATGTAGAGACAGCGTCCTAGACATTGATCATCGCATATTGCACCTTTTATGCATGTAGTGATCTCGTCCATTTCCCTGCATTGAAGAAGAATTAGCAAAACAAAACAAAAAACGCTGAGGATTTACTAGTTGCTAGTCGATTACTTGTTGCGGCAAGGAAGTGATTTAGGCAGTGTTGCTAATAAAAGTGTTTGTTTGGCCTTCTCGAGTTCTGTTTGCTTATGACATCGTACATGCTGAGGGATCTTCTTTGTCCCGATTCTCTGCAGTCCGAAGAACTTCCCCTTTCTTGAATTCTGTCATTTGTTCAAAACAACAATAGTTAAGTTAAAACGGGTTGGTCTCACATGCAAGATCGTCTCATTTTAGTTTTTTTAGCAAAAAAACGAAGAACATACAGCTGCTCCTTCATGAGTTGAAGATACAGAAGCTTTTCTCTTCTCGTTCTCCTCCTCGAAATCCAAGTCTTCTTCTGAGTCCGAGTCTATGTACTTGCTGACTTTAAAATCTTCGTCACTGACTTCATCATCATCACCATCACCATCATCGTCATTATTGTCCTTGTCATCCTCCTGTGACACGAATAGTGTTAGTATTATCAAAGATTAGTCAATTAATTGAACTTTCATTGAAAGAAAGACTCACGACTTCTTCATCGTTGATCTCTGCAAGCCGCTTGAAACTATGCCAACGGATGTCGTATTCATATTCACATAAAAAGACATCATCCCCTTCGTTGTTCGCCTTGGTGAATTCTTTTGGATTCATAACATAGCAGTGTCGGATCACAGATTCCATCTATAGCATTACATCACAGAGCGAACAGTCTTTCAGATTCAGTCATAGCATCGCAGTGTAAAAAAATGCATTAGTCTGCAGTGACAGTGACAGGTTTTTCCAGCAGCGCAAGACTACTCGGAAAACTGACTGCTATAGACTATAGGCTAATGGTTGAAACACGAGCAACAAAAATCGATCACACAAATGTGATAACAAATCTATTTGAGCAAGGTGATCAGTAAGCATAGATTATTCAGAATCATACTGGAAAGTTACCTCAATATCAGCGAAATCATTGGTTCGATAAAGCTCTCTCTTTAAGTTATGTGGCTGTCTTCCTGATGCAGTCTCCTCAGGGATCATGTACCAATGTGCTCGAAACCAATATGATCCATCTACTTCCTTCCAAATACTGCATATCACCCAAAATTCAACTCATACACGATACACAGACTGCGTTTAGCATTGATTATACTACCTTAATCCCACAATTCAATAAGATTCATTACTCGGATTAACAAAAAAACCATGTAGAAGGCAATCTAATATGCTAATTCGTTTGAAATTGAAACTACAAGGCACTAGTACAGTAGTACTCATTCCAAAACTCGATAATCCACACCAATTTGATCAAGTAACACATTCATTGACAAAGCAAGGGCAATATAATATCATACTTTGGTTAGAATTGAAACTTCAAGGCACTAGTACTCATTCCAAAACTCGATCATCCACGCCAATTCATCAAGCAACACATTTATTGACAAAGCAAGGGCAATCTAGTATGCTACTTCATTTGAAATTGAATCTACAAGGTACTAGTACTCATTCCAAAAGTCGATAATCCAGACCAATTCATCAAGTAATACATTCATAGACAAAGCAAGGGCAATCTAATATGCTACTTCATTCGAAATTCAATCTACAAGGTACTAGTACTCATTCCAAAAGTCGATAATCCACATCAAAATTCATCAAGCAACCCATTCATAAACAAAGCAAGGGAATCTAATATGCTACTTCATTTGAAATCGAAACTACAAGGCACTAGTACTCATCCCAAAACTCGATAATCCACACCAATTCATCAAGCAAGACAAAGCAAGGGCAATCTAATATGCTACTTCATTTGAAATTGAAACAACAAGGTACTAACACTCATTCCAAAACTCAATAATCCTCACCAACTCAAACCTACAAACACATTCCATGACAAAAAAAAAAGCAAAGGAATCAAACAAAACCGCAATCAAAAACTACCTCTCAATACGAGCAGCCCACAAATCACTCGAAAGCAACTTCTCCCTCAAAGTCCTAACCCTCTTCTTCCCAAGAGGAGGCGCAGGAAACTCGACCGCTTTCCCCAATTTCTTCCCCTCACAAATCACACAAATCCAATCACCCTCAGGCACCTCTTTCAAAGGAGGCTTCAAACACTTCAAGTGAAACCCACCAAGGCAATCATCACACTCAATCATCACCTGATTCCCCGTCCGAAAACACACCCTACATTCCTCAACAACAGGATCCTCCTCATCCGAACTCGCCTCCTCCCTCCTCTTCACATACACATCATTTCCTACACCAAATTCACCCCCATCAAACACCACCTTCTTATAATAAACCCTCTTCTTCACCACATTTCTCGATTTCACCCCCGCACTTGCACTCACCCTCGCCTTCGTCCTCGTTGTGGGCACATTTTCTACCTCATTACCCCTCTTTCTCTTCCTCGTTTCACTCACATCAGGCGATTTCGGACGAAACTGCTCATGGGTTTCACCTCCCTCACCCGATTTCCCACCAAGAATCGATCTTTTCGCTGATTTCGGGGTTTTAGGGGATTTTCCTAGGGTTTTACTGAAAACATCATTATTTTTTCCACTCAATTTAGGCGTTTGTGGACAAAACTCCACATGGGTATCACCTCCCTCAACCAATTTCCCTCCAAGTTTCGATCTTTTCGCTGATTTCGGGGTTTTCGGGCACTTCCCAAGGGTTTTATCGACTAAATCATCAGTGTTTTCTTCCAAAAATTTACTAAAATCAGTAGATAACCGGCGAGAGGATCGACGAAGAGGGGTCGGAGTCGGGTCACCATTTTTCGACCCGAATCGAGAAATGGGAGTTGAAGGAGATGAGACTTTACTGGGGTTAAGCAGATCTGATGCTTTCTGGGATTTGATTGGAGTTGCCGCCATTAAAGCTTCTTCAAGCTATATACTTCAGGAAATCAAATAAATTAAAACCAAATAAATAAATACATAAATAAAAACAAATATAAATAAATAAATAAAGAGAGAGAGAAATGTGTGAGATTCTAGAGAGAGAAAGCGGATTAGAGAGAGAAAGCGGAAGAAATGGGGGATGGAGACAGTGGAGAGGATATATAGGGAGGAAAAGTGGTGGGAAATTTGGCGGGAAAAATCGCTGGTTACGGATTGAGCCGTTGGGGGTTTTTGGACTCCAACTTTGGGCTTTGTCTAAGAGTTGGGCTTGGATAGAGTTTCCTGAATGGTTTTGGTGTTCGAAGTATTTAGTCGCATTACAATACACGGGGAGATTGCACGTGGAACTTGTTGTTCAAGATGTGTGTATTTTATCTACCCCATCCGTTCAAATCTAAAGGGTATGTTTCCTTTTGGACACTATTCACAATTCAAGATAATTGTTAATATTCACGACAATCTATAAGAGAAAATATAGTCATGTGAGATCTTGTTTGATTCGTTTTTATGAGTAGATTAAGAATATCAAATTTTCATAATTTTCGTTAACATAATGACGGTGTAAAACGTGTCTCGGTAAGTGTGAAAAAACAAACGTAGCATTTGGATTCGAACGGAGGGAGTAATAAATTAAGACATTTACGGTATATATGTATGAGTAGTATATACTCCGTACTCCGTACTCCGTACTCCGTATATGATAATTTGATATTTTTTTTTGACAAATGGTATTTCTTTATTGATATAACAAATTTACACATAACAGAGTTTGAGAAAACAACATTACATATGCTTCTAATGAAGCCAAGAAAACATAACAGAAACTCTAAGAACATAAACGCCCCCTATCTGGCTTGATGATTGTTGAGAACGGGAGATTGATCACGAGCGCTTGAACCAGTGTTATCCTCATTGCTGACCACCATGGACTGCTGAATCTTACGAAAACTAGGCTGAGAAGCACCGAGTGTACTTACGTTCTTATTAGAAGAACATAGAAAGAAAAGAGGCATGGATATGATAACTTGATAGAACAACTCTCTAAGACACTTATATAGAGTATAGTGTTTTTTTATAGGGTAGATTTCGTGAGAGATTATTTTTCACTCATGTTACTGATAGATATAGGTTGGAAAAAAAAGGTAGGATCCACCGTTATGTGATAGATATTTCATTAATATCAATGATAGTCATATATTTTTTTTTTATAGAAGACGTAAAATAAAAGCGTTTTGATGTTAATGATACGAGTAGTTGTATCCGTGTTTAAAGAGGGCAATAAAACTTAAAATACGGTTGATTACAGATCGAATCTATTATCATGTACAAGAAATTAGGTGAGTAATAATCACTTCGAGTACGACGATCAAACAGTAATCTTATTTTTTTCATTTAACAAAGTACGTACTTAATCGCATTATAATATATTGAGAATGATAATTTGAACCCACCACCTATTATTGACTACTTAGGGCTCGTTTGGTTCACCATGAGAAAATAAAATTACCGGGAAGTTAAATTCACGTGAATTTGTATTTTATGGGAATTACAAAAATATTGTTTGGTTGTCACGTGGGAAATAACTTCATGTTGGAAATTATACTCACCAAGAGGGGATTTGGTGGGAACTGGGTGAGTAACTTCCATTAGAGAGGAAGTGACAATTCCTGAAAAGTGATAATTCCCAAAAAGTGGACAACCAAACAGCATCTCAATTTATCAATTCAAGTTATTAACAAGACAATCTCATTTTTGTTTGGATAGAGATTCATCTAATCATCACCGATTCACCGATCAACCGATCATCATATCTGGCAAAACAACGACAATAATACCCTCATCATATTGACAACACCACACGTCTCTTCTTCTTCTTCTTCTTCTTCTTCCTTCTTCTTCTTCTTCTTCCATTTCACTTTCATAATCTCCGCCATTTTTCCTTCCTTCTCCCTCATCAATCATCAATCATCATCATAATCATATCATGAGCTGGTGGTGGGCTGGTGCAATCGGCGCTGCCAAGGTAACTAACTCCATTCTTCAATCAATTCATCATCGATTCGATTCTTCAATTGATTCATCTAATCGATTTTTGAATTGATTCATCTAATTATCGTAATCGCCATTTTTACATAGTATCTAATCAACACCGGATCAATTACATTACCTCAATCAACGATAGTAGTCGATTGATCGATAGTCGTAAATCACTTGGATTCTGTATTTTGTGATATAAGTACATTGATTTTAACTGCATACCTGATTCATCGATGATGATAGATTCATTTTATTCTATAATTTGTGACATTGATTGATTTTTACTGAATTCATTGATATCGATAGTGATATACATTGATTTTTTTTAGCGAATTCATCCTGTCCTATAATTTGTGATATACGTACGAGATTACGAGTTCATCGATTTTTACTGAATCACGAAGTATTGATTTATCGATAGCGGAGTAGTAAAATGATTTTACTCTTGGATTTTGTGATTACATTGATTGTTTTTACTGAATACCTAATTGATTGATCGATAGTAGTAAATCATTTTGATCCTATGATTCGTGATAATACATTGATTTTTACTGAATTCTTGAATCTTGATTCATCGACAGTAGTAAATCATTTTGACTATAATTTTTGACATGCATACTGAATTATTGATTTATCGACAGTAGTAAATCATTTTGATTCTATAATTCGTGATCATACATCGATTTTTACGGAATTATTGATTTATCAACAGTAGTAAATCATCTTGTTCTACAAATCGTGATTAAACATTGATTTTTTTTTACTGAATTATTGATTTATCGTCAGTAGTTAATCATTTTGATCCTATAATTCGTGATTATACATCGATTTTTACAGAATTATTGATTTATCAGCAGTAGTAAATTATTTTGTTCTATAATTTGTGACATGCATTGATTTTTGCTGGATTATTGATGATTTATCGGTGGTAGTAAATTCATCTTATCCTATGATTTGATTTGTTATATAGATTAAATTTTTTTACTCAATTATCGATTCATTTCGCGTTTAATTTTTGATTCGCAGAAGAAATTTGACGACACAGATGAATTTGCTGGGGTGGCGGGGGCGGCGAAGACCTACCCGAGCGTAGCTCTGATTGTCGGAGTGACCGGCATAGTCGGCAACAGCCTAGCAGAAATCCTCCCCCTCGCTGACACACCGGGCGGCCCGTGGAAGGTATACGGGTTGGCCCGACGACCACGACCCAACTGGAACTCGGATCACCCGATCGAGTACATCCAGTGTGACATCTCCGACCAAACCGACACCATTGCGAAACTCTCCCCTCTCACCGACATCACCCACGTGTTCTACGTCACGTGGGCGAAGTGCAACTCCGAGGTGGAGAATTGCGAGGTGAACGGCCGGATGTTCCGGAATGTTCTAAAGGCGGTGGTCCCCACCACCGTGAATCTGAAGCATATTTGTTTGCAGACTGGACTCAAGCACTATGTTGGACCGTTTGATGGTTCGGTTCAGGAGGAATTGAGTAAGCTGAATGTCAAGGTTGAACCGCCTTTTACCGAGGATATGCCTAGGTTGCCCGTACCGAATTTCTACTACACGTTGGAGGATATATTGGAAGAGGAGGTGGCTAATAAAGACGGTTTGACTTGGTCGGTCCACCGACCCAACACCATATTCGGGTTTTCACCGTATAGTTTGATGAACATTGTGGGTACCCTATGCGTTTACGCAGCCGTGTGTAAACACGAAGGGGTGCCATTGAAGTTTCCAGGGACGAAAACCACTTGGGAATACTACTCTCAAGTGTCGGACGCTGACTTAATCGCCGAGCATCACATCTGGGCTTCAGTCGATTCTTATGGCAAAAACGAAGCGTTTAATTGTAGTAACGGGGATGTGTTTAGGTGGAAGCAGTTGTGGAGGGTGTTAGCCGAGCAATTTGGGGCGGAGTTTGTTGAGTTTGATGAAAAGGAGGAGCGGGTTAGTCTAAGCGAGAGGATGAAAGGGAAGGAAGCGGTGTGGGAGGAGATTGTGAAGGAGAACGGGTTGACTCCAACAAAGCTGGAGGAAGTCGGGAATTGGTGGTTCGCAGATACCATCCTCGGGGTGGAGCCAGTGTTTGATAGTATGAATAAGAGCAAAGAACACGGGTTCTTGGGGTTTAGGAATACGAAGAATGCTTTCATTTCTTGGATCGATAAGATGAAGGCTTATAAGATTGTTCCGTAAGAGCTGGTAAACGGATGAAAAATGGATGAAACCGGATGAAAATGTGGTAATTGTACTACGTATGTGATTGTATTTTGTGCTTTAATTTTGGTTGCTGGTTTGTATTTCGAGGGTTGTGTTCCTGGTTTGCTAGAAAGTCCCTAATTTTTTTCATGGTAATATGTAAATCGTAAACCGTTTTGTGTTAAATAAAAGTTCAAGCATGTTTATCAGCTCTGTCGTCGTATCGTATACTCACTATGAACTGTACAAAATCTAACTAGTTTTACTAGGCAAATATGTTGTACAGATTGAATGAACAAATGCATCAGACTGTAAATGCACATTATAATTGATTTTACTCATTAAAATCTTACCTTCGAAAGTTGAGTACTTGAGTCCAATCTTGATCGGATTAGGCCGTGATGGCTTCTTTTCTGCGATTTGACTGAGGCTTTAGTCGAGTCTTCGTTGAATTACTGTTACCTGTCGAAGTATATAATCGAGTATCAGCTTCTGATGAACTTGTCACAAAATGAGAATCATTCAAGATAAATACACAAAAAGTGACCTGAATCTTTGGTTGATTTCCTTCTACTACGCCACAAAAGTCTGATCGGCGTACCAGAAAATCCTGCATCAGAACGCAGTTGCTTCTCCATATAGCGGCGGTATGTGTCAGAGAAGAGCTTTGCGTCATTCACGAAGAAAACAAACGTAGGTGGTCGGATAGCAGCCTGCCAACGAATAAGAAAATGAATAAGCACCGATTAAAAAACTTCCAACATTTTCCCATGCATAAAACACTACGGAGTTTTCCACCCATTCTCGGTGTTCAGTAGTATGAGCAATAGAATATAAGTGTGAGACATTAGTTACAGGTATTACTCAAAAAAAGCGGTTTTTGTAGCGAAGTCATACCTGAGTACAATAAAGAACACGGCCTCTTTTTCCACCTCGGGTCCTTGGTGGAGCTTTAAAAGCTGCAGCCTCTCGAACTACTTGATTCAAAGTGGCAGTACTAAGCCGTCTTGACCGTTCTTTCTCTACTATATTAGCAGCAACAATAATCCTAGAAACATCAATGAAACGATAATCAAGTTTCTTTACCAGGTACGAGCAGCTAATCTAGACATTCTACCGAACCAATAACATCATCAGAGCCTTAGTCCCAAAAATATTTGGGGTCGGCTAAGTCGTTAAGTCGTCATCCATAAAAAAAAAATACAAAATAAAATAAAAAGAAAGGCGAAAAATACAATAAAATAATACTCCGTAATAAAAATACAGTTTTGAAACACAAAATTAAGTTGAAAGCGTTAATAATAAGTTTTTAAAGGGTTACAAACTCCATGTTAAAAAAAAAAGTACGAAAATAGTTTTTGGAAAATAAAACCCTCGCTTAAAAATTCTACTCGTATTATGAAGTTCAGGACTGCATATGTAAACACATTCTTAAGACTAAGAGTAAGGTTTTAAGGTCATACTTGTCGATACTTTGTCCAGTTATTGCAGTTGCATAAACGATGGGTGCCCAATGAAGATTGCGGAGCTTGTGTCTGACATCTTGCTCATATATCGTAGCTGTTTCTTGATTCTTATTCGGTATAGTATCCCATTTGTTCACAACTATCAAAGAAGCTTTGCCTTCCATTTCAATTCGTTCTGCAATCTTGTAATCCTGAAAATTATGGGGGAACAGGTAAAGCCGTTGTGATATTTAAAAAATAAAATAAAAATGAAGAAGTAACCTATTGAAACAGTACTAGTTTTCCCGTTTACTCAGTCATTACTAGAAAATAAGCATCCAACATAAGCTGACTGGAATTAAATAACTACGGAGTACAAAGCAGAAAACTACCTGTTCTGTGATACAGGCCATAGCCTCAATTACAAGAGCTACAACATCAGAACGGCGGATAGCACGGAAGGCCCGATTAACGGACAATGCCTCAGTTGTGCTCCCACAAGATGCAACAGTTGACTTTCTCCGAATTCCAGCAGTGTCGATAAGCCGAAATTTCTGCGGAAATGTTAGGTTACGATTTCTCAGCATCAACATCAACATCAACATCAACATCAAACAAGAAGGAAATCAGAGGGTGATACAGTACTGAGATATTTTCCCACACGTGATTCAGGAGGCTCAGTAACAAGCAGACAGGCGTGATAGAAAGGCACGGGTGTTAACATTGTTTGTACGATTGGCAATTGGCAACTAAAAAAGAGAAGTGTTTGAGGTCCCGCACTATATAAGTAACACCTTGTGCTAATAGCCTAACAATAACACTAAATTAACAGAGGCTGGCGACATGAGACAGTGAGGTAATGAAAAGTGAGATTTCTCATGTATTTTACTGTTTCCTTGATCAGTCTCAGTCTAAAACAGACGTGGAGAGGGAAAACTGAAAAAATAGAACAGACATAACAATATTCAACAAGGTATTCAAACTTTTACAAAAAAATGATTCAAACTAATTCCCTCAACTATAAACTTTTTAATTCCAAACCAGCATCACACCAGCTAGCACACCAAAAATGAGAAAGAATTGTCAAACCTGGCCATCTGGTCCAGTGAATTCAGTATCAATAGCATCACGTGTGGTGCCACTGACTGGGCTCACGATAGTTCGGTCCTCTCCAACCAATGCATTCAATATGCTGCTTTTACCAACATTTGGTCTGCCAACGATTGCCATAGCGGGGATATAGTTTTCCTCTTCTTCGAGATCAACTGGTTCCTACATACGCAAAACTGAAGCATGTGAATTGTAGAATTTCAAGTTCACTTACTGTCCATGTTAGGAAAAAAACGGCACAACCAAATAGCTCAATCATATCAGGAAGACCAATGATTAAGTAGGTGAAAAAAACACCAAATACCTAATCAAATATTTTTCCTTCTTGATTTCATTTTCTTTTTATTTTTTACCCCTCGCCCACAATAATCATTCTATCTGATTTAGTTCCTTAACGCACCTAAACGATCTTTCTCAGGGTGAAACGTACATACTTTGGAAAGAATCATGGACAAATTACCTCAACTTTTACCAGACTCGAACAAACAAGATCAAGAAGTTCTCCAGTTCCTGTACCAGAGATAGCCGATATAGGAAGGGGTGAAAACCTACAAAACCGATGGGAAAAAAAAAGTCGTTCAGAGTGTGAGCACATAAAAACAATATAGACTCCCAGAATATGAGCTGTATTCACAATCGGTTTCAAATAAAGCGAAGATAAAGGCTTGGCCATCCAACAGTCTGATAAATTTAGATATCCACGGTTCTTTGACATGCATAACTTCCCTAAGAATTCTGTGGATTATATTGCATTTTCAATAAGCATACTCATTAATAAGATAGCAGTAGCCAATAGACAAAATGAAACAATGATGGAAGAATGACCCAATTCTACATTGATAAACATATTGGATGATATTTTGTATGGTTAAGTTAGAATTTGAAAACAGCTCAATCAATAGTCAATGAGACACCAATTACTCAAATGTTTTTGCTACTGCATTAAAGGAATTGCCCAGCATTTTGTACTTCAATCATAATGGAACAAGGATTGAACGAACTGTGCAGCCAAATCATCAACGTCTTGGTCCGGATTAAAAGGCAATGACTAATCCAGTTACTAATCAAGTACACTTTTTAGGATGGTCAAAACGCCATTAAATATTGTGGCCAGCGACCCGCTCACCCCATTAAATCTAACACAAACAAATACGTGGTACAACTTAGTGAAACTCTCATAAAATCTACTCAGAAAACCCCTTGGCTATATATAGTAGGGATACTCATCTTTAATTCTTCTACCTCCCACCCTTTTGTTGCCCCTGCCTAACTTTGGTGATCAACCAATGGTAACTTTGACTACTAACCTCCAAATATGGGTAGAGATACTAAATTTATTGCATTCTGATTTATCAAAACAACGACAGAATTGTTTTTCGTAAGTTCCATTGAATCAGTGCCACATATGAAGTTTCAGCCAGCCAGCCACGTTTAGGCAACTCAGCAAACACGGTTGTAGTTCGCTAAAAAGGCCTACTATTACAACATCACAAGTCACAACGTTAAAGATGATATAAGGTAATGAATTACTCACCCCAAAGACCAAAAATCCAAAGCTTGGACTTGCCCTCTACCTGGAGACTCACACTTGTTGACGGCAAGTATAATATTCTTGTCTGAATAGTTTTTACGTAACCAGTCAGCTATTTCCACATCACCTGCAGTTAGGCCTGCCTGTTCAGAATTTATAAATGAGATAACCCCGGGAACAAAATTAGTTTGTTCATTTAATCATCGTGTGTATCAAAGCAAATGATAAAATCCAGATGTTTTGTTCAAAGAGCTGACGTCATCACTTTGCAAATCAATTAAAATACAACATTCTGCCAGCATGTTTATGAAATTTATGAAAAATATTAGATGACTCAAAACATAACATTACTTTATGACACGAAAATTCTGATCTTATGGATCCTCAGGACCCAGGTGTGAATACAAAAGAACATATGCACGCAGCACGCTATAAAGTCATACTCCCTCCAAGTCTCCAACCCATAGGAAATGCCCCATATTCCTTATTTGGAGTATTGTTTAGAATTGCCCCATTTCCTTTTTTAATCTATTTTTTTTTATAAAAGTAAAAGGGAAATCCACATTTGGTAAGCAATATAATATTCACAATAGGCAAATCCAATTATGTTTATTGTTTTTTTAATGTGAAAACCCCACTTTCACATGACCCACTTGTTACCTTAATTCTATGGGTTGGAGGGAGTACCATTTAAATTAACCAGGTTATTAACAGGACAAAAAGGGGAGGGAGAACGACATCAATAGATTTAAGTTTGTGCAGCTGAACATTAGAAAAGCTTAGCCATATTCCCGAAAACGAAGTCATAGACATATTGAGGGTCACACACACCCATATACAGATTGGGTTACCGAAACTAAAGTCATAGACATATTGGAGGTCAGTAGATCACCGACACTCATATACATTCACAAGCTTACTTAATAGAATGCATCACTTCTAACAGCTTTTTGACGGCAATGCGCACTTTTGTATATAAACGATGTGAACAGATCAACTTAAAGCAGCACCAGAAAGATCAAGAAATCTAAGAAAGAGACACACACCTGACCATCAACCAGAAATATAACAACTGATGATTCCTCGACAGCTATAGCTGCCTGTCTCTCAATTTGTGAAGGCATTTTAGCAACAGCCGCCTCCCTAGCGGCCAACGGGATCCCCTCCATACCAATAGTTGTAGATACATTCAAATCTTCAACGACTACTTCTTGTGATTTGGATAACGTAACGACACCTCCAGTGTCTATCACCATGAACTCATTTTCTCCCCAAAAAGACCTTCCATATAGTCGGTCCCTAGTAACCCCGGGCTCATCTACCACAATTGCTTTGTTGCCCTACAGGAGAAAAAAAAAGGGATAAAACTTGTATCGCTGATAGAATCATCAATCATACTAGTATGAGCTCCAGGCGAGAAATTGCAACAAGCATACCCCAACAAGACGGTTGAACAACGCGGATTTACCCACATTTGGCCTTCCAACTATAGAAACCCTTGCAAGAAGATGGTCAGGTATCTGCACAAGTTGAAAAAAAGATATCACTAACAAAACGACTTATCTGAAACCTACATTGATTCACGATATCTTGACTGAAAGGCACAATCAGCGTGTATTAGGTTATTATATCACTATCAAAGAATCTCAACAAACAGACATTTGCAGAGATATAATCGATAAGACTTAAGAGTTAACAAGATCAGATATGAACTATGAAGTTACACGGAGTAAAAGAACTATTGCTTCAACTCACACTTTTAGGAACCGGCTTTTGGTGTTTCTGTCTTCCACCTGCTTCTTTTTTAACTTTTGGCTCGTCTTCTGCAGGTGTAGAAAGAAGTTAATACGATGCATTCTTAACGACAAATGGGGGCATAAACAGCTGCTAAGTCAGACACTTGGACTTGGAAACGATGTAAATTCATTTTATCTATGTTTCTAAAGTTGCATCAGAAATACTCCGTACTAAAGAGAAAGCAATTTATCAACCTCGGCCTGAGTTTCAACACTGATACATTCTCCGGTAATCGAACCCTATATCTCTCCTTAGGCTACAACAACCCCCAACCAATTATTAATTATTAAATATATTAATCAATAATAAAGTAGAATGCAATATCAATACACAAATTCAAGCGGAACAGCTCAAAAACTTCTGAATGGAAGCGCTAATAGCCGCATTTTCCAATAAATCATCACTACAGATAAATCATCAACACACTAAAAAGTTCAAATCAAATATACCAGTAATTTAGAGGAACGAACCTAAAGAACTTCTGGGCTAAATCATTGATATTCACACTTTACAATTTATCATTGACACACAATTACACGTAATATTCTACATAATTGATTGAAAATACAGCGCTAAAAAACTAAAATTAGATGTAGCAATGCTCAGTTAAAGAGAACAACACCTCAAAAACTTCTGAAACAATCATCAAATATCTTTCTACATAATTCATTGAAAATACAGAACTAAAACCCTAAAATTAAACGTAGCAATGCTCAATTCAAGAGAACCACACCTCGAAACTTCGGAAATATATATGTCGCTAAAATTCACACTTGTCAATTAATCATCACATAATTTTCTACATAATTGATTGAAAATACATCACTAAGAGTCTAAGACCCTACAATTAGACGCATCGATGCTCAATTCAAGAGAAACACGGTTCAAAAATTTCTAAAATACACTAAATTGCTAATGCTCGTCAGTTAATCATTGCATAACTGTCTACCTAACTGACAGAAAATACAGCACCAAAACCCTAAAACTGAGTGTATCAACAGTTCAAGGGAACACACCTCGAAAACTTCGGAACTCCTAAATCGCAAATATTCACGCTCGTCAATCATAATCACATAATTTTTTTACCTAATTGATCGAAAATGCAGCATCAAACGGCAAAATTTAAAAGCAATGAACAATAAATCAAGCATACCAATGGTCAATTCACGAGAAAGAGACCTCGAAAACTCCTGAACCAAAACCCTAGCTTCAGCTTCAAGCTCATCTTCATCAATCACGAAGCTCTCATCAGTAGCTTCGCTCTCATAACCTTCGTAATCCACAAACTCTTCTTCTTCTTCTCCTTCATCATCGTCATCTACGACGTCGTTTTTCTGAGAACGAAGAACGGAGGTGCGGAAATCGCGGAGTGAAATGCGGTAACTGGAGAGAAGCGAAGAAGTTGAACAATGAGGGAGAACAGATGAGAAATTGAACGATTGCAAATTTCGATGTAATGGCGGGAGTAGAGAGACGACATTGAAGAGAGAATTTCCCGCCATGTGAGGTGCGACCGCCATTGTTACCCGTATCGAGGTTTTTGTTCGTCGGGGGTTTATCCTCTTCTGCAATAATAATGTCTTTAATTTTAGAAAATTAGGATAATTATGATTGTTTTTAATTAAATAAACAGAAAAAAAAAAACAGAGTACTCCGTAGTATTCTTCCAAAATACGGATAATACCCGTACTCCAGACATATATACTCGTATATAGAAAGAAACATGATTACAATTTCTCATTAAACTAGTGAGACGAGTATTATTTTTTACTCCTTCCGTTCATTATCAATGAGGGAGTAACATGTAGAGCAAAACTCATGAGAATGATCAAATTGCATATAAAAAACATTCATAAAACAGAAAGGCAAACAATTCATCGAGACGCCCAATATGGAATAGGCAAACAATTCATTGGGACGGAGGGAGTATTATTATAATCCCGGTCCGGTCTCTGGTCCATCGAATTGAGAGATTCCGGTTTCCGATCCAGTCCTAACCCAATTTTCTCCAGTTCGGACAGAAAGACTAGAATTATATTTATTTTATAAAAATTCTGGTCTAACCCGTCAAAATTTCAATAAAAATTGCAAATTCCAGTCCAACCGGTCTAGGACCAAAAATTTTCCGATCCATAATGTTTATATCCGATCCGGGTCTGGTCGGAGTTTTTTCTGAAGATTCCGGTCCTAAACCGGTGTGCAACCCTTGTTGTTAATTTATTATAAGGTGGTTTAGATCTTAGGGGGAAAAATGCTTTTCCTATGACAAATAATCCAACGACCTTTTCCGATCTTAACAACGTAGAAAACTGAATGATCGAGGGGTACATTATAGAAATTCCCAAACAAAAAAAAAAACAATCCTAGTAGTATTAACACACACTGTACACGGTTCAAAATACAAAACCAGCCAAGAATGAATTGCCGTACAAGCCGACTCAACGCATGGCTAGGGCATGCTGTGGGGCCTGATCTGAGGACATGCCACCGCCGCTACCCCATTGCTGCTGACTCGACTGACCACCTTCCATGGTCCTAGAATCCGCGGACCCATTTCCCTTGTCGTCACGCTTTTTGTGAGCCTCCGGTGAGTGGGACCCACCTGCGCACATAATTTAGACCGATGAACTGATTTCAAATTCACAGTGTAACTTCAAATAGACGAGAACTTGAAGCACGACGAACCTGAAGTCCTGTTGTTATCTTCGCCCGAATGGTTGGAAGATTCTTCTCCAGTCTTCTTTGCAAATCGGCCCCCGGTGCTCCTTGCTCTTCGTAAGGCATGTTGGTGTCGGGATTCATGTAGATATGGCTAACAAAGGAAAAAAAAAGGGAACCCAATTACTCGATGTTAAATCCAATGTTCAAACTTCGCCAAAAAACGTGTTGGACACAGCATGTGGTCGGGCTAAAACTCCACCATCTGTCAACTATTCTGTCATTCCAAACACAAACTAAAAGCATACAAAGTTTGAGAAGTTGCATACTTTTCGGGCTTTAATCAGCTTCCTCTCCAACTCAGCCTTGGCACGGACCTGTCTTCTTCGCAAGATTCCGTGGTACTGCTTGGCATTGACATAAACCGGCTCTTGTGTCATTTCGAGAGGTAATGGCATCCTGGGCTGATGCATCCCATAATACTGTGAAGGAAATTTGTGTTACTTCGTACTTTTTTTGAAAATCGGGATATTAAGATCAAAAACAGGACATATGAGAGGAACATGAACAAGCATAAGCCTACACACACAACACCTAAATTTGTAAAATGTGGAGTTGTGGACCTTGTGGTCTACAATTGGAATCATGGAAGTTATTAAACTACTTTGACCAAAGACTAAATTGGAAAACAGAGACTTATTCTCTAATGGGCACCGTATATCAGAAACCAAATACCGATACTGTTATCACACGACCAATGAGGATATCAGATTTGCACGCTTGATGATTCTAGGTCATATTCCAGTTAGATTTGCACACTAAAATTGATACAGCTAAAGCCCATATAAAAGTATTTTTCATAGTGAGCCTATTTTTCATATAAAATAGGCATGCAAACAAATCTTTACATGAAGAGTCCACTCCTAATGTCAAGCAAAACTCACATAGGAGAAAAACTTACACACCATTGGGTGAGGTCCATAGGGAGCCACCATTCCACCGTAATACATGTCAGGAAACGGTGCTGCACAACCCTGCAGAGCAATAACAGACAGCACTGATGCAGTTGAACGCTGAAAAATATCAAATAAAGGTAGAAAGTGGGGGTATAGGAAAAATAGGTGCAGCATCACTTACCATGGGACCTTGTGGATACTGAGGCAAACAAACCCCGCTTGTAAGAGACATGGTCGACTCGCTACACTGAGAATTCTGTCCTTCAAGTCCAGTGCTCCCATCTGTGACAAAAGAGGTCTCATAAGTCATAAGTGTGATCAGTAAAATCAGTTATTAACCTTAATACATCCGAAACAACATTACAGCCTTTATCCCAATGACTTGGATGAGATGACATGATTTATCATTTGAACCACGGAAATGTAAATTAGCAGCAGAAATGAACAAACAAGTAAATCGTTGACAAAATTTTACCCATCGTTTATCTAACAAAATTAACCTCAGTGTACTCTAGTCTAATCAGAAATCACAACAAAGATCCGCTCTACTTTTACTATGGATTACGATGAAAATTCACTAAAACTGGTTACTTTTTTCCTCTTATGAAAATAGTGGTCACTTAATGCAAGTATGCTATTGATGAAATTTTCATCTGAAAGGCTGAAACAACCTCATTATGCAGGTAATACCAATGTAAGGCTACATACATCCAATTTTCCCACCCTGTCAGTTGCAGACTTGCAGTAAACATTGTCGCACTATGGTAATGAAGTTAATACTCTAGTCCGAATTAGAAAAGAGAGCGATACCATGATAAGTAGAACCAGTTGTTGCAGAGTCCTTGCTAGTCTCGTGACTCTCGTCGTCGTCATCCTCGTTTGTTGCAGATTGATCTTCTTTGGACTGCGCTGTCTCAACTGGATTACCAAGCAATGGATAACCAGCAGCTCGCCACCACTGTTCGGAATAGGGGACGGTTGGAGTAATGGTATTGGGATCCGAATCAGGTTGATTAGGTTTAGACGACATGCTTCAAATCAGCTCTAAACAAAACGTATCTACAACAGGGCAGAGAATTAAGTACCTGCAATTTGCTCTACTGAGATTAGAATGTAGCTAAGCATCCTCTCTACCCCAAAACACACGATAAAACCCTCGAGAACACTACTAGTTTTGATTTAACAGTTCATTTTCCACCACCACTTCGAACTTAATCTTACTCAAACATGGGTAGGAATGTCCGGACTAACCAACTCGTTGTAGAGACATTGAAACTATGTACCACAATTAACAAATACATACAGCACAAATTACGTGTTTTGACAATGAAGCAAAAAAATGAAACAAACCTTCGCTTTCAAATTATGCTAAATGTTTCATAAACCCCATTTGGTCGATGATATCCGAGGACTTCTTTTTTTCATAACTATTATAATTACTACTATTTGTTTTACTTACTACACTTTTCTTTTTAACTTGGAACTAACGACCCTTTATTTGGAACTAGCAACCCTTTTACAAACATTATTGTTAAAGGATTTCAACTCTATTTTGAGCTTGAAAGTATGCATTTTTATTACGGAGTATTATTTTCCTTCATTACTGCCATTATGCCTCTTTTCATATGATTTTTTTTTGAAAACAGCATGATGATTTCGGATAATGATCCAAATCTTTTTGAGACTAAGGCGACGCTCCCAAAGTCTCAACGAATGAATTAGAATTCAAAACGATATACTGAGTACGAGTTTCAATTGACCGACTTCACATACAGATATACAAATGTTATACCTCCAGAAGTTGTTTCGATCGAGTACCATCAAAACTAAAAGGCACAGTTACAAAATTTCTGTGAATTTACAGTCAATATGATCTTCTTACCCTTACAAGAAAATCATACTCCATAACAACTAGCATTGATGAACAAAACCGGCTCATACGTAAGACGGTCTCAAATAAGACTAATTGGGATTCGAACAATAAGATTGCACTGGATAATCCATACGACACCGGTTGAATTTCAAATCTCAATCAAGTTAATTACATGTGACAGCAACGCTAAAGATCAATTCTTACAATTCAAATTACGCAAAATCCAGCGAGAATTACACGAAATCCCTAAAAATAAACTGGAAACAGCATGTTGCATGCATAAACCCTAATTATAATCCAATAACGCCTAAATCAGAAAAATAAGAGCAGCAATTCAAAATTAAAATTAAATACAATTGGTTAAACCAATTATAAGAGAGAATTGCTTACTTGTAATGAAGAGATTGGTCAGAAATTTGATTGTAGGAGTGGATTAGATTGATTTTACGGAGACGAAACCCTAAATATTTGGGGATTGGTTGGTTTACGTTTCTAATTTTCTATGAAATTTTTCGGGGGTTTTTTGTTTTTGGGAGACTTAGTCAACGAAACCAACTCCAAGAAAATCAAATTGGATCGAAAACTGGGTCGGACCGTTTCATTGCAATTGAATCATTATTACGGTTGGATGATTGGTTTATTATGTTCACTTCGTGGTCCGGACCGAAAACTGGATCAAACCGTTCCACTCCGAAAATTGGATCGGACCGTTTCACTGCAATCGGATCATTATCACGGTTTGATGACAGGTTTAGGATATTTGCTTCGTGGTCCAGACCAAAAACTGGATCAGACTGTTTCACTTTGATGCGCACCGGACCAGTTCATTACAGTCCGGTCTAAGTTTATTTATGGTCCAACCGGACCGGACTGACATGAATATGGTTAGGTCTATGATCCAACTTTTTACTCCCTTCGTTCCAATGAATTGTTTGCCTTTGCTTTTGGCACCAAGGGCAAGAGATCCAATTAGAAGGTGACATGTGGAGTCAAGAGTCAAATTACACATTAAAAAACATTCCTAAAATAGAAAGACTAACAATTCATTGAGACACCCCAATATGGAATTGGCAAACAATTCATTTGAACGGAGGGAGTATATAACTACGGTCTGATTTTGCCATCAGATTTTTTTACCAGCGGTAAAAAGATTGTTGGATTATTTGTCATCATAATTTTTTTTTTGGTGAGGACATCGAGACCACACATTACAATCGAAGAGTTTTTGCATAACCGAGTTCTAACATACAGGAAAATTGAAAGATGCTAATGAGTCAATCACATTAAAAAGGAAAGATTATTGTGGAACGCAATCAATGAAAAAGTCGCTCGTTTATGATTATCCGTAATAAAAAAAATGTTTTATTTTGTACAGAAGTGGGCAGTAATGATCGAAGCTTTTATTTATTACTAATATAAATTAATTTGTAATTAAAATCAATACATTACCATTTAGTAGGTGATTTATCTTCATTATTGAATTATTTTTAGAGTGTGAAAAAGGAAATGATAATGTACCATAATTATAATTAGAATAAGAATTAAGCAACCAAAAGTATTATTTATAAAAACATCATCAAGATTATTACATGTTTTGTTGAGCAACTTAAAATAGTTATGGTGAAGGGGAAGATATTTTCCGTGTTTTTCGTTTCTCTAATTTTCAATATAATTTCAGGAAAATCATCTCCGACAACTTTAAAGGTCACTTAATTTTCTATTTATTTATATGAAATTTATTTTATTTTTTATAACCTTGAATTTCAGTAACGTTTCCACGTAATTAATAATTTAATAATGTTTTTCCAATGCAGATGAGTAATGGTCGAATATACCGTTGTGTGGATTTTTACAAGCAACCGGGTTTTCACAATAGCTCATCAAAACCTCAGGCACGTGACCATATAGTCATCTTTTTATTTGCACGCATTGATCTATGAATGCGCTGCACCTATAATGGGTCAAATATTACTCATTTTAAATGAATAATATTTGATCAGTTATAATAAAGTGACAAATAATTATGTCGCAAACAAGATTCCGTGATGACAATGTTCTAAGGGGTCGGACATGTGCAATCTTATGAACAGTTATCGAAGTTGATAAAAATCCAACAACAAAAAACTGGTAGCGGGTTTGGACTCAAAAGACCGGGATGTCCACTTGGTACAGTTCCAATATTGGATCGCTCTAAACCAGAAGTCAGTGTCGATGAATTTATAAGGCCATCGCCACCTGTTCCGTCCGTTCCTGATGATTATATAAGATGTGTAAGTTTAGTTAGATCGAAATTCTAATATAATGTACTCCATATTAATTACTCGTAAGATTTACAATTTGTTTAATGCAGAGCACTAAAGTACAAACGATATTAAACGACCCAAATAACCTGGCATTTTATGGACTCGGTGCCTCTATAGCTCTATATAAACCGGATAATATCGTACAAAATCAATGGTCATCTGCTCGAATCAAAATTTTTTCTCAAGCCGACGGCATTGAAACCGACAGCGTTGAAGCCGGATGGATGGTTATATTCTAGATTTATACTCCAATATTCAATGTGTTTTTTTTGACAAAAGACATTTTTTCGACCAATGTGTCAACTTTATTATAATAAATTTTAGTACTCTGTTTGATTTTTAATAATATAGGTGAACTTGGACGAATACGGCGATAATGAGGCCCATTTCTACGGAGGTTTTCTGGTAAGCATTTGTTTAATAATTACTTCGTACTACAGTATATACTGAGTATTAATCTTTCTAATTAATTAAATTCCAAGCAAATTATTTATGTTATTACTTACTGTATTATGTACTCCGTATATATGTATATACAAATTTTGGCCTGTGATGAAATCATAATCAAATTAAATCAAACGAGAAATGTCAATATTTTTTTTATCCAACTAAATAATTATTATTTGACCGTTATAAAAATACTGACCATCGTGTACTATAATATGTAGGCAGGAACAAAGGGTTGTTTTAGTATGAGGTGCCCTGGATTTATTCAAGTATCAAGTGATCTTCCATTAGGCATGACTCCACAAGATTATTCTGTGATTGGAGGCCCACAAACTGATTGGAATATCTCCATCGACCGTGTACGTCCTCCCTCTTACCTCGTACTTGTACAAAGTGACACTAACTCATTTATAATGAGTAATCGATAAAATACAAATTTTAGTTTGTGACGGAACAAAATGGCTAATCCATAATAAAAAAAAGGTTAATTAATCTTTATAATGTAATTTTATTGTTAACTAATCTCGAACTTGTGCCTCTTATAGCATAACGATGACAATCGAATCAGCTGGTCTGGGTGAAGTTAGGTCATACAGGGTCAACATAACTTTTTGGGTCCGGAGGGGGATCGAGCCCTTGTGTTGAAACTTGAAACTAAATGTGGCAATCGAGTCAGCTGGTCTTGGTCAAGTTAGCTGGGTCATACAGGGTCAACATACCTTTTTGAATCCAGAGGAGGATCAAGCCCTTGTGTCGAGTCAACTGGGCTGGGTCAAGTTAGGTCATACAGGGTCAACATACCTTTTTGGGTCCGGAGGGGGATCGAGCCCTTGTGTTGAAACTTGAAACTAAATGTGGCAATCGAGTCAGCTGGTCTTGGTCAAGTTAGCTGGGTCATACAGGGTCAACATACCTTTTTGAATCCAGAGGAGGATCAAGCCATTGTGTCGAGTCAACTGGGCTGGGTCAAGTTAGGTCATACAGGGTCAACATACCTTTTTGGGTCCGGAGGAGGATCAAGCCCTTGTGTTGAAACTTTTCAGTTGGTCTTGGTCAAGTTAGCTGGGTCATACAGGGTCAACATACCTTTTTGAGTCCAGAGGAGGATCAAGCCCTTGTGTCGAGTCAACTGGGCTGGGTCAAGTTAGGTCATACAGGGTCAACATACCTTTTTGGGTCCGGAGAGGGATCGAACCCTTGTGTTGAAACTTTTCAGTTGGTCTTGGTCAAGTTAGCTGGGTCATACAGGGTCAACATACCTTTTTGAATCCCGAGGAGGATCAAGCCCTTGTGTCGAGTCAACTGGGCTGGGTCAAATTAGGTCATACATGGTCAATATACCTTTTTGGATCCGGAGGGGGATCAAGCCCTTGTGTTGAAACTTGAAACTAAATGTGGCAATCGAGTCAACTGGGCTAGGTCAAGTTAGGTCATACAAGTCAACATATATCCTTTTGGGTCCGGAGGGGGATCGAGCCCCTTGTGTTGAAACTTGAAACTACATGTGCCAATCATTGAGGTCAGGTCGAGTCATATCAGATTTAGGTCATTGATCATCATATATAACTCATTGGGGCCGATCATTTTGGGCCTATTGATGGATTGGGTCGGGTTATTTATAATAATTGATTTCTAGTTTTCGACAGAATAAAATGGTTAATTAATCTTTATATAGTTTTATTGTTAATTAATCTCTTAACCTGTGTCTCTTGCTTGTAGCATAATGATGACGGACATTGGTGGTTATCAATAACGAAAGACCGACATATAGTCGGATATTGGCCTAACGATTTGTTCACAACGATGAAATCGGGTGCGTACCAAGTTGAATTCGGAGGAGAAATGTACAGTCCGAAATCAGCGGAATTTAAACCGTCTATCGGAAATGGATTAAGAGGGTCTTCGTCACGTTCGGCTAGCATTACTAACCCTTGGGTTATCGATTCTCACTTAAAGGTCGCGACTCTCAAATTCGTCGAAACTCACAATGATTGTGGAGACGATTACTCTGTCGAGACTTATCGTAATGATGACGATGATCCTAGTATAGTCCGTGTTATCAAATATGGCGGCCCGCATTCAGAATAAATAAATAAACAAGACGAAAAATAAATAAATTTGTGTGTATTTTATTATTATATATTGAAAATCATGTACCTGGAATAATGGAGTATTATTTATCATAAGACCGTTTTATATCTTGTTTTATTTTAATGTCTTATTCGACGTGTTAGTATTAATGTATTTGTATAATTATTTTAAGATGATATTTATGTTCTATTGGGTCAGGTTCGTACAAGGTGCACATTATTTGTTTAGCGTTTAATCATACTCGTAATCTATTTTTGTAGTAAAGGAAAAACAAAACAAAAACAAATAAGATAATAAAATATCTTAAATAAATTTGGAAATTAACTAGCACACTACAATAATAATTAACTCTAATTCTATATCCACCCCCACAAATTAAATCTAATAAAATAAAATAAAATAAAAATAATTTTTTTTTTATACGGAACTTGCATTAACACCGGAACAAATTACAAGAAGTTAGAGGGGAGCCGAGATACTATCTGGGCCCCCACTCCCTTAGCAATAGCAAAACTAATTCTGGTGAAAATATGAACTGCGGCAAGCGCTCCAGCATCCTGTGACATAGCGAATTATTATTATTACTAGATTAAAGTCCGTGCGCTGCACAAGTTAATTGGCTTCGGGTTAATTGGCTTAATTATATTGATAATGTATATTCGTTAAATAAGAAACTTGATCAATCTATATCATTATAATAATAAATAAGATGATCACGTGATATTAGTAATCAAACTTAATTTCAGCTAAGTTTACAATCTTAATAGCTTATTTTAAAACTTAAAATAATACATGACAACTCTTATTTATAATATAAAATTTCATCAACTTATTATAATTTTTCGATGTGGAAATAATTTTACGTTCGTTGTCTTATTAAGAGATTTTTTAAGACTCAAAAGTTTTTTTGATTGATATCTAAGAACGAATGAATTTTTTGGTTGATATAAAAAAATGAAAGATTAATCTTATTTATAATATAAGATTCTATCGCCCCATCATAATATTTCGATATAGGTTACTCAAGTTTATGGTTTTAAGATCCGCTTTTAAGACCCAGGAAAACGCACGATTACTCTTATTTATAATATAAATCATCACCTTATTTTAATTTTTTCGATGTGAGATAATTTTAGGTTTGTAGTCTTTTTAAAAAATTTTAAGACTCAAAAGATTGTTGGTTGATATTTAAAACCGAAAGATTACTCATTTATGATACAAAATTTCATCACCTCATCATAATTTTTCGATGTGGTATAATTTACTTAATTAAGTTTATAGTTTTAAGAGCTATTTTTAAGACTTAAAAGAGTTTATTTTTATATCTAAGTTAAAGGATAGATAATTATTTTTTATTTATATAATCGAATTTGATCATCTTCGGAATTTCCTCATCTCATCATGATTTGGAGGAGTGGTTAGTTACTTTTATTTATAATAGAATTCCATCATTTTATTATAGTCTCAAAAGTTTTTTAAGACTCAAAAGAGAGGGAGTATAATTTTTCGATGTGCGATACCGATACTTTACTTAAGTATATAGTCTAACAAATAATTAGTCTTATTTATAATGTAGAAATCCATTATCTTATTATAATTTGTCGATGTGGGATAATTTAACTTTATTTGTAGTCTTATTAATAGATTTTTTTAAGACAGTTTTTTTTGTTGACATCTAAGGATGAATGATTAGTCTTATTTATAATATAGAATTTCGATCACCTTTTCATAATTTGGAGAAATGGTTACTTTTATTTACAATAAAATTTTATCCTCTTATTATGGTCTTAAGAGTTTTTTGAAGACTCAAAAGATTTTGATTGATATCATATATTAGTCTTATTTATAATATAGAACCATAACCATATTATAATTTGTCGATGTAGGATAATTTAACTAAAATGTGTAGTCTTATTTATAATATAGAATCACTTATTACAATTTTTCGATGTGAAATAATTTTATGTATAATTTTTCGATATGTGATAATCTAATTTAACTTTATTTGTAATCTTATTAAAAGCTTTTTTAAGGACGAATAATTAATCTTATTTATAATATAAAATTTAATCACTCATCATAATTTGGAGAAATGACTACTTTTTATTTATATAATAGAATTCCATCGTCTTATTATTTTTTGATGTGGGATATATAATTTATCTAAGTTTATAGCCTTAAGAGTGTTTTAAGACTCAAAAGAGAGGGGTATAATTTTTTGATGTGAGATAATTTACTTAAGTTTATATTCTTAAGAGTTTCTTTAAGAATCAAAAGATTTTGATTAATATCTAAGAATCTAAGAACAAATAATTAGTCTTATTTATTATAAATATAAAAATTCATCACCTTATTATAATTTGTCGATGTGGGATAAATTAAACTAAAATTTGTAGTCTTATTTATAATATAGAATCATTACCGTAACTTATTTTAATTGTTTCGATGTGGGATAATTTTAAGTTAGTAGTCTTATTAAGACATTTTTTTAACTCAAGACCACAAATTCATTACCTCATCATAATTTTAAAAACAATGATATAGAATTCCATCATAGTTTTTTTTTAAAAAGTGTTTTTTGTTGGTTGATATTTAAAAACAATGATTACTCTTCTTTAGTACAAATTCATAACCTCATCATAATTTTTCGATGTGGGAGAATTACTTAACTTCGTTGATGTCTAAAGAAATTTTTTAAATTTTATTTATAATATAGAATTTCATCACCTTATTATAATTTTTTTAGTTAAGTTTATAGTCTTAATATATATTTTAAGACTCAAAATATTTTGGGTTAATATCTAAGAGCACATGATTAATACGGAGTATTATTTATAATATAAAGTTTTATCACCTTGTTATATTATTTTTACTTAAGTTTGTAGTCTTATTATGAGACTTTTCAAGACTTAAAAGTTTTTTTTGATCGATATTTAATAACGAAAGATTAGTCTTATTTATAATATAGATTCATCAACTTATCATATTTTTTCGATGTGAGATAATTATAGTCTTCCATCAGCTCTTTGTAAGATTAAAAAAATACATCATTACTCTTGTTGATAATATAGAATTTCATCAACTCACTGTAATTTTGTAAATGTGGGATGATTTTAAATTTGCAGTCTCATATATCAAAAGTTTTTTGGTCGATATTTAAAACCGAATGATTACTAATATTTATAATATAGAATTATTACTCTTATTTATAATATAAAATTTTATCATCTCGATGTAGAATAATTACTTAAGTTTATAATCTTCTCATTTTGAGATCCAAAAGACTTTTGGTAGATATCGAAGAACGAATTATTACTCTTTATTTATAATATAGAATTTCATCATCATATTATAATTTGTCGATGTGGGATAATTTTAAAACTGTTATATGTTATAAAATCATCGTATAATGTGAAACAAATGGTATGAAATTTATACTCTATTGAAAGCATTTTTTACCACGAATCTAATTATTTCATTTTTATAATTTATTTTACGATAATGTTTTAAAAAAATGCACTCTAAAGGTTTTTTTACGTCAGAATTGTAAAATATCACATTAATATAATAGATTAAATATATATTGTAATAATCAAAAGATTCTCTAATTGATTTTTTTTATTATTTATGATACTTTCCTAATTTGAGGTTTGATTAAACGGACCAATGAGATCGCTCGAAAAAAGCCTAAAATATATATATACTAGTTTAATCTTGGGAGCCCTTTTAGAGTTGCAGCCTGGGTTCAGAAATCGGGTCGGACTAATCAAAAATTTTAAATGCGGTGAACGTGGATCGAACACGTGACCTTTAGATCTTCAGTCTGACGCTCTCCCAACTGAGCTATCCCCGCTATTGATGATTATTTAATACAATGTTTATGAGACTCATTTTTTCAAAAAATTTTTACCTAATGATCAATGATACCTCTTATTTATTATAATCACGTCTCGTTATTATAATTTTTCAATGTGAGATAATTTTTACCGTTTTATATATATGTAAACAACAAAATTATCATAATTTTATATTTTTGGAGTTTCTAATATTGATTATAGGGCGAATAAATAAATACTCGTAAATATTTAAAAATTCGTCAAATAGAACTGACTATATGTTCCACGTGGTTTCTGTTAATTTTTTGTAATATTTTGAGGTGATAATTGACGGTTTATATAGTGGTATTTTTTTAATCTTTGGTGCAGTAGGATTGTTTTTTTCCTATACGAATCTAATATCGCTTAAATCTGAGGTGGAGTAGGATTAATTTATCCTATACAAATTCCTATATTCTTATTTAAATTAAAAAATATATTAAAACTTTTTATTAAATAATGTAAAAAACTCCGACCAATCATATCGCTCGAAAAGTTCTTGCTTTATTAATATATATTGACTAGATTAAAGCCCGTGCGTTGCACGGGTTAGTTGGCTTCGGGTTAATTGACTTAATTACATTGATGAGGTATATTCGTAAGAAACTTGATCAATCTATATCATTATAATAAATAAGATAATCACATGATATTAGTAATCAAACTTAATTTCAACTAAGTTTATAGTCTTAAGAGCTTATTCTAAAACTCAAAAGAATACATGCGAATAATTTTTTTGATTGATAATATAAAATTCTATCGTCTCATCATAATTTTTCGATATAGGATAATTTAGTCAAGGTTTATAGTTTTAAGATATGCTTTAAAGACCCAGAAAAACGCATGATTACTCTTATTTATAATATAGAATCATCACCTTATTTTAATTTTTTTGATGTGGGATAATTTTAGGTTTCTAGTCCTTTTAAAAGCTTTTTAAGACTCAAAATTTGTTGGTTGATATTTAAAACCATAAGATAACTTGTTAGATGATAGACGATTACTCTTTATTTATATAATCGAATTTGATCATCTTGTTGGAGTATATACTTTTGATGAATGATTATTCTTATTTATATAATAAAAAAATCCACCTTATTATAATCACCTCATCATACTTAAGTTTATGTTAGATGATAGACGATTACTCTTTATTTATATAATCGAATTTGATCATCTTGTTGGAGTATATACATTTGATGAATGATTACTCTTATTTATATAATAAAAAAATCCACCTTATTATAATTTTTCGATGTGGGATAGTTTTAATTAAGTTTATTTAAGTTTAGATATAGTCTAATTAAGAACTTTTATTTATAGACGGATGCATGATTACTCTTATTTATAATACATAGAATTCCATCACACCATCTTAATTTCGATGCGGGATAATTATACATTAACTATATACTTTAATTATACCTTTTTTTTAAGTTCAAAAGATTGTTGGTTAATATCTAAGAACGAAAGATTACGTAGAATTATATCACCTGATAATTTTGATTTAACTTTATTTGTAGTCTTATTAATAGCTTTTTTTAAGACTACAAGTTTTTTTGTTGACATCTAAGGATGAATGATTACTCATGTTTATAATATATAATTCCATCACCATAGAATTTCATCGTCTTATTATGGTCTTAAGAATTTTTTGAAGACCCAAAAGATTTTGATTGATATCATATCTAAGAACAAATAATTAGTCTTATTTATAATATAGAGCCATAACCATATTATAATTTGTCGATGTGGGATAATTTAAGTGAAATTTGTAGTCTTATTTGTAATATAAAATCATCACCGTTCCTTATTTTAATTGTTTCAATGTGGGATAATTTTAATTTTGTAGTCTTATTAAGACTTTTTTAAACTCAAAATATTGTTGGTTGATGTCTAAGGAAAAAATTATAATTAGTCTTTTGTGTATAGTCTTAAGAACCTTTTTAAGACTCAAAAGATTTTTGTTTGATAAAACTTTATAATTTTTTGGATGTGGGATAGTTTTACTTAAGTTTCACCTTATTTTAATGTTTCGATGTGAGATTATTTTAGTTAAGTTTGTAGTCTTATTAAGAGAGTTTTTAAGACTTAGAATTTTTTATTAATATTTAAGAACGAATGATTAGTCTTATTTATACTATAAAGTTTCATCACCTTATCATAACTTTTCGATGTGGGATGATTTATTTAAGTTTATAGTCTTCCATCAGCTCGTCAATTTTTTTTCAATGTGAGATAATTTACTTAAACTTATAGTCTT
Organism: Agrostemma githago; assembly: GCA_958450325.1. NCBI lineage: Eukaryota > Viridiplantae > Streptophyta > Magnoliopsida > Caryophyllales > Caryophyllaceae > Agrostemma > Agrostemma githago. The sequence goes on from OY288246.1 coordinate 75,525,245, forward strand.
AAAGAGCTGTAGTCTTGTATATTAAAAGCTTTTTTAAGATTCAAAAGTTTTTTTGTCGGTATTTAACCCAGAGTGTTGTATTTAAGCATTTAAAATATTTCACTTTTAGTATAAACATATGGATTATCTTATTATATATTTTGGATGAATGATTGCTCTTATTTATATAATAATAAAAATTTATCTTGTTATAATTTTTTGATATGAGATAATTTTACTTAACTTTATTTAAATTTAGATATATAGTCTAATTAAGAACTTTTATTCATAGACGAATGATTACACTTATTTATAATATATAGAATTTCATCAATCCATCTTCATTTTTCAATGCGAGATAATTATACTTTAACTATATAGTCTTAGTCCTAGAATTTTTTTTGTCTTAAGAACGAAAGATTACATAGAGTTAAAAACTTTTTTTAGAACGAATGATTAATCTTATTTATAATATAGAATTGAATCACCTCATCATAATTTAGAGAAATAACTACTTTTATTTATATAATAGAATTTCATCGTTTTATTATAGACTCTTCTTTTGTATTTTAATGAAATGATGCGACCGAAGGGAATATAATTTTTTGATGTGGGATATAATTTACTTAAGTTTATAGCCTTAAGAGTTTTTAAGACTCAAAAGAGAGGGGTATAATTTTTCGATGTGGGATAATTTACTCAAGTTTATAGTCTTAATAGTTCCTTTAAGACTCAAAAGATTTTGATTGATATCTAAGAATCTAAGAACAATTAATTAGTCTTATTTATAATATAAAAATTAATCACCTTATTATAATTTGTCGATGTGGGATAAATTTAACTAAAATTTGTAGTCTTATTTATAGTATAGAATCATTACCGTAACTTATTTTAATTGTTTCGATGTGCGATAGTTCTAAGTTTGTAGTCTTATTAAGATCCTTTATAAACTCAAGACTACAAATTCATGACTCCATCATAATTTAAAAAACAACGACATAAAATTTCATCATAGTTTTATTTTTAAAAACAAAAGTTTTTTTGTTGGTTGATATTTAAAAACGATGATTACTCTTCTTTAGTACAAATTCATAAGCTCATCATAATTTTTCGATGTGGGAGAATTACTTAACTTCGTTGATGTCTAAAGAATTTTTTTAGTTTTATTTATAATATAGAATTTCATCACCTTATTATAATTTCTTTATTTAAGTGTATAGTCTTGACAACTTTTTTAAGACTCAAAAGATTTATGTTTGATGAAACTTTACAATTTTTCAAATGTGAGATAGTTTTAGTTAAGGTTTATAGTCTTAATATATATATTTTAAGGCTCAAAATATTTTTGGTTAATAGTTAAGAGCACATGGTTACTACGGAGTTTTATTTATAATATAAAATTTCATCACCTTATTATAATTTTTCGATGTGAGATTATTTTTTACTTAAGTAAATTTTTTTTGATTGATATTTAATAACGAATGATTAGTCTTATTTATAATATAGAATTAATCAACTTATCATATTTTTCGATGTGAAATAATTTATTTAAAAGTTTTTCTTGGTCGATATTTAAAACGAATGATTATTCTTATTTATAATATAAAATTTCATCATCTCGATGTAGGATAATTACTTGAGTTTATAGTCTTAAAAACTCTTTTTGAGATTCAAAAGACTTTTGGTAGATATCGAAGAACGAATTATTACTCTTTATTTATAATATAGAATTTCATTATCATATTGTAATTTGTCGATGTGGGATAATTTTAAAACTGTTATATGTTATAAATCATCAGATAATGTGAAACAAATGATATGAAATTTATACTCTAATGAAAGCATTTTTTAATACGAATCTAATTATTTCATTTTTATAATTTATTTTACGATAATGTTTTTTAAAAAATAAACTCTAAAGGTTTTCACGTCAAAATTGTAAAATATCACATTAATATAATAGATTAAATATATATTGTAATAATCAAAAGATTCTCTAATTGATTTTTTTTTATTTATGATACTTTCCTAATTTGAGGTTTGATTGAACGGACCAATGAGATCGCTCGAAAAAAGCCTAAAATATATTGATATATTGATATATTGATTGATTGATTGATTATTATTATTATTATTATTATTATTATTATTAAACACATTTCATTTCATTTTTTCTCTACTTCCTCTTCTTCTCTACTAATAAACCCAAGAATCATTTATCTTCAACATTACGAAGAAAGAATCATTATTCATTGGTAAGTATATAAATACATCATTATTATACAAGTATAATAATTAATCACACATTTTTTCATTAATTCATTCATGTTTAAGAACTTAACGACTTTGCAACATATCATACCATGATAGCGAGCATCGAGATATTATTAATTCGTACATCATGGAGATATTTATTTTTGTTCCTTTTTTCATATTATTGTGTTGTTTTTCAATATATCCAACAATCGCTCAACAAGCTCGCACATTCTCTAATTAAAGAGATGTGTTTATCGTAAGAAGTTATGTTTTTTCGATGGCAAAAAAAAGAATAATGGCTCATAGTTTTGTTATAAACAAAAAAAAATGTCAAATAGATATTATCTCAGATGACTGGAAACGTGTTAACTTATTATCTTTACCAGGACCGGTCAATATAATTGAGAGACCCTATTCTAAACATTATAATAGAGGCCCTATAAATATTCGAATATATAATTTAAAGTAAACATATTTATATCCAATAGTTCGGGGAAAGTGGTTATCTTGAACACAATATTGACTCTATGATTAATACAAAAATATATTGTATTCAATACAAAAATATATTCAACATGTTATTTCTTGATAATTATATTTACAAATATACTCGTATGTCATTAGTTACGCATACAAATACTAGCTAATATAACTTTGAGAATATGTTTTCGGATAAATTGGTACTTAGGTAGATAAAACATTTTATCATTTGATATATATTGAGTATGATTTTTGTCACAATTTTTTTATAAATTTGATATTTTATAATGAAAATGAAACACAACTGAATAATAATAATTAATGAGTAAATATATTTACTAGGACTATTATAATTGAAATTATTTTTTGAATAGAAAAACATTTGGCTAAGTTTTAGATATATAGTATATGACATCGGAAAAAAATTAGTTTTTTTCCAATTAAATAAATTATTTGTAAGACATTGTTTTAATTTTGGACCCTTAGATAAAATAAATGAACATAGTTGTTCGAAGAAGGGCTAGTAAAGTATAGATTCTTGTACGTAGAGACTAATTGTTATTTGTAATTTTGTATTGCTAGCACTGGTCTCGGCGGCGGCGCTCTCCCGACCACCACCGTTCGTCCCGATGACGGGACGACGGTCCTTTCCCCCACCACCGTCCGTCCCGTCGGGACAGTCTCCTCACCACCACCGTTCGTCCGATGACGGGACGACGGTCCACCCCCCTCCACCACCGTCTGTCCCGTCGGGACAGTCTCACCCCCTACCTTAGTCCGTCCCGATGACGGGACGACCGTCCGTCCAGTCGGGACAGTCCCACCCCCTACCTTAGTCCGTCCCGTCGGGATAGTCTCCCCACCACCTTAGTCTGTCCCGATGCCGGGACGGACGTTTTGCTTCCCACCTGGCTCACTATGATCGTGACTTTTCTAGTCAGCGTAGTAGTAGCTTTGTACTGCTACTACCGACAGGTGTGTGCGAGAGCTCGAGTCGCACCACTTCCCCTTCCCCTGCGTCGGAGACAGAGTTGGCGCAGGCGTTAGAGTTGGTCCCGATGGCCGCGGCGGCGGCTTAGGTAGTAGAGTAGAATAATAATTAGTAGTACATTTATACCCCGTATATGTTATTTTATGTAGTTAGACTTCGAATATTATTTGATATAAATAAATGTTCAATTCAATCAGAAATTTCTATGCATTTCATACAAATTCTTCTCTTCCCTGAATCGAATTTCAGTTTATAATTGCTCTCTTTGATTTCATACAATAAGTTCCGTTATTTTTTTCTTAATAGAAGTTACGTTTCTTTTTTCAATATAATTAGTTAAATATTTTCAAATTACTGAAGCGTGTCATTTTATCACAGTAAAAGTAAATAAATAAATGATCGAGATAGAAATAATAAAATGGATCAATCAAACGGATTAATACAGGTCTAGTCATTTATAATAGAGGCACTATAAATATTCGAATATATAATTTAAAGTAAACATATTTATATCCAATAGTTCGGGGAAAGTGGTTATCTTGAACACAATATTGACTCTATGATTAATACAAAAATATATTGTATTCAATACAAAAATATATTCAACATTTTATTTCTTGATAATTATATTTACAAATATACTCGTATGTCATTAGTTACGCATACAAATACTTGCTAATATAAACTCTGAGAATATGTTTTCGGATAAATTGGTACTTAGGTAGATAAAACATTTTATCATTTGATATATATTGAGTATGATTTTTGTCACAATTTTTTTTATAAATTTGATATTTTATAATGAAAATGAAACACAACTGAATAATAATAATTAATGAGTAAATATATTTACTAGGACTATTATAATTGAAATTATTTTTTGAATAGAAAAACATTTGGCTAAGTTTTAGATATGTAGTATATGACATCGGAAAAAATTAATTTTTTTCCAATTAAATAAATTATTTGTAAGGCATTGTTTTAATTTTGGGTCCTTAGATAAAATAAATGAACATAGTTGTTCGAAGAAGGGCTAGTAAAGTATAGATTCTTGTACGTAGACTCCATTATCTTGACAATGCTGTTTGTGATTCATTCCACCCATCTTCTTGAGTGTTCGTCGACATTTCAGCCACGTCGTCGGCGCTTTTTAATGTAAAAGACGATCTTGCCCTTGCTTTTACTAGATTAGTTAACTAATGTTATGTAATTTTAGAAGTTAGATTAGTTATTGAAACTCGTTAATGAAGCGGTTTTTAATTTTTCAAATCGTTCCGTTATTATCTTGTCCTTATTATATATCCACTCAAACTCCACTCGCCATATTTAATTTTATTTTCTTTCACTTAAAAAAAAGCGTCTTTTCTTTAGAGAAACCCGACTTTTCTAGAAATTAAGTTGTCGGCGGTTTTTAATGTGAAAAGACAACAACGTCCTTCCCTAATTACATTCACTAACTTTGTTAATGAAATTAAAAAGTTTAATCATGTTAATGAAACTCGATAATAAAACAGTTTTTTTTTTTGAAAACCGTCATTTTATTATGTTACGGATTATGTTATATTATATATCCTCCCCCACCCACAACAACACTAATATTATTAATAATATTAAAATTGTATTAATAGACGATTTTAGGGGGTTTTAGAATCAAATATAGATAATATTTTAGTAAAGTTTATCAATAATGTTCAATTGGTTTAGTTGTAAAGAGGTTCATTTGTGTTTGAGAGGTTGTGAGTTTGAGCCTTGGTAATTACAAACTTTTGTAATTTTGCATCTGGGGCCTGTTGGGCGTGGGTTTTGGGCGCCCAGGGGACCCCCCAGACGCCGTTTTTTGGCGTCCAGAGGATTCCCCAGACGCCGATTTTGGGCGCCCAGGGGGCCCTCCAGACGCGGGTTTTGGGCGTCCAGGAGACCTCCCAGACGCCGGTTTTGGGCGTCCAGGTCGATTTCCAGCGGCCCCAAACCCAGAAAACGCGCCCCTATTCGCACAAATCGATCCCAATCTCACCCAAACCGATACCAAAATCGAATATAGAAAAACATATTCCCGAGTTACATTGAGACAATGTCTCAAAAACCGTTCAAAAAACCGTAATTTCAAATTAGTCGGGAATATAATAGTTACATTAATTAAGAAACTTAATTAATTTCATTAATCACAATTACAGAAGGGTAAAAGAGTTACGTTGAGACACGTGCCTAAAAAATCGTTCAAAAGTACAAAAACCGTAATTTTAATTTACTCGGAAATATTAATTAAATTAATTAAGAAACTTAATTAATATCATTAATCACAATTAGGAAAGGGTAAAAGAGTAAATTCACGTATAAAGTGCCGACGGCGAAATGTAGTAGGGGCAATGAGGCTTTTGTAAAATAATTGTGTAAGATGATCCTTACACCGTGCAAGAATCTTTTTGTAGAAAAAGATCTTTCATTTATGATTTACCGGTAATAAAAATGTCTTTTTCACAAAAGTGGACAGTAATCATCGAAGTTTTTATTTATTATTAATATAAATTTATTTGTAATTAAAATCAATGCATTACCATCTACTAGTATCTTCATTATTGAATTATTTTTCGAGTGTGAAAAAGGAAATGATAATGTACCATAATTATACTTGTATAAGAATTAAGCAACCAAAAGTATTAATTTGATGATCAAGATTATTACATGTTTTGTTAAGAACGAAAATTAAAATAGTTATGGTGAAGGAGACGATATTTTCCGTGTTTTTCGTTTCTCTAATTTGCAATATAATTTCAGGAAAATCATATCCGACAACATTAAAGGTCACTTAATTTTCTATTTATTTATATGGATTTTTTATTTTTATTTTCTACAAACTTGAATTTCATCAACGATTTTCACGTAAATTAATACTCTGTAATTAATAATACTAGATTAAAGCCCGTGTGCTGAACGGGTTAGTTGGCTTAATTACATTGATGATGTACATTCGTTAAATAAGAAACTTAATCAAACTATGTCATTACAATAAATAAGATGATCACATGGTAATCAAACTTAATTTCAGCTGAATTTATAGTCTCAAGAGTTTATTTTAAAACTCAAAAGAACACATGATTGCTCTTATTTATAATATAAAATTTCTTCACCTTATTATAAATTTTCAATGTGAAAATAATTTTACGCTTGTAGTCTTATTAAGAGATTTTTTAAGACTCAAAAGTTTTTGATTGATATCTAAGAACGAATGAATTTTTTAATTGATATCTAAGAATGAAAGATTAGTCTTATTTATAATATAAGATTCTATCGCCTCATCATAATTTTTTGACGTAGGATAATTTACTCAAGTTTCATAGTCTTAAGATCTGCTTTTAAGACTCAAAAAAATGCTATTATAGTCTTAAGGAATTACTATTATTTATATAATTAAAAAAATCACCTTATTATAATTTTTCGATGTGGAATAATTTTACTTCAATTTATTTAAGTTTTGATATAGTCTAATTAAGAACTTTTATTTATAGACGAACGATTACACTTATTTATAATATATAGAATTTCATCAACCCATCTTAATTTTTCGATGTTCGATGTGGGATAAATATATTTAACTATATAGTCTTAGTCTTAGGAACTTTTTTTTAGTCTCAAAAGATTGTTGATTAATATCTAAAAACGAAAGATTAAATAGAATTTTATCACCTCATTATAATTTTTCGATATGTGATAATCTAATTTAACTTTATTTATAGTCTTATTAAAAACCTTTTTTAAGACTAAAAAGTTTTTTTTGTTGATATCTAAGGACGAATGAATAGTCCTATTTATAATTATAATATAGATTTACATCACCTCATCATAATTTGGAAAAACGGTTACTTTTATTTATATAATAGAATTCCATCGTATTATCATACTCTCTTCGGTCACTATTTTTTTTTCTCATTTCATTAAAATATCCTTCACAAATATTAAGGTAAGGGGTATTTTAACAATGAACGAAGAGAATATGATAATACAATGGAATTCTATTATATAAATAAAGTTTATAGTCTTAAAAGTGTTTAAGACTCAAGAGTGTTTTTAAGACTCAAAAGAGAAGGGGTATAATTTTTCGATGTGAGATAATTACTTAAGTTTAAAGTCTTAAGAGTTTTTTAAGACTCAAAAGATTTTGATTGATATCTAAGAACAAATAATTGGTATTTATATAAGGGTTATTTCATGGGAATAATACCAACTATGCGCGTGCTTCTTAAATTAATACAAACTATACGTAATCTCATTTTAATATGAACTACGCATTTATTAATCTCTTTTTGTTATTTATGAAATTATGACTTGCTATTACAGATCATAATGACTTGTTGTAACTTTCTAGGGTTTTATTAGGTCCGTTGCAGTCATCGTGAAAGCCAAAATAATAATAAAAACATTTTTTTTTTCCATAGCTTCTATAGGAATAATTGAAAAAGAAATGAAAGATGAATTTTCGGAAAATTTAATTATTTTTTTCAATGGCCGAAAATGAACACGAAATGTGAATCAGAAGAAGAAGAGTCAGAGAAAGAGTTGAATAATGGAGGTTCAACAGGTAGTCGGTCACCCATAACAAAGCGAGATTAATGAAGGCGTAGTTCGTATTAAAATGGGATTACGTATAGTTTGTATTAATTTAAGAAGCACACGCACAGTTGGTATTATTCCCATGAAATAACCATTTATATAATATAGAATTTCATTATCTTATTATAATTTGTCGATGTGGGATAATTTAACTAAAATTCGTAGTCTTATTTATAATATAGAGTCATCACCGTAACTTATTTTAATTGTTTCGATGTGGGATAATTTTAAGTTTGTAGTCTTAATAAGACCTTTTTTAAAATCAAAAGTTTTTTAAAAAGACTACAAATTCATGACCTCATCATAATTTAAAAAAAATGATACGGAATTCCATCATAGTTTTTTAAAAAAAACAAAAGTTTTTTTGTTGGTTGATATTTAAAAACAATGATTACTTTTAGTTGATGGCTAAGGAATTTTTTTTATTAGTTTTATTTATAATATAGAATTCCATCATCTTATTATAATCTTTTTATTTAAGTGTATAGTCTTAACAATTTTTTTAAGACTCAAAAAATTTATGTTTGATGAAACTTTATAATTTTTTGAATGTGGATAATTTTACTTAAGTTTATATAGTCTTAATATATATTTTAAGACTCAAAAGATTTTTGGTTAATATCTAAGAGCACATGATTACTACGGAGTACTCCATTATTTATAATATAGAAATCTATCGTCTTATTATAATTTATCGATGTGGGATAATTTAACTAAAATGTGTATCCTTATTTATAATATAAAATCATCACCGTATCTTATTTTAAATGTTTCGATGTGAGATAATTTTAAGTTCATAGTCTTATTGAGACCTTTTTTGAAACTCAAAATATTGTTGATTTTTTACAAACTCAAAAGAGAGGGAGTATAATTTTTCGATGCGAGATAATTTACTTAAGTTTATAAACTTAAAGAGTTTTTTTAAGACTCAAAAGATTTTGATTGATATCTAAGAACAAATAATTAGCTTAGTCTTATTTATAATATAGAAATTCATCGTTTTATTATAATTTGTCGATGTGGGATAATTTAACTAAAATTTGTTTTCTTATTTATTATATAAAATCATAACCGTACCTTATTTTAATTGTTTCGATGCGGGATAATTTTAAGTTTGTAGTCTTATAAGACATTTTTTAAACTCAAAATGTTATTGGTTGATATTTAAAAACAGTGATTACTCTTATTTAGTAGAAATTCATAATCTATCATAATTTTTCGATGTGAGCGAATTACTTAAATTGTTGATGTTTAAGGAAGAATTATTATGTCTTATTTATAATATATAATTTTTTCCTTATTATGTCTTATTACTCAAATTATTATGTCTTATTATAATTTTTTACTTAAGTGTATAGTCTTAAGAACGTTTTTAAGACTGAAAAGATTTTTGTTTGATGAAACTTTATAATTTTTCGAATGTGGGATAGTTTTATAAGTTTATAGTCTTTATATATTTTTAAGACTCAAAAGATTTTTGATTAATATCTAAGAGCACATAATTACTCTTATTTATAATATAAATTTTCATCACCTTATTATAATTTTTCGATGTAAGATTATTTTTACTTAAGTTTGTATTCTTATTAAAAGACTTTTAAAGATTATTTTTACTTAAGTTTGTAGTCTTATTAAAAGACTTTTAAAGACTTAAAAGTTTTTTTGATTGATATTTAAGAATGAATGATTAGTTAGTCTTATTAATAATATAGCATCAACTTATCATAATTTTTCGATGCGGGATAATTTATTTAAGTTTATAGTCTTCCATCACCTCATCATAATTTTTCGATGTGAGATAATTTACTTAAGATTATAGTCTTAAAAACTCTTTTTAAAACTAAAAAAAATATGTTCTTACTTTCGATTATAATAGGGTTATTTCATGGGATTAATACCAACTATGCGCGTGCTTCTTAGATTAATACAAACTATACGTAATCTCATTTTAATATGAACTACGCATTCATTAATCTCGTTTTGTTACGTATGAGATTATGACTTGCTATTACAGGTCACAGTGACTTGTTGTAACTTTCTAGGGTTTTTAACAATAAAAACATTTTTTTTCATAGCTTCTATAAGACTAATTGAAAAAGAAATGAAAGATGAATTTTCGAAAAATTTAATTATTTTTTTCAATGGCCGAAATTGAACACGAAATGTGAATCAGAAGAAGAAGAGTTAGACAAAGAGTTGAATAATGGAGGTTCAACAGGTAACCGGTCACCCATAACAAAGCGAGATTAATGAAGGCGTAGTTCGTATTAAAATGAGATTTGTAAGAATTATGGGTCTAATACAATATATGTGGACAACATTATTTGGACCTATTGTATTTGTTAGCTATCATTAAAGTTGAGCCCAAATACGTGATCCGTCATAATACAAATGATACGGGCTTATTTACGTCTTATAAAGTATGGGTCAGATACTATAATAGTGTAGAGACCCGTTAGGGCTTTACGGGATATATGATGGGCTTATCCACTAAAGGCGACTAATATAGGTCACCAGGGTTTCATATCCCTCCCTATATATAGTCAGGGTTATGGTCCCTGACAGCACACTTTTGAGCTAATCTCACATATATCCCATCGGTATGGAGAAACCAAAAGGCGAGTGTGTCTGTTAGAAGACCATAATCGGGTAATTCAAATTCCACTCCCTTCTCCAATTGAATCAGGTACGCTTCCGCTATTCGGTATATACCAATTAATTTAGTATGAAGTTTTCAGTCTTGGGTCAAATTAAATCTAACAAGTGGTATCAGAGCCGTCTTCGTATTAAATTTTTTGGATCAGATTTATGAAGTATTTCAACCATGATTTAGCCGTAATAATAATAATGAACAATCAAGCTGTTATGATTGCATTTTTTTATGAAGTTACATATACCGTGCTGGTCTTTGTTGGTGAGATTGGTTTTTTTTTTTGTGCTTGTGTCACTGCTGCATCATCAGTCATCAAGTTGTTCCTTTTGATTTATTTCTAGCAGTATAGTTATTCATGTTTCTGTCTATCATAATTTTTGTCATTTAAACGTATGACACTATGATTCATGATTTCGTTTGATTGATTTTTACGGAGTATATGTGAATAGTAATCAAGAGCACTTTGTATTGGCCGCATCATTCATGCTTATGCAGTACACAATTATTGCTTCATTTGATTATTGCATGCCTTTATACTAATCACAATGTTGATTGGATTCAACGAGTATATAATGTTACGGAGTACTTAATTTTCAACTTATACGGAGTATGTTATTTTGATTAATATATGTATTACTTCGCTTAAGTCGTATCGGTTAAGTTAAGTTGGAGTACTTATTTATATACCTTCATGAATACTAGTTTAATAGTTGTGCAAATTTATTATTCACTTGAATAATATGGATTAGTTTGGATTAATAATGTTGTACGGAATATATGTTTGGATGACTTTTGATTTTGTACGGTCGATACAGTTATATATAGATTAAAGATTTATGTTTCGGGTATTAAGTTTCAGCTTCTTATGATTGGTTATTCAGTTTATAAGGTCTCCAATATTTTTTCATTTGATTGCGGTTGGTGAATAATTTTGTTTAAGCATTCAGTCATATGATATATTATGATCTCGTACTGTATGTTTGATTATTATCGCATGTTATGTCGTTGTGTATGAATTAGGACTTTTTTGAAGTTTTGGTTGCGATTATTGTCGCATATTTATAATTGACAAGTTGACTTGTATGATGAAAGAACTAATTTGGGTTATAATTTCTTTTATCATTTAAGGACTCAGTCACTTGTTAATTACAGTTTGATTAAAAGAACTTGATTTCAGTTTCAATAATATTGGCTATTTGTTTTTTTATAAGACGTCTAATATTTTGGATTGTTTGATCGAAACAATACGTTGCCAAAGTAACCTCTATTGCGTAGATTAGATAGTTTAAATAATTAGACGATTGTGTGTGATTGAATTTCATGCGGGTAATGGTCGGCCCAAAGGAACTCCATTATTTGGCCGAAATTCAATCATACTTGTGGTGATAAATATGTAACAGTTATTCGGTTCTCGTGTAGATGTTAAGTCGGCCCAAAGGAAGACTTGACATTTGACATGATCTTACTGTTAATATTTGATTACTACACCAAGAGTACCACTTACAAGTCTAATTATCGTCCAAAGATGAGATTAGATGTTGTGCTAGGTATCTTGTTATGATGGGAATGCTAATATTCAAATCTGAAATACAAGTTAAGGGAGTGTTGTTAAGTTTATGACACTCATAAGGATTATGTCCATAAGTTTTTTTTTAATGGAGAGTAAATTCAAACATTTGGTTTTTAAGTTTGGTTGTATGTGTAATCATGCGGATAATGGTCGGCCCAAAGGAAGACCATTATTTGGCCGAATATATATACAATTTTGGGTGATAAATATGTGACGATTATTCGGTATTTTCATGTGTATGCTAAGTCGGCCCAAAGAAAGGCTTAGTGTTCGACATGAGTTTATCGTCAATATTTGATCACGATTATTTAATTGTAGTGTCAATGCTTTGTTAATTATTTATGGTCAACGGCTAAATGTTAAAAATGCAAAAACACTATATATTGTTTGAATTTATTCAAAATATGAGAATTTTGTTTTGTTCATCAAGTTTGACATTAAGATGTTCATTATATCTGTCATATTCAGGTTACATTCTCAATTCGGATGACGCCGTTTATTTAAATAAATGGTAAGAGAATATAAATATTTATTTTAGGTCGTCGCAATTTTAATACAGCATTAGGAATGTATGATTGTACTACTCATAAGGATGAAAATATCGTGTGGACTCACGTGTTTTTGTAGAGTACAAAATTTAATGCATGTATTTAATGATTGCTTAATGCGACATTAAGAAAATATTAAAGGACATTGTTTCTATTGAATAAGCTGCAAGTGTCTCACTCGAAGAATAACAAGATAGGTTATTGTTGGCTTGTTACGAGCATGGACACATAAGGAATATAGTACCAGTTTGTACGTCTCATCGTGTGATGGTAAAGGTACACTTCTCATTTAAGATTTGTTGTCTAAGGTTAATTATTATATCCAATCATGTTTTGTGGGTGTATTTGGTTTTTTCATTCACATAAGTATATTAATGCAAGTAGAAGTAAGATCTAAGATGTTGTATGTCAATTGGTGATGAAAGATTCATCTATTCGGGGCATGTCATCATCTAAATTTGAGACAATCGGCTAATTTAGTTATCACTGATGACTTGGTATTTTATTTGAATCTGGAAAATTTTCGGTACTGCCTTTGGTGGAGTTCAATTATTTTTTGTTTGGCCAAATTTGGTTTTATTGTCCATCGAGAAATAGTTAATTTTGTAGTTTCCTAATTCAAATAATGATAAAACTGTCATTTTTGATAGCTTTATATAGTTTAGATTGAAATTACTTGCATTAAAACTCCAGTGGATATAAAGAATTGAGGACAATAATTTCTTTCGGTATGACACATTAAAAGGATTATCAAAGTTTTGTGTCAAAATGAAATTATTGACCCTTCTACTTCGGATCATATTGAAGGGGATGAAGACAAAAAGAGAAAATAGATATCAAAAAGACTTTGGATGTCTTATAATTGATATATAAGGATATGTGAACTATTTTATGTTTTAAGTTGTATTAGTTCACATCACTATATTAATTGTAGACAAAATTATGTATGATATTTATACCTCGATCTTGAGAAGTTTCAAGTCCCTAGACGGTTTTATCACATATTTGACTGAGATATATTCTCGGTACAGGATTAAAGATGTCATGTTGATCATAAGTGGAAACACTTTGACAATTTGACTATTCAGGATAAGAACGTTAAGGTTATTTCGGATAACTACTAGAGAAGTTTGATCTTACATTAAATATCGCACCATATGAAGGTCTGAATATGTATGGTGTATTATTATGTGTGCAAAGTAAGATCTTGGGACTTGGTAGGAGTATTGATTATTCATACTCTTTCCTAGATAACTGCTCTAGAAGTAATTTTAGTATTGCAGCTTGTTTGTTTTTAGATAAAGGTACAACAATAATGCTATTGATTGATTATAGTGTAACGTATTTACACCCTAAGGTATTCCGACTAATTAAGAATGTTTTTCGTTTTAAGGTAATAGTTGGACTTAAGAATAATCAATAATTATTTTGTTGTATAATAACTTTATAAGGATTAAGGGTAATGTATAAAGTAATGATCCCACACGCAAGTTACTTTAAGACGGATAATATGGGTTCATTGAGGTTATTGAGTTTGGGGGGAAGAAATGAGACTTTATGGAAATGATCTTGTGTCTCATTATAAAGGATCGTAAGATCATTTTAGTAAAACAAACTCAAATACCTCAAGAACAATTGTTATTACAGAAATTCACTAAGGAAAGAATGAATGCAGTTTCAGAGGATTACATTGTTTTCATGTCAGGACTGACATATTACGGTGTAATAACAGATTTATATATTGCATACATTCGAGAGTAAGAGTTAGATGATGAAACGGTATAAAAGTATTCATTCAACATTTTACCGAATCATTGAAAGTTTTAACTAATACATGTGAATTTATATATGTCATCAATAAAGTATTAAGTCATTTGACTAATAAAGACACTTTGGAATGATTTCATTAATTGTTTCATTACCTAAAAGTATAAAGCATATTGGTTTCAAATGGTTATTTGTTACCAAGACAGACTTATTCGGTAATAAGACAGTAAGGTTTGTCTTGTCAATAATGGCTATAAAGACAGTTGGCATATCCGGTTATATGGAGTTACATTGGATTAAAGGTAAAGACAAGTTTGTCAATGGTGACATTGATAGACCCATTGTTGCAGATACTGGAAATCTTGACTCAATAGATTCAAGGTAAAAGTTTCTGCAAATTAAGGTTTATAATCCAATGAAAACTCAAATAAGGTTTTCCGTCGAAGAGTATATCAATCTACCATGATAGCATCATCATTTGGTTTTGTATGGATGTGGTACATGATTGTAGAGATAGCATCATCTTGTATGGATGTGGTACATGATTGTAGATACTCAAGATTCAGTGGGAGTATGAAAATATATCAAGTTTTATACCCTTTCAGTAAATGAGACTAATGCAGTCTCATTGATGTCCTTAAAGAAATGTTCATATCCAGAAAGTACAGTTTACTTAAATCCTTGTATTTCAGAAATTATTTCATGTGTTTAAGTAATAAGGTATAATTAAACTTATTTTGTACATATTTGGATATCGTGTACATTCTATAGTTTAATTGACAGATATTAAGGGAATGCAGTAGGATATTGAGATCCACTAAGGCAGCCAAACATTGTTTGTCATTTATATTTGGAGCAAAACTATTTTATCATATAAAGGAGATCGATTCAGGTTGAGATCATTCGGTATTTCGACTCCTATTTAGTCATGATTATTTGTCACAAGGCTGCGAATTAAGTTCGGTATTGAAAGATCATTTAAGTTTTTTGTGACAAAATGATGGTTATTATAGTTTCAAATAACAATACAAGTGATGTGTTGTTATAGAAATGATTCAGAGTGAAAGGCGTCTAAGATATGTTTGTACAAACTCAATTTTTTGCGGATCCGCTTATTAAGGAATTACCACCCACGGTCTTTCTTGAGCATATTACTCAAATGGGTGTTTCGGTTCTAAGGATATTCAGATTAAGTGGGAGTTTGTCATATTAGACACATTATGGTATACTGTCATTCAGTTCTGCAGAAATAAGGTTTACAGTTTTCAGTTTCACTCTGTCTTATTTGGTTGATCTCACTGAGACTTAAGGTGGACCAGTTGGAAATATGCATATTTGGATCACATTCAGTTGCTGTTTCCATGCTACACTCCTATACTAGATTCATGTCGTTAATCATGTTTGCATATGTGATCATTGATGGGTCCTGTTACGATAAACTGTGGCAAAGGCCGCTTTGGTTCTATGTACATGTGATTAATGGACCGAATTGCATAAGACGGTTAGAATGTTTGATAGCACTATTGAGCTCATACGGTTATAATGAATACAATTTTCAGTGTCCTACATATACTAGTATATGACCCAAGTGGGAGATTGTAAGAATTATGGGTCTAATACAATATATGTGGACAACATTATTTGGACCTATTGTATTTGTTAGCTATCATTAAAGTTGAGCCCAAATACGTGATCCGTCATAATACAAATGATACGGGCTTATTTACGTCTTATAAAGTATGGGTCAGATACTATAATAGTGTAGAGACCCGTTAGGGCTTTACGGGATATATGATGGGCTTATCCACTAAAGGCGACTAATATAGGTCACCAGGGTTTCATATCCCTCCCTATATATAGTCAGGGTTATGGTCCCTGACAGCACACTTTTGACCTAATCTCACATATATCCCATCGGTATGGAGAAACCAAAAGGCGAGTGTGTCTGTTAGAAGACCATAATCGGGTAATTCAAATTCCACTCCCTTCTCCAATTGAATCAGGTACGCTTCCGCTATTCGGTATATACCAATTAATTTAGTATGAAGTTTTCAGTCTTGGGTCAAATTAAATCTAACAAGATTACGTATAGTTTGTATTAATTTAAGAAGCACGCGCATAGTTGGTATTATTCTCATGAAATAACCCATTATAATATAGAATTTCATCACTCCATCATAATTTTTCAATGTGAAATGATTTTAAGTTTGTAGTCTTATATATTAAAAGATTTTTGTCGATATTTAAAATTGAATGATTACTATTATTTATAATATAGAATTACATCACCCCATCATAATTTTTCCATATGGAATAATTTAAATGTTTTTCTTGGTCGATATTTATTTAAAACCGAATAATTACTCTTCTTTATAATAAAAAAATTCACCACCTCATCATAATTTTTCGATATAGGATAATTATTTAAGGTTTATAGTCTTAGGAACACCTTTTGAGATTCAAAAGACTTTTGGTAGATATCGAAAAACGAATTATTATTCTTTATTTATAATATAGAATTTCATCATCATATTATAATTTGTCGATGTGAGATAATTTTAAAACTGTTATATGTTATAAATTCATTACATAATGTGAAACAAATAATATGAAATTTATACTCTAATGAAAGCATTTTTTACCATGAATATAATTTTTTTAAAAAAAATTATTTTACGATGATGTTATTAAAAAATGAACTATAAAGGTTTTTAACTAAGAATGGTAAAACATCTCATTAATATGATAAATTAAATATATATTATTGTGGACATGACATAGGTCCATCCCGACGCGGCCACGCGCGGGTTTGGGGAGGCGAATGAATCTCCATATGAGATGGTCAAATTGAAATTTAAATCGAAGTAGAAGTCGCCACCGAACTTTGTGGGAGTTCGGGCCCGTTCGAACCCACTCTATGTCGTAGTGGGCCGTGTACAAAATACGGCCCATTTCCAATGTCAGAGTTTATTGGGTTCGTCCCTTTGCATTACGATACCGATACCGACATTATCGGATATCGTGTATTGAATGACTCTCGTTGCCAATGGATTCGGACATCCGGAAACCACGGTTCTGAGTAAGGGGTGAGGGTACGTGTTGGGAAGTTCACAAAGAACACCCAACCCCGCCCGCACTTAGCGGCCTTTACTAAGATATCGTTCGTTTTTGGTGTACACGTGTTAGTTCGATAGTGGAATGATATGCAAACATTATTTTCCCTAAGCATGTGAGGAAAATTAAATGGGTTGCTAAGTCGTTTAATGCATCTTAAACTAATAACGTCAAAGTTATATTTAGCATGTGAAGTTCGTTTTAGTCTAATAAAACGAAAGATGAAAATAAATCGCTACAAACATGAACAAACGAGTTAGTAATGATTTATAAATCAAATAAGAATATTAATACGATGATATGTGTGATTTGGAAAAGGTTTATGACGCGTGATGGATTAACACGTGTTGACTGAAGTCGAAAAAATATTTATCGAAATATGTAAATATGTCGCGAAAGTCGCTGTTTTATGTAAGAAGCGAAAGAATAAAAAAACGAGAAAATGAAGAAAAGAAGGCTCGGCCTTCCAGGCTCTCACGCGAGTCGCCTGGGAGGCGCGCGACTCGCGCATGAGTCTGTCCCGGATTTTATTTTCAGAAATCGTTAATTTATAAATCGCGTACAAATATGGATTAATTTATACTTGATTTATATTTTCGATATTCATCGTATTCGATATTCGATTATGAAACCGATATCAAATAGTTGGAATGATTTTTTTAGAAAAAAGTTTTGTAAAGTTTGTTTTGAAAAGAGTTTGAACGAAAAGAGAAAAAAAAATGTTAATTCTCTCCGCGTAAAAATCGTCGAATTTTGTTTAAAAAATGTAACGATTTTGTTAGCATCAACGAGATTTAATTTAGTTCTTGTTAGATACGATATTCGATTAGAGAATCGATATCGTATTTTAAGAACGTTTGTTTTATGAAAATATTTTTGTAATATCGTTTATTAGAAAAATAGAAAAAAGTGACAACGACCCACATTAAAAAAACGGACCGACACAACGACACAAAACGAAAAAAACGTGAAAAAGGAAGAGAAAGAGGAAGAATCGGGTTTGATTTTACACCCTCAACCTACATGCTTTGTTTTCTCAGAAAAGAGCTCGTCGGAAAGTGGCTAAGGCACGGGAGCGTCGAGACGATGTGGGTGAGTTAGGGTGTCGGTTTGGGACGTGTAAGATGACGAGTGGTGACCGGTTTTGAGGACAGATTCGTCGGGTTGTAGTAACGGTACCTCGATGCTATTTTTGGATGTGTGGATGTTATGGGGTTGGTTATGTAACGAAGGTGTATGATTATGAATTGTTGATATGTTATGAATTGTTGGTGATTGATAACTGATAACTGATGTCTGATGACTGATGTCTTTTGTATTGAATGTGAAGGTCTATTTATAGGTGAGGTCCTCGATTGATACTAGAAGAGGTACTCTTGCTTGGATGACAAGAAATACCGGTTTGGATATGAAACGCAAGAAGTCGAGAAGCACGAGAACTCCGTTCCTTGGGGAGGAAGCCACGAAATCTGGATGGAACAAGGCTGCTCGGCCGAGTATTTGATGCTCAGTCGAGTGTTTGATCGGGTGTACGTTCGGATAGGATTCCTATTTGAGATTGAATTCTATCCTTAACGGAATTGTTTGATATTTTTTGAGGCTGATTTTTGTAGTGTTTGTGCTCAAACCGGAATCACGGGATGTCACGGCTGATTCGGGTGTCTCGAAAATATCTTTGACCGGGTTTTGACTCGATCGCTAAAAGACGGTTTTGCCCCCGTTGTCGGATTTGACCCAAATTAGTCTTATTTGACTCAAAATGACCCACTGGGCCCGATTTTGAGGTTGGTTTTGTGAGATTTGTACTCCGTAAAAAGCCTAAACCAAATGCCCATGATTTCGAGCCCATATCCGAGTTCATTAAAGCACGTTTGCGTCCGATCATCATCGGGTGTTTGGCGGGAACTACTATAGACACCTAACGGTCAAAATGTGGGTGTCTACAATTATAATAATTAAAAGATTCTCTAGTTGATTTTTTTATTATTATTTATGATACTTTCCTAATTTGAGGTTTGATGAAACGGACCAATGAGATCGCTCGAAAAAAGCCTAAATATATATATATATATATATATATATATATATATATATATATATATATATATATATATATATATATATATATATATATATATTGATTGATTGATTTTTCTAATGCAGATGATTAATGGTCAAATAAATATACCATTGTGTGAATTTTTACAAGCAATCGGGTTTTCACAATACCTCAACGAAACCTCGGGCAC
Source organism: Agrostemma githago (assembly GCA_958450325.1). Lineage (NCBI taxonomy): Eukaryota > Viridiplantae > Streptophyta > Magnoliopsida > Caryophyllales > Caryophyllaceae > Agrostemma > Agrostemma githago. Next base: position 75,545,460 of record OY288246.1, read on the forward strand.
GTGATCGTATTGTCATCCTTTTATTTGCACACATAACACATTGATTTATGAATGCGCACCTATAACGGGTCAAATATTACTCATTTTAAATTGATAGTATTTGATAAGTTATAGGAGTAATAAAGTGACAGATAATTCTGTCGCAAACAAGAGTTTGTGATGACAGTGTTCTAAGGGGTTGAACATGTGCAATCTTATGAACAGTTATCGAAGTTGATAAAAATCCAACAACAAAAAATTGGTAGTGGGTTTGGACTCAAAAGACCGGGATGTCCACTTGGTACAGTTCCAATATTGGATCGCTCGCTCTAAACCAGAAATCAGTGTCGATAAATTTATAAGGCCATCGCCACCTGCTCCATCTGTTCCTGATGATTATATAAGATGTGCAAGTTTAGCTACATCGAGACTTTTCTTTGAATTAAAATTCTACTTCGTAATACTCTATAATGTATTAAGATTTACAATTTGTTTAATGCAAAGCACTAAAGTACAAACGATATTAAACGACCCGAATAACTTGGCATTATTTTATGGACTCGGTGCCTCTATAGCTCTATATAAACCGGATAATATCGTACAAAATCAATGGTCTCGAATCAAAAATTTTTCTCAAACCGACGGTATTGAAACCGACAGCGTTGAAGCCGGATGGATGGTTGTATTTTAGATTTATACTCCACTACTCAATGATTTTTTTGACAAGAGACCTTTTTTTTATGACGAGGATATATTATAATAAAGTCAGTACTCTATTTGATTTTTAATAATATAGGTGAACTTGGACTAATACGGCGATAATGAGGCCCATTTCTACGGAGGTTTTCTGGTAATCATTCTTTTAATAATTACTCCGTAACTAATACTTAGTACTACAGTATATACGGAGTATTAATCTTTCCGGTTAATTAAATTCCAAGCAAATTATCTATGTTATTACTTAGGCCCGGTTCTTTTCAGCTTATTTTCAGTCCGTTTCAGACCAGCTCAGCCCAGCTCCTGTGAGCTCAGCTCAGCTCAGCTCCAATATTTTCAGCTCAGCTCCAATATTTTCAGCTCCTAAAACAATACTTCAATAATAATAATAATAATATAATAATAATAATAATAATAATAAAAAAATAATAATATAATAATAATAATAGTAATAATAATAATAATAATAATAATATATTATTATTATTATTTATTTATTTATTTACATGAAACGGGAGTTGCATTAAGATCGAAACAAATTACAATAAGGTCTTGTTGTTGTTGTTATGGCATTTCGATATTAATGCAAGTTTCTTTTCATAAAAAGATAATAATAATAATGATAATATTACTGTTCTTATTATTTTTATTACCCATATCTCTTAATGTTAATAATAATAACAAATTATTATTATCATCGTCATCATCGTCATTGTTATTATTATCGTTATTATTATTATTATTATTTTCTATGTTTTTATCATCATTATTATTATAACAATTATTAATTTATATTATTATGCACTCTATAATATTTTTAGGTCTTGAAATAGATATTACATTCAAATATTTACAACTCTGTCTCAATGCCATAACAATTCATTTATGTTTTTTTTACAATATTTTTTAGTGAATAGAATATCTAATATATATACCATACAATATAGTACTCCCTCCCCTTCACTAAGATCTTCCACATTTTCTTTTTAGGAAACTTCACTAAGATGTTTCACTTTCTTTTTTAGTAAATATTTTGTGGTTCTTATTGCTTGTGACCCCACTTCCTTTTCTCTATCTTCATTTTTCCTCCACATATATCCATTTTCTTAATTTCTTCCCACAATCAAATGTGGAACATCATAGAGAAGCGGAGGGAGTATATGAGTATTATTTGTATTGTACGGAGTATTAGAATTTAAGAATATCAAAATATAAACTTTTGTATATTAAGTAATCAAAGATATGTACCTAACAAATTTTACTATTGTCAAGTATGAAAAAACAAAGTAGAAATCAAATGAATTGGAGAGAGTATTATGTTGTTGTTGTTGTTGTTATTACTATTATTAATTAATTTATTTATTTATTATTATTATTATTATTAATGTTAATTGGTGTTATAATTTTTTTTTTAATTTTTAAAATATTATTAGATAATTTATACAAGTAGTTATTAGTTTCACCTTCTTTTAGTTCAGCTCAGCTTCTATCAGTCCAGCTCAGTTCTTATCAGACCAACTCAGCTCAGCCCTATTTCGGTCGAAAAGAATGGGGCCTTGCTGTATAATCAAATTCTTGTTAATTCCTGTTTGTGACGAAATTATAATCAAGTAAACCAAATAAGAATTGCCAATATTTTTTATCCAATTAAATGATTACTAGAATAGATCCCATGCAATTGCATGGTTTTTTAAAATTAATGATACTTTCGATAGAATAGATCCCATGAAGTATAATATTAATAATCAATAATTATAATTAAAATGTTACGTAATAATTTATTATAACTTTGGGTTTAGCATGAAATATGTTACGTAGTACTTCCTCTGTTCCATTTGATGGTTTACATTTGCTTTTTGGGCACTATTTATAGGTGAATGAAATTGTCAATGTAACTTCTAATATATAAGATAAAATAAAGTCACGTGAGATCTTGTTTAAATTGTCTCATCGAGTACGTTATAAATATCAAATTTTTATAATTTTTAGAAATACATAACCAAAAATATAGACAAAAGTAAACGTGCGTTGACAAATGTGAAAAAACAAATTCAAACAATCAAATGGAACATAGGGGTATTACTTATTAGTATTAGTATAAAATGAAGAGGTTTTTTTGGTGAGAAAAATGAAGAGGTTTATAAAGGGACAAAATGATTTACTCTTTTAGTTAATATATTTAATTATTATTTACTCTTTTAATTAAACTAAGTCAAATAATATTTAAATAAATATTTTTAATATTTTTTAATATATTTTTCAATTTTTGTGATTTATCATAAAAACTAATTGTATATACTAAGAATTTTATAAATTAAATACGGAGTATGAATTAATTGTTGATTTATTTTCTTAATTACAATTTCTTTCCATAATTGAGAATTGAAAGTTTAGAGGAAATTTTTTTAATGTGAGGATGACACATAAGCTAATGTTATCCTTTTAGTATATAGGAAATTCATGAATAGATTAAAAAATGTAGAAAAAAATACATTGCAACTAATATAATTAAATAATTGATTGATAGAGAATTATAACTAATTAAACTATGTCAAATAATATTTAAATAAAAGTTGCACGATTTTTTAATGCTTTTTTTTATCAATATTTATTATTTATCGTAAAATTAGTTTATACAATTACAATTTTATAAATATAAGTTTATTATTGATGGTTTATTCAATTAACTATGGTTCCATAGTTGAAAAATAGAATTTTTGGAGGGAAAACAATTAATGAGAGGATGACACCTCATCACTTTTCTAGTAGTTCCTATCCTTTTAGTTAATAGGGGATTATTTGATCCGCTATAAAAATACTGACAGTCTGCGAAATACTCCCTCCGTCCCAAAATGATTGTCTCATTTACTTTTGCACAATAATTAAGAAAATTGTGTAATGATGGGTATATATAGACAATTATGACTAATTTATAGGGTGATGTGTGAGGTGGGGTGAGTTAATGGAATGACAAAATGATAAATATTTTGTCTCAGTAGGGACAAAGTTGTAAAAATGGATAGACTAAAAAAGAAAGTTGAAAAATGGAACAATCTTTAAGAACCTACCAAAAAAAAATACTGGACAATCTTAGTGGAACGGAGGGAATATTTATAGGCAGGAACAAAGGGTTGTTTTAGCATGAAGTGCCCTGGATTTATTCAAGTATCAAGTGATCTTCCATTAGGCATGACCCCACAAGATTATTCTGTGATTGGAGGCCCACAAACTGATTGGAATATCTCCATCGACCGTGTACGTCCTCCCTCTTACCTTGTACTTGTACAAACTGACGCTAATTCATTTATTATACTCCCTTCTCACCATTAAGATTTTTCCACTTTCCTTAAAAGAAAACTCTACTAAGATTTTCTCACTTCAAAACTTTCTTTATTCATCAATTATAGTATCTTTCTATTGGTTACTTTTTGTGATTTGACATCTTGAATCCCACCCAACAATTTACCACCTTTCATTACCCATTTCTTAATTCATGTGTCAATATGAAGTGGGAAGATCATTGTGGTGGGGAGGGAGTAATGAGTAATCGATCAAATATAAATTTTAGTCCGTGACGGAATAAAATGGCTAATCAATAATAAAAAAAACAAAAAGGGTTAATTAATCTTTATATAATTTTATTGTTAATTAATCTCGAACTTGTGCCTCTTATAGCATAACGATGACAATCGAGTCAGCTGGGCTGGGTCAAGTTAGGTCATACACTCATACGAGGTCAACATACCTTTTTGGGACCGAAGGGGATCGAGCCCTTTGTTGAAACTTGAAACTAGATGTGGCAATCAGTGAGGTCGATCAGTTCGAGTCATATCAGATTTTTAGGTCATTATTGATCATCATAATACCTCCACTACTAGAATAATTGGAAAAGATACCATTAATAAGAAACCAAGTAAATATATAAATAATCTCTTTGAGGTAAAAAACCTCTAATTATAAATAAATGATCTCTTATGTTTTTTTGAGGGGGAACATAAGAAACCATTTATTTATAATCAAAGAGATCATTTATATAAATAAATGGTCTCTTATGTAGGTATGTATACCAAAGAAATCATTGAACTAAAACTGATTCTTTTGTTAACTATGAATAAATGATCCTTTTTTTTTTTATTATTATTATTCTTCCCCATTTCATTTACTTCGCATTTTTATAAAAAAAATCTCTTCACTCCTGTATTCCCCCGTTTTGGAAACCCTAAGAATAAATTAATCGTCTACTCCTTGCTCCGTCATCGGACTCCTCAACTCATCCCACTTCGTCCTCGACCTCCACGCCGCACATCGCCATCCAGCGTGCGCTCGTCGGAGCCCTCATTGTCGGCATCGACCTCGTCTCTGTAACCCCTATCGGCGGCGCGCTCTCCGTCGTTGAGGATATAAGTCATGACTCGACCCAAATCGGTCACATTCTCCAAGGTCAATGAAAATCGGTGCCAGAAGCTGGAATGTCATGACGGTTCCTATAGGCAGTAGATTTGCCAGGTGAGTTGTGTATTGAACTTCTTTGCGGAATGTCTGACTTAATACTTGTTGCATCAGGTAATGATTTGTATACCAGCAGAGCGGTACTGTTTTCGTCATCGTTGATTCCTTAGGCTTCTCCATTATTGTATGTTTAGATCCTTTTCAATGGTCGTCTATCTTTTGTGATCGTCTTTTGATTGCTCTGTAGCTTATTGCTCCTTCATAAACGGCCCTATTTAAGTAAATTGATTCCACACACTTGCAATAAGTTGGTTATTTCGTGCAAGAAACACATACAGATTACAGCTTGGTTGGTTGTTTTTGCTACAAATGTTATGGGATACCCCAGTTTATTGTAGGTACTCTTGTAGTATAGCTACGAAGTGAGTAGTTGAGAAGGGAAATACCCTAGAATGCTTGTTTTTCGATAAGTTTGTCCAAGTAAAATGGTGGGCCTCAGGAGAAAATTCTCTCAAGCTTGCTACTGATTTCCTTTCTCCTATTGGAGTTTCTTTTGAGTCTGATTGTTGTTGCTATTTGCTAATATCAATACGTGTTGTGCTTTCAATTTATCAGGTTTCAGGTCACAGGATTACAATGTCGTTGTCTACTGCCTCAGGAAGGTAATCTATCCACTAGCTTCATATCAATTTGTAATTGATGATCAGTCCCCTGAAACTCTAGATATGCTATAATTTGCTTGCGATATCATCAACCTTGTTTAGATGTAGCTGCTGTTGGAGTGTTTTTGGTTTGTTGAGGGTGTGCTTTTTATAGAGAGAATGAATGATGAAACTAGTGGAGGGAATAAAATAATTTACGGGTTGATAAACGTCAATTAGTATCAAAAGATATATAATATAATGGTGTTAAATTAGACTATTAGAGTATTTATCATCATAATCTTATGTTTTACTCACAAGGTCAAGTATATCACATATTTTTTGTTATGATACTGTAAGCGGTGAAGGGATAATCCAAGAAAGATGTCCCAAGTCTTGGACAAGCCACCTATGCTTCAAGCCTTGGACAAGTATCACCTTATTAGCATACACTGCTATGCCCCCTCTATATATACATGTGAAGCAAGTTCTACTCAGATGCCAGTTTGCACTAATATACAGCTTCTAGTTTTACATTTGGTCAAGTAATAATGGAAAAAAACGGAATTGTACAGAGACAAGAGACTCAACCAGCGAGGCAGCGTGAGATGGATCCTCAACCCCATTATGCTTCCCATCAATACAAACCCGCTAGCAAGCTCCAAGTATACCGATTTTATTGTCCCCTTTTCGCACTTACTCAATCGACCCTAAAAATGGGATCTTATTCATTATGTGATATATTTGTATATGGCAGGGGAAAGTGGCTCTTGTGACAGGAGGTGACTCTGGGATAGGAAGAACAGTGTGTCACTGTTATGCCCAGGAAGGTGCCACTGTAGCTTTCGCACTTGGTATTTTCTATTTCCATTCCATTAATGTCTTATTTCTTATTGTCGAACCATTTTTTTGTTGGAATAGGAATTTAAATGTTGACCAGCGCATATTGATTCAACTAGAAGGTCTTGAACTCCAAAAGTCTTCTCAAAGAGATCATATATTTAATTGATTGAATCTTATTTACTGCTAGTTTTGTTTTGGCAAAAATTTTGTAGTATAAAAATGTGGAACAAAGAGCGGAATCATCTGATGTTAGGAGTCTTGCACCCTTACCTCTATGTTAACAACTCAACGAAACTAATTCTGAACGGCCATTACTAAAATTAAATCGAAGCTAATTATGAACGACGGTAGCTCTTTTAGTTAAAATTATCTTTGATATGTAGTACCTAATACGAGAAGAGCCTTTTGTATTTCTAACTTATTTCTAAGTACTACTATTTGTTAATTGATGGGTTTTTTGTATGTCTATCTATTGTCGATATTATCTTTCACAAACATACGATTGTTGAAAATTGTTGTATCTATATGTCTGACTAATGTCGATTTTTGTTCTCCTCAGTATTTTAAAGACGTACCAAAATCGTATACCCAACAAATGATTGATTAAGTGATGAAGTCAGAGAAATTACGGATTAATTTGGTCTCAAGAACAAAGTAGATGATGAAGAAGTTGAAGAGTTACAAATTGATTAATGAAGTGGGTACTTAGATTAATTAGAAATATTATATATAGTACTCATTTTTGTATGGAATATCCAACTTATAATGCACGGTTGGTGCTTCAATGGTATTTTTTGAACATATTCTAGAAAATAAATAAAATTATATCTATGATATTTTGTTGAAATATGTGTCTATGCATGATTGTAAGAAAAATGAGTACCAAGTGTATTTTAATAGTTGGGTTATCACAAGAAAAATGAAAACAATATTATATATATATATATATATATATATATATATATATATATATATATATATATATATATATATATATATCAAAGAGACCATTTTTTGAGTTTGTTGGTTTCTTACAAAGAGGCAAAGAAACCATTTAAGTGAGCTAGATGGTTTATTAACTTGAGATAAGAAACCATGTCTCTTGTAAACATGGTGTTTTTTCAACCACCAAAGAAACCATATCTCTTTTAAAAGTGATTTCTAAGTTTTACTCAAAGAAACCAACTTTGGAGATGGTCTCTTAGCCTAAGACACCTTTGACTTGGAGACCATCTCCATAATGGTGTCTTAGGCCTTTTTGGAATGGTTTCTTTGGCCCTTTTTGTAGTAGTGCTCATTGGCTCCGATCATTTTGGCCTATTGATGGATTGGGTCGGGTTATTTATAATAAACTATAATTTTATATATTAATAGTTTTACGTAAGTTTGCTACATTATTCCAATTGACCCTGGCCTAGGCGACCAATGAAGAATGTCAATTAAGCACTCACTACGTAATACTATATATATATATACACAACGCACTCACGTACTATATATACACGTACCACGTAATACTCTATTTCATTACAAAAATCAAACGTCCTCGCTCATCGATTTCTTTCGTTTAATTTCTGTAAGGAAGCAGGCCAGGAGTAATCTTCATCGTCCTCGCTTTGATTTCTGATCATGACGAAGAAAGCAGCTCCAGCTCTGATAATGTCGGGATTATTCGGTGAGTAAATAAATACGAAAACTTGAATTGTATTAGTAATTTTTAAGTTTTACTATAATAAATTATTCGGTGAGTAATACATTCGTTTTAAATTTTTGCAGCGCTCGTGGTCTTGGCGGTGGCATTGTCTCCCACCACCTTCGTCCGTCCCAATGACGGGACGGACGTCCTTCCCCCCAGCACCTTTGAGGTTCCCCCACCCCCCACCACCGTCTTCCCGACCACCTCCGTCCGTCCCAATGACGGGATGGACACTTTTCCTCCCCCTTGGCGCACCAGCCAGGTGGGGAGCATCGTAGCAGTCACGGTCACTATGACCGTGACTTTTCTGTTCAGTGTAGTAGCAGCTCTGTGCTGCTACTGCCGACAGGCGCGTGCGACTGCTCGAGTCGCACCACTTCCCCTTCCCCCTGCGCCAGAGGTAGAGCTGGCGCAGGATCTAGAGTTGCTTCCCATGGCCGCGGCGGCGGCTTAGTTACTTAGTGTAGACAATAATTATTTTATGTAGTTCGAGTATTATATTATTGATGTAAATAAATTTGATAATAACTTTATTTCGTTATGATATATCCTTATTCATCAATTACTCGTACAAATATTTCGTTTCATGTTGTTTTGTTTGTTAATTCGTCATTATCAGTGTTAGAAATCAGGAGTTTAATTCGACTAATTATAATAAATTACGTAGCATAACCATTTCGCAGAAGAAGCACCGAGTGTGAATACGTCTTACAAGTAATTTCCATATAAAACACTCGCGCAGAGCGTAACAGCAAAATCAGGAGTAGTATGTATTGGTTTAACCTTTTTTCCATAATACGGTAATTAGGCAACAAACCTGAATTTTATTAACACAAATTTGAAACATAGGCAACCTAAGAATTTCTAAATTAAGCAAAAAGGGGGATTCAAAAGGTCAAATTATGAACCATAAACCTAACCTAATTGCACAAATATATGATATTCTCTCTCAAATTACGGTTACAAAATGATAATCCTCTTCTGAGACGTAACTTAACATACCCTATATTACACTACTATATTGTAAACTTACCATATGCAACAATTGAGCAACAAATCAAACAATAATTCATCCAACCTATAACCTAAATTTAGACATTTTAAGGAAAAAAAAAACCTTTAATACTCAATTCCACAAACCCATCTCACAAAAAACAAGAACAAAATCCACAAACATGGCTAAAGTTGAAAAAATCAAACACTAATTCAACAATCTATAATCTATGTTTATACCTAGAAATACCATCTCGAACATCAATTTGACAACCCAGCACACATCTCACCAAAAACTGATTAAAATCCATAAAAAAAAAAAAAAAAAAAAAAAAAAACTATTTATAATGTTTTCTTAAGAAAACCCCATTTTAAGAAAACATTATAATGCGAAGAAAAACCCACATATCGTTACTTAATTAGATGCACGTCTCGAGTTTGAGACTTAGAAACACAATAATAATGTTAAGACTAATGACAAACTTTTTTACGGCCTTAAGAACCTACCTGTTTTAATCGAATTCGGATTAAACTGTCATTTTTATTTCTTTATTTAAGAGAAATTTCAAACATAGATAACTATCGAGAAAGACGAACAGAGGAGTGTAAATGGAAGGGCAATATAATGAATGAAGGGAAGATGAGCAAAACCCTAGCCAAGAAGCTTGTCAATTGGCCACTTAATTAAAGGCATAGCAATGTAGCCTTTTTGTCTTGACTGTCAAATAATATTTGCCCCAATTTCATGCAAACTCCCAAATTTTGCTCAGAACCTTAATTCTCTTCTATGTCTTTATATGTCAAAGTGTAATGATGTGGTGTTGCAGTAGTACTACACTAGCTAACCACGATGGTAGAACTCAAAATTAAGTTTTCTTTGCCATGTCATTTTTTTTACAAACTCAATAAATTAGAACTTTCACTTGCAATGGAATAACTTTATCTGTAAAGTTCTTAGGGAGATAGTTAAATAAAAAAAATTTAAAAAAAATAGCAATTGGTCACTTTTTATAGGATTTAGAACCAACTTGGTTCTTATTTTCAAACCAAGTTTCTCAAATATTGAGCAAACTTTTTGTTACAATGGACAAACTTTATAAATAAAGTTCTTAATTAACAAACTCAATGTAAGAACCACCCATTGTGGTTGCTCTAATAACTCGTTCTTCTACTGTCTAGGTTATGATTATACTACCATGCAAATGACTGGCTAAAATAATTGCACTGTTTTTATTGTCAAAGTAGTCTATTCAACTCCAACTTACTCATATTTACCTACAAAGCACTGATGACTTGACCTCTGTTTCTTTATTTACTCCCTCCTCCCTACAATGATGTTCCCATTTGTGGAATAAGGAATGGGTAATGAAAGGTGGTAAATTGTTTGGTGGGATTCAAGATGTCAAATCACAAAAAGTAGCCAATAGGAAGAGAGTATAATGAATGAATAAAGAAAGTTTTGAAGTGGAAAAATCTTAGTGGGAAAATCTTAGTGATGAAGAGGAAATATACGTTATGTTACCACGGTTATTTTTTTATACATTACTTTCTAAGAGGTGTCAGGATAACAAATGGTACACAAGTGTTACATGTGTCAATTTTATGGAGTTTTAGACGTACGGTCAAAGTTCAAAAGATTTTTTAACTCGAACGCAAATGGATAGATTTAAGTGAATAGAGATGGTAGCTAGCAATGATCAGATGCATGCAGTTGTCGACACAAATTTTATCTTTACCAACTCTACTTTTCAATCCTCTTAAGCCCCATTTCCAGGCCATTTGTGGTGGGTTTTGGGCTTTTATGCTTTAATTTATTATTCGCTCTAATTTCATTCTTGTCAAAGGCCCTTTGATTTAGGCCCTTTTATTTTCTATACTTCCATACCTCCATGATTCTATCTACGAGTATTTCTTGGACATCACAAAATCCGACTTGACTCGAATTTTTATCATCTCATACGGTCAACAAAAAAAAAAAAGACTTAGTAATGGCAGATAAGCAAATAACTCAAACCTAAAATGACTTTATCAATGAGTAAGTCTCGTGTGAGATCGTCTCACGTATGTTTATTGTGAAACCTACTCTGTGATACTTATGACGGGAATATATAAAGTTAGACACTAATGACGGAATGTCACGAGACTATTGCTATCAGTTTGAGAATTAGTGCAACATCATCTGATTAATCACTCTCAGTTTTGGGCTTGTTTTTTTACAAATGCACAACATCATCTCATTTTCTTTCATGTGTGGGCTTTGGTTTTAATTTTGAACAAATGGAAGGTTTCATTGGAAAAATATGGATAAAAAGTATTGCATCGAGTAAAATGTGTACTGCGCAGAGTAATTCCGTAAAAAAAAACATTAAGATATGAAAATATCGACGTACCATAATTACCGAGAGTATCGAGTTGTTAGGGATAGTAGAACGAATGAAACGCGTCCAAAGATTAATAAAAACCAACATCATGAACTCATGCATGCTTAGGGGTGTGCAAAACCCGGACCAATTGAAGTCGAGTTGATTCATTTAGTACCAACTCACTAGCCCAGTTGTTTCACAAGCCAGATTTCCCCGTACAAAACAAACTCAACCCAACTCATCAATCCAAATCCACAAGCCCAAATTCCACCATCTGAATAACCCGTTTCCATAATAAACCCAAATTCAGAACCCAATTCACCCACCAAAACCCATATAAATCACCCAAATTCATCCAACACCCTCGAAATAATGTCGTTGTACTCTTCCCGTCTTGGTCATTTCTTGTCTTTTAATAATTACTCCCTCTGTCCACTATTTATCGCCCCACTTCCTGAATATATGTGAGGAGTATTTTAATGGAGTGAGCCGATAAATAGTGGACAGAGGGAGTACAATATTTCTTACAAATAATATAAAAGGACATAAATGACCGAGACAGAGAGGTAGGTCTTGATCCATCATCACGCATTCACGCCTCAAGATATTTTGTGAAAATTTGATTTTATATATGAAACCGTTTCATACAAAATTGATTTATACTCGGTATTATAACCCAATCGAGAAAGTTGGGCCTAATTTGACAAAAGTACAGCAATGCAAATGAGAATGGACTAAAAGGCCATATAAGTCCAATTGCTACAGTTCCGATATTGTATTGGGCTAAACATCATGTGGAAATCCAAATTTCTCAAGGTTTTATAACCTATTCTGCCCGGATCCGGGTCGTGATTCGATTTCGACCCGTGTCGGTGAACCATGGATTGACCTCTCATATCTGTGAGACCCTGTTAATTATGGTCTTGACCCGTTTCGACTAGTTACTCAAATTTGTGAGACCTTTCATATGATACTCCAAGTAATTATGGAGACTCATTTAGAATCCCTACTAAAGTAACTTTTTCGTTTGTTTTATTCTCCTTTACTAATGCACGTTTTATTTCGTCCATATCTTCAATTACGTATTTTTTTTAATAAAAAAACTTATAAAAATCTTATATTTATAAGAATTCGATTAGACAATTTAAACAAGATCTCGACTATCTTTTATCTTATATATGAAGTGATATATGAGAAGTTATATTGACGATTCTAAATTTCTAATATCGATAAATAGTGTCCAAAAAACAGACGTAAAGAATAAAATGGAACGGAGGAAATATAAACTACAGTTGTTGGACATCATTATCCTCAATTTAGGTTTACAACCCAATACGATTTGGGCTACAAATCTTTCAGCCCAATAAGTCATCATTTAAGTTGTTGGTCATCGTAAACAAGCACGACCCGGCACGTAAATAAGCACGACCCGACCCGATATGGTGATGACATGGCAAAAAGCACGGGCACGGCACTATCGGTCCCAAGTTGAGCCGCGGCGCCAATTTGAAGAAAAGCTCATGCCTAGGCATGACCCGACATGAGGTACGGACGATTGGGCCGGCATGACTCTAAATCCCAAAAAAATGAAAAATCCTGAAAATTTGGTCAGGCATGACTTCGGCACAACCGAGTCCGGGCTAGGAACCGTGCCTATCTAGGCGCATGTTCTTAGAGTCAAGCACGGCCCGACACGGCACGGTGGGCCTGCCAGGCACGACTGAGCCGACATGAAGCACGGCCCGACATGTCCGGTTTGCTAGGTCGAGGACTAAGTAACCATACAAGAAAATGAAGAATGAAGCATTGACTCTTGGGTTTGTTCTCTTGTGGCCCAACATCAAATTCAGAACAAACAAAGCACAGCCCAAAACGCAACAATTAGCCACTCGATGACCAATGCAACAGTTGGGCCTCAAGATTCGAGAGTCACGCAACTCAGTTTTGGGCCGTGTCAGATGATCGACTTTCATCTCCTATTTCATTTTTGACTTCATTATTATTTTAGTTTTGGAAATCATAAAATCGTCCTGCAGTTTAGATTTCTTATAAAAAGAAGTTTACAAAAAAATATTTTCAATAATAAATGATACGAGTAATGTATAAATGGAGAAAGACGAGACCAAGATGGAGTCGAAATCTCGGGATATAGCCAAACAAGTCGAACTCAATTTTATCGTACTTTTCACCCTTTAAGAGGCTTTGCATTTTGGTGGGTTAAAATTGGGCCATTTTGGTCTTAAATGAAAGGACAAATAGCCATGGCAAAGAAAATGGCAGACATTCTGGCCAATTTTGAGTGCAAGTAAAAGACCATTTTAATTTGGTTTATGGTTTGGACCGATATCGGACCGAAAAAATTCAGCAGATCGAATTGGAATTTGCACATTATTCAAATTTTTGAATTAGAATTCTGGTTTGTGGGATCGGTTAGACTGAATTTTATGCGGAGTATAATATTTTAAGGGAAAATAAATAAATATATTTTCGGTATTTCCATTCCAGATAAAAAAAAAATCAAGCTTGGTCTAGATCGGACCGGAAATCTGAGTCGTAGAAATTGTTGCACCGGAGTCTTGACCAAATTCTGGTTCTGGTACCGTAGTTCACGGTCCGGACCATCCACACACTTCAAAACCTTGTACACCTCGTAGGCGTTTTCGTGTACCCAAATGTAGACGTGGTTAGGTCATTTTAGGTTCGAATTATTTGTTTTTTTGCCATTATGAAGTCTTTTTTTATGTCGGTCGTATGATACGATAAAAATTCAAGTTTGATCGGATTAGGTCATGTATAAATAACTGCCCAAACTAAATTTCCCTTGACTTGGGTAGTCACGATATAGGAAAATTGGGCTTGTGATTTAAATGGGCTAGATGATTAGATTGTGAGAGCGAGATGGACTTGTTTAGTACATTGGTCAAGCCCTTTTTGACTTACTTTTCTTGATTCTTGATCTTTTACGAGACGGTATCTACAAAATAGAAACGGTGGGGTGGCAGGATCGTGTTAACAAATATGGTACTCCGACATAATAAGAAATTAACAAGGGTGTCTTATTTCACAAATTCTTGTTTGTCACAAACGTATGACGAGTCAAATAGATACATGGGGATAAGACAAAAGTGAGGGTGGGACCTAGATAAATAATTGTCTTTATCTCCTCAACTTGACCCGTCTTAAGCTTGTACTCGTAAGAAAAACCAACTGATCAACTGATCTTATTTTGGGAGTAATGGAAGTGACAAAGTACGAAAAACTTTTTATTTGACTTTTATCAATCCAACCCTTTAACCTATGAGACGGACTGAAATTTGCTGAGGCCCAACCCATGAAAGGCCTCAGCAAGAAGAAAACTTACTCCATGCGTTATAGAAATAACTAAGAGCACGTATGGTTACAAATAAAACACCTTTAAAGAACATTTGATTATCTTTCGAGTAACGTCAAAATAGGACGAAATTTTCGATATATATACACTCGAAACCAAGTTATTTTAGATTTTTTTAACAATCGTCAGTCATTTTATGTTATATGGGTCATATTTAGATGGTCAGCAAAATATTCACATTTTTCGAAAAATCAGTTGAAACGGACAAATGTAAAGGTTATTATCCACATTTTTCGAGCTGATTTGGTCTCGAATTAAATGTCTCCAGATTCCCACGTAACTATTTCATACAATGTAGAAATGTCTTGGTGAAACAGAAGGTACGTTATGTTTAAAATAAACACATTTAGAAGACACTCGACTACATACGTACCTTTCGAGTAACGTTGGATAAGGATGGAATCTTCGATATATATACACTTAAATGCTTTAGAATTTTTTTAAAGAACCGTCAGTCATTTTATGTTTTACAGATCATATTAAGATGACAATCAGTATATCTCTCACATTTTTTTGAAAAATCACCTTAAACGGCCTTTGAAAACCGGTGTTCCATGATTTTGTGTTGCCCTACATGGCCTATACACGACAATCCAGTCAAATGCATGATGATAGCAGAATTGGGCTGTGCATCAGGGCCCAACACACTAATGGTCATATCAGAAATCATAAACAGTTCGAGAGTTCGATCAAATTGCTTGTGTGGGCTTGTGTGGGAGGACTTCAACTCTAATGGGAGAGTCCATCTTCAAATTGCTTGTAATTTTCGAGGCAAATTTATATCGTAATTTCGAATCAAATGTTTATAGCCATGACCTAATAAAATAAAAACAAACTCTGATATGAGTCGAATTGAAAAATTCTGAACTACTATCCAATTAACTAAATGTGGCAATTGAGTCAGTTGGACTGGGTCAAGTTAGGTCATACATACAGGGTCAACATACCTTTGACAAATAAACAAGACGAAAAAAAAAAACGTGTGTATTTATTATTATATTGAAACTCGTGTAGGCGAAATATTATTTATCATAAGATCGTTTTATATCTTACTCCGTAATTCATTTGTTTACCCGTTAATTAAACATTTAAGCAAACTAGACATCATCATTTAATTAATTAACACGCTTAATTAATACACCATTAAATAATAGAGTAGATTAAAAATTCTCCCCTTTTAAAATATCAATTTTAAAATTCACTCCCTTTTGAATTTTTTTGTTAGAAATAATTCCCAAAATCTATCAAAAATTATTCCAAAATTTAATTTTTGGATGAAATAAATAATGTTAATAATGAATATATATATATATATATATATATATACACGTGATTGCTTGCATGGCTGGATGCTAAATTAAGAAGAAAAAAAACAAACAAAACAAAACCTTGAAAACAAAACATACTCTGTCACTCATAATTTAGCATTCTACATTTCTACTTGTAGTATTACATTCTACTAATTTATTTACGCGCATTATCAATTGTTTGAACTAACCCTTACAGTTAGAGGATTATACAGCCAGTTGTACATAGCTTTATGTACAACTGGTTTTAAGATCATGAGCTTTATCACAAAGATTTCGAGTTTTGCTGAAAAATTTATGAGCTTTAGTGTAAAGTTGTCGAATTAAATCACATAAATGTTCAACCTCAAAAACTTACAACTCAGCTCAGAAACTTTTTTAAGCTCAATAAATATACACAAAAGCTCAAAAACTTACACCTGTACAATGCTATTGTACAACTAGGTGTATAATCCTATTTTCCCCTCTTATATATTCATTCATTCATTCACAATTCATTCATTCATTCTCAAACTCTCATCTCTCTAGTATTCTCTACTCTCTCTACCTCACTCACTCACTCACGATCAGAAGAAGAAGAGTTCCGATAATAATGATGAAGGTCGTTGCTCTTATGTCCTTTGGCTTATGTTGTAAGTAACACTACTCTCTCGAGCTAATGCATGTAAAATGTATGAGTAATTGAGTATTATTAGAACAACTACGAGTCGTTAATAATGTATGTAGTGACCTGAATTCAAGTTAATTATGTCGATTTAAAATTTTTGAGTGATTGATTCTTTTTGTTTTGAGTCGCAATCATAAAATTAAACTTATTAATTCACAATCATAAACTTAATCTAATTCACAGTCGTAATACTATATATATATAATATATACGACGCACTCACTGGAGTAGGTACTATATATACTCATATTAACGTGTTCATATTATTATAAAATGCGTGCATGCGTATATATATCTCCCCTATATATATATCACAACACAACACAACGCACACAACACATACACACACCTCAAAACTTACAGTAAACCTTATTATTATCATCATCAATGGATTACTTGTGTGCCCTAGTTATTACATTATCAGGTAATTAAGTACCATTATCAAACTTTTCATTTTTATTACATTCGTTTTAAATTTTTAGTTACACTAATGGTTACATTTTTGCTTTGCAGTGCTCGTGGTCTCGGCGGCGGCACCCTCCCCGACCACCACCGTCCGTCCCGATGACGGGATGACGGTCCTCCCCCCTCCACCACCGTCACACTCTCCCCTCCTCCCCCTACCTTAGTCTCCCCCCCTCCCCCTACCTTAGTCTCCCCCGTCGGGACAGTCTTCCCCACCACCTCAGTCCGTCCCGATGACGGGATGGACACTTTCCCTCCCCCTGGCGCACCAGCCAAGTGGGGAGCGTAGTAGCAGTCACGGTCACTATGACCGTGACTTTCTTACTCAGTGTAGTAGTAGCTCTGTGCTGCTACTGCAGACAGGTGCGAGCGAGAGCTCGTGTCGCACCACTCCCACCTGCGCCAGACGTAGAGCTGGCGCAGGCTCTAGAGCTAGTTCCCATGGCCGCGGCAGCGGCTTAGTTACTAGGGTAGGATAATAATTACTTTTATGTAGTTCGAGTATTATATTATTTGATGTAAATAAACTGGATAATAACTTTATTTCGTTATGATATATCCTTATTCATCAATTACTCGTACAAATATTTCGTTTCTATGTTGTTTTGTTTGTTAATTCGTCATTATTAATGTTAGTAATCCGAAGTTTAATTCGACTAATTATAATAAATTACGTAGCGTAACCATTTCGCAGAATGAAGAAGCACCGAGATAGTTAGTGTGAATACGTCTTACAAGTAGTACTCAATTCCTTTAATACTCAATTCCACAAACCCATATCGAGCATCATTTTGAAAAAATCTTTGATTCATTTCATCTGTTTTTTCTTAATTTGGGTGAGACGTGTGAGTTTTTCTTCGCATTATAATGTTTTCTTAAAATGGGATTTTTCTTCGTGGAATATTATGTCTAAATAAAATTCTTCTATTTATGATTTGAGAGATATAATGAGCTTAAATCAAAATGACCTTGAATATACAAGCGGACAAGATCCAAAGGATACGTTTATTTTTACACACTTGTCGAGATATATTTTACACCGTCAATATCGTTCGTTTTACATTAACAAAAACTATAAAAATTCAATATTCTTAATGTACTCATAAAAGATGAATCAAACAAGATCCACGTAACTATATTTTATCTTATAGGTAGAGAAAATACCCTTTGGATTTATTTTTAAATTATGCTTCACGCAGTTGAATGAATTATTTACACTTAAAATAAAAATTCCTCGTTCTAAAAAATTTAAAGAATCCTATTGAAGTGACAAAGTAAGATATTGTTTTGTGGTAGTAAGAATGGAGCTTTGTTTGATTAGCAAATTTGGAAGGAAAACTTAAACTTACAGCCTCGACTTTCCCTTCCCTCTGATCTCCTCCCTTTGGATCTCCCTCATTTTGTTAATCCAAACATACATTATTAATTCTCACAATCTTAAGCTTTAAAATTGATGCAATTCATTAAAGTCATCGCATTTTCTATACGATGGAATTCTTGACACAATCATTCTCGTGGTTATCCGGGAACAATCTTAAGTTTATGTTTCTCTCCACGAAGAAACCCAGTTCTGGTGGCCGACAATGCTATCACTTCCCTGAAGATCCTTCGGCGTCCATGCCACTACCCAATAATCAATTATACAGTACATCACGAAAGAACTATTAAACCAACCAAAATCCCAGTTCATCAAAAAACCAACAAATTCAAAACCAATCATCCTACATTTTCATCATGAAGGCGTGAAGCGATCAGCATCACCATCAGCACAGCAAGTGCTCTAGAAGAGAGGCCTTATGATGGCACTACAATATAAAAGGGCTCAATTCAGGAACCCTTTATGGTTTTGGTGTTCAATGCCAAAGTATTTATGGAAATAGCGTTGGTTTGAAAGTATTTATGCCCAATGGTTCCACGTCATCAATTTATATATTTTTTTTAATTTTTCTGAACATACCACTGTGGAGGACAGCGGTATAAACTTGGATCGTATTGAGACAAAAGAAAATATGGGCCAAAAACACACCCAAGGGTATACCGCTGTGGCCCATAGCGGTATACACCTGTGGGATGGGTAAATAATCTTCAACTCACACCATTCTACCGGTTCATCACTACTTCTATGAGTTCTATCACACATCACAAATCCAATGCCAATACAGCAATACCTACCCAGGCCAGTTCCCAGCTAGATAGCCACCACGCGCAGCCCCACTCTCCACCACGCGCAGCCCCACTCTCCGTTCACCCAACTCCTCTGTCATATTCCGTCGCAGCGCAGTCGCACCACAGGCCTCCAACGCCCTCCATTTTTGAACCAAAGGCCAGAACAAGTAGGATCCACCTCGTAATCGGACCTCCACCGTTATTATCTGAAATACCGGAGCAGCGCAGTAGACTCGGGCACCAATTAATCGAGTATTAATTGAAGATGGAAGGAGGAGTCAGTTGAAGAGGGAAATGGAAAAGAAAAGATTGAAATGGTGTTGGAGAAAGAAACAGAAAGGAAATGGAATCCTAATAAGGAAAAGGAGGCCGACATTGATGAGTATGAAAACAAAAGGGAAAAACAAAAGATGAAGAAATGCATAAAGAACAAGTTGCAGAGGAAGCGTAGGAAAAGAATGAAAGAGAAACAAAAGTTGAAGATTATTTACACATCCCACAGGTGTATACCGCTATCGGCCACAGCGGTATACTTTGGGTATGTTTTTGGCCCATATTCTCTTTTGCCTTGATACGATCCAAGTTTATACCGCTGTCCTCCACAGCGGTATGTTCAGAAAAATTTAAAAAAAATATAAATTGATGACGTGGAACCATTGAACATAAATACTTTTAAACCAACGCTATTTCCGTAAATACTTTGACATTGAACACCAAAACCATAAAGGGTTCTCAATTCAGTAATCAATATTTAATCGAGGCACGTAAATCAAAATAGGAGTAGTAAACAAAAGAAGAACCACATCAATGTAACACAGCATTAGTTAGAGTTTATCTAATAGGTGAGTGTCCAATGATTCTAATAACTCGTTCTTCTACGGTCTAGGTTATGATTTTACTATCATGCAAATGACTGACTAAAATAAAGCACTGTTTTTATTGTCAAAGTAGTCTATTCAACTCCAACTTACCCATATTTACCTACAAAGCACCTCGTTTTCTTTCATTTTTTATACATTACTTTCATAACAAATGGTACACAAGTGTTACATATCATTTTTATAGAGTTTTAGACATACTGTCAAAGTTCAAAAGATTTTAACTCCAACGCAAATAGATAGATTTAAGTGAATACAGATGGTAGCTAGCAATCATCAGATGCAGTTGTCAACACAAATTTTATCTTGGGTCACTCAGAAACAACCTTTTTGTTTTGCTTAAAGGGTGTGCTATCTACATCCACTGAGCACTGGAGTAAGAAATATAAATTAAGGGCAGAGCAAACATACTATATGTCGAGATGTCAATTTTGCTCAGGTAGCTCCTTGATGTCCACCTCGAACCTCTCCTGCACCTGCAAAATCACCATACGTTTTAGTTAGTAAACGAAGTCAGAAACCATGAGACAATAAAGAGACCTTGTTATAAGCAATCCAAAATACAGAAAAAGCAGGTTGATGAGAGAAGGAAAGCATGCTCACTGAATTGAGAACTTCCGAACCTGAGGTAGAGTAAACAAAGGTAATCGCAAGTCCTTTGGTACCAAACCTTCCAGCTCGACCAACCTACAATGTAACAGAAGCAATTGTTTAAAAATGAGTGGTGTTCATTCAAAATAGAACTATGTCAACAACAGATAGTCAAGTACCAACCCGATCTAGGTAGGTGTCAGCACAATATGGCATGTCATAGTTAATAACTATGTTAACGCGCTCAATATCGATACCTCTGCCAACTAAATCAGTGGCAATAAGAATTCGTCGTTTCCCATCTTTAAAACCTTTGTAGCGAGCCAACCTACCATGAGTAATGAAAATCTCTTAAATAAAATATAAAAAAAGACAAATTAAACATACAGCATACAAATAAGACACAGATGAACATTAATGCCACAACGATTTCACAGCAACAGAAATACGGCTATAACAGCAATAGGCAGTTCAGCACATGCATATTTCATATGCTATCAGAACCCAAAACAAAGCAAAAAAATTAACAACCAACTCAAGATGTTCAGGAGTTCAAAATATAAAAGTTTCACCAACAGCCCTACAGTTATAAAAGCAGCCTTTTGTCTTTGTGGTTATGAAAGAAGCACAGAACCAAACCATAATAGCAAGGATATGAAAAAGTATTCATCTGTCCCAAAAAAAAAATCTCAGGCGATCAAGATTCGGTAACTTACAGTGTGCCTGCAACTTTGGTGCTGACATGAGCCATATTAGCAGGAAGAAGTTTTGCCAATCCAAAACCCGAAAGCTTGGCCGTTAAATCTTTATCTAGTAGGATGTTGCCTACTTTAATATCTCTATGTATGAAATGAGGCTGAACTTCTTCATGAAGGAATGCGAGCCCTCTTACGATACAGATGCATGTGTCTTCTTACTGTCCGAAGTCGAGTGTGCTCGGTGTCCTGCCTAACGTCAGTGAACCACGATTACAATTCAAGCAAAACTGGAATTCAACTATGCTCTCTGATAAATAACAAGGCACGAACATAGTATAACACGGCTATTTTGTGAGCAGTTCTCTATTTTTGTCTAAAGTGAAAGGTTGAAGTGTAACGTCAACAGGGACAAAGCTAGATACAAATTTTGCCTAGAACTGAAACATCAATCTCACTTTTTTTATAGTTATAATTAATTATTTATTTATTCAAAAACATACCTAGTAGAGTTTGTGAAAGGCTGTTGTTCTCTAGATATCGGGAAAGCAAAATTCTGTGGTCTCCTTCCACACAACAACCGACCATTTCAACCAAGTTTTCGAGCTCTATATCAGCAAGAACAGTAAGTTCTGTCAAAATTCTGCACGCCTTGTTTCATGCAAATTTCTAATCAACCTAGTTAATAACCTCACATAAACATCTCTTTACCCTTGCAATTAGAACTGAAGTACTCTCTCCATTCCAATTATATCGCCCCCTTCTCCCTCTTAAATTATCCCCAACTAAGTGAACTCCCCATCTTAACCTTAATTATCAGCTATCACTCTTTACATCACAAATGCATCTGTGTTCCCATACTCATTAAATTTAAGGGATACAAATCTCATTTTACCCAAATCAAATCAAATACCTCACATATTATGAAACAAAAATACATATATCACTGAAAATTAAGCACTACTCCTAATTCAGCAAGATACACAACCCTTATTCCCGTTCCAGGTCTTCCTTGTGACGGACACATACGTCTTACCAACAAAACGGGTTAAATATGACCCCACTCCGATAAATAACACAAACAATTTGAGAACCTAAGCACTATGAGTTTGTCTTATCCTAACTATTTGATCCGAATGACGGATATACCTTCGTAAACAAAAATCTGTGATAGAATGATCAAACTATGAACATGAACAATCAAAAATCAAAATCAATAGAACTAACAAATTTACTCTCAACTCTGTCCAAATCATTTGTTCACCTTCAATTAAACCACCTAAAAACCGTAAACAAGATGAATCAAGACAGTGTTCAGGGGGAGGAAAAAACAAACAAGGTCGTCTGCACAGGGAGAACACCACAACGAAGATAGCGCACAGTGGAGGAAAACCAACAAAATCAATCAGGAAAAAAAACTAGGGTTAAGATTGGGAACACCATTGACGAGAAAAGTAGAGGTGCAGAACATATAGAATTAGGGTTTATTTACAGGAAAGAGGGGAAAACGAAGTGAATGAAGACAAAGTAGAAAATTCAATCAAATCAAACAAAAACGAAACTAATTAAAATCGAATCAATCAAAGAGACAAAACTGTAGAGTACATGATCACATACAACGAAAATCAGCGATTAATTGAATCGATTGAGTTGAATCTGGAAACTTCTAGGCGTTGGATTTCAATTACACCGACTAGAGATGACGATGATAGTGCGAGAACGTAAATCAGCGATTAATTGAATCGATTGAGTTGAATCTGGAAACTTCTAGGTATTGGATTTCAATTACACGGTTTACACCGATTGAAGAAGATGATGATGATGATGATGATGAGAAGAATAGAGAATCGGTGTATAGGCGATCATTTGTGGTTCGGGTCGGGTCGGGTCAAGTGTAAAATTTTGGTCGACGGATAAACGGGTTAACGGGTTTGGGTCTGGTCCGTGAGGCGGATTTGTATATTTTTGAAAATGGTGTGTCGAAGTCCACTAAAAATTCGGGTCAGATGGGACAGACCAATCGGATGGTACGTCCCATGAACAATTATAAATCGGTGTAGTTTTTATTGGGTCGTGTTTTTTCCTAACAAAACTTTACTCACTCCTAACGTCACATGACCATATTGCCCTCGTCATTTCTTCCAACATTCTAAAAAACTAGATTAAAGTCCGTGCGCTGCACGGGTTAGTTGGCTTAATTACATTGATGATGTACATTCGTTAAATAAGAAACTTAATAAAACTATGTCATTCCAATAAATAAAATGATCACATGATATTAGTAATCAAACTTAATTTCAGGTGAATTTATAGTTTTAAGCTCAATTTAGAACTCAAAAGAATACATTATTGCTCTTATTTATAATATAAAGTTTCATCACCTTAACGAAAGATTAATCTTATCTTATTTATAATATAAGATTCTATTGACTCATCTTAATTTTTCGATATAGGATAATTTATCCAAGGTTTATAGTTTTAAGATCTATTTTTAAGACCTAGAAAAACGCATGATTGCTCTTATTTATAATATAGAATCATCACCTTATTTTAATTTTTTTCGATGTGGGATGATTACTTTTATTTATATAATACAAAAATTACTTTATTATAATATTTCGATGTGGGATAATTTTACTTAAGTTTATTTAAGTTTATATATAGTCTAATTAAGAGCTTTCATTTATAGGCGAATGATTACTCTTATTTATAATATATAAAATTTTCATCACCCCGTCTTAATTTTTCGATGCGCGATAATTATACTTTAACTATATAGTCTTAGTCTTAGGAACTTTTTTTAAGTCTCAAAAGATTGTTGGTTAATATCTAAGAACGAAAGATTACATAAAATTCTATCACCTCATTACAATTTTTCAATATGTGATAATTTTAATTTAACTTTATTTGTAGTCTTATTAAGAAAATTTTTTAAGACTAAAAGTTTTTTGTTGACATCTAAGGATGAATGATTAGTCTTATTTATAATATAGAATTTCATCACCTCGTCATAATTTGGAGAAATGGTTACTTTTATTTATAATAGAATTTCATTGTCTTATTATGGTGATAATTTTCTTAAGTATATAGTCTTAAGAGTTTTTTTAAGACTCAAAAGATTTTGATTGATATCATGTCTAAGAACAAATAATTAGTCTTATTTATAATATAGAAATCCATCACCTTATTAATTATAATTTGTCGGTGTACGATAATTTAACTAAAATTTGTATTCTTATTTATAATATAGAATCATCGTTGTACTTTATTTTAATTGTTCCGATGTGGGATAATTTTAACTTTGTAGTCTTATTAAGACCTTTTTTAAACTCAAAATATTGTTGGTTGATATTTAAAAACAATGATTACTCTTATTTAGTAGAAATTCATAATCTCATCATAATTTTTCGATGTGCGAGAATTACTTGAGTTGGTTGACGTCTAAGGAAGAATTATTATTAGTCTTATTTACAATATAAAATTTCATCACCTTGTTATAATTTTTTACTTAAGTTTATAGTCTTAATATATTTCTAGGACTCGAAAGATTTTTAATTAATATCTAAAAACACCTCATTATCTTATTTATAATATAAAGTTTCATCACCTTATTATAATTTTTCGATGTGAGATTATTTTTACTTAAGTTTGTAGTTTTATCAAGAGACTTTTTAAGACTTAAAAAGTCTTAAGAGATTGATATCCATTACCTCAATATTTGTGAGAGGTATTTTAATGAAATGAGGCAAAAAATAGTGACCGAATGGAATATAATTTGTTCGATATGAAATAATTTACTTAAATTTATAGTCTTAAGAGTTTTTTAAGACTCAAAAGATTTTGATTGATACCTAAGAACAAATAATTAGTCTTATTTATAATATATAAATCAATCACTTTATTATAATTTGTCGATGTGGGATAATTTAACTAAAATTTGTAGTCTTATTTATAATATAGAATCATCACCGTAACTTAGATGTGAGAGAATTATTTAAGTTGGTTGATGTCTAAGGAATTTTTTTTATTAGTTTTATTTATAATATAAAATTCCATCACCTTATTATAATTTTTTATTTAAGTGTTATAATTTTTTATTTAAGTGTATAGTCTTAACAACTTTTTTAAGACTCAAAAAATTTATGTTTGATGAAACTTTATAATTTTTCGAATGTGAGATAATTTTAATTAAGTTTATAATCTTAATACGGAGTATATTTTAAGACTTAAATACGGAGTATATTTTAAGACTTAAAAAGATTTTTTATTAATATATAAGAACACATGATTACTATGAAGTATTATTTATAATATAAAGTTTCATCACCTTATTATAAATTTTCGATGTGAGATTATTTTTACTTAAATTTGTAATCTTATTTGACTTTTTAAGACTTAAATTTTTTTTAATTGATGTTTAAGAACGAAGAATTTGTCTTATTTATAATATAGAATTCATTAACTTATCATAATTTTTCGATGTGTGATAATTTATTTAAGTTTATAGTATTCCATCAGTTCTTTTTAAGACTAAAAAAATACATAATTACTACTCTTGTTTATAATATAGAATTTCATCCCCTCACCAATGTGAAATCGATGATTTTAAATTTGTAGTCTTATGCATTAAATTAAATTTGTAGTATTATACATTAAAAGTTTTTTTTAAGACTCAAAAGATTTATGTTTGATGAAACTTTATAATTTTTCGAATGTGGGATAATTTTACTTAAATTTATAATCTTAATACGGAGTATATTTTAAGTCTTAAAAGATTTTTGATTAATATCAAAGAGCACATTTGTAGTCTTATTAAGAGACTTTTTAAGACTTAAAAGTTTTTTCTATTGATATTTAAGAACGAAGAATTAGTCTTATTTATAATATAGAATTCATTAACTTATTTTTTCGATGTGGGATAATTTATTTAAGTTTACAGTTTTTCATCAACTCTTTTTAAGACTAAAAAAATACATCATTACTCTTGTTTATAATATAGAATTTCATCAGCTCACCACTTTGACATGATTTTAAATTTCTAGTCTTATGCATTAAATTAAATTTTTAGTCTTATACATTAAAAGTTTTTTTAAGACTCAAAAGTTTTTTGGTCGATATTTAAAACCGAATGATTACTAATATTTATAATATAGAATTCCATCACCTCCCATCATAATTTTTTGACGTGGGATAATTTAAAAGTTTTTCTTGGTCGATATTTATAACCGAATGATTACTCTTATTTATAATCTAAAATTTCATCAACTCATCATAATCATAATTTTTAATATAGGATAATTAATTGGTTTATGGTCTTAAGAATTCTTTTTTAGATTCAAAAGACTTTTGATAGATATCGAAAAACGAAAGATTACTCTTATTTATAATATAGAATTTCATCATCATATTAAAATTTATCGATGTGGGATAATTTTACAACTGTTATGTAATAAATTTATCACATAATGTGAAACAAATAATACGGAAATTATAATCTAATGAAAACATTTTTTACCACGAATCTAATTATTTCATTTTTATAATTTATTTTACGATGATGTTTAAAAAAAAATGAATTCTAAAGGTTTTTACCTCATAATTGTAAAACATCACATTATTAATATAATAAATTAAATATTAATAATTAAAAAATTTTCTAATTGGTTTTTTATTTATTTACGATACTTTTCTAATTTGAGGTTTGATGAAACGGACCAATGAGATCGCTCGAAAAAAATCTAAAATATATATATTGATTATGAGCCAGATTTCTTAAAAAGAAAACAAATTTCTCCTTACATCACCGACATTAGTCCGACAGCGTTGACCCCCGTCGTATTCAACCCTCATCGTGGCCAACTTTCCTCCATTATTTAGGTTTCTTGCTACAAGAGAACAATTTGAATTGGGTCTCAATTGAATCGGCTAAATTCTTGGCTTAAGTACGGGCATAATCCAATTTATTTTCTAGAAATTGAACTATACGAACAAAATGATACTCCCTCCGCTTCTCTATGATGTTCACATTTGATTGTGGGAAGAAATTAAGAAAATTGATATATGTGGAGGAAAATGAAGATAGAGAAAAGGAAGTGGGGGGGTCACAAGTAATAAGAACCACAAAATATTTACTAAAAAAGAAAGTGAAACATCTTAGTGAAGTTTCCTAAAAAAAAAATGTGGAAGCTCTTAGTGGAGGGGAGGGAGTACTTATATACTAATCATTAATCAATGAAATGATACTTACATGCTCCTAATCAATAATGAGCGGATTTTTGCCATCATCAACGTACAACCCTAAATCAATTTGATAATTGCAGAAAATATCTCTTTAGGTCAGTCGCACTTATCTAAATCAGCACGAACCCTCTCAAATTAACAAATTGCACGAACAAAGTTGCATCTTTACCAAAATCTTCAGGAATATTAATCGTTTTAACCGAAGTTTTGAAGAGGGAAGAGAGCAATTTATGGAAAAATGTTAGATTAGCAGAATAAGTTGGTGAAAATATGGGGAGGATAAAATTGGAAAATGTAGGATAAATTCGTTAGAATTGAGTAAAGTTTCGTTAGGAAAAAATAATTTCGTTTTTATTTAACACAAAATGTCGTGTTAAAACGGATATTTGCATCACAAATAAAAATTTGTGTAAATAATAATAATATCAAAAATTAGATGTTATTTAATCCGTTTTAATTTTTGTTAATATTAAAAATAATATTAATATTATCAATGTTAGATGTTATTAACAATATTATCAATAATATTAACAATATTATTTTTAATATTCTCAATAATATTTTAGTACTTGTATTATTTGGACCAAACTACCCTTATTCCATTAAGGTTTTTACATCGTATGCGATTGTAAAAAGATATTTTTTATTATTAAATACAGTACTAATTTGTCCCCCTCATATTATCCTTTTAATATAACTTCAATACGGAGTACTTTCTTAATCCTTGCACAAAATAAAAATGTACTTTTTGGAAACGAACCGATGGAATATCTATTACCATCAATATCAATATCAATATCAATCAATATATATTATTAAAAGACTCTCTTATATATCTAATAAAAACATTTATTTATTTATTTATGCATCCGGTCCAGGTCCGCCATAGAAAATAAGACGCCCAAAATTCGCTTTGGCACCACCATCGAGAATCGTATATAACCCAGGGCAATCAGCGAATTTTTGTGTATTTGTAGGTTCCACGCGTGCATTATTCTGGAGGACGACAGTAGCATGGGACAAAACAGATGACAGTGAAGTATCATATGAGGCCTTCAAACTATTTCCCATTGGAGTCGGAGGGTCTACGACGCCTGGATTATCGATCTCTCCTCCAAATGCATATTGATTGGCCGTCTCTTGTAACGACGAAAATAGGCTTTTAGGCCAATATCCGATTTGATGTCTATTGGCCCCTATTGTTAGCCACCAATTTCCGTCATCTTGATGCTATAACAAAAAAATTATAATACTTTCGTTATGATTAGTATATTAAAGATTAATGTAGATCTCGTGCATGTATTACATGATACTCCCTCCATTGCATTTGATTGTTGGCATTTGTTTTTAGGCACTATTCATAGGTGAAAGAAATTGTCAATGTAACATCTAATATATAAAGATAAAATATAGTCAGATGGGATATTGTTTAAATTGTTTAATCAAGTACGATATAAATATCAATTTTTTATAACTTTTAGAAATACATCAGTAAAGATATACAAAAGAAAACGTGTATTAGCAAGTATAAAAAAACAAATGCAAACAATCAAATGGAACAAGTATATAAAGTTATTACCTTGTCAATGGATAAATCCCAGCCAACTTGTTTGTTAACATTAGAATACGAATTTGCACGTAAGCCTAAAGGTAGCTCAGTCGATACTTGTACAAAGCCAGAGCAAGCCAAATTAATGCATCCTCGTCCATTTGTCTACATAAACATAGATTAAATAAACAAAAACAAATAACGGTTTTTCTGGTTTTTCTAACTTGTGTTCAGTTCTATAATATGTTAATTATAACAGTATTAACATGGATACTATGATGATAAATTGATATTAAGTTCTATTTACCATAGATAAACAAATATTCATGATAATATTGCTATAATTTGTTAGAAAAACAGATAAAATAAAGGTCTTTTGGTGTCTTACATACAAAGACAAGGGTCGTATTTATCAATTTTTAAAATAAATAATAAAGTTCTTATAAAACATTCACCGGTTTTGTACCACTATTTGTAAGTTATCCTAATTACGTTATCCTAATTTGTTAGAATATAAAAAGGAATATACTTACGCTGAAACTCCCGTAAAGATAAGATTCTTGATCACCGAAGTAACTTGGATTGACCTATAAATACATTTAATGAAATGACGGTTAGAAAAGGAGAATGACAAAAGAAAACTTAATTTTGAAGTCAAAATTGCAAAATACCAACCATTATTATTATGATTATTATTATTATTAATCATAATAATAATAAATTAAATAAATCGAGATTAAACTATAAAACTTAGATTATACATACAAAAAAAGTAAAAACAACTTAATTATGACGACAATAAAAATCATAAACTAAATTTATAAAAATCAATGTGGGTAATATATCGTACCGACCATCCAGCTTCAATGCTGTCTATACCGTTAGAAAGTTGGATTCGAGATGTGGACCATTGGTTCTGTGGAACATTAAGTTTATAAACGGTAATAGAAGCCGCAATTCCAAAGAATTGCGTGCTTTGTACTGAAGTTTGGAGTTGAGCAACCTGAGACAATTATCAGACAGATTTAAAAAGAGACCGTCTCTGATCTTTAGAATAAATAAAAGATTTACAAATAAAGATCAAAGATAAAATATTTTGACATACGCAATGTCTTTTAGCATGAAGGGGGGGCGTGACGGGTGGGTCAAGTGCTTTGGGATTCACGACAATTTTCTTAGAGTGATGTAGTACTGGGACTGTTCCAATAGAACACCGACGACTTCCAAGACCAAGTTCACTTACATTTTTCTGACTTTGAAGTTTTGACAAGTTAGATAAAACCTGTAAATATAATAAATATTGAAATTAGAAAAATGTTACTATGTCAAAAGAATATAAAACTCAATTATATTATTTCTAATGTATAGTTAATGACCATTTTTGCAATAATATAAATTTATTTATTTATTTAAAAGTTGATATTTAACAAATATGATACGAGAATAATAACTTGCCTGAAGGTCTACCGGGGAATTTCGAAAGGCAGGTTGCTTATGAAAATGTACACACTTGAATGTTTGTCCATTATCAAGCTACACATACAAAAGAATACAATATCAATGACATATGGAGTAGTATTTTTATATTAAATCTCCACGATCTCACAATAATTGTACCAATTTTACAATAATTTAATAATCATTTTTCTCTTTATATGAGAGGTTTCATAATTTTTATTATGATGATCATAGCTATGAACGTGCCAACCAAGTTGACCGAATAATTATAAAAATGCTAAATCATATACGAAAATTACTAGTATGTTTTTACACATTTTGCCATCACTTATTTGTCCATCGATTATTGTCCTTCCTCATAAAAAAAACAATTTTGTCGAAGGTTTACTTTCAAATAGAATAAGGAATAACAAACAGAAACGAGAGATTTGTACACGGAGTAAATTTTTATTAAGAATTCAAAACTATCTTCGTCGTTAATATATATTCAAACCTGATTTCGTCCCTCGTATACATGTTTTAATAACAATTATATCAACAAAAACATTATATTCCAATGAAAAATTGAAACAAAAAGGTACCAAGTACGAAGTATTATTTAATAAGATGAAATTCAAGTAAAAATAAATCACCTTAATAATCGGATGAGACGATGTAACAAAATTCACGTAGAAAATTATAGAACTAAAACATACAAATAATGTCATTATATTCGCCATCTTTGTTTGATTACTTTTTACTTCTTATTTTTTTGATGATGAAACAATTCCTCAGCCTTAATCTTTTATAGTGGTACATTTACCTTACATTTTTAATGCAATAAATATACGTTAATTAATTGACATATTTTGAGATATACTGCGATATTTGCATACACGTCTACATACATTCAATATATCGTAGTGAATAATATTATTAATTATGTGGATATTACGTTTTCAATATTAGAATATTATTATAGTAGTATCTGTATGTATTTATGATAGTTGTAACATTAGAAACACGAATCATCTATTAACGACTTAATTTTCATGGTTTTCTAACGTGTAACCAGTGAACATTCGTTAATTAAGGAAGAATTCATAATTATATTATCACAATAAATTGAAATATTAACTCTTAATTACCATACTTAGACAACATAATGGCGATTCATTCTTTGATTAACATATTAACGTGTACCCAATGGAGACACGTTAGAAAACCCAATTTTATTATTAGATGTCCTCCAAATGACAATTTGATTATGTACTTGTTTTTATAACAATCGTACTTCTTTCATATTTGTATATATTCTTTTTAGTTTAAAAGTATCTATTTGTATTACTTTTGGTATTACTTTTACCTCAATTTTTGCAAAACTTGTCGGTTGAACCTGAGATAACGTGAAGTGCCGCTAAACTCGAATCTCTAAAAACCTTGTATTATAATTTAATTCAGACAGTTTGGGAGGTCATACTGTGCCACATTTCAATTTAGCATGGATTTTTTACGTGTCTGGGATCAATTTAGGATGCAACTTGCCCAATTTCACGCCCTAACAAGTATAAATCGTTTCATGATGTACCATGACAATCAATTTTTCTCCATTGCTCGTCATATTTTACTATCGTTTTTTTACCCATGGTAGTTTAACACACGAATAACCAATTTTCAACCAACGACATTTTAACCCAAAACTTTTCCTAACCAACAAGGTCATCCATTTATTACTTTAACGTAATATGGAGTAGCTCACTTTGTAAGTACCATCCTCAATAACTTTACCAGGTAAGTGAGCTAAAATTTACGGATAAACTTGTACTTCCGACACGAAAAGAAAAAAAACTGTACAAACACTCTAATTGAGTTAATGAAAATCAGGAAATACTCAAATATACTCTTTTTTGTGTAAGTAAACCCAAATACTAAGCCAATGCATCATTACCACTAACACAAATTCTATGAATATAAGGGAAGAATGAGGAAGATCTTCATGACAAATTCTTCTTGAAGTACCTACTTGATAGATTTCTTCGTTCCGTTAATCGACACATCGGTGTAACAAATCGGACAAGCCTGCAGAAAACACAACGCTCAGTACACAGCAATATTCTAACTTCTAAGATCGTGTTCTTTCTAGCTTCGTTAAGTTCATTTTGTCTCGGCCAATTCAACACATTTCATTTCAGTTTAGTTAACGATTAAGGTTAAGTCTACTTTAGTCAAAAAGAACAGGAGGTTAAGGGCGATAGCGATAGTGATAATGATTGGACCACCCTGCTCGAATGACTCGACCCAAATAAGGCAACCCGAACAAAAGACCCGAATTTGACCCATAACCCGTATCGACCCGAAACTGAGCCGGACATTATTATAGAAAACGAGTAAAAGTTGAAAATAGTAAACCCAAAAATGACCCAACCCGGCCAGAAGTCAACCCAATTGTATGACCCAAAAGTGACCCGACCCGAACCCGACTCGTTGACCCATTTTGCCAGGTCTATAGTGATAGTGTGATACCTTGTTTATGCTAAGCCATTTGGTTGCGCAGCCGAGATGATATTTATGCTTGCAGGGAAGAGTGATCAGACGAGCTCCCCGTTTGTATTCCATCTGACATATTACACACCTGTTTCGACACTCAAGTCCGTCAAAACGTAAGGTAAATCGTAGATAAAACCTGCTGCAGGTGTTAACAGAAGTTAAAAAGGGAAGAAAAAGTTACCTCTCAGATCGGGATTTTCGTCTCAGGAAACAACATCTAAACTTTGATACTGGGAGTAAAGAAATCTGTTCGTGCGAAAGACCTCGACTATGAGTTCCAACTGTCTCGCCTAATTCTAATAATTCCTGCATTGTCAGAATGAAATTAGGGTTTAAGGTCGTTAGCGATTTTAACATTCAGAAGCTAAAGAGGTAGGAACGAAACAACATGGGAAGGAAACAAGAGAGATGTGGACCTCGTAACTCATGTGGTCGGGATCTATATGGTCCTGCCAAACAGCCTGCATTGTGTGTAAAGACAGTAAATAACAGAGAATCAGAAACGCTGCAGAATTTAACATAAGTGATACAATCTGAAAGTATACAAGCAAAACAAAACAGAGTCCTACAGTAGTTCAACTACCCGTTCTAACCTTATTTAAATGAAGTTAAGTTACATTAAGTCTCTCATTTAAATTTAGTTCATCCTCTTTCAGCCAGAAAGAACGGTTAAGGACTATAGTATGCTGCGCATATTGTACGAATCAAAAAATTGACTTGAGAAGGGAAAGACAGTAACCTGAAACTCTTGTGTAGTATGGTTATGGTGATTTCTGGGGCCTGAAAAATCAATCAAAATAAATCAAACGATTGAAATAAACAAACTACTCCGAATACCTGTATAAGAAAGTACGACAATCATCATAAATCCAGAACATCTCATAGTACGACACGGAGTACAAGTTTCAGATGCGGGTCCTTAATAATATGACCAATTGTTTTGCATTCATATATCCAAATAAGGTAATTGCAGTTATCCTGTATCTGTCAACAGTATATATGCATTGAAAATGGATATGATTAATGTAAGCTAAAAGAATTCATGGACATACAATTCCTGTTCCTGGTATTCGACCCCAAATCCGACTGCAGATTCGTCGCTCCTGTCTGCTCAGTTGTCAGCGTTGAAGGAAACTCACTATCTCTTCTGCTGTATTCATCGATCCCCACCAATTGATCGAAAACCTCATATGACGGACTATTACTGTAGTATTGTGTCGGAACAGGTTCAGAATAACCATACTTGTAATAATTCATGCTATCTGGTGAATATGCAGCATCCTGCATCAATTTATAAACAGAGTTCCATTCACAAATTATAACATGGATCATCACTAGCACTACATACACTACCAAATGTGATACAAATAGATCGTTTTATGCACCAAATATATCAGAGTCTTACACCCCTTTTAATGATGTGTCTTAAATTACACAGTTATGCCAATGACAGTCTATATACAAATAAATCGTTTTATACACTAAAAATCAGTCGTGTACCCCATTTAATAGAGTTCCTTACAGGTTACACTAAAGACGGTCTTTATAACACGCCTTAAGCTAATGACGGACTTTATACAAATAAATCGTTTTATACACCAAATATCTTCTAATAGTGCGCCTCACTTCATACAAATAGATCAGTTATACACTAAAAATCAGTCGTGTACCCCATTTACTAGAGTGCCTTACAGGTTACACTAAAGACAGTCTTTATAACATGCCTTAAGCTAATGACGGACTTTATACAAATAAATCGTTTTATGCACCAAATATCAGTCTTGCACCCCTTCTAATAGTGCACCTCACTTTATACAAATAGATCGTTTTATACAGTAAAAACCAGTCGTGTACCCCATTTAATAGAGTGCCCTTACAGGTTACACTAAAGACAGTCTTTATAACATGCCTTAAGCTAATGACGGACTTTACACAAATAAATCGTTATATGCACCAAATACTTATCAGTCTTGCACGGTTGCACCCCTTCTAATAGCGCGCCTCACGTTATACAAATAGATCAGTTATACACTAAAAATCAGTCGTTTAACCCATTTAATAGAGTGCCTTACAGAGTTACAGGTTACACTAAAGACGGTCTTTATACAAATAGATCGTTTTATGCACTAAAAACCAGTCCAGTAACCCTCTCACAAGTAATTCATTTATGCATCCATTGGTAATTTTCAAAGACACCTTATCACGATTTTCAAAACTAATGCCAATGACGGTCTTTATGCAAATACTGCTAAACCACAAAAAAAAAACCGTACACAGATTCCTGTTGAAAACGAGCATAAAACGAATATAATTGTTTGAAGAGAAAGCAAGTGAAAAGCGGTATATAAACACCACCTGCGAAGAGCCTGAAAAGATGAAATTGACATGATCGTAAGTAAGACCAGCAAAGAAATCCACGAAACTTCCAGCACTGTTATAAGGAGAAGGGCAAGCCGAGTACTGCGAATCCATTTGACTGATTTGAGAATTTGGATTCCAACTCATTTGAGCTATATAAATATATAATCCTGCGATCCAAAAACAAAAGTAATGTACATCATCGTTAGCTAAAACTCGTGATTTACATGAACAGAAACCGGAATTAAGTCGCTATTAACCTCAAAATTAGGACAAATAAAACAGCAATCAGCAATCGAAATTAGTCACTGTTAACCTCGAAATTACGAGGAATTAGAAAACAGTAACCAGAAATTAAGATCAATGAGTGAACAGTTCATCAAATTGATCAATGAAGACATGATGAACGAAAATCAATCGAAGATAAAGATTAATTGCAGAAAATCACATTTCATTAAATCCTGTACAAAATCAAAAGAAATTAACATCAATGAGTACACAATTCGTTACATTATTGATCACTAAACACATAATCATCAATAAACACAAATCAAAGATGAAGAAAAATCATCAAAAACAAACATTAATGATTAATATTCATCAAATCCTAATCAAAACGAAACGAAACGAAATTAACATCAATGAGTAAGCAATTCATCATTATTATCGATAACTAAACACATAATCATTAATAAACACAAATCAAAGATGAAGAACACATATAAAATCAACAATGCACACCGTTCGTCCCAGTCGATAGTTCGAAATTACAACGAGACGTATTTTAATCAGAGCTAAACGAATGAAATATCGAAACGGAGATCAAATCCTAAACAAAACTCAAAGAAATCAACATCAATGCACGCACATAATCAATAAACACAAATCATATGAAGAAAAATCATCGAAAAAAACATTAATGACTGATATTCATCAAATCCTAAACAAAATTAGAAGAAATTAAACATCAACGAGTAAACAATTCATCACATTATCTGATTATCGATAACTAAACATAAATCAAAGATGAAGAACACATATAAAATCAACAATGCACTCCCTTCGTCCGGTCGATAGTTCGAATTACAACGAGACGTATTTTAATCAAACATAAACAAACGATACATCGAAATGGAGATCAAATCCTAAACAAAACTCAAAGAAATTAACATCAATGCACATGATCAATAAACACAAATCAAAGTCGAAGAACATGTGTAAAATCAACAATGCACTCCGTTCGTCCAGTCGATAGTTCAAATTACATCGAGACGTATTTCAATCAAAGATAAACAAACGAAACATCAAAACGAAGATCATACTGAGGATGTTAAAATGGCGGTGATCGATCGGGGATGAATAATACGGCGTCGTATTGACGTACGAAGAAGATAAAGAATAATAATACGTAATAATGAATTGGATTGAATTGAATGAAAGTGAGATTAAAGGAGCGACGACATTGATGCGGTTTTATTCCTTGGAAGTTATTATTATTGATGAGTTTCTCTCACTTGTCTGTTACTCTTTCTCTCTCTCTCTCTCTCTTGTAAGTAAAGAGGAGATGAAATTGAGATGCGATGGAGTTCACGCATCAATAGTGTAGTGTTATTATGGAGTGTTGGTGGGTTAACTATCTATGACTTTTATGCTATTCCCGTCTCGATTATTTGGTTATTTCGTGCTTTGTACTTATAAACTTAGCAAACGGGTTAAACAAGTCTTATCTGAATTGGGTTAGACCACTTTCGTGTTATAAAAAAAGAGAAGGTCTCCTGAGAGACGGTCTCTCATTAACTTTACTGAGAGACCAAACACAAATGGAAGTAATAATGGTACCAAACCTAACATCAAAGAGTATACAAATATAAAGATGATACGATTGTATTAAACTATAGATTGGAAGTAAGAATTGAATTGTATTAATTGTAATATCATAAAACGTTACAACTGATTGTTACAGGGTGAGCTTATATAGCACTTTGTTCCTTAACCATCTTGGTTAGGTTGTTAGGTAGATAATTAGTTAGTTAACCTATATCTAACACAGCCTGTGTCTACATCCCCCCCTCAAGCTTGAGACGGGTTAACCAGTAAACCAAGCTTGGATGATAAAAAACCATGTTGATCTGACCCTAGAGCTTTAGTCATAATGTCTGCCAGCTGCAGCCCAGAGCTAACATGTTTAGTGATGAGAAACCCTTCTTCTTGCTTCTCCCTGACGTAATGACAGTCAATATTGAGGTGTTTTGTTCTCTCGTGGAACACGGGGTTTTGGGCAATATGCTGGGCGGCCTTGTTATCACAAAACAAGGGTATTGGTTGCGGGGCGGAGACACGCAAGTCAGCAAGAATGTTGTTGATCCAAACAATTTCGGAGCTGGTGTACGACATACTACGGTACTCAGATTCAGCTGAGCTCTTGCTGACCGTTCGCTGCTTCTTCGTCTTCCATGATATGAGAGAATTACCCAAGAACACACAATACCCGCTCAAGGACCTGCAAGTGAACGCGCATTGAGCCCAATCTGCATCACTGTATGCACTGAGCGTGAGATCAGGTTTAGATGGGTAAAAGAGGGCTACATTGATAGTCCCTTTGAGATATTTGAGGACATGGATGGCAGCTTGCATATGAGGCACACGAGGTTGACTCAAAAATTGGCTTAGGTGTTGAACGGAATAGGACAAATCTGGACGCGAGGAATTAAGGTACAATAGACGACCTACCAAGCGCCTGTATTGTTCAGGTTCTTCAAGAGGAGCGCCATCATCAATGGAAAGTTTGAGGTTCTTTTGCATTGGGAATGCAGCCTCTGTACAGTTCTCCATATGAAGATCTCTGAGTATATCAAGTATATACTTGCGTTGATTTAGTAGAATGCCAGATTCATTCCTCGAAATTTCAAGCCCCAAAAAGTATCTAAGATGACCCAGATCTTTGATGGAGAAAGCTTTGTCTAAGCCGGCCTTGATTTCAGAAATGGTGTTACTGCTGTTACCAGTCAGAACAACATCATCAACATAGACTAAAGCTACCACAAAGACCTTGGTGGCTTCATTATACAGTGTATACAGGGAGTAATCTTGCTTCGACTGGATGAAACCTATGTTGGTAAGATGCTTTGTCAATTCTTTGTTCCACTGTCTCGAGGCCTGCTTAAGGCCATAGAGCGATCGTTTCAGTCTACATACCTTACCAGGTGGGACATCATACCCATCAGGAGGAGTCATATAAACAAGCTCATCCAAAAAACCATGTAAAAAGGCATTATTAATGTCCAACTGATACAACGGCCAGTTTTTCGCAGCAGCTAAAGCTAATACGGTTCTGACAGTAGTGAATTTGGCTACAGGTGAAAATGTATCAGTGTAGTCTTTATCCTTGACCTGGTTATAACCCTTTGCGACCAACCGAGCTTTGAATCTTTCAACTGTGCCATCCGGGTTATACTTAATTTTGAAAATCCATTTGCATCCAATTGGTTTGTGATGCTGTGGGAGGTCGACAAGTTCCCAAGTACTATTCTTTTCTAGAGCCTGAACTTCCTTATGCATTGCCTCAATCCACCTTGGATCTTTAACTGCTTGTTTATAGGTGTAGGGCTCATGTTCAGCAATTACATTTGCCAAACTAGCTACATAATCTGGATTAAACAGGTGGAGATCTTGCAGAATTGCTGAGCAGAAGGATTCAGATCTTGAAGTACTAGAAACAAGCTGAGCACCCACGGGATTAGGGCACACATACTGCTGTAATTTAACTGAAGTAGTCCGCTGTCTTGTTGATCTTCTGGGCTCAACAAGAACCTCAGTAACCCTTGGACCTTCTGGACCCTCAGTTTCACTCCCATTGTGGGACTCCAAAGACGTGTTACTCAACCATGTATGACCTTGACCCTCATGGTCACTCTCATTGTGGGACTCCAGAGATGAGTTACTCACATTATCATTATTATTTACATTCAATTCATTATATGGGAAAGTAAAACCAGAGGTGTTGTCATTACTACTGTGACTAATACTACTATCACTATGTAGATCATTCATCAAACCAGTAGATCTAGGAACAATAAGAGTAGATGTCGCAGGGTTAACCAACTGCAACCGGGGTGAATGTACCCCTGTGAACTTAGATACTGTGCCTTTAAAAGGGAAAACATCTTCCTGAAAAATGACATCCCTATTGACAAACACTTTGCAAGACTCAAGATCATATAGCCTATACCCTTTTTGAGTGTGAGGGTAGCCAATAAACACACATTTTCTCGCCCTATTTCCAAATTTATCTCGATAGGTAGGAGGCATCGTGGCGTAACACACACACCCAAATACTCTCAAATCAGCAATGGGTGGGGGTTTGTTAAACAGGACAGAATAAGGAGTTTGCCATTTGAGATTAGGTGTTGGCATCATATTAATCAAATGTGTAGCAGTCAATAAACAATCCCCCCAAAACTTGATGGGAAGGCCTGAATGAATTCTTAATGCACGGGCCACCTCAAGTAAATGGCGATGTTTTCTTTCAACACGCCCATTTTGCTGAGGGCGTCCTACAATGCTAGTCTCATGCTTTAACCCTTTATCTTTAAACAAATTAGCACATATATTCCTCAAAAATTCTGTTCCGTTATCAGTACGTATGCGTTTTAATTTTGCATCATACTGAGTTTCGATGAACGCGAAGAACTGTTTGATTAAGGTATAAACCTGATCTTTAGTCTGAAATAAGATGGTCCATGTACTTCTTGAATGATCATCAAGAATGGTCAAAAAATAACGAGCTCCACTTAAACATTGAACTTTATACGGCCCCCAAACATCCAAATGCAACAACTCAAAACAATACGAGGCATGTGAATGACTTTCAGTAAACGGAAGTTTATGATGTTTTGCAAGAATACATGTTTCACACAAAGTATTTTTGACAGAATGAGTGAAAGCAGGAACATGTCTAAGTTTATCAAGAGAAGCATGTCCTAATCTAGCATGGAGTAATTCCTGAGAAATACTGGCAACAGAATGTGTAGTATTACATTTTACATTTGAGAAAATGTTATTTATGAAATTTTGATTATCACTACTATGTAGCCTGTAAAGCCCCCCAACTCTATTTCCTTTAGCCATTATCTTGTTATTTGAAGGGTCCTGAAACACACAATTAGTAGCAGAAAACACAGCATGAAGAGAATTATTATCAACTAACTTAGATACAGACAACAAATTCTGAGTAAAATCAGGTACGTGAAACACATTATTCAAAATAACATTGTCTGTAATCTTAACATCCCCAATCTGTGTAACCTTTTTAGTGTGTCCATCAGGTAAACCAATGACTATGGGTTTGTCTAGAGTTCGAATATTGTGCATTGAATTCAGATCAGGTGACATATGGTCAGTAGCACCGGTATCAACGATCCAATCATGCAATGTTGACCTAGAATTAGAATTAGAGGGAAAAGATATCATACCAGCAAAATTTGAACTGCTAGCAATATCCACATGGCTCACTGATGAGCGAGAGTCAGAAATTCGCTGTAGTACTTGATCAACAACGGATGTGACAAGACCATCAATCAATGAACTGTCAAATGTTTGTGCAGGAACATCCAAGGGAGTGTTATCAATCAAAGTATCCACATTATTAGCAGATGAATTCTTCGAAGATTTTCCTTTGTTTTTGCCCTTTCCTGCAGGATACCCAACCAGTTCATAGCATTTATCAATCTTGTGACCTTTCTTACCACAATGAGTGCAGACCCGAAGCCTGAAACAATCCTCCAAGTTGTGGTTATCCATCTTACAGTGACTGCAATATTTTGACTCGCTCGTGTCCTTCTGTTTCTTGGAACCACCCTGGAAAGCTGCATATGCTGCACTTTCCATCAGATTTTCCGTGTGATCAGTTACTTGCTTTTGACGCTCTATCTTTTGCAACAAACCTAGAGCTTTGTTGATAGAT
Source organism: Agrostemma githago (assembly GCA_958450325.1). Taxonomy (NCBI): domain Eukaryota; kingdom Viridiplantae; phylum Streptophyta; class Magnoliopsida; order Caryophyllales; family Caryophyllaceae; genus Agrostemma; species Agrostemma githago. Next base: position 75,587,394 of record OY288246.1, read on the forward strand.
GGTAATGGCTCCATTGACAAGATCTGGGTTCGTATATTCTCATACCCTCCATTCAATCTCATCAAAAATTGAATTAATTTTGCATTTTCTTCCCTCTCAGCCATTTTCTTGATTATGTTACAGGTGCAAGCAGAGGTTCTTCCACATGAACATTGCGGAATCGGGTCTAAGGCATCCAAATGCTCCCAAAACGCCTTCATCTTACCATAGTATTCTACCAGCGGGAGATTACCTTGAGAAACTTCCCCCAAATCCTTCCTCAACTGGTAAATTTCTATCGCATTTGCCAGGCCATACCTTTCGAGCAATTCATCCCAAAGGCCCTTTGCACTCTTTACGTACTTCATATTTTCTCGAATTGGTTTATCAAGCGAGTTCAACACCCACCTCATCACCATGAGATCGCACCTGACCCATTGATGATACCTTTTGTCATTGCTGGCTGGTTTTGGGCATTCTCCATTGACAAATCCATCCTTATTCTTGGATGCCAGCGCCATTAGGACGTCTTGCTTCCACCCAAGAAAATCTTGTCCGTCAAATGGATAAGCTACAATCTGTGCAAAAGGTTGATCTGAAGCTGAGAGATACAGGGGATCGTCGTAGTAGTCGTAATTGTTATTGCTACTGTTGATACTGTTGTCTTCTCGACCCGCCATTGTTGGAGATGTTCAAGAAGCTGTAATTGAATGCGGAAAAGAAGCTTGTTGGAGATGTTCAAGAAGCTGTAATTGAATGCGGAAAAGAAGCTTGATTATTGAAATTAGAATCCAAGATCGTAACTGTTATCTGATACCATATTAAACTATAGATTGGAAGTAAGAATTGAATTGTATTAATTGTAATATCATAAAACGTTACAACTGATTGTTACAGGGTGAGCTTATATAGCACTTTGTTCCTTAACCATCTTGGTTAGGTTGTTAGGTAGATAATTAGTTAGTTAACCTATATCTAACACAGCCTGTGTCTACAGATTGTTATAAAAACAACCTAAACAGGTACAAAACAAAGTTATCATTTAAGGGTACGAATAATACATAGAGTGGTACTGAAGAATGGTTTCTCAATAAGTTATTGAGAGACCGTCTCTCCTAAGATTTTGTAATAAAAAAAGGGGTTAAGTTTGAAATCGAGCCAGGTTCATTTCAAGTTCCGATAATTTTTGATTTGTTGTGTAACTCGTTTGGCATAATAATATTCAAGTCAAACTCAGATCTTCAGTTCAAGCATTGGATCGGTTTGAGTTGGGTTGGGTTGGGTTATTCGGTAGAGGAATCTAGTTAGTTAGTAGCAAAGGGTAGTATTCGGTCACTCGATACCCCAAGTGTACAACAAAAGGATTATTAAAATTTAGAATTACCGACTTTTGTTATCTAGAATTCGTAACAAAGAGACTTTTTTCATATAGCAGGCAAATATAATGAACTCGGTACCAAAAAAATTTAATTTTAGATTCGGCCTCTGGACAGGCCAGGTCAATTTTATCGAGTCTACTTTTATACTCTTTTCGTCTCAGTCATTCGTTATAACAGTAGAATGTAAACAAGTATGGTAAAAGACATACATGGAGTATGAAAGAAGAAAGATGCAATGGTATAAAGAAAGAGGATCATGATGATCATCTCATGTTCTCATTTTTCAATTTGTTTATCTTTAAGACGATGGAGTACTACGTACGGAGTAGGAGTAATTTATATGCAGACATTTGGAATCTTGGATCAGTTGATCTCCCCTATCACCGTTATTCATTGTATTTCAAGTGTGAAATCCGTCTTATGAATCTTACTCCATAATTTATGTAACGTTGTTATCCATTTAATAAGCTCAATAACTTATTGAGAGACCACTCTTCAGTACCACTCTATGTCATATTCGTATTCTTAAATGACAATTTTGTTTTGTACCTATTTTTATAACAAGCGGACCTTCTTCATATTTGTATACTCTTTTATGTTAATCGTACTTACTTTTATTAGGTTTGGTATCGGTTTGGTACCACTGTTACTTCCATTTGTACTTAGTCTCTCAGTAAAGTTAATGAAAAACCGTCTCTCAAGAAACCTACTCTTTAATAAGAGGATTAACCATTTTTAAATCGATGAATATTTGACACATTATAACAATATGATATTTCAGAAGGAGTATTTGGGTGATATTGGATACTGGTGGTCCAATTTGCAACATGTGTTACTTTACTCTTACCACAGGAGTCAAAATATAATTTATAAATTTATACTGTAATTATAATATTTTAAGTTGCTTCTGCTTAAAGTTAAATTTAATCTATAATTAATTAATTAATTAATAATACTAATATTGGATTTCGATGTTAGCTATGCAGATTGGAGAGCGCACGTATTTACACTAACTAAACTACAAATTATAGATTAATTAGGACGGTTTCAATAAACAACGATATATAGAAGGCTATGCAGAAGCGCATTATTCTAATAGTGATATTTGTCTCAATGATGTTCTTTATGGCTTATTATTAATGACATTGATCTTTACTTCACAAAAAAAAAAAATTAAGACGGTTTCATGTATAACACATCTATATCCACAAAAATTACGATTTCATTTATTATTGATAAATACAGTAAATAAGTGATTTTTTATACTGTACAAAACGTAACTAGTCGTAACTAGTGATTAAACTGCATAAAATATGGCTAATTTAGTGCAAGTATTACAACGAAACACGCAATTAGTCACAATACAGGGGAGGTCGAACCTGAAACCTATTATCCACGGTATCTAATCTTAACCAGTAAATTAAGATATTTTCGACGAGTATATATAATTAGTTAAGCATGTCCATCTTCACCTTTTTACTAAAATGAAGACCTCAATAATCACTAATTACATACATAACCATCCCACTAAAATCACTAATTGCAATTGCTTTACCATCTCAAGATTAAATGATATTGTCCAACTAATTATAGTGATGAAAATGACCTTTGTTATGGGTTTACCAATTATTAATCATGGGCTCTTATAATCACACTCGGTAATCGGTATATATAAGATGATGATACGTCCAAAATTCTTCTTGACGTACTATAAGACATTAGTCACATTATTTTCAATTTGTTTCAAACTGTCCATACATCACAAACGATATGAGAGTGATTCATATGATATAATTTTTCGAATTTTTTTTATATACAAAGGTAAACATGTTAATTTTATATTTAGATTTTATACATCAAACCAAATATTATTGACGGCACACAATGCATTACAAGTTTGACTTTAAAAAATGAGTAAATAGTTTGAAATTTAGCGAATAATACCCTAGCAAGTGTTGATTTAACTTATAAACGAACATCTAGTTGCATTTGTTTAACCTAATCGTTTATTTTAACAAATCGATATTTTACGATGGATTATGGATCTTATCTTTAGTTACTTTTACGACTAACTTCACTATTAATAACTGGGCTTATTTTTAACGGAAATGGTAAATACTTGTACAACTATAAGGGTTTTATGCCTATATTTAAGGAGTTTTTGAACAATTTTGCAATCAATTTCTCCAGATTTAACAGATTTAAAATGTTTTAATTGCTTAAATATTATTGTTAAGACCGCACTTAACCATTAACATTATCCTATAAAATAAAATAAAATAAAATGTTGTTGATTTATGACTAGATTTTAGGATATAAGATAGAGTAGTGTATGGACTATGGAGTCAAAGTCAAAACAATAAAATTTAAGATTTGGTATAATTGGTTGGGAGCTAGGATATAGTTTGGAAAAAGAGGTCACCAAATTCAGCTGATTTTCAACTTCTTTTCTTTCATAAAGCAAGTTTGGTATATATCGGTTGACGGCCGTTGGTTTCCCTTTATTATTTCCCGCCAAACTATTCATGCATTATTTGCCTTACAATTATAAAGGCCACTCACAAGTCACAAGTCACAACTAGACCCGACAAATGGATCAACTACATCAGGTTTAGGTCCGATTGGTTTTGGGTTAGTTCATTTTTAGGTTTGAAGAATTGGGTCAATTTTAAATTGGAATCACTACAGATTCAGATCATTTTGGGATCAGATTATTCGGATCAGTTCTGTCAGGTCTACTCACAATTCAGATCACAACTTGTTTGGTTACTTCCTTTCAAGTATAGTCCATGTGGGGGTATATAAAACCTGGTTCCAATCCGAGGAACTCTTCTTCTCCATATGAAATTTGATCCGAGGGAATTGAATTAGAAAATTGGACGAATTGGAACAACGATAATTTATACACGTATTTATTTGAGTTTTAAGACCCTTGACTTGACACTTGATTATAATGTGACCCTTCGTTCCACAGCCTAGAATCAAGTCAGACTCGTCATGGAGGCGACAGAAATCACGCAATTCAAATTTGATATGACACAAATTCATCATCGACCCAATACAAGTTTTTGGACGGTATTTATTAATCATCGTATATTATTAGAAATGAGAAAATAATTTTAAATTGAATGAATATGATTTATTTTCTTAGCGATTGCACCAAATTTATGCCAAAATGTTAATAATTGATGAAAAAAACACAATGTCCACTTTTTCCAACCTAGCTTGATGATGAAAGATATAAAATGATTCCTTCTCTTAAGAAGGGGACACTGGTCACATATCTACAGCTATTACCAATGTTAAAATGGGCAGCAAAATCATTCCTACATAATTTGTGCATTCAATCCGTTTTGATCATTTATTTATCTTTAATCAAAATATTGATCGTAAATAAATAAATAAATGTCGAGACAGAAAAATTATTAGTGATTTTTATTTCAGACACATGTTTCAAATGAGCGCGCTATGTTGCAGATAAGTGTCGAATCACAGCCTTACAAAGTGTATGACTCAAAAAGTCGACCCAACCTGGTCAAGCTAACGGGTTAATCTGACTCAGTCTGTACCTCTCACCGACCAGACCACTAGCCTCGGCCCAACCCAAGTCAAGTAAAGTCATCCTTGCATGTCCGACCCAGTTTGACTCGACCACCCCCAGTCCCACACAGGTCGGTCAAGGGTCCGGTGGTCAACGGGGTGGTGACCAACTTATCTATTTATAAAAAAAATAACAAAAAATTGTTTATTTGTTTAAACTAAATGGAACACTCGGTACTATTTAGCCTGTTAGATTTTTAAGACGGGTATTTTTAGAATATAAGAGACCAAACACAAATGGTATTATTGGGATGCATATGGGGAGAATTTTTTTGGAGAGCCTGCTTTGAAAATCCATGCGTCAATTATGAATGTTTTGAGCATAAATAGTTACTATGAAAAATTATGATGGAACTTTTAACCCTACAATCTAATTGGTTTTTCTTCATAAGGAAACACTATAAAAGTGATGAGTATATGTAGAGGAACTCTTCAAGGAGCCTTTAGTTGATTCGACCAAAACTCGATTACATTTTACATCGCTCTAGAGCTTGGGCTCGAACCAGAGCTAAGCGATGAGTAAGCTCGAGTTTGGCCTAATTAATAAAACACAATTAAAACATTCTTTCTGACTTAATTTAAATATTTAATTTTAAATATTTTAGTATTAGGAAAACAAATAACAAGTGAACTTAGTGGGTTTAAATTTCAACTTTCAGACTTGGTAAGCTTGTAATAGACCCTTAACTTGAACTCAATATTCTACGGAGTAAATTTGACCGATTCGATCAGTTGATCCCAAATAAGGCCAATATATTTCAAATCATTGTGAAATTAAACCACCTTACAAAAACATCATAATCAATTTTCTTGATTTAAGCCTAAGATCAAATCTACATTACTTTTTTTTTAAAAAAAATTATATTTTAAAACGATTTCACCATAATTTTATTTCACGTTTGACCCAGTAGGAAGCTAGAGTCATAGGAGGATGATATCCTACATTACTACGTGAAAAAACAAAGACGTAAACTTGCCAATTCAAGAGTAGACATTATTTATGATAGTGGTCACATACATATGGTGTTGATTATGGGCTCATGCCATACACATAAATACATCATACAGTACTTGTAATACTTTTTTCATAATGGGTTAATTAATACTCGTTCCTAGTCCAATTGCGATTCTCCTTTGATTTAATGAGGTCAAATATTTTAAATTTTCACTCTCGAAACTTTCACCCTCGAAATGGTAAAAATCATAAATAAATTATTGTAACACGATTTTCACATAATTAGGTTTATCGAGAAGTCTTATCAAATTATATTTTCAACAGAAAATAATTATTATAACTATGACAAATGTCAGAATACTACCTCGAAAACTTTGAAAAAACAAAGTGAAGGACACCCTGACTCGAAGAGAGTACTTATAAACGAGTAATGTTATACTCGTAAGATAAACAAAAAAATTCAAAAATTTAACTAAAGCTTGTTAAGTAATTGCTCCACGATTAATTTTATATCGATTTTTTCAAGTGGTCACACGTTAACATGTTAAAAGCAAGATTTACAATTATCCCGAGAAATTGAACTATTAACTCATACGGAGTATTTATCATACTTATATAATATCATTGTGATTTTTGTTTTAATTAACATATTAACGTGGGTCTAGTAACGACACATTAAAAAAATCGATATTATAATTAGATTAATTTTTTGATTAATTTTCTAATCATGGGATTAATAAGAGGAAGTAGCTTAAGTAGTTTGGAGAATCATAAAAAACAAAAGTTGATGAAGCACATGATTTTGTTCACAAATTGTTGTTTGTGACGGAAGTATCCGTCACAAATTTCTAACGGGTCAAGTAGTACACTAAAGACAAGAATAAAGTGTGGGTGGGACATAGCAAACCAATTGTATTATTCATACATGTGGTATGTATTTGACCTGTTATATTATTATGACGGATAGACCCGTCGCAAGAGAGACCCACTGGATTTTGTTTAGAATAACCAAACCTAGCGTGCAAGCTAAGTAATGACAAAGTATTTTACAAATATTCTTTCCTTTTGATTTTGTTCCTTCTTCACTTTTTTTTTTACTGTAATTCTCTGGCGGTATATCCGTCACAAGGGTATGACGGACAAATATTGTCCACCTATATGTACTACTTGACCGTCACATATTTGTGACGAATATGACCGTCACAAACAGAATTTGTGACTTTTTTTAAGTTTAATAAAGTATATCAACAATTGAACACATGCAAATTTCTAAATGGATGTCACATGTTATGTTTATTTACTCTTTATATAAAATATTTAAAGAGGTGAAATTAATCTATGTAGAAGAATTTTTATTTTATACATATAAACACAAGTAGAAAAGAAATAAATAAAAAACAAGTAGAATGGATTTTATTTTTTTTTGGTACATATAAACACGAGTAGAAAATAAATAGTAAATACGATTTTTTTTTTGGTACTATAAATCCAAGTAGAAGAATTGAAATGATATTAGTATATTACCCATTCGATTTTATCAATAAATAAAAAATTATTTTATCACCCAATCGACTCAAAGAAAAGGTTAACTCAACTTCAACTCAATGAAATAAAAGACTAAAATAACATTTTTTTTAAGAGAAAAACAAAATTCTAAAAGAATAAAATTAGTTAATTAAAAAATAAAACGAGCTTCCGATTAGCCCAGAATTAATTTGACTACTGATTTCGAGTTGAATTTTGATTGATACGATTTTGAGGACTCTATATGAACCGTCGAACCGGTTCTCTAACGTGACCAAAACCAAACTATATAGACATTCTATAAGACCCAACAACGGATGAGATGAACCATTTTGTCAATTCTGAGATCAAATCATAGAGTAAATATATACAGTAAAAAGTTTACTAGCAAGGTTGAGTATCAATCAACAAGTTGGTTAAGGAACACACAAGCAAAAAGTTACCACTTTCCCAAATATTATCCCATCATATCATTATTATCATATACTAACCAAATATTATCCCATCATATCATTATTATCATATACTAACTCCCATGGAAACCTACCAAAGGTTGAATATATGTGAGGTATATTTTAATCAAATGGTAGGATTCCAGTAAATGGGAGGCAGTACGTACTTAGTAGTATTATGTAATAAAATGATGCTTCATAAATACTCGTTAGAGGTGATCAAATGGCCCAAGCCCATAAGCCCGGTCCGGCCCATTTTTGAAGGGCTTGGACCTTATATTATGGTCCAAAAAAGTCCATGGGCCGGCCCTAAAAAGCCCGAAGTGTGTTTGGGCTGGGTTTGGGTCATGAATTTGGCCCAAATTTTGGCCCGGCCGGGCCCATACTTAATAAAAATAGATAATTTTTATTACTACTTTTGAAACTTAGTTATAAGATTATAATTCTCTTTTGAAATTCTTATATAATCATACGTAATTTATGATTATCTCCGTAATATGATCGTAATTACTCAAAGTAATACACAATACGAGTATATATTATATCCATGTATATTTTGTTAAACATTTTAAATTTGTTACGTTATTAATTACGGAGTATATAATATTTAAAGGGATATAGTATATGTTTGTCGATATTGTTGTTTATCATTAATTTTTAAAGAAATTATAAAATTTATAAACAAAACTCATAAGTTTAAATTATTAAACGACGATATTAAGATATTTATTTCATACTAGAGCATCAAATTATAGGGCCCAAAAAGCCCATTTTGACCCGAAAAGTCCGTTCTAGCCCACAAGGGCCGGGTTTGGGCTTAAAAAATAGGCCCACCCATTTGGCCCGGCCCAGCCCAACCCGATTACGTGGGCCATTTTTATTGCTTAGGTCCAGCACAAGCCCGCATTGGCCCGGCCCATGATCACCTCTAATACTCGTATAACTTATTGGATTCTATAAAAAAAACCTTTTTTTACCCGTCGAAAAAACGACGTATTTAATTGAACTTTTGCGCTTTAGATTTTTTTCAGATCGGGTTAATTTTTGCACGGAATAAATCTCAACGAACCAATAAATGTCAGTCTAATTTCGATTAGATCGGGCAAATAGATCTGATCGTGTTCGCCCTGTTCGGGGTACCATGTGAACAAGTCATAAAACCCGGCCCGATATTTTTTTTTGAGAGTTTGGGCCTCAGGTTTGGCCTCAAACTAAGCCTGCTGCAAATTTAAGCCCAACCCACATGCTTGAGTTTTTATATTTTTTATATTTTTTATAACGGTTCAAGTATGTGCCATATGAGGAGAGAAGGACAATGGTCCCACCAATTATACTTTTGTCTTATCTAACTATTTAGTATTTATTTGACCCGTTATACGTTTGTGACGGAGATAAATTTGGTGTTCAAGAATTTGTGTTTTCATAATGGGTTAATTAATACTCGTTCTTGGTCCGAGTGTGATTCTCCTTTGATTTATTGAGGTCGAAAATTTTAAATTTTCACTCTCGAAACTTTCACCCTCAATATAATAAAAATCATAAATTATTATAACACGATTTTCACCTAATATTTTCAACAAAAATAATTATTATGACTGACAAAAGTCAAAATACTACCTTGAAAACTGTGAAAAATCAAACGGAAAACCACTCAGACTCGAAAATAGTACTTATATATCAACTAGAAACGAGCAACTTTATACTCGTAAGATAAACAAAAAATCGAAAAATTTAACTAAAGGCCTCTTAAGACTGTGGGCCTAATATACTTTAAAAATGATTTTTCTAAGTGATCACAAGACCTTAACATGTTAAATAAACCAAGATTTATAATTATTTTGAGAAATTGAACCATTAACTCATACGGAGTGTTTATCATACTTAAATTTTTATTTTGATTAACATATTAACGTGTGTCTAGTGAGTACGCATTAGAAAAATCGATATTATAATTAGATTAATTTTCTAATTATGGGATTAATAAGAGGAAGTAGCTTAAGTAGTTTGGAGAATCATAAAAAACAAAAGTTGATGAAGAACGTATTCCAAACCTAAAGTTGAAGGAATAATAATACGTACTCCTTCACCAGTGGTTACTACTGGTTAAGGAACAAACAAGCAAAGAGTTACCAGTTTCCCAAATATTATCACCATTATGTAAGAAATGATGCTCATGGAACAAACAAGAAATGATGCTTCACAGTACAGACAATGACACAAAGCCGATACAAAATAATAAACGGGTTTGAGTTACGGCTTGATGACCCATTTATGTAAATATGTAATGGATCGACACAAACAAACATGACACGAAGTTTGATTGGGTTGAGGTTCCAAATCACGAACCCGACACGATCAATATAATAATCCGTTTTATAAAATTAGTCTAAATTATTGTTTGTGACCGTGACCGTGACCGTGACCGTGACCTGGACATACAGGAAGTGCATTGAAGTATTGAAGAAGGTGGTTCAAGTTGAAAATTTAGATTTTCATGAGGATTGGGAAATGTTTCTTGGACTGCTTCCGGACATTCATACTGCAGAAGAAATAACTTTCGAGAAAGTTAAAACATTCATGGTAATTCAACCCTTTTTTTTCCCGCAAGTTCAGTTCTGGATTCGCCCCTGCTTTTTAGCCACTTTAATTTAAGTGGATTACGTTGCTGACAATTGTTACTGCATATGATATGATATGATATGATATGATATGATGATGGATCAGGAAAGAGCACACAGCAGGTGTTTGTTTCTTTTGAATACACTACTTAGGGAGTCACAAGGTTGATTTTGATGGTGTTCGAACTCATATCATGAGAATCGTCTCTCAGAACTTCACCAGCTAAGCTGGTTGACATTTGTTTGTTTTCCCCCATCATGTTGAAATGAGTTACAAGCTACTGCTTAATGGTCAATTGGATGGAAGTCATCTGTTATACATGAGTTTCAATTTCATTATTGTGAGGTCATAGTCGGGCCACAATCTAGATTGAGATGATTTATCTAACATGGTATCAGAGACAGTGCAATCAAATGTCACGTGCTCTAATCCTGGTAGCGAGATGAATGTCATTTATGTAAGAAGATTGATTTTTGTAAGGTGGATATGTAATTTGATATCGTTGTGATGTGTGTAGTTGGAAGTCAAAAGAATTGAGGTTTGGAGCACCATTTTTTCAGAAGTTGGCAACATCGGTGAGCAGCAGCAGATAATATATCCAAACTCGGTGTTAGCCCTCAAGAATTTCATCAATCACAAAACCAATTTCGATTGGAATGATTGCATTGAATTCCTGTGTTCTCCGGACCAGATCGAGAACAACCGAGTCTGTGATACTCCAGATCCAAGCGTACGTGAGCCTGTACTTCGTTTTGCTCCTTGACCCATCCAGTCATTCATTAACTATCTTTTTTTGGCCTTTTCAGTTACCTTAATGACGAGGATGAAAAATTCGTTCCAAAATTTCACAGCGTCAGAATTCTGGAAATTGGAGACAAAGCCAAGATTGTTGTTCACATGAGACATAAGTTACCAACAACCAGAGGTTGGACGCATTTTGAATGTCTGAAAGAGAAGGAGAAACGGAGCTTAGAGTTCAATATTTATATACTAAACCTCATGAAACGACTAGAATTCGGAACAGAAACTCCAGGTATGCATTTTAAATCAAGTTTATCGCGACTGTCAGGATGGAGTAATGCTTAAGGTTAAGGCTAAGGTTGTTTATCACAGTCACTGCAGATTCAGTAGACCAGAATGAGATAGAGGATGACTGAAAAATGGCACAAGAGACAGAGCGATTGTCCAACAAAATCAAATTGCCATTGGATGGATCTACAAAGTTGCTGGTATAACAAGTTTGCTAAATTTCCTCAGTAAACTTCTAAAAAAAAATTAGAGTAATTATTGTGTACAACAGTTATACTAGTGCGACAATAATAATAATTTGCAATTTATGGTAAAAAGTGACCATTTTAGGTTTCATTAGTTCCCACTTTCAAATAAATATTTATCACATTTTCGTATTAAAAAATGATCGCTATTTAACTCAAAATTCTTACACTAAACACTACTACACTAGGACATGCATACTCTGAATTATAAAGTGGAGTATAGTTCCCATTGAATTAAGACAACTTCTTCAACAACGTTGGACATACTTACAATTAGGGGTGTGCACTGAACCCGGACCGAAATCTAAAAATTTTGGATCGGAATTTTCAATTCTTTTTGAAATTTCGGTCCAAAATTCCAGACCGGTTTGGCTGAAATTTTTATGAAATAAATATAATTTTGATCTTTTCGGTCTAAATCGGGTCAGGACCGGACCGGAACCCAAAATCGCCCAAAATGGAGCTGAGACTGGGCCGAAATTTTTTATTCCGGATCCGGTCCGGACCGCACACCCCTACTTACAATTCAAGCCAGCCAAAAAAAATGAACCCCATACTACAAAAAGACTCGTACAACAAAAAATCAAGAAATTCAGAAATGAATTTCAATCAACAATAATAAATTAAATAAAATGAAGGGAAAGTTTGCTAAATTATCTCATAAACTTCTAATTATTTTTATTTTTATTTTTTTGTTCAGGAATCACAATCGCCAGTGTCTTCTACCATTTTCGCCTTTTCGGTCATCCTTTAGTGTAAAATTCTTCCAATTCTGCAATAACAGTGCAATGACAGTGATGAATAAACAAGCATAAACATTACACTGACAGAAGTTTGTTCTCATTATAGTCAAGGAGGAAGATCAAAGTGCAAACCTCGAGCTTCTTTTCCAGATTCTATATCTTTCATGAAATTATGTATATCAATCGCTAACTCGTATCTCCGCTTTTCCTTTGCTTTTAGACATTCGAAGTTCGTCCAACCTGCAGTTGTTGGAAGCTTATGTTTCATATGAACAACAATCTTGGCTTTGTCTCCGATTTCCAGAATTTCCACACTATGGAAATTCGGAGTGAATCTTTCTTTCTGTTCATCAAGATAACTGTAAAAAAAAACAGACAGAAAAACAATATGGATATAATTAGTAAAAGAGCAATGACTGTATGTGTTTCTACTCAGTTAAAATTCGGCCATTCGGGTCAAAGACTGAGATGAATGATAACGTGCAACACTTACGTTTCAATTTTGTGTAGTAAAGGCGCAGTCACTTTTTTATCGGGAGTACATAGGAACTCGACTTGGTCATTCCAATTGAAATTTGTCTTGTGATTGACGACATTTTTTAGGGATACCACCGAGTTTGGATATATTATTAGCTGTTGTTCGCCAATTGTGCGAACACTTGAAAATGTGGTGCACCAAATGCCAATTCTTACAACTTCCAGCTACACAGGACATCGTATTAGGTAATAGGTATCCACATTGAAATGATTAAACGAGAGGGATGTGAGTCAGGCATGGTCCGGCCCTGAACCGGCCTGTGGTAAGGGGCGAATCAAGGCATGCATGCTGTCTAAATTGTTAGTTCACAATTCGCAGAAAAGCATGTTTGGCTCAACTAAAAACAGAAAAATTGGCTATTAATAAGGCCAATGATGTTCAACCTTAGAGATAGAAACTGAAAAAATGCAAAAAAAGAAAAAAAAAAAAAAAGTTAGTAACATAAATAGAACTAACCAGTTGACCGTCAATGAGACATAGGTCGCCAACGTCGTAAGGATGAACGATATACACAAAGATGAGGCCTTGGAAGAGACCCTTAGCGGTGTCTCCAAAAATAAATGTGACTGCCAATGCCGGTGATGCTATGACAACGAGTACCTTAGTCGTTGCCAATCCGGTGAGGAGTAGCCACATTACAAATATGGCGATAATTATAACCACACTCATCACTCGATTCAAGCAATTCACAACCTCTTTTTCACTGATAAACGTATTTGTAAGAAACATGCAACTGAAGCGGGCTCTTTCCTGTTCATCATATGCCAATTTCAGTTGTCAAATACATGTCCATAAAGGGAATATGTTAAAAATCTTAATATGCCTGCCTTATAACATTGTCAATTATTCAATCTCAAACTAGTTCGTGCCAGCACGGCCCAACCCAGCCTGGCTCGCATTCACGGACCGAATTTTGGCCGGTCCATCTCCTGGTTCAGCCTAACAGTAGGGTTGGGACCGGGCTTCATTCACACCAACTCAGCCTATGAATTTTTTGCCAAAATGGTTGGCCTGTTCTGGCTCGCCCCCTCATGGGTCAAACCTGGGTCAGACTTCAGCCACCCCATCCGGGCTGAAGCCCAGCCAAGGACCAGCCCGAGTCTGGCATGGACTGACTGACTGAGGACCGTGTCTAGCTCTAGTTGTCCCTTTTGAGTTTTGACTCTGCTTAAAATGAACTTTAAGCAACGGTATGTGATCATCAGATACTCGGTAAAATTCAAGAACGAGTACCACCCTAGTGACTTTACACAGCTTAAATCCAGTTTAGAAGACATATTGTACAGACAATAAATATATACAAAAAATAGGACAAATATATTTGAGCTTTGAAACAATCATTTTATGTTCAGCTCATGAATAAGATAACTCCATTGACTCACTTTTGCTGCACAAAAACTTAATACGATAAAATTGGGGAAGTAAAATAAAAAGATGGTCCGATTACCATGAATGTTTTAACTTTCTGAAAGGTTACTTCTGCATGGGTTTTCACGCCAGGAAGCAGTTTGAAAAGAATTGTCCAATCCTCATCGACATAATCTTCACCTCCAAATTTCGCGATCGCCTTCAATTTTTCTATGCATTTCCTGTTCCAAACAAATCAACGAAATTAAACAGATGCTTCTAATGATTTTCCTGAAAGTTTCCAAAACATAATCGTAAGAACAGAGAAAAGTTTCATACCCATTATTATCTTCTTCTGAAACATCGTCACGTAAATGTATGAGATCATCAACAACAATCTCCTTTGACAGCGCGTGCTGCGCAGTCAAAAACATTTGTGATGCCTTTTGTAAGTCATATATGGAGGATGCCTTTGGATCAATGTTGTTTATCAGTGTCGCCCTGATAGTTTTCCTGTCAAACGTTGTAACGCCCTCAACCTCAGCATCAGTGGTCAGTAGCCCCCACTGCGCCTTCTTCTTAGGCGGAGTCTTAGAACACCATGATCCACAGCCTGTTCCATCTGATTCTGTCGTCTCAGTTGCGTTAACAACACTCTCATGATGACTGCTGCTAAGCATAATAAGGAAGTACAACTGCTTCCCTACAGCAGTAATCTTAGGATGCAACCTATCA
Organism: Agrostemma githago; assembly: GCA_958450325.1. NCBI lineage: Eukaryota > Viridiplantae > Streptophyta > Magnoliopsida > Caryophyllales > Caryophyllaceae > Agrostemma > Agrostemma githago. The sequence goes on from OY288246.1 coordinate 75,602,539, forward strand.
AACACGGAATGCGCCTCCCAATACAATAGTATGCAGGTTTTGATCAACCAAAGAAACGCGCATACTAGAATACTAACGATAGTCCAAGTCCCGAATTCCAAAACACTCTTATCCTCAGGTGTTCCGTCAAGACGGTTTCCGAAGTACATCATCCATATAATCAGCAGCATCACCATGTTCAGGATGAAGATGACGCTTCTCTTAAGACCAGTGGCGATGTACACCACATGTTTCTTGTTAAACGCGCCCTTTGTTATTTCGTCACAGAAAACTACTTTCATAGTCTTATTAAGATCTCTAACACCTAGATGATCATCATAGATCTTCGGTAGCGACCACACGAGTATATGAGCTAATAAAGTAATGATGTTATAACCTATGAGAGCAAAGAGAGATATCTTAATCCATTTACGAGTGTAAATCCCAAAGATTTTACTCTGATTAAAAGTCGGGACGCTGTTCATCACTATAACCTCTGCCCACAACAGCAGAAGACAGCCGATGGTCTCGTATGTTGTTTCTAACAGCATGTAACGCATGTCATATTCATCCGATTCGATATCTGATACTACGAATGCTATAGAAATCCCAATGACTAAGCTCATAAGGTAGATTCCTATTAGTATACAAATGATCTTAATCCACTTGGTTATCGGCAATCCGATGACCAATACAGGCTTCAATTCTGGGACGAATTTTGCAATCGGATAAAATAATCCGACTTCAACCAAAAGTAATATTACCACCACAAAAATCCAGTAGTGTAATAGAATTTTTGTTAGGAAGTTTCTTTCCATGCCTTTACCTTTGACGATGAACTGAAACACCCGAACAACTACAAAAGCGCCCAATAACAGGGGAAGAACAGCGATAGTAGTGACAGTTAAAATAGCATATGTCACCGGTAAAAAACACACAAACAGAAAACAGCATATTAGATAGTAAATAAAATTCGGTACCCGCATACAACCAAGTGAAAACGAGGTACGTTTATCTAGGACGGAGGAAGATTCGGGCTGTTCTTCACTACTCGATGCCTGGTTTTCAAGATCTGTTATTTTTAGAGGTCGGATTTCGGATTGTTTTTCTGGGGTAAAGGAGCCAAGGTTGCCAAGCTGCATCTCTCCACTCACAGGGTTTATGCTGCTAGCCATGTTTTCAGAAGCCTAGAGCTTAAAATTGCGATTTATTATGATTAACATGTACATGTAATGAAGGTTTTGAGTAAAAGAAAGAAAGGAAGAGAAATATGTGCTGCAGTATCCAGCCATTATCAGCATTTTATACAGTTAAAAACAGGATAAAATAATATCAAATTGTCATTTTTTAAAGATGCAGTAAACATGGGATAGAGAACATGAACACCCTAATGAGATTATTGAGCTAATGGCCAACCTATGGTCAATTGGCCACTGTCATATATAATGTCATAGCATGCACTCAGTCAGTCATCACCCTTACATCAGCTAGAGTATAGCCTTGCTATAGGAAGAAGCCTTCGAGATACTAGGATAATGTCGATATTAATTATGGAAGAAAGACCGGTCTTTAATTATTCGAGTAAAGAAAGACTGACTGATTTAATTAATCATCAATCATGCAAAACTAAGAGTTTTATTCAAGCCATGTTTACATGCAAATGTCAACGAACTCTACCACCATCATACACACTTAGATTAATCAATATAGGTAATTAATTAAATACTCCATACTTAAATTAAGGACAGGTTGGATCAGTGATTAGATTAACGTATTAGCGGAAAAACTAATGATAATGATGCATGATTAAGATAATGAAATGAATTAACAGGGGTTGGAAGAGCTGCTACTGACAGTACATCTTAAGTTGAAAACTGTGAGAGGAATACTGATCTGAGTAGAGAAGACATCAATGAAAAACAGTTGACTTTCAACAAAAAAAAGACAAATGGAAAATGGCATATGCCGAATAGCTCAACTAGTAAAGTCACGAGGAGCGATACTAATGACTTAAGTTCAAATCCCGCCTCCAACTTTTACAGCAACAAAAGGAAAGGAAATTAAAAAAGTTAGAGGGATATTTTACGTGCTACCCCTATGTTTTTTCATTTTCTATGGTGTAAGGTGTAACCATTCTTTTGGTCCAAATAACTTTAATTTGCTATAATTTATGGACACGAGTTCTGAAAACGATGATTTTTCCCCAAAAAATTCATCATCTTTACAAGAGGTTCGATTTGGAAAAAAAATGTCTGTCATATCCGAAACTTGTAGTAAGAGTTATGCTCAATCAAACGTTTTTAACCAACAAACTTGGACCGGAGATAACTCTTTATCATGAGCTCCAAAAGTGATAAGGGTAAAAACAGTACTATGTAGAATAACACAAAGTTAGTTAACTCACACCAATATATTACAAGAGCTCAACAATCGCATGTGTTTTGTGCCATTTCCAGTCATCCTCTTAGTCAGGAATTTCTTCCTTCTCATTCACTGCTGAAGCTGCAACGACTGCGATAGAGCAAGCACATTAAGCATTACTCCGACAGAGAAGATACAGTAGTCATTCGTGATAAGCGTCAGTAAAATGCGTACCCGGAGTTTCTGTCTCAAGTTCTAGTTGTTTCATGATTTTTAGTACATAAATATTGAACTCTAAGCTCCGTTTCTCCTTCTCTTTCAGACATTCGAAATGCGTCCAACCTTCTGTTGTTGGCAACTTATGTCTTATGTAAACAACAATCTTGGCTTTGTCTCCAATTTCCAGAATTTTGACACCATGAAATTTTGGAACGAATTTTTCATCTTCGTCATTAAGGTAACTGAACCAAAAAACAATAGTTAATAAATGACTGATCACTCAAATATATGTGGGTCAAGGAACGAGATGAAGGGAAGGCCACGTACGTTTGGATCTGAAGTATCAGAGGCTCGATTATTTTCTTGTCCGGGGTACTTAGGAATTCAATGCGATCATGCCAGTCGAAATTAGTCTTGTGATTGATTATATTTTTTAGGGCTAATACCGAGTTTGGATATATTATTTGCTGCTGCTCACCAATATTCCGAATGTTTGAAAAAATGGTGCTCCAAACCCCAATTCTTTTGACTTCCAACTACACAAATCATAATGACATTTAGAGCAGGGGCAGACCTAAACTTATACCCGACCAGGTCATGGCCCGGATGAGCTTTTTAGGAAAATAATAGGGAAGACGCATCCGCATGAAAATGAAGGTTCTATCTCTTGACAATGAAATTTATCGAAACTCAAAGCATCACTTACCAATTTTTCGTCAATGAGACATAGGTCTCCGACGTCAAAGGGGTGAACAATGTAGATAAAGATAAGGCCTTGAAACAAATTCTTAGCCGTGTCTCCGAATATGAATGTGGCCGCCAACAATGGTGATGCGATGAGGACAATAACTTTTGTTGTAGCCAAACCGGTGAGAAGTAGCCACATTATGAAAACTCCAGCAATTATAAGCCCACTCACGATGTGATTCAAACACTTCACCGCCTTCTTTTCACTAATAAGCGTATTGGAAAGAAACGTACATCTGCTGTGGGCTCTTTCCTGATTATCACACACAATTTCAGCAGTCAACTATATTTGACAATAGTTCATCAGCAAACTTGACTAATTGGCAATTGTCATTCTTAAGACGGGTAAGCATAGATGCGAGTATGGGACAGATATTTTAAGTTTAGTCTATCCAGCATATTTGATCCATTTATGTAAGCTGAAGACGGATTTCCTTCTTAATGACATGATTAAACTTTTTCGATTGGTATCACTACTTAACTAGTTCTAGCTTCTTTGTGTGACATGTGCCAAACTGCCAATACATGTCAATAGAGGGAAAATGTTTACCCCACCCAGTGTATGTCGCAGCTACTCCTATAGCATTTGGCAAAGACGATGTGCTAATATGGGTGGGATAAGGAACATTAATACTAGGTATTAATTGGGCAATCACCATCATCTAAACGTTTTGGTTGAGATAGTCTTTTGATGCCTATAAGAGCATGGGTTAACCTATAGGTCATTGTACAAATCCTAGGAATCTCTCGCAACCTTACGGTTTTCATACAACAGGATAGTGGAAACACAACATGAAACAACTGACTGTATTTCCATTACCAAATCATGAATAACTAATCCATAGGAAATGAAAACGGAAAAGACGGTTGAAGTACCATGAATGTTCTGACTTTCTGGTAAGTTATGTCTTCTGTGTTCGTCACATCGGGAAGCAGCTTAAGAAGCATTTCCCAATCCTTATCAAAATAAGTTCCACCTTCAACTTTGACAATCTTCGTCAATATTTCTATGCACTTCCTGTTCCAAACAAATTAAAATGAAAAAGAGAGAGGTCACAAATGATTATCAGAAAAGAGAGGGATGTCACTGTTGAGGAATATCAATATAAATTGCTTCAATCATCACAGGTTTTGGTAAGGATGGTCTTCCAATCTGGTATTAGAGCACATGTTCGACCTATAGGCCACGTGTTGTTATCATGGGAACCCCTCGCCACACGTTATAAGGTCACAAAAGAGTCACGATTGTTAGACAAAGGAAAGTTTCTTACGAGTTATCATCTTCTGAATTGTTGGCTTGTAAATGATGGATATCGCAAACAGCAGTCTCCTTGGACAATGCATACTGGGCAGTCAAAAAATACTCAGCCGCCTTTTGTATTTGATGTATGCATGCCTTTGGACCAGTATGATCTATCAATTCCGTCCTAACACATCTCCGATCCAACGTCCGACAGACCTGAACCTCGGAATTGGATTCCCAAAGGACCCAGCATACCTTCTTTTTAGGCGGTGTTTTATAGCATGATAACCAGCAACCAGAGTCACCAGTAAGTGTCACAGGTGACTCATAGACCTTCTCATAGTGGATGTAACAGAGCAATATAAGAAAGTACAATTGCTTCCCCATATCCGTGATTTTAGAATCTAATCGGCCATATATGACACGAGTCTCCCAGTACAAAAGTATGCAAGATTTGATCAACCAAAGAAAAGAACATATTAAAAGACTTACAAAAGTCCAAATAGCCATTTCCGAAACTCTTTTCCCAAGGGGTGTTATGTTTAGACGGTTGTCGAAATACAACACCCATGTAATTAGGAGCATCAACATGCTTAAAATGAAGATGATGCTCCTCTTTATACCACTTGCAGCATATACTACATACTTTTTGCTGAAGGCACTCTTACTTAAGTCATCACAGCAAAACACTGATAATGCAGGATTAAGACTTTCACCAACCCCTAAATGATCTCCATAAATTTTCGGCAATGACCACACAAATATGTGAGCTACCAATCTAATGATGTTGTAACCTATAAGGACAAAGAGTGATACCTTGATCCATTGTCGAGTGTCGATTCCAAGTATTTTGCTCTGCGCAAAAGTTGGGACGCTACTCATGACCACAACCTCTGCCCATAACAATAGGAGACAGTCAATGATCTCAGAAGTTATATCTAAGAGACTGGTAAATGTTATATCATCCTCGTCCCCAAATACTTGGAATAGTACCACAATTATGGACACCCAAATAAGCTGGCTAATAAGGTAGATTCCGATCAATATACAAATGATACAAATCCACTTGGTTATCGGCAACCCTATGACCATGACAGACTTTAAACTTGGATAATACTTAGCAAATGGATAAAATATTCCGACTTCAACCAGAAACAACATCACACCCATAAGTGTCCAGTAGCGCAGAAGGAACTTAGATACAAACTGTTTATCAACGGTTTCACTTCCGGCAATGAACTGAAACATTCGTAAAACTACAAATGCAGCTAGTAACAGGGGTAATATGGCAGCAGTAACAAGAGTAATAAAAGCATATACCACTGGTGCGACGCATACAAAGAGCAAAGAGCAAATTAGAAATATAACGGGCTTAGGTACTGGCATATGGCATGTTAGAAATGAGCCGCGTATGTTTTGGATGGGTGGAGGTTTAGTTGGTTGTTCACCACTTGAATCCGAGTTTTCGACTTTAACACAAACTGAATCTATATCTGCATTTTGTGGAGTTGGGATCGCAGGTTGTTTTTCCTCTTTCTTAGACATAATTTTCAGACACCTAGACTTTCAAATGAATGTGTAACTAGAGGGAGTATGGAGAAAAACTGGAATTTGAGCTCCAATTTCCAGCAGTCTGCTGCATTATATACAATCTACCTTTCTATCAAAACCTCTTTAAAAGCATGTTCTTGACTTACTGTTCACACCCCACCCGGGTACCCCCACCCCCCCAAAGCCACATATCCTCCTTTCACATTTTAGCCACACATGACAGACACAACTACTATACCTCTTCTCCAACCAGGGACGGAGCTAAGCACATACCGATTGGCTAAGCCATGAGCCAATGACTAGATGAAATTTTTAGGAAAAAGATACATACACAATCATTTTTAGGAACATGGTCGTGTTTTTTCCTAACTCAATTCCAACGACATTTTACCAATTTACCCTTCTCATTTTATCACATTCTCAACCTTTAATTTTTCATTTTCTCTCAGGAATCTCAAAATCCAAGTTTTCCACTAACACACCAAAAACAACCACAATTAACGGAACCATTCGGGATCAGTGTCTCGGGTCGAGGGTGGTGGAGGTAGTGAGGCCATGCGGTGATGAAGTCATGAAGGCTGTTGCTTGCAGTTTGGTTTTCATTTTTTTTCCTTTTTTTAAAATGTAATTTCTTTTTTATTAGTTTTTGTATTTTCCTTATTTTTCATGTAAATTTCCTTCTGGTTTCTGTACTTTTTTTTTCCAAAAATTAAGTGGTGTAATTTAGTTGGAATTTTTTAATTCAATTAATTACCTTTTTTTTGTATTATCTATAATAAAAATCTTAACTTTTTCCCTTTTTTATATGTTAATTCAAGTCTTGTTATGAATTATCGTATTTGTGTATTACGTATTTAAGGCAAAAAAATGAAGTAAACAATAATAGTACTCCATATAATATACAAAATAATTAAGAAAATAAGTAATCATTACATCACCAATAATTGAATTAGGTCAATAATTGAAATTGAAAACAAAGAGAAGGTGGATTGAATTTTAGTCTGAGAGACTAACCCGAAAAGTTGAGGAAAATTCGTTAGATTTGAGTAAAACACCCGGAAAATAGGATTATACACCTGGTTGTACAGTAGCATTGTACAACCAAAACAAAATTTTTGAGCTTTTGTGTATATTTATTGAGCTTATAAAAGTTTCTGAGCTGAGTTGTAAGTTTTCGAGCTTAAACATTTATGTGATTTAAATCGACAACTTTACACTAAAGCTCAGAAAGTTTACAGCAAAACTCAAAATTTTGTGATAAAGCTCAAAATCTTAAAACCAGTTGTACATATAGCTATGTACAACTGGTTGTAATCTTCTAATTGCTTGTTAGGAAAAAGTGATTCCGTTTATTGTGGACAGTAAGCGGTTTGAGTCCCCCTTCCCACCGCTCTATTGTAATACGACTAAGCGTACAAAATTGGACAGGCGGCTTCAAACAGCAAATCATGGTCATCACTCATCAATCATCATCAATTAAAAGTACTACTCCATTAACTACTCAGTCATTATTGGAAAAATTGAATGATGGGACTTACATACACATCCATACATCATCAATTCATCATCTTCCCATACGTCAGCAATCGGCTTCAAATCATCGTCATCATCGTCCTAAAATCAAACTATTCAACTTAATTAACTAATTAATTGAAAATTTTAATCAAAATCAGAAGATGGATCAACACATACATACATACATCATCTTCCCGTACAAATCATCGTCATCGTCATCGTTATCGTCGTCGTCATCATCATATCCAAATTAGTAAAAGTATTTACTCCATGAACGATTCAAAGCTCGACCGAGTACTGTTACAGACCTAAAATGGCGAAACATTATCCACAATCCGGAAAATTCGAAAATTCTTAGGTAATTCGGGCGTTGTAGCGTACGCAAATTATGCGGATTACAATCACAATCACGATCAAAATAACCAAAATAATCACAATCACAATCACGATTACTCACACTATAATCTAAAGTAGAATGAAGATCGAATGCGCGATACCTAAAACAAATACAGTACAATAATAAGTAGCTATTCGCTCCGTCTTCTATGTGAAGAAACATAAAGAACGGAGGGAGTATAATTGAGGAAAAAAGCTTCAAAATTGGAAGTGTCGAACTTACATAATCAATCAAATTCAATCAAGAACAGTAAATTTTCAGGAATTAGCTAACTATTTGAGCGATTCATGATGGGAAGCAGGACCGATGGTTGAACCGCCATGATCGCTTTTTCGGAAACCTTCTCACTTCGTCAAATATGAACAGATATTTATTCAAACTGCTACCCAATTTCTTCCGCCAAAGTTCAGTAATTGCGCCAAAGTAACCCAAAAGTAATTGATTCGGATTCGGATTTGGATTAGGGTACGATCATTTTTGGGGTAAGAAAAGTGGGTCAAGTCAATTCGGGTCCGTGATTTTCAACGTTTTCAAAAATGTCAACTCATTGCTACAATGGGTCAGGACATGTTATGTCATGTCAATTCAAATCGTAGTTGCTAAATCATACCCGACTTTTACTACTTCATACCCAATTTTTACATTTTTTTTCCCTACCTAACCCTTTTCAGAAAAGATCCCTCTTTTCCATTCCTCTTTATCCTAACAAATTCCCTCTTTTCTAACTCTCAAAATTTTGCCAAATTGTTCAAGAATTTTACGATTATGGATCATTATTCGCACGTGGGACAAGTAATTTTGATTTTTATTAACATTTTCATTTTTAATACACGGAATATAGGTTAGGTTATTGATTGCTTTTTTTATTTAATTTCTAATTAAGTCCTAATTAGATTCTTCTATAACTTTTGAATCACGAATATAATTAGTATTTAAAACAATTAGGTTTGTTAATTTTATTAATAATTTTACTTTTTAATATAATCATTGGTTATATTTTTGATTAATTGTTTTTCTCAATTAAACCCTAATTTGATACTCATGGTTATGTACCATGGTTTTTTAATTAAGAATTATTAATTAATTTTTCAAAAAATTCAATTTGGTGTTTTCATCTTCTATTAGTAATTACATTTTTGAATTTATTATTTTTTATAATTGATGGAATGATGAATTTATGAAGAAAAAGTGATGGTGAATTAATTGAAAAAAGAGAGAAAAAGGGAAGAGGCAAATTTTATGAATTGAATGAAAAGAAATAAGAAGGGTAATTTTGGAAATGTGGGTATGAAATAGTAAAAATGTGGGTATGATTTAGCATGTCCCATTCAGATTACGAGTCAAACTCCGATCTTCAGGTTGGGCTCGAATCGGGGTTCTCCGAGTTGGGATCGGGCCACCGAGTCATTTTAATATTTTCAACGTTTTTATACATATCGATTTGTTTGCTACGATAAACAATGTCTAAGTCAATTCAAATTATGAGTGAAGATGTGTTTAGTCGTATTCAGATCGGGTTCTTCGAGTTGGGTCGGTTTTGCCGGTGTACTCATGGTCATGGAAAATTGTGGGTATTGGGTAATGAACGGGTTTGAACTCCGTCGGGTGGTTACCATTACATTTGTTCCTCTACCCTAATAACTCAACCCAACCCCTGAAATGAAGACCCAAATCATACAAACCTGGAAATGAACCGATTTAAATTAACCTTATTTAAACCCGGTTTAAATGAACCCAACAACGAAATAAACTTGCATATTTCAAATTTAACAACATACAATGTCTTAAACCATAATATTACAATGTCTTAAACATCTAACACCCCAACAAAATCACAGAGAAAGATCAAGATACACATGACCCTTGGTCCTCGAAGCACGCCCGATGCATAAACCCCAATTAGACAAGAAGCCAACCATGACACTAGACACATAGCACACACATACATATCCGAATGCTCTAACTGGCAGATCGAAAAACGAAATTACAAATCAAGCAATGCAAAGAAAGCCAAGTATGTAAAAAGAAAATCAACAATAATCGATCCATTTTAATTTGATTCGAGAATCGCAAGTGTCTTAGCCTGTGGTATTTTCAGCATCCGCTTCATTCTCTGCTGAGTCTGCAACGACGACTGTGAAAAACAGTAAACATACAGGTGATACAGCATTAAGCATTAAGCATTAAGCATTAAGCATTATTACTCCGACAGAGAATATATATATATATACATACTGTCATTAACGATGATAGGCTTAATTCAAATGCGTACCTGGAGTAAGTGGCGTTGTTTCTGTACCAGGTTGTAGTCGTTTCATGAGATCAAGTACATGAATATTGAATGCCAATCTCCGTTGCTCCTTCTCTTTCAGACATTCAAAATGCGTCCAACCTTGAGCTTTTGGCACGTTATATCTTACGTGAACAGCAATCTTAGCTTTGTCTCCAATTTCTACAATTTCCACGCTATGAAACCTTGGACTGAATTTTTCTTTCTCCAGATCAAGATAACTGAAAACCAAAAACGAATAATAATAAACGATACTGAATTATAAATTACTGATGATGACTACAACTCTACGAGCAAGATGAGTGAGTACTGATAATTGATAATTGATAATTGATTGATAACAACAGCTCACGTTTGGATATCGAGTATCAAAGACTCGGTTATTTTCTTCTCTGGAGAACATAGGAATTCAATGCAATCATTCCAGTCGAAATTATTTTTGTGGTTGATAACATCTTTGAGTGCTAACACCGAGTTTGGATATATAATTTGCTGGTCATCACTAATGTTGCGAACTTCTGAAAAAACCGTGCTCCAAACCCCGATTCTCTTGACTTCCAACTACACGGATCAAAGATCAAATTAGATATCCACCTTACAAAAATCAGTGTTCTTACAACAACAGCATTTCTACGAAAAAACCGCAACCAGCAACCTTATGGTTTCTTGAAAGTTATATCCTTCTCGGTCTTCACGTTAGGAAGCTGTTCAAGAAGCATTTCCCAATCCTTACTGAAATAAGCTTCACCTTCAACTTTCACGATCTTCATCAATGTTTATATACACCGACTGTTCCAAACAAATTAGATAAAAATATGTCACTAATCCCAGATATACTAAGCTATAAACTGCAAAACAGTAAATGCGAGTTTCTCGCCAAATTCAATTAAATCCCCGACATACTAAAACAAAAACCAAGGAGCTAAACATTAAACGCAAGTTTCTCGCCTAAATCGGTTTTTGATTAAGACAAAGCAAAGTTTTTTACGCATTATTCTCTTCTGAATCATCAACTTGTAAATGATCGAGATCTTCGACAATAGTCTCAGAGGTTGATTCTGAGAGGATATAATGCCTATTATTATCGTCCGACATTACTTTTGTTGCCATGATACCTTTAAAGTATCCCATCAACTGGCTCATAAGGTAGATACCAATCAATATACAGATTATCTTAATCCCCTTGGTTACTGGTAACCCTATGATCAATACAAGTTTTAATCCCGGAACATACTTGGCAATTGGATAAAACAATCCTACCTCAACCAAAAGCAACACCATAACCCGAGACACCCAGTTCTGCAAAAGAACCTTGAATGAGTAGTATTTTCTGGCAAATTTATCACTGACAATGAATTGAAACAATCGTACAACTACAAAGGCAGCTGCTAAAAATAGAAGAATGACAACCGTAGCAACTGTTAAAAGAACATATGCAATGGGTACAAAACATACAAAGAGCAAAAAAAAACTATATAAGCAAGGGTCATAATCCATATTGGAGGATCGGGTTCTTGTTCACTACCAGATACTAGGTTTTCAACATCTATATTTTGTGAAAGATGGATTTATGGGTACTATTTCTAGAGAAACGGGATTGGCCTCCACTGTGGATTCCATAGTTTCGGAACCCTAGAGCTTAAATTTGTGAGTTATGCTGATGGACCAAAAGAAATCGTTAACATTACGCATAAAGAGTAACAAATGGTCAAATAGCAGCGTATATTAAAAAGCAGAATGTCCAGCGACTAGCAAAAAAACTTGTCTCGTCTGTCTATCAAAAAATTGGATCCAACTTCTTAAGTGGTGGAATGATCTATATCTATTTTTTAACACGGAATATACGACAGTTCTAAGACAGACCTACTATGAGAAGTAAAGTTTATGAAGATTGTGTGCAATAAAAAAAACAGGAATCACATACACGACACAAACAGCAATTACAGAGCAAAAATGCTGGAAAAGTAGATGATGAACTTACAATTACATATTTGCATGACCGTCGAAAACATAGTAACATTATCTGACTTCTATTATCTCTGTCATCATCTTCCCGTCATTAGCAGTTGCCTAACCTGCCTTCAAACCCTCGTCATCCTCTTCTAAAATTTTTTATCTCGCTGATACAAATGCTTGCTTCACGAAGGATTCAAAGCTAGACGCAGTGACATTGAGCCAATCTAAATGACCCGAGTTGAAAAGGTTGACTTGAGATTAAAAAAAATTGACCCAAAGAACTCAAATATGCCCAAAATCGGCCTTGCCTAAATTTTGTTGGACATGATATTACCTTGATACTAGTATAATATGTCCCTAAACTTTACTTAATCGATAAATCACAAATATAATTATAATTGAATAATTAATATAGTCGACATACATTACATTTAAACCCATATTTACTCCGTTAAATGAACAGAACATCTTGAGCAAAGACGGGACATAACTATACAAACCAAGCAAGCCAAGAAAAAACACGAAACCTATAAGGTCTACAAACTCAACAGCAAAGAGAGCCATATAAAAACATCAAGAAACTCAGAAAAGTTTTTCAATCAACAATGATAAATTTCAATGCAGGGAAAATTTGCATACGTCCACATAAACTTCGTAACCGCAGTACTTTATATATCCATTCATTGTCATTTTGTTCGACAAGCACCGGTGTCTTGTGCCATTTTCTGTCATCCCTTGGTAAAAAATTCTTCCATTTCTGCAATGACATTGATAAAAGAAGGCAATAAGAATTACTGTGACAGAAAAAAACTTTTCAGGATTGACAAGGTTAATAGAGGTGCAAACCCTGAGTATCTGTGCCGCATTCCAGTTCTTTCACGAGATTCTGCACATAAATAGCGAACTCAAATCTCCGTCTCTCCTTTTCTTTCAGACATTCGAAGTATGTCCAACCTTCAGTTGTTGGTAACTTATGTTTGATATGAACAACAATCTTGGCTTTCTCTCCCATTTCTAGAATTTCCACGCTGTGAAAATTCGGAGTAAATTTTTCCTTCTCACCATTAAGATAGCTGGAAAAACAGAAACCACAGTTGATAAAAGACTAGCCACTCGATTAAACTGTAGAGCAAGATGAATGATCAAAAGGCTCACGTTTCAATTTTGCGTTTCAGAGGCTCGGTTATTTTCTTGTCGGGTGAACTTTGGAACTCAATGTGATCATTCCAATCGAAATCAGTCTTGTGGTTGACAACATTTTTGAGGGCTAACACCGAGTTTGGATAGATTATTTCTTGTTGTTTACCAACAGTGCGAACCTTTGAAAAAGTGGTGCTCCAAATACCAATCCTCTTAACTTCCAGCTACACAAATCACAATTATGCATCCTCATCAAAAAACAAAGATACAATCGGACAACTATATTATCCCAATTCTCAATGGCCACTGCAAATGGGTTGCCTTATCCTCTTCTAACAATGAAGATAGACAAGTATAGATGACCAAAATGGAAGTAAATATATTCTTACTTAACAATAAACGAAAAGCACAGTAAATTTAACGAGACATTTTACTTGGAGAAGGTGCCTGATTGACCGATCATAGAAAGAGCGTCTAATCCAAATGAAAATGATGTTGAACACCATTGAAAGGAAATTGAAACTCATGTGAAAATAACAACTCAACCACTAGGTAGTATCTAAGTTTAAGTAATAATGGAAAAAAAAAATCATAAACATAACTAACCAGCTTTTCATCAATGAGACATAGGTCCCCAACGTCAAAGGGGTGGACAATGTATACAAAGATGAGGCCCTGGAACAGAAACTTGGCCGTGTCTCCGAAAATGAATGTGGCCGCCAAAATTGGTGATGCAATGAGGACGAGTACATTTGTTTTAGCCAAACCAGTGAGAAGTAGCCACATTATACAGACTGCACAAATTATAATCCCACTTATGACTTGATTCAGGCATTTCACCACTTCAGCTTCACTAATTAGCGTATTTGCAAGAAACATGCAACTGCTGCGGGCTCTTTCCTGATCATCATCATTATATACGAATTTCAATTGTCAGCTATATTTCATAGAAGTGGTTAATCTACTAAATTCCACCGGAGTGGATTAGTACTCTATTAACTGTGTCACTGCTTGATCGGCGTCACTGGTTCTACCCTCTTTGAAAGGGAAAATGATAACTTTCACCATGGTTTTAAGCATTGGCTGCGACAATGATGTGCCGCCCAGTTGTAAAGGTTTTTGAGGTTGCCACAACTGTGAGGTGAAGCCACATTTAGCAAGAATAGGCCCCAACAACCAATACAACGATATTTACCAAAACCATTATTGAGTACTATATGCTTACTAGTTACTACCCTGACCACCCCAATAATATTGCCAACATATTCTTTTTAATTCATCCCCAGATAATTGTTCCCTCTAACCCTTTCTAAATATAATACGGAGTAAATAGATATGGTGAAAATCTTATATAACCCATAGTCCAATACTCCGAATAAGAAAATAACCAAATAGGTAGACAAATTACGCTGAGTGAGGGGGCATATGTTAGCATAAAAAAAGGGTTTGATCGACCTTAACTAAATGATGTCATAAACGCATATTCTTAAGAAGAGTTTACCACTCTAACGGCTCTACTCAGCTAAGATCTTAGACGTGATGATGTAAAAAAAAAATGTAAACAGATCAAATATGTTCGAGAACTAATATTTCCATCCCCAGATCGTGAATATGTAAGGTTATGTTTACGGGAAAAAAAAGGGCCAAAGTACCATCATTGTTTTAACTTTCTGGAAAGTTATATCTTCTTCTGTCTTCACATCGGGAAGCACTTCAAGAAGCGTAGCCCAATCCTTATCGAAATAAGCTTCGCCTTCAACCTCCACGATCTTCTTCAATGTTTCTATGCATTTACTGTTTCGATGAAATTAAAGAAAGGGATGTTACTAATCATTTCAGGAAAGAAAACTTTTTTATGCAATATCATATTCCAAAAAACTGTAAGTCAAAGTAAAGTTTCTTACGCATTATTCTCCTCTGAATCATCGTCTTGTAAATGATTGAGATCGGCAACAATACCTTCCTTCGACAATGCATATTGGGCAGTCAAAACTCGTTGGGCAGACTTTTGTATGTCAAATGTCGATGCCTTTGGACCTGCATGATTTAGTAATTCCGCCCTAACACGTTTCCTATCCAACTCCAGGTAGACCTCACCATCAGCACTAGTGTCCAAAACCACCCACTGTATCTTTTTTTTAGGGGGTGTTTTAGAGCATGATAACCCACAATCAGAGTCATTTGATGGTGTCACAGGAAATTCAATAATTCTTTGATAGTGAGTGTGACTGAGCATAACCAGGAAGTACAACTGCTTCCCTATAGCAGTAATCTTAGAATGTAATCTGTCGTACACGGAATGAGCCTCCCAATACAAGAGAATACAGGTTTTGATCAACCAAAGAAGTGAGCATATTAAAACACTAACCATAGTCCAAGTACCAAACTCAAAAACTCTCTTCTCATGGGGTGTTGTGTCTAGACGGTTATCGAAATACACCATCCATGTAATTAGGAGCATCACCATACTTAGAATGAAGATGACGCTCCTCTTTATACCAGTGGCGACATACACAAAATATTTTTTGTTAAAGGCTCCCTTTCCTAACTCATCGCAACAAACAAATGACAATGCACCTTGAACATTTTCACCAATCCCTAGAGGATCTCCAAAAATTTTCGGTAGCGACCATACAAATATATGAGTTAACAGAGTAATGATGTTATAACCTATGAGGACCAATAGTGATACCTTAATCCATTTCCGAGTATGAATTCCAGCAATTTTACTCTGATTAAAAGTAGGGACACTAGTCATGACCACAACCTCTGCCCACAAGAACAGAAGACAACCGATGATCTCAGAGGTTGATTCTAAGATAATGAAAGGCGTTTGATTATCATCTTCCGGAATTACCTGTATAAGTATCGCAACTATACAGACCCAGGTAACTTGGCTAATAAGGTAGATTCCAATTAATATACATATTATCTTAAGCCACTTGGTTATTGGCAACCCTATGATCATTACAAGTTTGAACCCTGGAACAAACTTAGCAATCGGATAAAATATCCCAATTTCAACCAAAAGCAACATCACAACCATAAATACCCAGTAGCGCATAAGAAACTTAAATTGGGAGTGTTTTTCAATGTTTTCGTCTTTGACAAGGGACTGAACTATTCGAACAACTACAAATGCGCCTAGTAACAGGGGTAGAATGGCAACAGTAGCAACTGATATAAAAACATATGCCACTGGTGCAAAACATACAACAAGCAAACAACTAAATAGAAGTTTAAGCGGCTTAGGTATTGGAATATAGCATGTCCAAAATGAGCCGCGTCTAACTAAAAATGGTTGTTCACTATCTGAGTCTGGGTTTTCAACTTTGACACTCACCGAATCTGTATCTGCATTTTGTGGAGGCAGGATTTCAGATTCTTTTTCCGAGGCAGCGGAGTCAACCTCCACTTTTGTATCCTCAGGGGTTATGCTAGACATAATTTCAGAAGCCTAGAGCTTACAGTTGCAAGTGCGAGGTATGATAGTGAACATGAACACATAAAATGTTACAGAATGTGAAGAAAGAAAAAAACCGAAGAAAAGATGGAGAAAAGAGGAATTTAATGTCTAGTTTCCAGCCATTAGCTACCTTATATACAATTGAACCATGATAAAATAACCTCAAATTGCATTATTTTTTTTAAGATACATTAAACATAACATTGACAACATGAACACCTACTAACGTTGTTGAGACAAAGAAAATCTTATACCTCACTGTCATAATCTCATTGCACATACTCTTCATTCTTGAGCCAGCTATATCATATTCCAGCAAGAGAAGACTTGAGTATTATAGTATAAAAGAAAGACTGGCTTATCTTCGATACAACCTCGTTAAGGCGAGAGAGCCTTTGAGACACTGAGATAACGTTCTAGACGGCCAGACGGGTTTACATGTAAAAGTCAACAAACTCCTTCACCATGATACACACTTGAATTAATTTACATACCTACTAATCAAATAATAATCCATGATATGTAGAGTTAAGAGTGAGTATGAATGGCAAGGTTAGCACATGATCAAACCCCGTTGAAACAAATGAAATCAAAAATTATTAGATTAACTCATTATCGGGACTGATTAATGATAATAATGCATGTTTAAGATAATGAAATGAATAAATGAGGGTTTAAAGAACTGATTATGACAGTTCATTTTCATTAGACATATTTATATGCTGAGTAGGGTGGGACATAAAGGAACAACAGTTGACTTGCAGAGAAAACCATACACAATTACACACCATGAAATTTTGCTTAACTTGTACTGAATAAATGAAGTTTTCTTCTCTAATTGCATCATAACTATGTTTCTCAGTTACAAGTATCCGACACAGCCCACACGGGGTGCATTTCTAAGTGTCGGGCTCAGCATGCATGATTTTGATTAAAATGAGGGGGTCTACCTCCAACGATTATATCCTTGTCCTAGAGTCGAGTGTTGGACACGGTTAAGCGAGGGAATAAGAAAAAAGTCGAAGTAACAAGACCATAAGACTTATTTTCTATACATTTGTTTTTGTTACATGCTTTTAGATCGAAGAAAAAGTGGGGTATGGCAATAAATATAAAAGCAAATTACTATTATACCCTTTAAAAACTCTCAAATTAACCTCACTTTTTGACATGTACTCTTGAGTAAATTGAAGAATTGAGTAATTGGCCTTCTTCTAGCTAATAAAATCCAACCCAGAAACATAAATGTATAGAATCATCCGTCTAAGACGGACATATCCCTACTCCGTCTTAAACAAGAATTTGCATAGAATCACAACAACAGCAACACGACATGAATCATCATCCGAAATCCTCAAGTCGTTTCCAAAAAAACAATCATATAGAATACTTATAGAATCATCGGGTCCAAGACGGTTGTATCCTATGCATACAACATACTGCCTTTTTAATATAAGCATCCAATTTGACCCGTTATAAGCTCAAACATGCATATCCGTCTTTATGTCTTGAATAAGAATTTGAGTAGAATAATCATCAAGTAATCTTGTGCAAGACGACACTATCCGTTTTACTAACAAAACGGATCCAAATACTAATAATTTGGCGATAATAAGACAAGCATCTTGCTATTAACTAGGCAGCTAGCTACAACACCTATTCGAATCAGTTTCACCATTAAAATGGATATCCAATTATCCGCGTCTTAAACATGAATTTGTGTCGAATCATACTCAATAATTTACAATTTACAAAGGAAGCATTAAACGTGAATAAATAATGACCTAAACGGAAATCAAAATAAATAATTAAAATAATCACAATCACAATCACGATTACTCATATTATAATCTAAAGGAAGACGAAGTCACGAACAATGCGCGATAAACTATAATAGAAATTACATTAAATAAATATCAATAATCAGCGATAATTGAGGAAAAATGCTTCAAAATTGGAGGTGTCGGACTTACATATTCAATCAAAATCAATCAAGAACGGTAAATTTCCAGGAAATAATCAACTAATTGGGTAATTCATGATCACCGATCGTCCAACCGCCATTATCGCCTTCTTTGGAAACCTTCTCTCTTCGTCTAATATGAACAGATATTTATTCAAACTGATACCCAATTTCTTCCGCCAAAGTTTAGTAAATGCGCCAAAGTAATTGATACCATGGGCCATGAATAGACCGGAATACGGGTCAACCGATTTGGGTTTGGATTCAGGTAAGGTCATTTTTTGGGTAAGAAAAATCGGGTCAGGTCATTTTGGGTACGTGATTTTCAACGTTTTTAGAAATATCAGCTCGGTTGCTAGACTTGCTACGATAAACCGTCGAGTTATGTCTAAAGCTGGTAAACCATACGTGCCGGGTAGTGTTTAGGCACGAACTTTTCTTCAAATTGGTGTCACGGCTCGACTTGGGCCAGTCGTGCCGTGCCCGTGCTTTTTGCCACGTCATCACCGTGCTGGGTCGGGTCATGCTTATTTTTGTGCCGGGTCGGACCACTGAGATGGGTCCGACCCGATTTGGCAGCTCTAGTTATGTCAAGTCAATTCGGATTACGAGTCAAGCTTGGATCTTCATGTCGGGATCATACCAGGTTCTTCAAGTTGGGATCAGGCCGAGACATTTTGGGATTATTATTTTCAATGCTTTTATGGATATCTACTTATTTGCTACACTGAACAATGTCAGGTGAATTCGGGTTCGGATGTCAAGTCAGATTCAGATTGGAATCTTCTAGTTGGGTCGGCTTTGCTAGTGTACTCATGGTCATGGAATATATGGAATTATGGGTATTGGGTAATGACCGGATTTGAATCCCATCGGGCCGTTACCTTTAGATTTGTACTTCCATCCGAATATCCCAACCCAAAACCTGAATTGAAGACCCAAGTCATACAAACCCGATTCAATTCACTCGTTTGACATATCTGGGTACGAGTCTCTTTATATAAAAAAATATTGATCAATTTATCGTGATGATAAAACGTTAACGGGTCAATCAGGCGGGCCCAACCTGACCTAGCTCAGCGCCTCAGCTCGTGATCCATCTTTAATACAGAAAAGCGCTCACGCATTCGCATTACAGTAAAAGGGAGGGGGAATTCGAACCAAGGACCGATTCTCCACACATCTTTGGGAAGCGACCTTAATCGTTGAAGATGCTTAACAATGCAACAGAAACTGCAACTTAATCAGTAGAAAAGAACAGAGATAGTAACATTTGCTGAACATTTAACATCAGATTGAATGCTGAAACTAAAAGCTTTACAAGTTTATTAAGCTTTTCATCGACTGTTGTTCAGAGACACTACGATATAGTAACCTACTAGTAGTAATTCACATTCAATAAAGGGTTTCAAATGTAATTTAATATGAGTTCCGATGCACCATGGATGTAGAAGGCTACAAACTACCTTACTGTGTTGATAAACGGAGGAAGACGTTGCCAGGTATGAGGTTTGAGAGCTCGTCTACATATTATCGCTTGCAGATCATGCTTCGGCTATTATAAACTCATATCTGCCGGTAGGCTGATTTCCAGAAAATACAGGCTGCAATTCCGCAACAGTTAAAGCTGTGTTAGTCAGACTCTTCAACAGGAAGCGACACGACACCCAAGTGATGTGTCGGGGTACCAGAGATTTCCAGAACCGTCTTTGGAAGAAAATTATTTACCTTGCCGACATAAAAGCCATGCCAAAGAATACAGCCTTGACTGCCTGTTTCTGACCAGCATAATCAAACGCTAACGGCAACATTTCATGCAACGTAAGAAATGCCATGACCCCACCGACTGTGAAAACCCAAACCGTTTATCAGACATGCAGTATAAAACAAATAGATTTGAAATTTGTCGAGTGTCCGAGAATACAGAACACAGATATATAATTATATAGTAGTATGTACCTGCTCCAAGAAGACCCTCCAAAATCTCGGGATTTAGACTGCTTGGGAACAGGTATGCTACATCACAGAAAAAAACCATCAGTCTCGAATCTGAGCAACGTACAGTTGAGGAAATCATACCGTGTTATAGAGAAATGTTTCTGTTTTTGGATATTGTCAATGTTGGTGTTATACCTACGATTATAACGCCTAGGGGCTCGGCCAAACCAGAGAGCGATGCTATCTTAAATGCTTGCCACTTGCTGCAGCACATTAACAAACAAAATTATCACGCTAAATCGTGGAACCCTGTGATCGTGACACATGAGCATAGATCAGTATATTTTTACAGTAAGATGATGAACTCTATGAGGGAATTAACTACCTCTGTGTTGCAAAGTAAACCGGAAGAGCAACTGCAACACCCTGTTTAACCAAATCAGGGACACCAGTAAGCCAAAGTACATTACGGATTTAACTTAATCCGGTTTTTTTTACAGTATAAACTAGCTAAAACTTCACAAAATGAAAACACGAGAGCAATTGTATCATATGGGACAAACTTTACACTGAATTTCTGTATATATGTACTGATATGTGGCGAAATGTATGGATAAAGTTCGAAGCAATTGACCACCAAAGTAAAATGAAAAAGCCAGAGCAGTATACCTCGGGAATGTTGTGCAAAGCAATGGCCAGAGCCAAATTAAGTCCCACTCGAAGACCCTGATAACAAGGACAGAACAAAAAAGACGTCTTAGAGGAAAGATTTTAACAGAATGAGATACGGAGTATTAATTAATCATCATAACCTAAGCGGAATTACAAAAAAAAAAAAAAACAGGGACAATATCACTCAGAGATATATACCTTTATGGACCCGAGAAAAACAGCCATGCCTTCTGGAAAATTGTGTAAGCTTATTCCTACATTAAAGAAAATTCTCAGTTTCGCTCGATCCAGTTAAGTACAGTTCAATTAAGCTCATTTCAGCCACTTGAGTCACTTCACTGGTTGAAAAAGGTCGAGGAGTATTCAATATAAAGGAACAGAAGTGAAACTGTGAAAGTACCTATGGCTGTAATTATTCCACTGTACATAACTTGACGCCGATGTTTTTTCATAATATCCTTTCCCTTCGCATTCCCATGTGACTAACAAGCACCAGAAGTATGTCAGTAAACCGTTGGGTAGAACGCCAAGTAAACAACAGTTGTCACGTTACATCTTTGTGAAGTAAAGATGAAACTCACCTTCTTGCTTTTGACATCTGGAGTAGGGGCAAGTGTTGGTTCGGGGATGAAATTCGCAATGATAGCGAAGAATATGACACCTGAGAAGAACTACAGAACGTGTAACGACACGTTATATCAACCATGTATAAGTCAGAAATAAACTTAACGACAGTAACTTACCCAAATGTTCCCTTTCAAAAAGCCTATTGAATTTATAGCATTGTGAGCCAAATCGAAGAATGAAATGCTAAGCATTAGACCTGCAGCAAAGCCCTACAGGAGTAAACAGAAGAGCTGGTTATACATTAATAAGTCACCGGACTTCGAAAAAGAGGACATAACTCTAAATATGACATCAACACAAGGTTTGGTTAGTTTTCTGTATTACAAAATAGAAATTATCACCTGCAACAGCCCGAGCATCTTCAAATTTGGAGCATTACTGAGAACTACAAGAAGTGCACCTGTTTGACATCCCATGGGCCAAAGTACGCCTTATCAGTTATCAGTTTATCACAGAAAATTGCTCCAACAAATTTTATAATCGTCTTTCTGTTACATGACAATGTAGGCAATTTAGAGAAAAGAACATCCATTTATCAACGACGGATTCACTTCTTATTACGAACTGTTTTACATGAAAATAGTAGCGAAGGTGATCAATAGTTGGATCAAAGCTACTTCGTCGTTGATAAAATGGCCTAAATCCTCTATTTATTCTACATGAACATAGGATACTCGAAAACTACGAAATATACAACTAGATTCAGCTCAAGAACCTTTGTTTTCCTCGTTTTCTCCTAAAAGAACCAAGTTTCCTCAATGTTAGAAGTCCCCTAATTATGATCAAAGTAGAATTCAATTCGTAACTTCTTGCACTAATCAGTGAATTATACACCTAAATTCAACTCAAGAACCTTCTTTTTCCCTCATTTTTTTCCTAAAAGATCCGAGCTTTTACAATCTTAGGTACCCCCTACAAATCAAATCGTTATTTTTAAAGGAATTATGATCAGAATATAATTCAATTCACAAATTCTTGCACTAATCAGTGAAATACACAACTAAATTCAGCTCAAGAACCCTCTTTTTCCTCATTTTTTTCCTAAAAGAACCGAGCTTTTACAATCTTACGTATCCCCTACAATTGAAATAATTATTTTTAAAGGAATTATGATCAGAATATAATTCAATTCACAAATTCTTGCACTATCAGTGAAATACACAACTAAATTCAGCCCAAAAACCATCATTTTCCCCCATTTTCCCCCTACAATAACCAAATTTCCTCAATATAAATTCATTTTTACAGAAATTATGATCAATGTAGAATTCAATTCACAAATTCTTGCACTAATCAGTGAAATATACAACTAAATTCAGCTCAAAAATCATCAATTTCCCCCATTTTCCCCTACAATAACCAAATTTCCTCAATATTAATTCTTGTTTTTACAGGAATTATGATCAATGTAGAATCCAATTCACCAATTCTTGCACTAATAACTTATAATTTCCAACCATTATACTAAACAAATCACCAGCCTCAAAAAACTCATATGAGACGGTCTCACACTACCGTTATCGTATAACGGTTATACTACACTAAGAGAAATTCAGCAGTTTAAATCAATGAAATTAAACTGAAGAAAAAATTGGAAAGTTCATACCTAAAGATGTACTCAATCCACCAACAAGTGAAAGCCCGAGAGCAACCAATACCTGAGAATCCATTCCAATTTTTCCCCCAAATTGAAAAACTACCCAGATACCAAATCCTTCCCTTCTCACAAAAACTTCAACAACCCAGAAAAATTAAGCAAATTTAGATGAAATTGTGAAATGGGGTTTTAGTTTTGTGCAGAAAATCAAAAACCCCTCTTTTTTTTATTGAAGTAAAAGTAGTGAAAAAATTAAAGGGGGATTCCTGAATTATTTAATCTTGCCATTTTTATGGAAACGAAGAGAATCAGACGAAAGATTGATGTTGAGAGGAAGAAAGAGATGGTTTGTGAAGATTGAGCAAGAAAACTGTATAGTTTGAAGAGAAAGGCAAGAACTTTGGGTTTTGTTTGGAATTTTGGGCATTCTTCATGCTATGTGTAACTTCAACAACTAAAATGTCTATGTCACACTTTTTTATTCTTTTCATTTGATTTTATTTTATTTTCATTTGTGGTGCGTTTCGATATCGGTTTAGTTCGGATTCGAAGAAATACACGGCAATCACGCTAACGAAATATTTATTCTTGGGTTCAGTTTTATAGTCTTAATTTTGATTCAGTTTAGTTCATGGTAGTTTGATCGGCTTGGTTCAGGTTTGGTGATACAAGTTTGGTTATGATGAGATATTGTAAGTCCAATGTAGTGCAAGTTTTGTAGACTTGATTTCCACTAGGTTTAGTTTTACTTTAGGTTAATCGACGTAGTTCAAGTTCGTGATAGAAGTCCAATGTAATGAAGGTTTTATAAACTAAGTTTTCATTCGATTTAGTTGACTTTAGAATACTCGTCTAAGTTCAGGTTCGGTAATACGAGTTTAACTTCACTCAAATCCTATAAATGCAATGCAAAGCATTTCATCTCGGTCTTGTTATTCAGTTTAGGTTAGAGATAATACTCGTACTATGTAAACTTGTTATGTAAATGTAAATATTTTGTGATATCGATCTATAGAGAACTCTATTTTGAATTTTTGATAATCAACGATTTTAAATAAGTATGACTAGATAATTAGATGATTTTCATTGAAGTAGAAAAAGTTTATTGGGTAAAATACTAAAATCACAAGATGATGATGTGTGGTTGTCTACAATAGTACAAATGATGTACGTCATTGACATTGACCTATAGAGAAGTAGTTGGGGATGTTGACTTGGGCTTGGAATGTGGTGGTTTGTATGGACTTGTGTTGTGTTTTGATAGGTCATATTACCCACTCAATTAGCCCAAAGTTAGGTATTGTTGGAGTATTTCCTATACTTATTTTTAGATCGGACCAATTAAGTTAATCGTTATTTAATATTAGCCCGGACCAACCATTCATTATCTACTTTTCAGGAGTAAATAAATAACGGTGAGTCAACCCGATAAATAGGTTAACCACTTTGGCTTCAAGTCAACTTAGTTTGAGCTGGGTTAAGAACTCGAGATAAAGTATTCAGTTTGTATACACAGACCTGACAAGCATGTCAATCAGACCAATGTCCGACCATGTCATTTCCGGGCATCAAAATCGGGTCATTTCATTTTTTCTCAACTTTTTTAGAGATATCGGTTTGTTTGCTACAATAAACATCTAGATTAGGTCAGGATATTCGGACTTGGATCATTCAAATCCGGTTACATATCCCGTTGGATAAAACTCGCACGAGTTTTGCCAAACAGAGCCTATCGTGAGTCGAGAGAGTTTTCAACTCTTTTTGGGATATCGACTCGTTGCCTACAGTGAACATTCATGTCAATTCAGGTTAGGACGAGTCAAATCGAGTCACAGATCATACCACAGGTTGATATATTCGAACCGGATCATTCGGGACCGGTTATACACTTATATGTCCCATTGGACAAAACTCGAGCAAGTTTTGCCAAACAGAACCTACCGTGACGGGATCATGAAATGGATAAAATGGGTTAGATTATTCAGGTCAGGTCAATATATTCGAACCATATTATTCAAGACCGGTCATACACTTATACGTCCCATTGGATAAAACTCGAGCGAGTTTTGTCAAACAAAGCCTACCGTGAGTCGAGAGAGTTTTCAACTCTTTTTGGGATATCGACTCGTTGCCTACAATGAACATTCATGTCAATTCAGGTTAGGACGAGTCAAATCGAGTCACAGATGAGACCACAGGTTGATATATTCGAACCGGATCATTCGGGACCGGTTATACACTTATATGTCCCATTGGACAAAACTCGAGCAAGTTTTGTCAAACAGAACCTACCGTGACGGGATCATGAAATGGATAAAATGGGTTAGATTATTCAGGTCAGGTCAATATATTCGAACCATATTATTCAAGACCGGTCATACACTTATACGTCCCATTGGATAAAACTCGAGCGAGTTTTGTCAAACAAAGCCTACCGTGAGTCGAGAGAGTTTTCAACTCTTTTTGGGATATCGACTCGTTGCCTACAATGAACATTCATGTCAATTCAGGTTAGGACGAGTCAAATCGAGTCACAGATGAGACCACAGGTTGATATATTCGAACCGGATCATTCGGGACCGGTTATACACTTATATGTCCCATTGGACAAAACTCGAGCAAGTTTTGTCAAACAGAACCTACCGTGACGGGATCATGAAATGGATAAAATGGGTTAGATTATTCAGGTCAGGTCAATATATTCGAACCATATTATTCAAGACCGGTCATACACTTATACGTCCCATTGGATAAAACTCGAGCGAGTTTTGTCAAACAAAGCCTACCGTGAGTCGAGAGAGTTTTCAACTCTTTTTGGGATATCGACTCGTTGCCTACAATGAACATTCATGTCAATTCAGGTTAGGACGAGTCAAATCGAGTCACAGATGAGACCACAGGTTGATATATTCGAACCGGATCATTCGGGACCGGTTATACACTTATATGTCCCATTGGACAAAACTCGAGCAAGTTTTGTCAAACAGAACCTACCGTGACGGGATCATGAAATGGATAAAATGGGTTAGATTATTCAGGTCAGGTCAATATATTCGAACCATATTATTCAAGACCGGTCATACACTTATACGTCCCATTGGATAAAACTCGAGCGAGTTTTGTCAAACAAAGCCTACCGTGAGTCGAGAGAGTTTTCAACTCTTTTTGGGATATCGACTCGTTGCCTACAATGAACATTCATGTCAATTCAGGTTAGGACGAGTCAAATCGAGTCACAGATGAGACCACAGGTTGATATATTCGAACCGGATCATTCGGGACCGGTTATACACTTATATGTCCCATTGGACAAAACTCGAGCAAGTTTTGTCAAACAGAACCTACCGTGACGGGATCATGAAATGGATAAAATGGGTTAGATTATTCAGGTCAGGTCAATATATTCGAACCATATTATTCAAGACCGGTCATACACTTATACGTCCCATTGGATAAAACTCGAGCGAGTTTTGTCAAACAAAGCCTACCGTGAGTCGAGAGAGTTTTCAACTCTTTTTGGGATATCGACTCGTTGCCTACAATGAACATTCATGTCAATTCAGGTTAGGACGAGTCAAATCGAGTCACAGATGAGACCACAGGTTGATATATTCGAACCGGATCATTCGGGACCGGTTATACACTTATATGTCCCATTGGACAAAACTCGAGCAAGTTTTGTCAAACAAAACCTACCGTGACGGGATCATGAAATGGATAAAATGGGTTAGATTATTCAGGTCAAGTCAATATATTCGAACCATATTATTCGAGACCGGTCATACACTTATACGTCCCACTGGATAAAACTCGAGCGAGTTTTGCCAAACAGAAGCTACCGTGACGGGATCACCAGAACTCCAAAAGGGGTAAAATGGGAAAAAAAAAGATTAAGGGAAAATGAAAGTGGTGGGGGGTGGGATACCAAAAAAGTAGTCGTAATGAAAGAGTAAAATGAAGTCGCATTTCGTTGGCGGAGAGAGAACGTCTTTCTCTCCTCTTTTTATTTCCTTCCAACAACTACAACTCCAACTACAACCAGAGAGAGAGAGAGAGAGAGAGGAAGGAGGAGAAATTTTCAAGATTTGTTCATATTTCAATCTTATATTATTTTAAATTTTAATTTTAATTATATATTTTCTCCTTTCTCTTTCTCTCACGATCTTACCACTCCTTTCTCCAGGTTTGATTTTTTTTTTTTTTTTTAATTTTAATTTTAATTTTTTGCTGTCTAATTATAATCATAATTATAATCCCAAATCCCTAATTTTTTTTTTTTAAAAAAATAAAAAATTCCCAGCTTTTTAATTGGTTTGTGATTAAATTTCGTTTGTTGGTAGGTTGATTTTAGGATTAGTTCGTGTTAATTGAATTTTGCAGGTGAAGTTTTGAATTTGAAATCAGTTTTTTTTTTTTTTTTTCCAGTTTTTTAATTGGTTTGATTTGGTTGTGATTAGATTTCGGTTGTTGGGGGGTTGATTTGAGATTTTTTTTAGGATTAATTTGTGTTTGATTTGAGAATTTTTAGGATTAGTTCGTGTTAATTGAATTTCGCAGGTGAAGTTTTGAATTTGAAATCAGTTTTTTTTTTGGCCCCGAATCCCCAATTTTCGATTTGTTTGATTTGGTTTGTGATTAGATTTCGTTTGTTGGTAGGTTGATTTGGGTATTTTTAGGATTTCTTTTTTGATTGGGTTTGTATTGATTGAATTTTGAATTTGAAATCGATTTTTTTGGGGCCTCGAATCCCCTTTTTTTGTAATTTGTTTTGCGGGTTTTTAATTGGTTTGATTTGGTTGTGATTCGATTTTGTTTGTTGGTAGGTTGATTTGAGAATCATCAGGATTGTTGTATTGATTGAATTCTGATTTTTGTTTTTGGGATTTGAGTTTCGATTTGAAAATTCTGGGTTTTTTGCTTCTATCACGTCAATTAGGCTGGGAGATTTCTGGGTTTTGTTGTTTGTGTTGTGATTTGATGATTTGTTGGAACCTGAAATTGTAATTGCATGTTCATAATTTATAGCTTCCTTCATCATTTGTTGCTCATTTCCTGTAATTTTCGGCATTTTATTGATGATTGTTAGCTAATTTGCTCGTTCATCTATGAAATGAAATTGCTATAGTGAATCGTGTGTTGTGGTAACTCGTTGCATATGTGATTATTGAAAGGAAGAAACGAGATTCGTTTGATGCGTAAATTGGATATGGGAAATGTGTAAATTTATGGTGTTCTTTCGACCCTTGCATATATAGTAAGAACTCGTTGCATATGTGATTATTGAAAGGGAGAAACGAGGTTTGTTTGAAGTGTAAACGAGATATAGGGAATGTGTAAATCTATGGTGTTCACTTAATCCTTGGTTATATGTATGTTTGTGCCGTGCTCCTCAAACAATCAATCGTGGTTGTCGTCTTGTTGACTTGTCATGGTTCCGTATGGAACGTTTCCTATCAAATGGTATGTATTTGACCCATTTTATTGGGAAAACGGATTGACTTGTGTCAAACTAGAATTCGGGATAGAACCCTCTTTGGTGCGTGTGTGTGATCTTGTTGTGTTGTTCCTCACATTGGATTGCATGGAACATAGTCGAAACTTGGGGAAAATCGAGACTATAGAACTCTATTTCCCTAGGCAACTTGTCTTATCAAATGGTATTTTTTGACCCGTTTTGGTGGTGAAATGGATATTATCCTCGTTTTAAATAGGAATCCGGGTTAAACCCGCTTTGGCTTGGTGTGATCTTGTTGTGTTCTTCACTTGACTTCACAATTCTTCTAGGAAAATGTAATGATTGACGATAATCTTTATGTGTTACATTCTGTCAACATCAGTACGAGGGTAATTCAGATTCTTATGGTTTGCATGTTTCCAAAGCAGAGCCAAAGAAATGGACCACGACGAGACTGGATGCCAAGCACCGCTTGAGGGCCCAATCTTGTGCGTAAACAACTGTGGCTTTTTCGGGAGCGTAGCTACAATGAACATGTGCTCCAAATGCTACAAAGACTCAGTTTTGAAGCAAGAGCAAGCTAAACTCGCTGCAACATCCTTCGAAAACATAGTCAATGGATCGCCAAGTAGCAATACCGACGACAAGGAACCACTTCTCCTTGGCACCATCGACTTACCGGTCGAACCCATCGAACCAAAACCAATCTCGACACCGGAACTGTTGAACCCATCCGGGTCGGAGGAGCCTAAACAAGGGCCGAGTCGGTGCACATCATGCAAGAAACGGGTCGGGTTAACCGGGTTCAATTGCCGGTGTGGGAAGTTGTTTTGTGCCACACATCGGTACTCCGACAAACATGAGTGCTCCTTTGACTACCGCACTGCAGGCCGTGATGCCATAGCCAAGGCCAACCCGGTTATCAAGGCCGAGAAACTCGATAAAATCTAAATGGAAAAAGAAGGCAATTATCATCATCCCGGTTATCCCGAGTTTGCTTATCTGTGTCCTAAACGATGGAGTATGATCTAAGTTTGGTTTCGGAATGGCGTTTAGGGCACAGTTTGCGCAGCGTCGAAGTATTCTGTATGTGATTGATTTGGCTATAAGATAGTTGTTGGCTCCCCTCTTATCTCTACTGGTTTTTATGGACTGAGTTGAATTTGCTTTGTTATGTGGCAAAAAAAATGGGACTCTTAAGATGTTTATGTGAAAATAGTTTGTGTTATTATGGAAAAAATGTTGTGGACAATTCTCTTTACTTCTGTACTTCATATGGTCTTTCACGAGACTCGCTAATATTAATATTACCAAGTGCTTTATTTACGGGTTTTATGAGCTAAATTTGCGTGAACCATTGACAGATTTTTTTTCACCGGCTGACACAATTTTGGAAAACATCGATCAAGTTTTAAGCACATAATATCGATTGTCCTTGAAAATTTTGGCATGATGAGTTTCTTTCTTCGATTTTGAACATAGAACACGACTAAAATTGATAAGATGGAAAAGGTTGCATTGCGCGAATGACCTGTGCTCATATAATAAGCAAAATTACATTAAGATTAGAAGTCTTGAACCCATGTCAAAATTACAATCTTGGCTTCTTTTCCTACAAAGTAAATAAAATAAAATAAAAATAGTTAAAAAAAAAAAAAAAACTATCTTAGCTTTTCCTTCCCGAGTAGGTGCTGAGAGACCGTCTCTTTAAAGTTTTTGTGTTTTCAGTGAAAGGAGGCATGTGAGCTTCACACCAACCCCATCGTCCTCGTCCTCGATTCAGCTTCAAGATACTTGCAAATTCTCTCCATAACTTCTCTACCCTTGACACTGTTCTGCAAGAACCTCTCCACGCATCGTTGTTCCAGCTTTTCAGCAATGGAAGCGAGAGCTGAGAACGGTTTTATCTTAATACTAGTCTCCTGTCTGCACAATGTCCACGTACCCGGATTCTCCGGGTGTGGATCATACCGTATTTTCTCTTCAACCTCGATGAACCTTTGCAGGCTAACATTCCGAGTAGTAAGTTGCATTGACCGTGTTTTACCATCAACAATGGTTGATTCGACGCAGTGGCAGGTGTCCTGGCCTACAATCTTGTGCACAAACCAAGGACCTGGAGCGTGGATTTTGAGCGCTCGAGTTGTGTGCAGTTTGCCGGAGTCAGGTTCGAGTTTCTGGTTCAGTGTGTCGACTTCGAGGACATGGGATAGAGTGGTTTTATTCTCGGTGTCAGTGTACTTTCGCCATGAAGCTGATGTTACTCGTTCCCATGGGTGCTTGTAAACATGCTCTTGTTTATATGCCTTCACCATTGTATTCCTGCAGATCGATTACAGCAAAACAAGTATTCACTCCATCAAACCCATTTCTCCAAAAAATAGATCTTCAACTGAAATTGGGCCACGACAACACAAAATATGGAGGAATACAGCAAGATTTGTGCTTGACATGCGGCCATGCGGGTACATATCCAAGGGTCGGACTCTGTCCTAAAATGAGCTGAGGAAGTGTGAACTGTGAAGCATATCAGCATCACAATTCTCACATTTCATTCATAGCATACATGAATCATCAATATTTTCCAGTTGGTTTGCGGCAAAATAATTGATCACCTTCTATGCGAGCATCGCTCAATTATGCTTATCTTATCCCTCTATCTCTATGTTACCTCGACACTTCAGTTGCGTGTCGTGTCATGTGTTTGACACCAACACGACACTTCGATACTTCAATTTAGACAAAAAAAAACGAAAATTTTGCTCAAAATAACTGTGTCGGACACCAACACCTCATAGAAGAGTCTAAGTAACATAGCTCTATCCAATGAAGTGGGCGAAGTCAATTATCGAGTTCCATCAACTACACCTATCCTCAAAAATGAACACTAACCAAAAACGCTCAATACATAGTGCTCGTATTTCACAATGAAATGAGTGAAACTACAATCACTCATCTACGACTGAAAAATCGCTTAATTACACCGATGCTACTGCTCTATCCAAAGAAGTATACTGAGCAGTTAACCGGGTACTGGCGAATCCAAATATCGAGTTCCACTCATTTCCTCGAAAACAAACGATGAACTCCATTGATGAAGCTCAATCTTTCGCAATGAAGCGAACACTCCATAACTACAATCACTCAAGTTATGTACTCCGTATAACCTGATAACCCCATGAACACTATCGAGTTCTGATCAACTGGTAACGGGTTGTTCAAGCGATCTCAAACCCGTCTCGAATCCAGACTATACTACTCCATTGATCTCAAGTCATCCCTTAATAACAATACCTCTATAACCCCATGAACACTTCCGATCAACTGGTAATGGGTTGTTCAAACAGTCTCAAACCCGCCTCGAATCCAGATTATACTACCCCATTGAT
The DNA here is from genome assembly GCA_958450325.1 of Agrostemma githago. Taxonomy (NCBI): domain Eukaryota; kingdom Viridiplantae; phylum Streptophyta; class Magnoliopsida; order Caryophyllales; family Caryophyllaceae; genus Agrostemma; species Agrostemma githago. Next base: position 75,635,044 of record OY288246.1, read on the forward strand.
TTCAAATCGTCTCTTAATAACAATACTTTTATCTCATTATGATCATCAATCACAATTAGCTCGATTTTTCTGAACCCTAATCAATTAAATTAAAATCACAAACACCTCAAATTTCCTACCTCAGCTGATTAAAAAATTAATAACAATTTGCTACCTATATAGCAATTGAAATCGAAAACTACCTCAAAAATTAATTACACACATGATGATGATTTTCACGAAAAAAAAATAAAAAAAATCAAATAAACTAAAATCATAAACACCTCAAATTTCCTACCTCAGCTGATAAAAATAGAATAAAATAAAAATAATTTGCTATATGCATAAACAACAATCTAAATCGAAAATTACCTCAAACATTAATTATCAAAATTATAATCGCGACATTAAATTATGATTATGATCAATGATATTGTTAAAAAAAAATTTAAAAAAAATATACCTGAAATGTATGAAATGACGATTATGACCCTGTGTAGGTCGGCGGTCGGCGGTCGGCGATCGGCGATCGGCGGTGGTGGTTATACGGCGAGTGATTCAATCGTCGGATTTGTTGATACTGATTTCTGTAGAGTTTTAGTGGATTAGTGGGTGTGGATTTTTGTCCAAGAAAGTAAATATTGGGCTAATTCAAGTAAGCCCATGGTTTATTCTTTGGCCTTTTCCCCTTTTTTTTTGGGTTTGTTCATATCGGATTTAGTTCTGATTCGAGTCGAGTAGGATCACAGAAATGGTTAGTGGTCACTACACTAAGACTTTGTTCTTTTGGACTGAAGTAAGCTGAATCGAACCGAACTGGGCTGAAGCCTGAAGTACTAAGACAAAATGAGGTACCTGGGAACTGGGGTTGAAGTGACTGAACTGAAAAAAGTTGAAAAAAATAGGACTGAAGTGAAGTGAAGTGGACGGAAATACCGAGACAAAATGAAGCTTCTAGGGCTGATCTGAATTGAACTGCAGTGAGATGAAAAGAAGTTGAAAAGAACAGGGTCTAACGCCTCATTTTTTTTCTCGTGATTAAGTCTAGTTCATTTAATGATACATTTTCGGTTCAGTTTCAATTAAGTTTAGTAAAATGCATTCTTAAGTCTCAGATAAACTTTTATGAGACGGTTTCACGATAATTTTACTGTAAGATCAATATCTTAATCTGTAACTACCACATACATAGATACTATAATTCTTATAAATCATTTTTTTATGTCACTGTAAAATTATCGTGAGAGGGGATTTACGATTAATTAAAATATTAGTGGTTTGGGAAAAACGAGAGAATGCCATGCACATGATGCATTTGCATTGCATAGAGTTGAATACATACATCCTCTAGTAGTAGTAGTTGTTTTAGTGTAATCAACACTCAATAATTCTCATTTTCCCATATATATGTATACTTACGTTCTATCGATTTTGAGAACCTCACTCCCTCGAATCTCATCTCATCTCATCTCATCACCCATTTTAGTGGAGGAGTGATTTCTAGTATTTCACATTATTATAAATTCAAACAAAATCTGAGAAGAAGGTTCAGCTCACGTGGTTAGAGCTCTCTTATCCTGGTCGAGAGGTCAGAGGTTCGATTCTCATTTGCGACTAAGTGCGCGCTTCGTTATACAAAAAAAAAAAAATCAAACAAAATCTAACCACAAAACCCGTATATATTAGTCGTAATATCTTTGATTATTTGGAATTGTTACAATTTTTTTAAGATTTATGACAAAGTATTACTTTCCCAATTTTATTGAAATGTTCCACCTAAAAAGTAACCCATTTTTTAAGAAAAATAATAAAATATTCAAAAGTGGGGAGGGAGTAAAGTAGTTGACCCCTTAGGTAAGAGAGAAAAATGATATTAAAAAAATTGGAAGCTATCAAATAAATTTACGAAAAAAAAAAAAGTGGAAACTTTCATTGAAACAAGGGTAGTATTTTAAGTAATGTAGCAAAGACTGAAAGATTACTTCTTATCCAGATCAACGGTAACTTCCACTATTAAAGTCAAATACGGAGTATAACAAATATGACAATAATTCTAATTAATCAAAGTAATAAAAATTAAATAAAACTTTTAACATATTTAGATTTATCATGATTTTTTTAACAAAATAATAATTTCAACGTTAAAAAAAAATGCATAGTACAAGTGAAGAATTCGAGGTCAAAGTAAAGCCTTGGAGATATTCAAAGTTCAAACATTACCACGAAAAATAATTATTTTATAGATCCGTCTTATGCATAAGTTAAGACTGATACTCCCTCCCAAAGCCCACTTTACATTTGGAACAAATATTAAGGCAAGTGAGTAAGTTGAACCACTTTACCAAAATATCCCTCCACTTTTTAGTTGTGGGGTAGGTGCAAGAGAAGATAGTTGTGGGGTAAGTAATAAGGGTATTTATGTCTTTTGTTTTGATGAAACTTTTCATTTAAAGAAAATGTGTTTTTTCAGTGAATGAGCCAAATAAGGAATAGTGTGCTTTTCCATTGAGGGAGTAAATAAGATTAGTAGTCCACTCCTTGTATTATCGGCTTATCGCTAACAATATTTGATACTCCCTCCGAGTTCCTATTATTGTTCCACTTTCTTTTTTGGGCTGAGTTTGATTTTTGACCCACTTTCCTTTTTAGGACATCAATGTGTGGTCCAGAATTACTCTCTCATTTTTCTCTCTTTCTCCTTCTTTTTTCAACCACTCATTTCCCCTTCTTTATTTTTCACCCAAAAACCTTTTGGGACAATAATAGGAACTCGGAGTGAGTATTTTTATTTACTTATCTTTGATTAAAATATTGCTCGTAAATAATATTTGTATTCTCGTAATAAAAAAGTAGTCAAATGACCGAGACGAGGTAACTTGAGGAAGAGGTAAGAGAGGGGGGGTCACGTGCAAGTCGACATGAAGCTCGAATGTAGAGATCACGAATGTATGCAGTAACCAAGACATGGAAATTGTTGCTTAATCGAGTATTATTATTGGGTTTGCTTATTCATACACATGCATTTTTTTTTATTTAATTTTATTTATTATTCCCATTTTTCTAGTAATTAATTAATTAAATAATAGATTAATAATTTAATAGAAGATCTTTTAGAATTTTTCAGATATTATTCATGGGGTTAGGACTTGGGACGACTTGGGTTTATGCAACGTAGCATTGTCGATTAGTCCCAATTTGGTGATCAATTAATGATTGATTGGTTGCATTGGTTGCAAGTTTGCAACCCTTTTTATTAGACATGGTCATGGGTCGGGTTACGTTCTAGTCGAGTTTAACTGGTCAGGTTTTGACAACTGGATGTCTGGATCCTAAATTGGATGGCTGATCGAACCCAGTTGGTTGATACAGAATCAACCCAGCCGGTCCAAGATACTCCCTCCGTTCCAATGAATTGTTTGCCTTTGCTTTTGGCATCAAGGGCAAGAGATCCAATGAGGGAGTGACATGTGGAACAAAACTCATGAAAATGGTCAAATTACACATAAAATAGAAAGACAAATAATTCATTGAGACGCCCCAATATGGAATAGGCAAACAATTCATTGGGATGGAGGGAGTATATATATGTTTTTTTTGTGACCCAAACGGTCAAATTAGGACTCGAGCCATGGATAGGAGCGAGGCTAGTGTGAACCAAGGGGTATGTCGATGGGTTAGGTCTCGAACCCTCATGGCATATCTTCTACCTAATTACTGAACGGTTTTTCTAACGTGTGTTCAGTGGATACACATACGCATTAACATTCTAATTAAAGTAATAAGATTCAATCGCGTAAATACGTTCTAATTGCATATATATTGTTGTAAATACGTTCTAATTAATTACGAGTATAGCAAAATTCATGTATTTCAAGCAATGTCACATTATATCGCCGCAAATATACATTCTAATTGCATACGAGTATATATTATATATCACGGTTTTTCTAACTTGAGATTCAGAAGGATATCGTCTGTATGTGTTAACATGTTATTAACACGTGCTCAGTGGATACGTTATGAAAACTTATGTTAATAAAATTAGTGTAGGTAATTAGGAAAAGTAAGAGACAGAATTTCTTCATAGACTTGAACCTTTTGGCCTTTCTAATGTACTAATTGTCCCAAATCGAGGTGACACGAGCATTTTCCCGGCGTTTACTCCCACCATATATGTATCCCACTCCTCTCCTTTCTTTCCAATTATACCCTCCTAATTTCACACTTAATTAATTGGATTAATTAGATTAATTAGATTAAGGGTAATGTTAAATACAGTTCATTGGATTGTATTTTAGCATTTAAAACCTTCTAAATGTGGTACAAACTTAGAAATTGAAGACTGAATTACACATTTATCGATGAATATATATACAGTAATACTCCATCCGTTCCAACCATTTGTATACATTTGCTTTATGCACGTACGTCGATACTCGTTTTCTTTTGTCTATATCTTTAGTTACGTGTTACTAAAAATTATAAAAATTTGATATTCATAATATATTTTATTAGAGAATTTAAACAAGATCTCACATGACTATATCTTATATCTTATATATTAGAAGTTACATTGAAGATTCTCATCACTTATAAATAGTGTTAAAAAACCAAGTGTATACAAATGGTTGGAACAGAGGGAGTAATACTTTATTGCATTTTTTAAACCCTTAAATACAGTTATAAGGGTTGTATTTATTATTTTTATTTCTTAGATGAAATGAATTAATTGGGTTAATTAAGAATTTGTAGCACTTGTATGTACCTTAGTCAAATTTGTCTTCAAGTTATAAAAAGGGTTTGGAATTTTTCAATTGGATTTGCAGGTTTGTCTTAGTATAAAAAGTAGTCTACTCTAAAGTATAAACTACACATAACATTATAAACATTTGTCACTAAGATAGGGGATGTATGTTTGTAGATTTTGATACAAGGTAGTCTAGTCGGTACTGTCATGAAAAGCGATATAATTCTCGTAAAATTTAGAATTCGAATCTCGTCAGCATTAATCATTTTTCTTATTACTTGTTGATCAGAGAGTTCCTATTTCATTATTTCTCAAAAATGAAAACGTTAATTAATTATTTAAGAACGGGTACTACTAAATTAGGGTTTTTATCCCTTGGATGATTTACCAACATTTGTTGTAAAAAAAATTGAAATGAATTTAGTTGAATTTAGACCAATAAAAAGGCGAAAAAATATATTCGTAGTTAAAACATTTGTCACTGAATACTCCTAATCATTTATCTTTTGCATGTTATATACTCCATACTCCTTCATTTTATTTTGATAATATATTTACTTATTTTGAATCTTAAAAGTTTGATATTTTTAAATAATACTCACAAGACATTGAAAATAATATCTAATATTACAAGACCATGCACATTTTATAAATTAAAGTTACTTTATACACATGAAAATATTCATAAAATTAAAAATCGAGGGGATCGGATATATGTTCATTTTTTATCGATATATAACAAACATATGTGTTATTATTATTATCGAACAAATGAATAAAAAACAAACAAATGAACGGGGTTAAGGAAGTATTATTATTATTATTAGGAAAATGATAAATACAACCCTTAGAGTTGTATCTAAAAGACTAAAAGAGGAAACAAATAAAATGTTAATACTTGTATTAATTGCATCGATGTATGTGTAATTTATTCTTAAATTTTTAACTTTATGCCAAATATAGAAGATAATTAATGCTTAAATACAACTGTATTTAACAAAATCGTTATTATTATTATTATTATTGTTATCAACAGTTTAATTACTTAGTTTTTTTTTTCCATTGAAACATGTGTTGGTCTTTCTCAAAGTATATTAAGTACACACTCTTCCTAGTAGAATGCATCACTCTCAAAAACTACAAACTCTTTCTCTTTCTCTCTACCTCTCTCGTCCTCTCCCTCTACATTCCTTCTCCCTCATCAATGGTGCAAACCCTAATTTCAATTTCTAGGTAAAACCATACAACTTATGAAGAACTCATTATGTCATTTTATCGTACTTTTCCGTCTCAGTCAATAATTTACGTTTACTGAAAAAATAAAACGTAAATAAAGTTGTAAACTATATATTGACTGGAACGGAGGAAGTATTTCTTCATAAATAAATTTAAAATCAATACAATATATATCGATTTATTCGTATTTATTTATTTATTTATTTATCTTACATTATATTTGGTTATGTTATTTTGGTGATGCAGGATTATTAGGAGCTAAATCATCAAGATGCAATAATTAAGTATAGCTAATATCATAAAATAATTATAATTATAATATCAAGTAATTTTTTTTTTTGTGATAGAAGAATTTAATTAATTAGGCTAAATGAATTCAAACAATTGGCTATCTTTCCCACTTTCTCCAACACATTCTCCAATAATTTCTTCTTCACAACTTCAATCAAATGATACTACTTCCCAACATCTTCAACATTTCTCTTTAGGCCTTGATAGTAGTGACCAAATTGACAACCCTTTTGGCCAAGTTCAAGGTATGTACTATTATTACTTGCATTATTTTATGTATTATTAGCAGGTCTCCTGTGAGACGGTATTACATATAGTGAACCCGACTTGTAAAAAAATTTGAATTTTAATTTGTGTATATAATCTATTTACACAACTTCATTCATCATAGTTATTCTTTTACATTGCATTTTAGATGATTCTTTATTACTCCCTCCGTTCCAATGAATTGTTTGCCTTTGCTTTTGGTACCAAGGGCAAGAGATCCAATTAGAAGGTGACATGTGGAGCCAAGAGTCAAATTACACATAAAAAGCATTCCTAAAATAGAAAGGCAAACAATTCATTGAGACGCCCCAATATGGAATAGGCAAACAATTCATTGGAACGGAGGGAGTATTGAATAGCAAAATGGTTTATATTAGTTTATATTGCTTGATATAATTTTTTTACACAAATTTTACCATGGAATGTACATATCTTACAATTAATTTCCATTTTATCATATTTTTCAACATTTAAAATTAGTATTTTATTTAGTTACTAATTATTTGCTCTTTTTTATATATAAATATATATATATTTTGTTACTTTTGATTATGTCTTAAGTTTATAATTTTTTCTATTTTTTTGGAATATTTATATTTCTGAAATGATGGAAGTAGATTTGTTTTCCTATCATACTAAAATAGAAGCTTCTATAATAATAAAACCTTGGATGCAATGTTGATTGTTGAGTGACTTCAAACATCCCATTTCTTGAATTTTTTAAAATTTAATTTATTTACGTTAAGTTTAGTTCAACTCAATTCCACGTCGTCTATTTATATTTCAATTTTGTATTTTATTCGGTCTAAGAGAACATGTTAGTATAATCCTAGAAAACAAGGACTAAATTACACATAAATCAGTATAATTAATGCATGTATTGTGATTTTTTTAAATACAGCTCTAATTACGTGTTGTATTTATCATTTCCGGAGATATATATTATCAAATCCTTGAATGTTATTGCAGAATGGAACTTGCTCAACTCACACAATAACACAAATGAAGTCCCAAAAATAGCTGATTTTCTAGGAGTAGGAAATTCAGAGATTACTACACATAATTCAACCTTCCATGATCATTCAAATTACCTCTTCTCCACCACCAACAACAACGACAACGACAACAACAACAACAATCGTCTTCTAACCATTCAAAACAATGTCGAAACACCTTCAAACAACAACAACAACAACAACGACTCGAGTTGCTTACAATCGCTTACATTGTCCATGGGAGGTACCGGAAAACAACAACAACAACAACAACGACCGAGTAATAATATTAATAATATTAGTAATAATGGTGTGAGTAATTGTGAGAGTGGTGATGATAATAGTGGTGTTAGTGTGGCGGCGGCCGCTAATATAACCACCGCTATGTCCACCGCGGTGGTGGTGGTTGAAGCTAATAACCCTAGGAGGGCTTTGGAAACTTTTGGACAAAGGACTTCTATTTATAGAGGTGTTACAAGGTAAATAATTAATGTTAAATTTAATTTACTCAGTATTATATTACTGTGTTGATTGTGTCTTAATCCTATGGTTAAGATTACCTAATTACAGACAATTAGGTAATAGACTGGGTTGAGACCGTATTGATTTCTCCCTTCTGTCTGTCTATTATAATGTGACAAACCGCACGCTTCTTTGAATCAAAATGTTGATATAAGCTTTGTTTTGAAACCTAGCTAGGTACGAGTATATTATATCTTACTCACTCTATCTCGGTCATTTTTTTTTTTTACTAATGTTATCAATATTGTTATATATGGTATTGAGACCGTATTGATTCTTCCCTTTTGTCTATTATAATGTGACAAAATGCACATTTCTTTGAATCAAAATGTCGATATAAGCTTTGTTTTGAAACCTAGCTAGGTACGTTACTCCGTATATTATATCGTACTCACTCTGTCTCAGTCTTTTTTTTTACTTCGATATTGATTAATTTTTCATGGTTGATTATTTAATTTTCTAATTGTTGAGTTTATTTATTAATTAAGTGGATAATAAAGTGTTAAAATTGAATAGGCATAGATGGACAGGAAGGTATGAAGCTCATCTTTGGGATAATAGTTGTAGAAGAGAAGGCCAATCAAGAAAGGGTCGTCAAGGTAGTCACCACCTTTCTTCCTTTGATTAGATTTCCCATAAAACCGTCTCACGATAATATACAATTGTCAGATCGTCGAAAAACAATTTTTTCATAGATTATTTATTTAAATTTCATTCACTATTACGAGTGTTTTTTAAGTAGATCTGATCTAATCTTCTGTGAAAACGTCTTAAAAAATCTTTCTTTATTTAAATTTTTTCACTATTACACGCGCATGTTTTCTAGTAGATCTCCCGTGAAACTGTGTCCCATAAGATTTTGCGATTATTTTTAAGGTTTTTTTTTCTATGTTTTTAATCAATTAGACTGAAAAGTGATTAATTAAGTCAACTAATTAAATTCTGACTTTTCTGACTTCAATTCTGATATTCTTTGTGCATGTTGGATTCGATCTGCAGTGTATCTTGGTACGTCTATCTAAACTAGATTATTTATTTTTCTTATCCTAACACAAAATGAATCTAATTTAATTAGTCATTTAATCGCGTCATTAGTGCGCACATATTAGAAAAATCAATGTTAAATTTTGAATTTCGACATGAAATATATATTAGGAGGATATGATAAGGAAGACAAAGCAGCTAGGTCTTACGATTTGGTTGCACTCAAGTATTGGGGAACTTCTACTACCACCAATTTTCCAGTTAAGTTTCTAATTTTATTTAACCGTAAATCTCCTATGAGACAGTTTCATAGTAATTTTATCGTGATTTGTGACACATCTCACATTGAAACGTGACTACTAATTACCGTAAAACCGTCTAATAAGAGAGTTTTTTTTTGTTTTATTTATTATATCTCACGATAATCTTATTATGAAATTTCTCGTATAAGAGACGGTTATATTTTGATGGTTGAGTGTGTTTTTTAAATATTTTGCGATATTTTTATATAATACGGTTTTACAAGGGACTAACTGATGATATTAATTACAATAGATAAGCAACTATGAGCAAGAAATAGAAGATATGAAGCATATGACCAGACAAGAGTTTATTGCAGCCATTCGAAGGTAAATAAATTCATCAAATACATATAAACCTGATAGAGAATATCATATTATTACAGTACCATGATCGTATAAATAATAATACTCGAGTTCTGTATATATATACTATTCAATTATGCCCTAACATTATCGGTTTACATACAGGAAGAGCAGTGGATTTTCTAGAGGTGCCTCGATGTATCGTGGTGTAACAAGGCACCACCAACACGGTCGATGGCAAGCTAGAATTGGTCGAGTTGCCGGTAACAAAGATCTCTACTTAGGCACATTTAGTAAGTCCATTCTCCATCAACTTCTTTATTTTCATTTATTTCGCGTAAATTACCAATTAGTTAAAATCATCGTCATAATTATTTATTAAAAAAAAGTTATTATTGCATGTATAAATGTATTTATTCTAAAAATAAAATAAAAGTTCTTCAAGGACAACATTTAACTTTAAGTACTCATTTATTTATCTTTAATTAAAATAATTATGTAATACAGCATAAAAGAGTAATAATAAATAAAACCGTTAAATATATATGTACTTATGTTAAGGCACGGAGGAGGAGGCGGCAGAAGCATACGACATAGCGGCCATAAAATTCCGAGGCCTGAACGCAGTGACAAACTTCGAAATGAATAGGTACGACGTGAAGACGATACTAGAGAGTAGTACATTGCCGATAGTAGGAGGTGCAGCGAAGCGACTCAAAGAAGCTCAAGCAATAGAATCTTCTAGAAAAAGGGAGGAAATGATTGCCCTAAGCAATAGTACCTTCCAATATGGTAGTGGGTCGACCCCGACCCGATATGGGTCCCACTTGTTGACCGGGTACCCTCTACTCTCGTACCAGCATCAGCAGCAACAACAACAGCAACAACAACATCAACAACAGCAACAACTGTTGTTGACGTTACAGCATAATAATAACGATCAGGGTCAGATAAACACAGTCGTCGTCCCAGACAACAGTGACATTTCCTTGTCACATTACTCACAAGAGGCACAATTTCTTCAATTGTACCAATTACAATCAAGTAATTACACTAATAATAATAATAATAATCCTAGTATTTACAACAATAATAATGATAATAATACTATTAATAATGGTTATGTAGTCCAATCGAATCCAAACCCGGGTTTGCTTCACGGGTTAATGGATATGGGTTCGAACTCAAGTAGTGGTAGTAGAGGTTACATGCTAGGTCATCATGATGAGATCAATAATCCAATCGGTCCGACCAATCCTGAGGGTCAGACAGGCGGCGGCGGTGGTGGTGTTGGTGGTGGTGATAATGGTGGTGGTTACGGTGGGTGGACGTCAGAGTCGACTCATCACGGTCCGAATACCGGGGTTTTTGGTATGTGGAATGAATAATTAAGTTGATTATATATAGTTATTTAATTAAGCTAATTTTGTATTATTAGTTGCTAATTTCGGGTTAAGCGGAGTTAATCATTTTGTTTAGATTAACAATTAAGTAACAATATTAATGAGATAATGTTGAAATTTTGAGGTTAATTTTATGTTAATTTGATATATATTGATAATTTACCTACGTACGTAATTTGTTGTTGATTACTCTGCATGGCTGCATGCAATGGATATATTTCTACGTCACGTCAATTTAAAATATCCATTGAAGACATAATGAGAATTATTGAATTGCTTTATTCATAGGACTGACACAAGAAAGCAATTCAACATAACATCACATCGCATAATTGTACATACTGAAACGGGTCAGTGGTCGTTGAGACACACGATCGAGGGCGAAGAGTGGGTCCCGCTTTGTCCTTGGCTTGGTGAAGAACACAAATTCTTGTCTGTGATGGAGATATCCGTCACAAACAAATGACGGGCCAAATAGATACCATTTGAGAGGAAAAGACAAAAGTGAGGTTGGTGAGATCTTTGTCTTTTTCTCCTCAAATGGTATCTATTTGACCAGTCTTAAGCTTGCGACGGATATATCCATGGCAAGAGAGACCAACTGGGTGAAGAATATGAAGGGAGATGGGAGGGTTCTTTTGGATCATCAATCGGTTTCCATCATCCGACCAATCCAGATGTTATGTTATTTATGTGATCTCCCATTGTTGGGTTTTATTATGCGACCTATTGACATTTATGTGATCTCCCATTGTTGGGTTTTATTATGCGACCTATCGACAAAGACGATTGAGATAGCCTCTGAGCTACCCGAAGGTGTCGGCTTGAATTCCGTTCCTCAACCGCTTGAGATTGCGTTTCCAGCTTGGCCAACTCCGTTGCCTAAACTATGCAAACGGTATTCCATAGCACTTTGGGCTGAAGCATGGTGGGATAAGCCCATAAACATGGTTTCATTTTTGCTCCAATCTTTAACGTATTATTTAGGAGTAGGACTTAGTTCAATATCGAAAGATTTTGAAACTTGCCAAAAAAAAAAAATAATGTTCAATTGATATACACGTGTCTCGACCCAAAATTGGATCATTCGGACCCGATTAGGTATTATCAAGTCACACTTGACTATGTATTCTTTTCACATACTTAACATACTCAAACTCCTCACAATTTACTACTTGGTCTCCAAGGCAAAATCACCATTATAAAACCACTCCCTTCCTTGTTTAACCCACTCCCCTTCTATCTCCCTCAAAAACACGATAAACGATGGATGATGATCAAGCCAGGAGAGGACATAATGACAATTGAATTGCTTTGTTCATAGGACTGACACAAAAAGCAATAATTCAACATAACATCACATTATCGCATATCTGCCCTAGTAAATAAATTATCTACACTTACTTCCATTTAATTCATTCGTCGTCCACCCATTTAATACGTACTACTCCCAATTTACGTCCTACGTTACTTCCGCAAGTGCTACCTTAGCTGGTTAGGTGGGCATACAATTCAATAGGGTGTGTGCATGCATGTGTCCAATTGGTGGCCAACATACTACATATTCACTGGTGTATATATGTCCTTATTAGGGTTAATAAATAAACATCACGTTAACTCTTAATTAAAATCAGATTATAACGGTTTAAATATCATCTTATGTATTTAGATGCATGGGAAACTATTTTGTTCATAAATTTTCAACGAGTCTAACATAAATACTACTACAAATGAGAAGAAAACTAAATTCTGGAATAATGCTACTAATTAATACTAAACGTACTACTAAACCCTACGTGGGAAAAAGTAGCCAAAAGTCCCCATCTCCACCTCGGAGCTAGTCTCCGAGGCTGGGGGAGCCACCGCCTTTTGGCGGCGGTAGCAGTAGTAGACGGCGGCAGCCACCGCCATCAGAAAGGCCACGGTCAAGATGACCGTGACCGCCACAATAGCCCCAGTATGGCGGCTCCTGTGGTGTGCATGCCACTTGTCGAAGATCACCAGCTGGTCTGGGGCTATGGCACCGGACGGCGTAAGAAACGGCGACCCGGACACCACCCCCAATAGCAAAACTGCGCATTATAAAGAGTAAGAGATTAGTAAAATAAATAAATTATATTCACGTTATTACGATATAGAAAAATTAGAAAAGTAAAAAAGAGCTTCCAGTGAAGTTTCACTTATGATCAATATATTCGTCACAAACTAGACTCATATAATAACGAATTACTTGTCGTTTATTTACTCATTTGGTACATATTTGACCGATTATAAGTCAGATATATTCATCATAAACGAGAATTCAATGAAAAAAGAAAAGTGGATGACATTGCTCAACACTCGACACGTAGTTTAATTATTACTTTGTTTAATCGACAATCAACAATTTTTAATTGGAGTAAACCTTCATCTCTTAAACAATTTTTAAATTTCGTATTAGACATAATGTATATACTCTATAGTACCATTAACCCTAGTAGTAAATGTAAACTTTTTTACCGTTACATAACTTTTTTACCTCACATTTTCACCATATGTATGTCTTTAGTGTCTTATTATTACCATGAAATAATAATGTTCCAAAAGGGTTGAAGTAGGAGATTATGAAATCCATTATATTATCTCTAGCGTTGCTATTTTAATTAAGTTTACGTCCCAAAAACGTCTATTATTCTCATAAATTACATACTCCACATGTGATCATATGATAGTGGGCCTGTCAATTTTTTGTAAAAGTGTAACAATAATTAAGTTTTTGACTGACTCATTTACCACATTCTTAGCTAATTTACAGCTTATTAACTCATTAATTATTAATTAATCATATTCTTAAGCACAATGCATGACTAAAAAGTGGGAAGGAAAGAAACAAGGTTGAATTTTTTTTTTTCTCACTTAATTTCAAACGTACAGTACTAAACTGATCGTGTTAATTTGATAAACTACGTGTCGAATAATTTTAGATATATTCAAGGATAAGAAAACAACAAGAAGGACAAAAAAAACATATCCCTATATGAAATTCTATGGCATGATTATTGAGAAGAAATCCAAGAGCATAATTATACGTATTATCTTATGGTCCTATGTTTGGACCGGGTTCAAAATGATAGATCCCAACAAATCCGAAACCCGTTAACATCAAAATTACGTTCCTCGACCCAACAAATCCTACTTGTATTATTATTCATTATTCAACCTATTTCATACTCCTATCATAAATTGTGTATCTGACATGACACGATGCCTTAACAAAATTTTACGGAGTAATAAACTTAAAATGTTTGGAAAATGATATATACAACCCATAGGGTTGTATTTAAGAGACCAAATAAGGAAATATTTTATTAATGCATGTATTAATTGTCTTGACGTATGTGTAATTTGTGCTCAAATTCAAAATGTTTTGGAAATATCATAAGAATTATGGAGTATATACCAAGTGAGAGTTAATAATAATCTTATGATAACGGTTTGTCACATAAAAACCGGTATAAACAAGTTTGATTATAAATTTATAACATACTTTAAATTGATTGGAATACGAAATAATTTGACATTTCGACCTGATTAAAATTTCAAACTTCATACAATGATAATCAATGAAGAAAGATCCAAGAGTACACAACAAATTACTAGTATTTCCAAATTCCAACCAATTTTTTTTTTCCACAAGCTAATTATAATTAACTTACAAGTAAATTCAGAAATTATTTTATATTGGGTTTGGGTGTAGCTCATTAGTTATTCTATGAAATTATTTTTACATTTTCAAAATATATAGTTGATGAATACTCCCTCCGTCCCTAAGTGATTGTCCCATTTCCCTATTATTTGTGAGGAGTATTTTAATGAAATGTGACAATCTTAGTGGGACGGAGGTAGTATTATACTTATGATTTATTTACTTTTTTATTAAGTCAAAAATATCAAGTTAAATCTCTTTCATTTGGAATAAACTTAAGATTAGTACTCCCTCCACTTTCTTTTTTGGTATATATCTTGTGATTCTTATTGTTTGTGACCCCACTTTCTTTTCTTCTCATTCATTTTCCTCCACATATTCCCTCCTCCTTAAAAACTTCCCAAAACTCAATATGGAAGATCATAGAGAACGGGAGGGAGTAATTGTTTGGTGGTCAATTTAAAAAAAAAAAGTAATTACATACCCATTGCGAGTCCAAAAGAGAGACGGGCAGTAGTACTCATCTTCATCGTCATCTTCATCTTCATCATCGAGATCAGGTGATTTTGAGTAGTATGTAGTAGTAGTAAGGTGATGAGTAAAGCTAAGTATGAGACTGAGGAGTGAGGACGATGACCTCCCTAAGTTATTGAATTTATTTATAGAATTATAGAGCAGCTGAGTGTGTTTATTATTTATTATGTAATGGTTGGACTAGTCCTAATGAGAGGTGACAGAAAAAAAGCTGCACAACAATAAATAAGGCAGTGTAGTAGTAATTGCTTGTTGGAAAAACAAGACCAAAGTAAACTTCAAAACATCATCAAAAGTGAAAAAATGCTAATCCATCGAAACGACTTATAAATAAATGAGTAGGTCTCCTGAGAGACGGTCTCTCATTAATTTTACTGAGAGACTAAGTACAAATGGAAGTAACAGTGGTACCAAACTTAATAGAAGTAGGTACGATTAACATAAAAGAGTATATACAAATATAAATAGTGTACGCTTGTTATAAAAACAAGTACAAAACAAAATTATCATTTAAGAGTATGAATATGATATAGAGTGGTACTGAATAGTGGTCTCTCAATAAGTTATTGAAAGATCGTCTCTTCCAAGATTTTGTGTAAATAAATACAGTAAAACCTCAGTATCCTCACATGTATATTATCCAAATTATGAATTGCAGAGTTCTTTTTTTGAGCACAGAATCACATGAAGATATGGTAGGCCTAGTTTTTTTGTACTAAGATGCCTAGTTGTAAATTCTTGGTCTGGCACATTAATTATATACTGTACTGAGCTAATTGCCCAATATGTTCATTTATGATCTATACTCTATACCTAGTATGATCGATCTGATCCGAATTAATTCGATTATCCAAACTCAATCCGAGTGATCCGATTATCACCTATACACGTATATTATATAATACGGAGTTAAGTTTCTTTACGACGGGTCAAATAATACAATTTGCTTAGAAAAGATAAGGCTAGTGGGTACGTAGCACATGACTCTGTCTTTATTTACCCAAATGAATATTATTTGACCCGTCACACATTTATGATAGATAATTCATTTTGTCACTGTTATAAAGGAAGAGAAAGACAAACAAATAAGAACGTAAAAATCGAGAGACAGACAGATTTACGTGGTTCACTAACAACCTGTTAGCTAGTTTTATTAATTTGAGGAGAGGTTACAGATTTCAGACTGATATCATAATTTCTAGGGTAGAGGTATGAGAGTTTATATACTACTCTCAACTTAAACAGAAATCCTATACAATAGGAAATTCTAGGTCAGATACTTAGATATTGATTAGGAAACTCTAATCAATCAGATATTAATTAGAAAACCTTCCTAATTAAACAGATTCAGGTCGGAAACCAATTCGAGATCCGAAAAGACAATTGCTAGGCATTTATTTCCTAACAGTCACAAACAACAAGTTGGCTATTATACGAAGGCAGGGTCAATGATGGACTACATTAATTACAGTAATATTTGAATTTCAACTCCTAACATGTTACTGTACGTATGTATGTGTATGTTACGATATATGGGTGTCTGCTGAATCATGAATGATGATGCACTCCATTCCTAACATGTACATGTACATGTTAGGTCATGTGTGTGTTACTGAGTACTATCAAACTCTCAATTTGAGAAAATTTAACTTTTAAACATTGATTTGGGTTACGAATTGATAAGTCGAAATTTGATAATGTTCATTTCCTAATAAAAAAATTCCCAAAATTTACAACAAATTAATCCCCTCGACAAAGTAAAAGGTTTTAATGTCACGTTAATAGTTAATACACATAATACAAATTCATTGCGTACACGTTAATATACAAAGTCGCATACTACAAACCCGGACCGGACCGGCAAACCCAAAAATCCAAACCCATGGACCGGACCGGACCGGTTAACAAAGAAACCCGGACCGGATCGGACCAGACCATAAAAATACACTAGATTTGTTTTTTTGAAGTGTGGACCGGACCGGACCGATCGCCAAGTTTTTGGTTACCCGCAAACCGGACCGGACCAAGCGGACTTTACGGTCCGATCCGAGCCACTTTTTGAACAACCCTAATGATAAACGGTATAGTATTTTAGTAGTTACCCACATTTCTATCCTTATTCGTTTCGTATTTGTGTGCTTAAATGATTAAATATCTCAGTTTATTTTAGTAGTTTATTACTCATTTGAAATATAAGGGCTTTTCTTGCATGCATGTCGATATTTGTAATATAAATAATTACTCCGTATTCGTAAGAATCTTTCATAGTCGGTAAAAAATAAAAATAAAAAATTATTCATAAGAATCTTTCCTTACGTATCTTAATAAATCGCCTTGAACATGTCTTAGATTTGAGAAAATAATTTGAAATTAAGAAGAAATCAAAATAATTGAGTAAAACTTAGGGATTATATATTTACGGAGTAGGAGTATAATCTAATGAGAATATTACATAAATTTATTATAGGTATATCTTACATTAAGAACATTCAATTTTTAAAGAAATATATATGAATTAATACGGAGTAAATATTAAGAATTAGATACTGGAATATTTCCTCTTTCCTAAAATGTTGTGCCCAAAATTATGTAATCTAATTTTTCCTAGAATAAATAGTAAAATAATTAGGTAGAATTCATATATGCACTACTATATATACAAGATTAGAGAGAAAAGAATTCATTATCAAAAAGTAATATTCAAACAAGAATGTCGAAAGTAATGACATCAATTGTCGTCTTGGTTTCTTTAATTTTCTGCGTAAATTTTGTTGCATCGTCCCTTACTATTAAGGTGATTTTTCTTATTTATTTACGTGAATTTCATCTATCGATTCTTATTACTAAGATGGAGAAAATTTAATTTATTAATTCCCTAGAGTTGAAATATTAATTTATTAATTGTGTGAAAATATTTGTGTAGGAAAATTGGTGTAGTGACTATATGCTCCGTATATGTATTAATTTGTTTTCAATACATGTAGGCTGATAATGGACAAATATTTAAGTGCGTGGATTTTCATAAACAACCTGCTTTTCGCAAGTCCAAGGTGGACCTCCAGGCAAGTTATTCCGTACTTTATTATCACTGAAAGTCAAAACTTATACTCCGTACTGTATAATACAATCTCACGTTAATTTGATAGTTACACCTCTCACGTAGAATATGTTTGGTAATAAAATTAGTAACCATCTTCTACATTGGATGTCTAAAATAACGGTGTTAGATGAGACTTACCATAATATGGACAATATGTCACAGAGTGTGCGATTCGTTGAAAAAAAATTAATAGTTGAATTTTATATTTCCATTTTTTTTTGCGACAATCTTATATATTTTCATGTCCATGTTTATAATATGAACAGGTTCTGTCGAACTTGGCAAAACTTCAAAATCAAGAAAGTGTAAGCGGATTAGGATTTGGAAGTCATCGTAAATGTCCAATTGGAACAGTCCCGATACTATATCGTTCCAAATTGAACTCCCCATACCAACAACTTGACAATGTTCCTGCCAAACAACATTGTGTATGTTATCTAAATATTTTATCTTCGACTTTAATTAATTCCTTCTTATATATTTCGTATTCTCACAATAAATTTATTATGTTAGACTGCGGAAGCTCGGACAATATTAAAAGATAACAATAAATTCCTCGGCGCCAGTGGTTCTATAACAATTTATAAACCTAAGGTTCTAGCGAAACAATGGTCCTCAAATCAAATCCGACTTAGTAATGGTCCAGAAAGCGTTCAAGCAGGATGGATGGTATAAAACTTTGTCCACATTTTATTTATTATTATATATAAAAAAATTCTTATATTGAAACCTCTGACACGTAGTTACTTTTTTTTTGATATACTATAGATTCATCCGAGCGAGTTCAACAATAGCGACGCCCATCTTTATGCTGGTTTTATCGTAAGTATATTTCGTCCATACATATAGGTTAATTCAAGAATCTATTACTAGTATTATTTTCGTAATAAATAAATTATTGACACAGAAAGAGTTAGTCCAGTTTCTTTTGGACTGAAATTGACTGAACTTAACTGAACATTAACTTAATTTAACTGAAACTGACTGAAATATAGAGACAAAATATGCCTATTGAGGCTGAACTGAACTGAAACTGACCATACCTAAATGGTGCATGTAGACATTAGGAAAATCATGTCTTAATTTGGATTGCTCCGGCTTTGTTCAAGTATCAACCGATGTACCGTTGGGTTTGCGTCTAAGTAATTATTCCAATGCTACTATGCAAGTTAGTTTGGACATCAACATTGCCAAGGTACATACTACAATTCGCTCCGTATCTTAATTTTCTTCCTTTTTACTTAATTATATACGAGTATTATATACTCCCTCTGATTTTTATTTCTTCCTTATTTCCTTATTTGGCTGAAATACATTTTCTTCCTTATTTCTATCTATTCAACATGTGGTCTAAAATTACCCTTATTTTTCACGAAAAAAGTCAAATGAGAAGATTATTAAAAATCGGAGGGGTACTCTTTATGTGATATTCAAATAAAATCACGGTTCAGACGGTACCTAACGGTTGAAAATTGTTTCTTGTAGCATTCTGACGGAAATTGGTGGCTAGCAATTGCGGACGGGACCCATAAAATCGGATATTGGCCTAAAACCTTATTCTCGTTGTTAACCGTTGATTCCGCCAATCAAGTAGCTTTCGGAGGGGAAATAGCTAATCTATTATTTGGCGTGGGACCTCCAACTCCGATGGGAAATGGTGCGAAGGCCGTAGCTGATACTAGCATCTCCTCGTATATTTTTCATGCCAGGGTTACTGATCAGAAATCTTCTACCATTGATCTTCAAGATACCGAAATATATGCTGATTGCTCTGATTTATACACAGTTCTAGATGTTGGCACAGCAGATGACTTGGGCCGCACTATCTTCTATGGCGGGCCCGGGCCTTCATCGTAAATCGTTGATTTTCTTTAAAAAATTACATTATTATTATTATTATTATTCAATTTTTTTAGAGAATTTAACTTGATGAGTTAATTATACTCCCTCCGGTCACTCTTTACAAATATTTATGATATGACTAAAAGAAAATAGTGACGGGAGGGAATATCTTATAATAATGATATAACGTTACTAATATAATGTAGGAGTAATTTTACTCGGTATTTGACAATTCTATGACACTCATTTGATACTCCTATTATATTGATATTTTAAATATTATTGCACATGTGATATGGAGACCGATTGTAGTTTGGTTTTTTAGGTCATTTTTAACCGGTCTCTTAGGATATTTTCGTAGTCGGGTAAGATGAACTTTGAACCATTTGTTTAGTAATTAGTATTCCATAATTAATGAAGAAAATCAAACAATAAACCATAAACAAACAATAAACCATAATGTCTCAAAGAAAATCGAAATTAAGAAAACGTCTCAACTGAAAGTTAATACACACAACCCAACACACGAAGACTATCTAGCTCCAACGACTAAACTGCTGTGGGAACAACCACCACCCCGGTCTCCACCTCAGCCGGGGCCGGGGCTGGGGCCCAGCAAAAGTAGTAGTAGTATACGGCAGCACCTGCTGCCGCCAGAACGGCCACGACCGTGATCGTGACCGCTACAACAAGGCCGACGTGGCTGTGACTGTGACGGTGTCCGTGCCAACGGTGCGTCTGCAACCCCGTTATCTGGATCGGGGCGGACGCAGGCTGAGCCGGGAAGGGGGCGGTCACGGTCACGGTCACAGGAAGGAGGAAGCTGATGACCACGGCTGAAAAAAAAACGAGAATTATTACTAACAATAAGTTTTTAGTAAATGCAAGGAGTAATAATGAGAGAAACATAACATAAATAAACAGTGTACAGATCAATTATTCTTAGGTTTTGACCAATATATGCACAAATATAACCTTTCTTCTTTATTGGACTTTACCCTTAAAAAGATGATAACAACTCCTACATTAAATGATGCATCCTTGTATGTTTGGACTCTTATCCTTAATTGAATACTTTTAAAATAGGAGTAATAATTATAATCTTGTTTTAATTTGTTCTTAATTAATACAAGTTCCGATTTATAAAAATAAATAAATAACAAAAAAAAATCGATAATAATAATAAAATAAATAATTCCCTTTTATAAAATAATAATAATAATAAGGAATATAGTTTGAGTTAAAAGTTTCATAATATGGTTATACGATTATGCTTAATCTTTTCATAAACAAATACTCAATCCGAATATCTAGTTTTCACCTTCATCATAAAAAGATACAACTCCATTGGTATTTATATAGTTAAATATACGAGTATTGGTTTTTCAAAAATATTTCAAAAATAATTTACTACTACTAATAATAATTAAAAAAAAATAAATAAATAATAATAATAATAATAATGACACTTTTTTTTTTGCCCATAAGGGTGTTGCCTAGTGGTTAAAACTTGTGGTCATCGGTCCAAGGGTCCCAGGTTCAAGCCCCTGCAAGCGCGAACTTGTGGGAGTTGTATGGCTTGAGACTATGCCTCTAGACTTCGAGCCTGTCGCCCACGGGCGGTTTACCTTGGTGTGCGTGGTTTGCAGACTATGCGTACACCCGAGGGTTTACCCAGTGCGCACCAGAAAGGTAGCGGCTGCGGGTTCCCTCGTTCATCAAAAAAAAAAAATGACACTTTTTGTAATTTGTTTCATTTTTTTAATACAAGTTCCAATTTTATAAAAATAAAAAATCAATATTATTATTAGGAAAAATTGAAAATTTATAGCTCAACAAAAGTCATTTTTCAAATTTTATACCTCAAATAATATTGTTTAAAATTTTATACCTACTTACCCTAATCATGTCATAATCAATACCTGAACCAAATTCTTAAACCTTGCAATATACGAGTACTGTCTTTTTTTTAATATTAACCTTAATCATCATTATTAACCTTAATCTCCATCATCCTGATTCCTGATGTTTCTATTATACTCGGTATGTGATTTTCTAATTTGCTTACGTTTATCCAATTTGTAATTAAGAACAAACCATTGAACTTTATTTCGCTTTACCAAAAAAACACACATTGTTTTCAGGAGAGAAAAAAAAAACACTGAACTTTATTTTTTTTCAGATGGAAGCTGCAGTAAGGTTCGAGATTATGACAAATCCAGAAAAATCATAAATAATTAATGAAGAAATGCAAAGGCTAAACCCTAATTAGTGTTCCTGAATTCAGAAAACCACATCAAATTAATCACCCAAATAACGAAAACATGATATTCGATTCAATAATATAATGTAATTGAAGACTAAGTTCAATAATTGAGCAGAAGTATCATCATAAACTGTAGAATGAACATGATTTTCGGGGTAATTGATTTAGGGTTTGATCTGGGTAATTGATTTCGGGGTTTAATATTGAATTATTGACACTTTTTTGTAATTTGTTTCATTTTTTAATACAAGTTCTGATTTTATAAAAATAAAAAATCAACATTATTATTATTATTATTATTATTTTATTTTTTTTATTATTATTATTATTATTATTATTTTTTTTTATTATTATTATTATAAATGGAGAATTTTATTGATAGATCAGAACAAAGTTTACAAAAAATTGATGGGCAGCCGAGATACTATTATTATAAATGGAGATATTATTATTACAAAATTTTATTATTATTATTATTATTATTATTAACCACTATAATTATTACTCCTATATTATTATTGTAATAATTATTACAGAGTAGTTATAATTATTATAATTATTACGGAGTACTCCGAAATAATTATTATTATTATTGTAGTCGTTATGTTAAGCTTTTAGTTCTTATGATTTCAACCTAGCTTTTATAAATTAAGTTCAATTATTTTATTACTAGCTTTTATTAGGTCAATTAATTTTTTTGAACTAAAAAGAAGAGGATGGTCTTGTGAAAATGTTTTGTAAATATCCTAAGGAGTTCTCTTTTTTATAAGTACAAATAATTAAAAAGGATTATATTAGTAATTTTGGGATAATTGACTATAAAACAATTTCAGAGAAAATGCTACTCACAAATCTTAAAAAAGGGGAAGAGATTACGTTTAAAACTAAACTACTATACATTCTTGAATTATGTTTAGTTTAGATTCTCTATAACTAGCTAGGTGACTTAATTAGTTATGTTTAGACAATAAGTTTGAATATTAATTACTCGTATTTAATTAATTAATGTAAAGTTTTTAAGTTAAGTTTACTTACCGAATGTAAACAACATGATTTTCTTCATTATCTTCAATTCGGATTAGAGAGAATGAGATCGAGATCGAGATCGAGGAAGTGAGGGTGAAATAATAAATGTGAGGAGGTGAGGGTGAAATAATGTAGACTTAATAGCGAAATAATGTGAGGAAGTGAGGGTGAAATAATGTGAGGAAGTGAGGGTGAAATAACAGTGAAATAATGTGAGGAAGTGAAGACTACTCTACGTAAATTTAATCACAAAATTTTGGGAGAGACAACTCTTCGGTACCACTTTATGTTCTATTTGTACCTTTAAATTATAACTTTGTTTTGTACTTGTTTTTATAAGAAACGTACCCTCTTTATATTTGTATACTATTTTATGTTAATCGTACCTACTTCTATTAGGTTTGGTACTACTGTTACTTTCATTTGTATTTAGTCCCTCAATAAAGTTAATGAGAGACCGTCTCTCAAGAGACTTACTCAAATGTAATAAGTGAGGACTTATTACTACGGAGTAGCCTTTAGAAAATGTATTATCTAATGGACTACATACTCTACGTCCTAAGCAATTAACTCTTAGACTTAATAGCGACCCGAAATATATATTGTCCCATTACGATCATCTAAACCTTGTATGATCGACCTGATCCGATTATTCAAACTCAATCCGAGTGATTCGATTGTCACCTATACACGTGTATTATACGGAGTAAGTCTCGTTTGTAACGGGTCAAATAATACCATTTGGTTAAAAAAAATAATATTAGTGGGTAACACATGACTTTGTCTTTATTATTTACTTAAATGGATGTTATTTGACCCGTCACACATTTATAACGGATAGTTCATTCCGTCGCAAATAAAAATTTGCATATATTATTGGAGTTCATACTAGCCAGCTAGAGGTAGAAGGGTATGTAATTATTAGTGTATAGGTAAATGTAGGTTAGATGGTGCAGTAGTAGACTAGTAGGTAGCTAGATAGGCAGGTTAATATTGGAACTCCTAACATGCATGTTACGTATGTATGTGTATGTTATGATATATTTTTAGGGATTTCAACTTTTAAAAATTAATTGGGTTACGAATTTATCTGAGTCGAAATTTGATAATGTCCATTTTCTAGTCAAATATTCATCTTAAAATTTACAACGACAAATTAATCCCCGAATAAAGTAAAAGACTTTAATTAATGTCTAAGTTTATAGTTAATACAAATACTGCAAAGTCACTGCATACACGTTAATAATACACCCCCTAAGATACTGGTAACGAAAAACAACATAACATGGCTCAAATTCTTGTTTGTATCCGTCATTTCTTTACAACGGATCAAATACGATCAATTTATATAAATGGATAATATTTGACCCGTTATAACAAAGAGACGAGAATAAGTGATTTTGTAGGGTCAAAGCACATTATCATTTGTAGGGTCAAGGCACTTATGATTAACATTTGACGTCTTCTGGTCTCATATATATCATATGTGCGAATGGTCAAAATAGAGTATATATGCAGCTTCATGTACTTTCTTTTCTTTTCATTGTCGGGTGTATATTTGTATCCTGTATCCACCAACCAACAACGTTAATTAATTCCTTCCTTCCATTTCATAATTATTCACATACAGTATATATATAAGGCCTCGTTTGGTTCATCATGAGAAGATGGAGTTACTGGGAACTTTAAATTCACGTGAATTTGTATTTCATGAGAATTAAAAAATATTGTTTGGCTGCCACGTGGGAAATGACTTCATGCGAGAAGTTCTACACAAGGGGCTTGGTGAGTAACTTCCCCATTGTGGAGGAAGTGGCAATTCCCGGGAAGTGGGCAACCAAACAACTCCCTGAAAATGCACTTCCTGGGAACTTGCACTTCCCGGTAATTGAATGAGTAACCAAACGACCCCTAAGTGGACACGGTAGAATTATCTTCAATCCTTGTATATTTTTTCGGTTTTAAATGATTGTCTAATCCTCACGTGTATATTATTCAAATGGGGCAATCAACCAACTAAAACCGTAGGAAGTAACTTCTACTAGTAACATATTCCGTATAAGATAAATTATAGTCACATACTCCTTCCGTTCCAACCATTTTTATGCGTTTGCTATATGCACATACGTCGATACTCGTTTTTTTGTCTATATCTTTAGTTACGTGTTAAGAAAAATTATAAAAACTTGATATTCATGATGTATTTTATTAGACAGTTCAAACATGATCCCATATGACTATCTTTTATATTATATATTAGAAGTTATATTGAAGATTTTCATTACTTATAAATAGTGTTAAAAAAGTAAATGTATACAATTCGTTGGAACGGAGGGAGTAATTTAATACTCCAGAGTATCAAATTTACTAGTACTACTCCGAAATTGAGGAAAAATGAAAAAAAAAAAAAAAAAAAAAAAAAAAAAAAAAAAAGTAAAATCAAACAAAGTGGAAAGAGCAAACAATAGCGTAAGACGGTTTTCACGTGTATGACAACCTATATATTGTGAAAAGACAACTTCATTTATGAAAGGATTCGTTTTATACAAAAAGAGAGAAAGTTACATTGTAAGATGTGCATGTGCGACCTCCTACACCATAATAACTTTATTATCATGTCACTTTTACATAGTGCAAAAGTGGATAATTGTCTAGTTCAAAATTTTATTTGGGACGAAATTATTTGTTATTTTCTAATAACGGGTCAAATACGACCCGTTTACATATAAAAAGATAAAACCCAACAAAAAAATAATGTGTTATCTTTTCTGTATAAATTGATAATACTCAAGAAAAGATAGTCAAGTTCTAACGTATAAAAGAAAATATAGTCAAGTGAGATCTTATTTAAATCGTCTAATCGAGTGCATTATATCTCATTTAGGCTATTATTTATTTAATTAATTAGTTTATTTAACTTAGTGTTTAGTAATAATCGTTATTTTCGAGTTTTGATACTGCTTCGTCTCGTTTCTATCTTAGTTGATACCGACTTGGAAATAATCAAGTAAAGGCAGGTCAAGTGATCCAATTTTACTTTTCACTCATTATCCATATTATACAAGCCCATATCCCTTTCTAACCCAACTCACTAAAACTCATTTTCCAAGCCCAATCTCCATACAAGTCGAATTTCCAATTACCCATATTCCATAACCCAATCCCAAGTCAAGGTCAAAGTCAAGGTCAAGTTTGACCTTGACCAAACATCCTCTCTTTCTTAACCCTTTGTTTAAGGATTTGATTTTGGCTCCTTTGTTCAATTGCAATCAAAGCCCAATACCCAAATTCAATTAAGTTGCGTTTGGATACTCAGAATTGATTTGAATATCATGAATTCAATTCTTATATTTGAATTTCTAGAATTTAATTCCAAATCCAAATCCAAAATTGTGTTTGGTACCCTTGAATTTGGATTTGAAATTCAGGCAATTTGGAGTCGAGACAAGTATGAGAACGTTAGTATGTTAGTTATAAATGTCAAATGAGAATTGGTTAGTGAGTTTGAGTGGGTCATGAATGTAAATGGGCTAGATTGAGAGTTGAAAATGGGTCAGTGTAGAGTGAGATGGTAGTGGGTTTTGATGGTTGAATTGGATTGGAAGAGGGATTAGAAGAGATGTTTGGGTTAAGTCAAACTCGACTTTGACTTGGATTGTTTCGACTCAATCTCGTTTATTCATGAACATGTATCTACACAAATTAAACAAATAAAAGCGATAACAAATTATACGAAAATGACAATCGTGTTATATGTTTGTTTACATGAAAATGAGTTATATGAACAAGGAAATACTCTTTTATTTTAAATTGTCGCAAGCGCACAAAATCGTGTTATCATTTATGTTGACGACATTATTGTCACATGTCCCGCTATAAATTCTTTTCAGATTTTGTCGCCCGTTTCTCCCTTAAGGATCTCGACTTTCCATCGTATTTCGTGGGCATCGAGATCACTCCTAACCTCACCGATCTCCACCTAAGTCAATACAAATACACCAACGATCGCTCAGGTTTTACTAGTGTCAAGAAAACTACGGGACATAGGTGCTGTTCTTTTAGACTGAAACTGACTGAACTTAACTTAATTGAACTTAATTTAACTGAAACTGACTGAAATATAGAGAGCAAAATATGCCTCCTGAAGCTGAACTGAACTGAAACTGACTGAATATAAGTCCAAAAGACCAGGGACACGGAGAATGAGAATGTGTATTTATAGTAGGGCCATGAATAACATCACTATCTAAGTATCAACCCCCATAACTTTTTTTACTAGCTGACAAAAACGTATTAGTACTCCATCCTTCGTGTTACAATACTGTTTTATTTGATTTTATAAGTTTTTTTTTTTTTTTTTCACACTAGCTAATGCACGTTTTCTTTTGTTAATTCTTTAGTTACAATATTTCTAAATATTACTCATATAAAAAATTAATATTTATAATGCACTCGATTAACCAATTTAAACAAGATTTCTCACTTATAAATAATGGAGTAATACTTCGTACCTAAAACTAAATGTAAATATTCTATTGGAACGGAGGAAGTAATACCTCTATTCTTTTGTTTTCTTCCCCTACTCTATTACATGGGTAGAGTATTAATGAAGTGGAAAAAAAATTTGAAAAATGGTTACTCGAATTTGAAAAAAAATTGAAAAATTTATGAACAAGGTACTTTATTACCCCCTGCAACTTATTACTACTCCCCTTGTTCAAGTCGAATATTACCATGCTTTTTCACGTTTGTCAATACATATAAATGAATAGTCATTTAATATAATATATTGTTTAAATTGTCTAATCGAGTTTATGATATATGAATAGAGTATCAAATTTACGTGCACTACTCCTAAATTGAGGGAAAATGAAAAAGTAAAATCGAACAAAGTGGAAAGAGCAAACAATAGCGTAAGATGGTTTTCACGCGTAGGACAATCTATATATTGTGAAAAGACAACTTCACTTATATCATATACTCCGCCTGTCCATCTGTCTCTAAATGCGTGCGACCTGTTTTAGTCCCGATTCCTTGCTAATGCTACTGTCTACTGCCCGTCTCTGAATGGGCGCGACCTGTTTCAGTCCCAATTCCCTGATGTCTACCGACTGTCTCTAAGTGCGCGCGACCTGCTTCAGTTCAGACATGTACATACATACACCCTGCTGCTATCTACTGTCCATCACAAGACCTGTTTCCATTCCGATTCCTTATGTTTGTTTAGTACCTGGCCTGCTGCTATCGATCTATTACTGTCTACTGCCCGTTTCTTGTTTTAGTTC
The DNA here is from genome assembly GCA_958450325.1 of Agrostemma githago. Lineage (NCBI taxonomy): Eukaryota > Viridiplantae > Streptophyta > Magnoliopsida > Caryophyllales > Caryophyllaceae > Agrostemma > Agrostemma githago. The sequence continues at coordinate 75,663,811 of OY288246.1, forward strand.
CATTTCCCTGATGTTTAGTCTCGAAGTAATAATGAAGACATGCGAGATGTAGAAAAACCATGTGAGAAAGAAGATACTGAAATAGACAGAGCAACATTCTAAGAATGAAAACAAGTCTTAAACTCACCTCTTACTGCTTCAGGCACCCCTTTTGAATCTCTGCTTCACAAATGACAGTGTTTTGCTCTGCAAATTGCTGCTGCCGTGTCTCAGTAGCATAAAATACTGTGTCAAATTTCCCCTCCTGATGATGCGATGATCGACCAAGGAATGCACATTTACCTGCAACTTCTTTTGTGCAACTGCCAACAGATTTTGCATCCTGTGTCAGACATTTTGCATCCTTAGAAAAAATGGACCATCTCAAGCAAATGATCAACTCTCTTACACCAGTTCGACGATGTATTTTCTGCTCCTGCACAGATTAGTTTATGTTTCATGACACTAACCATTGTACATAGACTGGGTCGTTTGGATATCAGATGAGGTCGCTGTCAAAGTGTTGAGCATGACTTGTTACAACATTAACCACGTTTTTGACAGTTTCTGGAATGGACTCGGATCATCAGTTGCTGTAAAATTTCCTGCTGAATGTCCCTTTGACAGCATCACAGACTGGAAAATTTGGCCACCTGAAGCGAACCCCTTCTATCAAATTCGGAGCAAGTCCACAGGCTCGGAATTAGTTTGGAGTTAGTTTGGGAATTGTTGGTGAATTTCAATTATTGTAGCTTTCGATTTTGGAGGGTTTGTATGTTTTCTACTGATAAAAGGGATCGACAGCTACAAGCCTACAATCGAATATCTTCCCAATTTACTTCAAATTCACCAGAAATTCCTCAAAATTAACTCCAAATCCTGATTCCTTCTAGCAGAAAGCAAAATAACCCCTCAATTCGAAAGCTACACTCAAAATACAATCTACCCAAACTAACTTCAAATTCAGCTGAAAACTTATCAATTTTATCAGAAAGATCAAATCTTGAACTAGGGTTTATCACATTCAGAGATGAAATTTCACTAATTCCATCAGAAACATCATATCTCGAACCGGGTTTTCTTAAATTAATCCCAAACCCATTTGAAACCTTGTTCATTTCACTAGAAAGATCATACCCTAAACTAGGGTTTCTCACATTTACTGATTCAGAAAGATCACATTCCGAATCGGGTTTTCTCACATTTACCGATGAAATTCCATTAATTTCATCAGAAAGATCACATTCCGAATCGGGTTTTCTCACATTTACATATGAAATTCCATCAGAAAGATCAAATTTTGAATTGGGTTTTCTCAAATTACCCAAATTTCCAGGATCATCACATAATTTATAATGAGAAAGATCACATTTTGAATCTTCAACCAAACTCTCACATTCACATTCATCATTGGATTATCTCACTAATCTTCGACCATGCTCTCAACCGAATTTAATTTACATTTTTTACCTAATAATTCATCATTGATTCTCACGAATTTGTACTCTTTGAGTTGGTTTATCTAACCTGCTACCTTAGCTTGAACTCTCAAGCTCAATGGGCATTCACTGCCAAAGGCCTCAAAGTTGTTGGAATTGTCGAAAGAAGTTATGTACTCAAAGGGGTAAAACTTCATTAACCTGAATGAATCACAATCAATTTGCTTTCTTGGCTCGCTCCCCCTGAACCCCTTTAACTTAATGCATGCAGATTGCACAACAGGTGTGGATTTGAAGAAAAGGGTGAAATTTGGACTGAGTATTTGAACAGGCGTGAATTTGAAGAACTAATTCTGTTATTTGACCCGTGATAATCTGAAAACGGGTATATGAGTCACAAGGGAGATCAGACCATCTGTGACTATTCCTAACTCTCGAATCTTTACACCTTCAGATATTCTGGAGAGTTGTCGGTTTGAAAGGAACGGTCCAAGCTGAGCGAGGGAACGTTGAAGGGCAGCATGGTTACTTGGTATGATAAAAAGCCCTACTGTCGTGCTATCAAGAATTTTCGATTCACGGTTTGTCAACAGATAATTTAAGACATAGCTGTTTTAGAGGCAATGCTCGAGTCTGGCAAGAAAAACGGAGCATACTGTAGGCAGCTCTATGTCACACTTGATGCTGAAATAAAGAGCTTTTCTACTCATTTTTTTACAGCAGAGATTACAGTTGTTAAGAGGGTAAATGTAAGATCGTGCATCATCGCGAACGAACAGTAAAAAAAATCCAAGTAACACCTAACTTTGTATGTACAGTATATTGGTTGAAGAATTGTTGAATTTAGAGTGTAGTTCTGTATGCAAGGCAAAAATTGTTGAATTTATAATACCGACTTTGTATCTTTCATTTGCAAAGCTGTTGTTGGGAGAGGTTACTGTTTCCTTGGTTTGGTTTATATGATATTCAATAGTACTAGTTTTAAATACACAGATTATATAAGTGGATTTGCTTCCTTATTCGGTCCACTGTCAGTTACATTCACAACTTCAAATCATTTAAGCTGAAAAACAGATTGAAAAAAAAAAATCGAAACTTAGGGTTTGTTTTGTTTGTTTTATGATTAGGGTTTTTTTAAATGAAAATTGTTGTACATTAGTTAGTATTGTTATTTATGGGGCGTTGTTATGTGTGTTTATTTGATGATATGGTTGAGGATTTGGGCCCTCTTGCAGCATTCGGTTGTTGATTGCTGAAGTTCGATGGGTCTGTTTTGGATATTTGATTTCGTTCATAGGTTGAAATGTTGTTTGTACTTCAACAAAGTTTAATAAAGGTTAGCAGGTGAGTATATACTTAGTACAGTATATAACTGGTTTGTTTCAACCAGAGATCAGAGACCCATTTGTTCTTGCGTGCTTTATCATTAGAACTTAATGTTGTGAATCAGGGTGCCAGGCTACGAATTTCAAGAATACAACGCTGCTTTTCTTATCCATTCCAATGGGTTCTCGAATACGGACTGTATCCAGAAGGGAATCAAGTCTGAGATTTAAGTGCAAAAAGGTTGCAATAAAATACCAAGGCTACTACACATTCGAAGATATTGCTAGTTGGTGCAAGATGCTTGGTTCGAATGGAATACGAAGCTACATATCAGGCTCTATAAATTGGCGGATCTGCTGCGTTTAGATGCCCTCGTACTCCTCATGTATACGTATTAGCTCTCCCAGTGGCATTCTCATGGTTTTTAGCCTGATGTATCTTTTAACTGCTATTACAGATCGAGAATGCACATATTTGAAATGTGAAGTTTGATTTAGTATTTCTGCAGGTGTTACAACGATGGTAAAGATGAGATGAATGGATTGCGAGACAAATGAGTTATATTTTACAAGTCGTACGTGAATTAGACTAATCTAATTCTAACTTTGTAGTATTTAATTAATCTTATGAGTATTTGTAAATGTATCCATGTTACTTTTTTAGACTTGAATAAATGTCGTGTATGTCGATTGAAATAGATAATGTAAAATATTTGGTTTTGCTTTCATTGAAAATGCATATTGGAGGTCATACAAGATGCTCCAAAATATATTTTTTTTATTCAAAATTAATCCTATTTGCGGCGTCATCTCTTAAAAACCTGCTTATTTGCGGCATCTTTTCAAAAAAACGCCGCAAATACAGCTCTATTTGTGGCGTTTTTTAGACGCAGCACAATATTTTTCTATCTCCGGCTCTGCCATATGAGGCATCAAGAAAAACGCTTCACATGGGGTTTTTTTGGAGCCGCAAATCTAACTTTTTTTTCTACAAGTGATTTTTTGTAATTCTCATGAAATACAAATTCACATTTCCCGCTAACTTCATCTTCTCATGGTGAACCAAACGGGCTCTTAGTCTTAATATTTATGTTAAGATAAATCACAAATCACCAAATTTTAATTTAATTACAAGGTAATGATCGAGTGAATGTCGACTTGACTTACCTAAACCGTTACGACATTGAAAGCTTTTTCATCATCATGTTAGCTTATTAGAGGGAGATTAAAAGATGGAGTTTGATGATTGAGTTGTAAAAAAAAAAAATTGCGTGACGTTTGTGTTGATCTTACCGGGTTTTCTCCTTTGACTCAGTCCGGGCTCTCTGATTTCGCGCCAGGCCGTGTTGTGGGCGACGCTGCTCGGCGCAAATGCGCTAAGTACAGGGGCCTATGCACGGGGCTTGGGTATGGTTTTTGCCTTTTTCCTTTTCTTCACTGGGGGAATTGGAGGCGGATGCTATCGGTTTACCCAAGAGGATTCAGAAATTTTCGATAGCACAGGATGCCGGAGCACGCGCTACTCCTTTTATTTTTACTAGACTTAGTTTTGCTATAGCTAAGGGGGTGGGTGCCCAGATTGTGTCTCGACTACCCACCAATTTTTTGTAATATGCGTTTTGATTCATCAATAAAATTCTTATAATAATAATAATAATAATAATAATAATAATAATAATAATAATAATAATAATAATAATAAGCCCCTTCGCTCGGCGGATTTACTTCTTTATTCCTGGGATAGGGAGCGGGATGTGTGTGTCGATCTGACAGGATCGTCCCCATTGACTCAGTCTGCGATGACGGATTTCCTGCCTGGTTGTGTGGTTGTTGACGCCGCTCAGCGTAAGTGCGTCAAGTACGGAGATTTGTGCACCCGAATTGGTTATATATGGTTCCTGCCTTTCTCATTCTCTTCACTTGGGGAGCTTGATGCAGAGGTTGTTGCGTTGTTCAAGCGGATTCAGAAATTTTCTATCGCTCAAGATGCGGGGGCTCGCGCAGCTACTTTTATTTTCACTAGACTTAGTTTCGCTATTGCTAAGGAAGTGGGTGCCCAGATAGTATCTCAGCTACCCACTAACTTCTTGTAATTTGTTTCGTTATTAATACAAGTTCCGGTTTATAAAAAAGATAAAACTAATAATAATAATAATAATAATAATAATAATAATAATCAATCAATCAATATATCAATATATATATATATTTTAGGCTTTTTTCGAGCGATCTCATTGGTCCGTTTCATCAAACCTCAAATTAGGAAAGTATCATAAGTAATAAAAAAATCAACTAGAAAATCTTTTAATTATTATAATATATATTTAATTTATCATATTAATGAGATGTTTTACCATTCTTAGTTAAAAACTTTTAGAGTTCATTTTTTAAAAACATCATCGTAAAATAAATTATAAAAATGAAATAATTATATTCGTGGTAAAAAATGCTTTCATTAGAGTATAAATTTCATATTATAATCTTAAGAACTATTTTTGAGGTTCAAAAGACTTTTTGGTGTAGATATCGAAGAATGAATAATTAATCTTATTTATAATATAGAATTTCATCATCATGTTATAATTTGTCGATGTGGAATAATTTTACAACTGCTATATGTAATAAATTCATCACATAATGTGAAACAAATAATATTATTTAAAAGTAAGTTAACACAATTTTCCTGTATATCCGTGATTTTCACATGTAAAAAAAACTAATTTTCTTATTAATATTTTATCTTTCACCCTACTTCTCCACCTCTTCTTCCACCCCAATAAACATAGTCTACGAGTAGTAAATTGGATCTTTACCAAATGTGTGGAAATTGTGAAAACCAAGGAGTTGTGTAAATTTGTGAAAAATCCTTGTAACTCGGAGTTCCTTCGTTCCATTCGATTGTTTGTAATTCATAGGTGAGTGAAATATTATTTAGACCGTTTTATTCCTCATTTAGACTCATATTTGAGTCAATTTTGTGTGCTTAAACAAACATATAACTCATTTTCAGGTATATTTGGAATTTTCTAGTTTTGGTTTAGTTTACTCTGTATTAATTAGTAATTACTGTCATTCCCATAGAATTTGTTATTGCTTTTGTTTGTTTAATTTGTGTCGATACATGTTCGTGAATAAACGAGATTTAGTCGAAACAATTCATAACGTACTCGATTAGACAATTTAAAAAGACCTCACGTGACTACATTTTATCTTATATATTAGAAGTTATATCGATTAGACAATTCATAATGAACATGAAGCTTCTCTGCAAAGAAAATTACCACATGCATCACAAATTCACAGTAAATATATGGACCATTACGTCGTAATTACTCGTTCTGTTTCGTTCATTTATCTGTCTTTGAATAAAATATTTCCCACTTTGAATATATCAAAGACAGAAACAAATGAATAAAATGGAGGGAGTATCAATTAATATTCCCACCGTCTGACCCGTGGGATTTGTGTTATCATAACTACATGTGCTTTCAAATAGTTGAAAAGTTAGTTGGGTTTCGATAAAATAACGTAAACTAACATTATTGCTGTAATATTCATGTAGTTATTGAAGGAAAAAAGAAATTGAAAAGCTTGTCAGGTGGCTTATTTTCACATACTACTAGTTTGATGGCCCGTAAAAATTTACGGGCTGTTACGTTTATTTTGTGGTAATTAGATTAAAAATAAATTGTTACCTAGGAAGACTATTTCACTACGTAGTACTAACATAATATTAAGCGTAAGGACTAATCATTTGTTTTAATGAATAAATTTTATTAACGAAATATAAATTATTCTGTCTAAGGTTACCAAACATTTGACATAAAGTTATATACTCCGTAAAATATATTACTTTGTTATCCAAATAAAATGCAACATATTAACAAATTAATCGTTTAAGATTTAAGGACAAAAAAAACTATCAGATCTATTCAACTTCACTGAGACAATACATTCTTTCAATCCATTTCCAAGACAAAAACCATAAAAATACAACATCACTCACGATTTCTACAATCAACAACGAAGGAATAGATCTGAAGAAGCAGTATGCAGTATTGATTTCATATGTTTGAATAAATCATATGCCTAAAGAAATCATACTTTTGAACTTGATAAAACACTGATCCCCTTTTTGCCGATTATTTGAATATGCTCCCTCTCCCCGCGTCAAAATCGTTATTGTGGATTTCCTCTAATTCTCTAAACCATAATTTTTTTATTATTATTTGGGTGAAATTTGACCTCAAGTGGTGGGTGAGGATTGTTGATGGTGTAATAGAAGATCGGCCTCCACCTTACCCTTAGATCGATTTTTTTCAGCAGCGGATGATTAGCTTCATTCTTTTTTTATTACATCTAGTTATCTATTCATCTATCATCTTTTGAAATATATTCTCATGAACATCACAATGTATGCTTATATACATATATACATATATACTCGTGACGATAGTAGAACGCTAAAAATGATGAACATATACGGTAAGATGTGATAGGAAATTGTTCAGAATTTTTATATTCATATATGTTTATGTACATATAAATGCTTATAGTAAATTACATTAACAATCGCATATAAATACTATATGAAATTACAAACGTATATAAATTACAATCATTATGATTATGAAATTGTATTGTTAATATAAGTGCTTATATATATATATCAACGGTATAGCATATATACATATATACTTATATACTTGTGATGACTGAGACAGAAATTTGAAAGCCAAGTATAACAAATGCTATATAAATTAAAATAGTATATAAATTACAATCAATATTTTTATTAAATAGTATTGTTCATGTAATTCCACTATCATTCAGAATTTTTATATTCATATATGATTATATACATATAAATAACATCTGAATTGTATTGTTCGTATAAACTGAATTGTATTGTTCGTTTATGTACATTGTGTTAAATAACATCACCTTTGAATCAATTAGTAGCAACTCGACATCATCGATCTTTGACTTGTCATTGAAGTGAGGCCTCTGTCATATGTATATGACCCTAACATCCATATTCGATAGTTTGACGCCTTGAATTAGAGTAGCAATTGATGGGTTAATCGCAACAGACATTTGAGATTAGGGTTTGATAGACAGTGCAGTATTTTAATTCTATAGTTAATTAAGGTTTTTAATTCTCTAATAGGTTTTAATTCTATTAGGTTTGAATTATATGATATTTGAGATTAGGGTTTCACAAATTAGGGTAGGTTGTTTGATCAAGGATTAAGGATTAATGAGGATGTAATTGTGGGTAGGTTAATTGCGTGTGAAAGAAAGATTGCTAAGCTCGGCTTGCTTGACCCGAGTTGTGAACCCACATGATTTAGCTTCCCACAAAAGAGTTGTCATACAAAGGTTTTTTTTGCCATCGGGTCATACAAAGGTTGGATGCATGAGGATTGAGTATTTCAAAATACTCGTCAAAGAGCAGCGCCACGTCATTGTGCGTGGTGGCTGCTTTAATAAATAAAGGATTCGAGATTTTTTTCATTTCAGTTGACATAATTGTCAAATAAGTTCCTCGATCCCTTCGTCTCGCTTTACAAATTCTTATCTATGACAGAGTTATTCGTCATTTTATCATAACGGTATGCCTGACAAACGGGTCAACTGGGTCAGGTTCGAGTCGTTTAGCTTCGGCCTTCAGGCGGGTCACTCTCGGGTTATAAAATTCGGGTTGGGCCAGGTAATTTCGGGTTCAGGTCGTTTTTGGGTTTGCTATTTTCAACTTTTTTTTTTTAGGGATATCGACTCGTTTTCTATAATAATAGTCGGGTCAGTTTGGGGTTAGATCGGGTCAACTCGGGTGTCGGATCGAGTTCAGGTTGACTTATTCAGTTCGATCATTCGGGTCAGGACAGTTTTACAAGGTCTAATAACGTTGTTCATAAAATTAGACAAAAAATAATGAACGGAAATGTGCTAACTTAAGAAGGATCTAGAACCAAAGGCCCACCATGCCACACCACACAAGTTGATACTATCACTTTTCCCTTCAAAAAGCGCAAAAAAAAAAAACTCAACGTTCTTTATCTAGTCACCACTAAAGTGCTATCACTAGATATTTCTCAAAATATCTTCCCATCAGATATTTCCACCACTCCACCATATAAATCCCCAAATTTCTTCTTCCCAAAAAAATCTCCATTTGTGACCGTCACTGAAAAAACCTCGATTCCGCAATGGCGGAGATGGAGAAACACCGCGACGGGATCCTATCGCGAGTTTCCGCGGAAGGCGGTTACGCCTTCGTGCGGATGGACGCGGCGGCGCGTGGTGGAGACGCGCGTGCGGCGGAGGCGGCGCGTGAGATGGCGTGGGAGCAGCTTCACTCCGGGCCGTGGCACTCGGTGTTGCCAGCGTGGCGGGACGCGTACTCAATGGCGTGCTTACACGTGGCGAGGTGCCACGTGGAGTCCGGTGACGTGGCGGAGGCGCTTAAGGCGATTGACATGGGGTTGATCATGGGTGGGGGGTTGCTTAGGGGTGACCTGGAGTTTGAGGTGGATAGGGTTACGGAAATGGTGAAGAATGTAGGTGGAATTAATGGAGATATTGCGCATATTGGGGATAATGATCGTAGGGTTTTGTATTGTTCAGCTGGTTTTAATGAAGATGAGGTGAGGTTCGTCTTTCTTCTTCTTCTTTCTTCTGCTGATTTTAATTTGTTGATTACTGGAAATAAATTAGGGTTTGATGTCGAGACGGTATTACAAATTTTTGTATGAGACGGTTTTGGGCGTGCATCATTTGACTACAGTAATATAGTAGGACTAGCCAAAAGAATCCGCCATGTAAGTGGGATGCTAATTTGACGGTTTCAATCCATGGATTATCTGAGACGGTCTTTAATGTGGTTCATTTAACGATAGCTATGAATAAACTCGCTATTTGACATGTTTTAATCCATGGATTATACGTGCTTCATTTAACGATAGCTATGGTATTATAGTGGGACTAGCAAAAAAACTCGCTATTTGAAGTTTGAACTGTTTTAATCCATGGATTATCTTATGAGACGGTCTTGAATGTGCTTCATTTAACGATAGCTATGGTATTATAGTCGGACTAGCAAACTATTTGATCCGTTTTATTCTATGGATTATCTTATGAGACGGGCTTAAATGTTCTTCGTTTAACAATAGCAATGATATTTATAGTCGGACTAACAAGGAACTCGTTATTTGACCTGTTTCAATCTATGGATTATCTTATGAGATGGTCCTAAATGTGCTTCATTTAACGATAGCTATGATATTGTAGTTGGACTAGCAAAAAAAACTCGCTATTTGACCTGTTTCAATCCATGGATTATCTTATGAAACGGTCGTAAATAAGCTTCAGTTAACGATAGCTATGGTATTATAGTCGGACTAGGAAAAAAAAGGTTGTCTTCCCTACTGAAGTAGGGTGCTATTTGACTCGTTTAATCCATGGATTATCACATGAGACGGTCTTAAATGTGGTTCATTTGACGATAGCTAGGTTAATATAGTCGGACTAGCTAAAAAAAAACCCATCTTCTCTATTTCAATGCATGGATTACAATATTCGTGAACCCCCTTAGTTCCGCCATTGCATATGTTTAAATGTTTTGAAGTATGGATTAGGTTAATAGTGCAAAGTTAATAAGTGAAGATTGAGAGGAGGAGGTGGGGGAGAGTGGGGGACTAGGACTTAGAGCTTGTTGGCGAAAAGTTCAGGAGGAAAAGTTAAAATGTTTTAACCGAAGATTTCATTGTTCCGTAACCTTGTTGGTTTGGCCATTGGACATGTTTAAGTGTTCTAAGTAAGGATTAGGTTAATGTGGTGGAGTTAGGATTTGAGGTCGGGTAAACTTGACTGCATTGTGGTTGACATCTGCAGTAGCGGAACTATGATCTACGGCTAGGTGACTAATGTATTTCGGGTGAATGTAACAAGGTGAACTAGTGAAGAAATCTAAATTTGACCTAAAAGTTTCAAAATTTTCTTACGCTGCCCCTTAGTTTGGCTACTTGACATATGATAAGTAAAGTTGTGAACTATTTTGGTTAGTTACTCATTCATAAGACTAATACCATGAATTTGATAGCAATGTGTTGTGAGAAAAACTAAGAAAGTGATTGCCAAACTGATAGATTTTGGTTCACTTGTTGATGATGATGCATGTGTCTCTTTATATTCAATATGCTATTATGGAAAATTTAGATTTTCAAACTTATCGTTTATTTCCAATCTGAGGAACAGTCACAAACATCTGATGTATATGTAGTTTATGAAACACTTGAATGAATGAGCAAAGGTGATTTTGGTTGTTTTTGATGAAATATAGTATGTGCTATGTTGTGTTGGTAATGTATTGAACCATTGATATTGCTAAGCTATTCAATGGAAAGATTATTAAGAAATATCGATCATCGGATTGATAACTCGAGGTACTTAATTTGTAGGTATCCCAGGTACTGCCTGCAAAGTCACTCTGTTCAAAGCTTGTTGTGAAACGCCCGGGATTGTCACTGGAACGGTTCCTTTGTGACTATTTCATGGCAGGTTCGCCTGTGATAATCAGTGATTCGATGTCTCATTGGCCTGCGACGAGTAGGTGGAACAGCCTCGATTATTTAGACAGGGTTGCTGGTAGTCGTACTGTTCCAGTCGAGGTGATTAGCTCATGACTATTACTTCCTATTTCTATTTATGGGCCAGTATATTTTTTGAGATGATTTCAGCTTTCTTATTCAATTATTTTTCTTGTTGCTATTTCTTCCGTCCCATAATAATCTTCCTAGCTCGACTTCTATTGTCGAAGTTTTAGAACTTTGGCCATTCAAACCAGGGAGATTATTTTGAGACGGAGAAGTTTCTGTGTCGAGTTTCTGTGCCACTGTGTGTAGATTGTACTTGCAATTACTTCGATTTATGATATACTGTAACTACATTAACCAATCTCTAAGGTTTGATTACCGTTTTTTGCATGAACATAGATTATGGATGTGGATTTGTCTGAACTTGGCACATTCTGCCACGGACATCTTGTTGAGTGTAGATGCAAGCCTTATCCTTTCATCTAACTATGGCCCGTGTCTTACCGTGCCCTTGGTTCCTCTTATCATCATTCTCATCACGTACTTGCAATTACTTTGGTTTACGATGTGCATGATTTATCGTCTCAAACATGCCTATACTATACTACATTAACCAATCTCTGAGGTTTGATTACCATTTTTTGTATGAACATAGATTATGGATGTGATGCCATTCTACCAAGGACATCTTGTTGAACGTAGATGCAAGCGTTACTTATCTTCGTTCGCTTCGATCCTCTTTTTGTTCTTAAACCTTATCTTTGATCCTCTTTTTTTGCTCTTCGATAAAAAAAACTCTCATCTACGTGAATGCGTCTATGATCCAGGTCGGAAAGAATTACTTATGCTCAGAATGGAAGCAAGAACTCATCACGTTTTCTCAGTTCCTGCAACGAATCCAGTCTGGTAACTCTTCTGCAGGTCCTACGTATCTTGCACAGCATCAATTATTTGACCAGGCATGTCCTCTACTAAATATAATGCTTTCAACTTAATTTTCCTTTTTAAACTGTACTCATTATTTTAGTCTATTGTTCGCCTTTCATTTCATTTTATTTTATTTTTAAAAAAAAATCCCCTTTTTTAAATAAAAAAGGGTAACGACGTGACGACTTCGGATATTAGTCAACCCTAAATCTTTTTGGGACCAAGACTTTGATGTTGTAGTAGTTTTAGTTATTTATATTCGTTATATTCATGCAGTCACTGGTTGATTCTAGTGACAGATAAAAGAGCTTCGGAAGGACGTTCTTGTTCCCGACTATTGTTTTGCCGGTGGTGGAGAATTACGGTCCATTAATGCTTGGTTCGGCCCTGCTGGTACCGTCACACCTTTGCACCATGATCCTCACCATAATATTCTTGCTCAGGTATCGTTGAAACCGGGTGCTGAAAATATATTTATCGGTTTTATATATACATACGGATTATAGGATTTGAGTTTCCCTCTTCCGCACTCAAAAACAGAATAATTGTTCTTCTTCATCAGGTGGTTGGCAAGAAGTACATACGACTGTATCCAGCCTCGCTGTCCGAGGAACTTTACCCGCATTCTGAAACAATGTTGTGCAATTCGAGCCAGGTGAGAACGATCCCCAATTTCTTTATCATGTATAATAAAATGATTCTGATGTCCAACTACACGATATTTCACCCAATTGCATTTTTTACCCGTTTATTCTCAAACTCTCCCCATTTTTCGACTCTGGAAATATGATTGAATCAACTGTCAATGCCCCATATCATGCATATGCTCATGATTATGCATTTTACAACTCAGTTTTGAGTATGGATCATTTGGAAACGTGCTCAATCTCGCCAATTGATCTTCTTTAAGACACAGAGATATCCATTTTATGATTAAAACCCGGTCAAGTCAGACCTCATTTGGATAGATAACAAACTTTTGTTATTTCTTTGGTATCCGCTTTTGTGTTCTTTTATTCAGGACCTTGTTCTTTCTGGTCTGAACTTGACTCAAGTGGGTTTAACTGAACGAAACCGAAGTGAATAGGGGTGAAGTAAAATCAAACTGAGCTCAACTGTTGGGGGCGAAATGGGTATAACTTGACTCATAACTGTAAAACGAATACTCCGTACTTCATAAACAATAATATGTTCTATCTTTTGTACAGTCTAACTTGTCTACTACATTCAGTCACCATGATAACCATATCGAAACTATTTTTTTCAGGTTGATTTAGACAATATAGACGACGAAGCATTCCCAAAAGCCAAGGACCTGGAATTTGTGGACTGCATATTAGATGAAGGAGAAATGCTCTACATTCCACCCAAATGGTGGCACTATGTCAGATCTCTCACACCAAGCTTATCTGTGAGTTTCTGGTGGAGTAACCCTGACCCCGACACTTCACCCTGAGACCTAACCGGTACACTGATCACGCTTAGTTTTTGCTTGACGTACAAGTATTTTCATGAGAAAATGGAGTTTTTGCTTCCAGAATGTGATGTGATCCCGCTGTAGTCGACTTATTTTTTAGACTTCAAGGTGATTTGTGAACAGGTCGATTGATCGATTTATGACCTGTATGCTCTCTCATTCAAGTTCTACTTCACCATTGTTTTTGCTTTCGAGCATTATGTGCATTTTCGGTATTGCTACTCAGCATTGACTAGTGAATGTATTTTGTAACTTATCATTCAGGACTTTTGTACTCCGTCTTTCTTGAGATGTACGGCGTATTGTTCACTCCATATCCTGACTCTATTCTCGTGGAGTTATGGTCGAATGAGATCTTACTACTATGCATTTCATAGATCCGACCTCATTTAATTTCATCAATTCTCTTTCTATTAAGAGATTAACTCTCTAACCAAATTTTCCCCCCAAAACTTCATCTTTACAATTAAGGAAACACTAATTAAAGGAACAAATAACAATAACAATTTCCTATAATTATGAAACTGATATCAATAAAACTATTTATGATAAATAAATAAATAAAAACAAAATCAAAAATATTCACAAGTTTTTATACATGCTTTTTTTTATCAACAAAGCCAATTAATTATACTCCGTACTAAATATAAATGTCATTTTTTAATTTTCAACTTAAAAAAAGTCATTTTTGTTTTTCCTTTTTAAGTATTCATTTATTAATAATATTAATAACATAATCTAAGATTCAACACAAAAAAATTAAAATTGATAAAATTACTTTAAGTTTATACAGTACTCCCTCCCATTCATTGGAAAGCTACCATTTTCCTTTTCCGGCCTATTCATTCAATTTCTACCATTTCTAAAAGTGGCAAAAATAAACCCCAAAAATGTCTTCTTTATCCTCATCATAATACCAAGTACCAATGAGTAGGTGAGAGAAGGGGATATTTTGGTAAACATCTACATTTTTACAACTATTCTTAATAATGGGTCCATTTCTAAATGGTAACTTTCCATAGAATGAGAGGGAGTATTTATTTATATATTTCTTACAAAATCATGCAATTGCATAGATCTATACCAGTTGTGTCATAAACGCACCTCAAACCGTCAATTGTGTCCCAAACACATCTCAAATTCCCCATTCATCCAAACAACATTACAGTACTAAATACAAAGTACAAACTAATCAAACTTTTGAAAAAAAAAAAACATAACATCCTTAAATCTCGAGATTGTAAAACCGTCTCTTAAAAGTTTCTACGACGACTAATCTTAAGCACGTTCGCCTCTAATCCTCCTAGCAAGCTGAATATCCTTGGGCATAATAGTAACCCTCTTAGCATGAATAGCACACAAATTGGTATCCTCAAACAACCCGACCAAGTACGCCTCAGCCGCCTCCTGCAATGCCGCCACAGCCGAACTCTGAAACCGTAAATCCGTCTTGAAATCTTGAGCTATCTCCCTCACCAACCGCTGAAACGGGAGCTTTCGGATCAATAACTCGGTGCTCTTCTGGTACTTTCTGATTTCTCGGAGTGCAACGGTTCCCGGTCTGAACCGGTGGGGTTTCTTCACTCCTCCGGTCGCTGGGGCGGATTTTCGGGCGGCTTTTGTTGCGAGTTGCTTTCGTGGCGCTTTTCCTCCGGTTGATTTTCGGGCGGTTTGCTTGGTTCGTGCCATTTTTTAGTCGGTTTTGGGTTCGGTTTTCTTAAATCCGGTTCGGGTTTTTTTTGGGTGAGGATGGAGTGGGGTGTGGTGAGGGGATTTATATGAGGGGGAAATGGGGAGGGCGGGAAGTTTGAAGATTTGAGCCGTTGGATTTGGGTGTGATCGACGGTTGTGGATTTGTGTTGGGAGGATCACACGGATCGTGATCCGTGTGATGGTGTAGCTTGTTGTTTTCTCGCTTTTGGCGCCTATAAATTGGAGGGAAATTTGTACACTTGCACATTTCAACCAAAAAAAGTTTAAAAGTGAAAATTTTATTGCAAATTTGTAATTACAATTTGATAATGTATTCGTGGACAATTTAGGATATCTTTGGTTTTGTTTTGGTACTCCGTATCAAATGGAGTAGTAAGTACGGCGCACACGTTTATTTTGGACTAATTTTTGACTTTAAATCGACGATTTTTCTGTTTGTGCAAAAAATCTGGGAAAATACGTTATATGGCCTAAGAAATACTGAAATAGGCTAGTTGATTTTCGATATACCTGAAAAGTGAAGACCGTGTACTGGCTAGTAGAGTAGTAGCTATGATATGAGCCGTCCATGAGGTCCGATCGGGCAACGTCTCGCTTTCATTCAGTTTTCTTAGCAGGTGTCTGCGGAGTCTTCATGATATATCCGATTGAATATCAGCCTCAAGTAACAAATATAGGTCCGTTTTGCAAGAGCTTCCGACATTTAACTAACACGACGAGTTTATTCATTTATAATACCCTCGTTTCTCCTCTGTTGTACGTATAAATTGGGAGGATGCGTTAGAGTATGACCTAAGGAATAGACTGAATGATCATCAACAAGTTTTGTTTCGGGGTCTTGTATGTATTACACACTAAGATTTGAGCCATTCGGGAGATTCTACCGGGCATCACGTCGTTTTCTTCGGACTTCTTACCATTTCTCTCCGAATTCTTTAGGATATATTCCGCTTAGTTACGGTCTCAAATAACACGTACATGTCCACTTTGCACAGATTCCCGCTTTTGAAATCTTGCGAGTTTATCCCTTTACGATACTGTCATTTATCCTTTGTTGGTTCTAAAAACTTGGGTGGGCGAGTTATTATATGACCTAATGAATAGATGAGTCGATTTTCGGGAAGTTTGGTCCGGGTCCCTAATCTCCAAAACCGTCTATTATACACAACAATTTGACTCGTCCAGTAGTCCTACTGGTCATCATATCATTCTCTTTTGACTCTCTTACCATGTTTCCCAGCACTCTTTATGATGTATTCAGTTCAGTTTTGGTCTCAAATAACATGTACATGTCCATTTGCACGAATCTTCGATTTTGAGCCGATACGAGTTTATGGCTTTACGATTCTCTCATTTATCCTTTGCTTGTCCTACAAATTTGGATGGGCTCGTTATATGACCTATGGAATAGACGGTTCAATTTTCGGGAAATTTTGCTCCAGCCTCCAGGGTCTTAGATCTCCCAAAACCGTGTTCATGATACACTACCCATTTGAGCCTACTTATTACCAACACGTTGATTTTGGGCGTTATGATTTTTTTCTTTTAGTATGTTATCAGAATATTTTACGTTTATGTTCTATCACGTTAATGCTCTAAATTTGTATTAGGATGAATTTGTACCGTCGACAATTATTTAATTATTATTATTTTTCTCTCTCACTATTTTTATTATCTTATTAATCGTCTATAAAACAAACGCTATCTTTCAAGTGGGACGGAGAGACAACAAAAACCAACGAAACAACTTAAAATGACATATTTATCCTTGTAATTGACCCAAATAAATACGAGTATTTTTTTTTGAGGGAAAAGCGGGATTATATTATACAATACCAATTTCCGCCAATGCAAAACTAGTTTAAACTCTAAAACGGTAACAAAACTAAAACTCACCTAATCCAGTGAAAATTGAAATAGGAGCAGTAATTTACCCCAAATTAAACCCTAATTTGATTGCATAAAACACCATGAACAAAATAAATTACAAACTTCTACGATCGATAATTGGCAAGATCAATTGTTTCAAGGCCGATTTTCCCAAAATCATCGATACACTGAATCGATTTTCGCAAAAAATAATGTAAATCCCTAATCGATTTCCGTTTTCATCCACTTCGATGGTTAGAACTACGTTTAGAGTTACCCAGAATCACGCTGATTTCCACACTAATTCACGAAATATTGTTCCTGCAGTTACGTTCCAGGTACGATCGAATTATGTTGATTTATTTTCCAATTCACCATTATTGAACATTTCCAATGTTTTTTATTCGTATTTCACCATAATTCCTGATGATTTGTGTAATTGTAACTCGTTGAACCTCTCCTTTTTGTTGAATTTCGTAAACGCGTATTGTTGAACACTTGAACTAATTTTTTTTTTTAGTGAAGATGAATGATGGAGATATTGATGAAGAAGGATGTTGATCCCTGATTGCGCAAGGAAAATGAATGAATAATTACGTTGATAAAGGGTATTATTGGAAAAAAAGTCGATATTTTGGTAAAGGTTAATAAATAATTACGTTGATGAAGGGTATTATTGGAAAAATCGATATTTGGGTAAAGGTTAATAGATAAATACGTTGATGAAGGGTATTATTGAAAAAAAATTCGATATTTGGGTAAAGGTTAATCAATAATACGTTGATGAAGGGTATTATTGGAAAAAATATTTGGGTAAAGGTTAATAAATAATTACGTTGATGAAGGGTATTATTGGAAAAAAATCGATATTTGGGTAAAGGTTAATAAATAATTACGTTGATGAAGGGTATTATTGGAAAAAAAATCGATAAACATCGCAATGTGAACCTAAAATGTAACGGTTTCCATTATTTTTTTTGACGAAAATTAGCTTAAGGTATTGATTATGTGATGATGAGAGTTAGTAGGTATGAAATTCGAAACAAAATTATCCGAGGTATAAAATATCAATTTACCCATCTTTATTTGATGGTAGTATCTAGGTAGGGTTCGATTTGGGTGTCGTCGTGGTGCTAAAATGAAGGGTTTTAATGGGTTTGGGGAGACAGGGCTAGGAAGAGGCAGAGTGTGATTGGGTAGTGGCCGGAATGGTGTATATGGGGGAGTCGGTGGCTGTGTGTCAATGTCATGGTGGCGGCGGCGGTGGTGGTTAAGATTACTATAGGAAGATTACTAATCGTTTGGATTATTTACGTTAAATAATCCTTGATATAAAGCATTGATGAGTCTCTGTGGTCTTCTGTAACTATTTTTAATCGATATTTTATGCATTGTCTTTTATCACCAACAATGTAGGGAAAATAAAATACTGTATGTAATATTCAATGCAACATTGGATGCCTGATTGCCTGACCATTATTTTGTAGCAGCAGAGGACAAAATTCGAACAACCGTTGAGAATCTGTCCTCACAATCTCGAAATAGTATTATCATATCGACTTGGTTGTGCTCCTCATCTAAATTCTACACACAATGATATACTTACACCTTTGATTGCTGACTGTCTGTACAATTTACGTTTATGCTGGCATCAACGTATCTAGAACTTACCCTGGAAGACTACAGACTATCGTCACTTGTTCTACTTCCTTCAATGTCAATATAGTAGTTTATCTAACTTCATAATCTCACATCATGTCTTCTTTTCAGTAAGGATCAGGGGATCAATCCACCATTGGTTTCAGACTTTTTTAGTCTTCTGGACTATTGGAGCTACCTGGTCTTCAACTATCTCAGACAGGTACACTTTTCTCGATGACAATGCAGAGTCTGGGAATGGAACCGTGAACATAAAATGAGATGTGACTAAATTAAATCAGAAAATGTTATCTATATAGTACGGAGTACTTTTCAACGGTCCTAATCGATTTTTTTGAAAAGCATTTGAAGTTATGCTTCTGAAAAAGCATTTTGTGATGCATTCTGGTATTTTTTCACGACAATGTAATGCACGAGTCATGATTTGTACATGTACATTTATTTCACTGTGATAAGCATGTGTGCATTATGGTTTCATCGTTTTTTTTTGCATTCACAATCCGAGGAATGGCAGCAAAACAATGCTGCTTATTGTCATCAGTTCATTTCTTCATAGATTGATGCTCTTAAGTATCCAAATCAACGACAAACATGTTACTCTCATCCCTCCATGTTCTTGATATACTCCTCGTTAGCATATTAATCAGCGGACTTCTTAACATGCTCACATTTTGCGAAGTCAATGCATTGCCCTCTGTTATTTTATGTTTTCGTTTTGTGTGAATTTGGACTTTTATTTTTTTCATTGCCACCACATATAAAACATGCTGTACGATACGTTGCTTTTATTTTGATCTGAAGGCTACATAATTTACAGTGAAAGCGACACACTGGGGTATTAATTTTTACTTGCTTCAAACGTTATTGGTAATTTTCTAGGGTCGTATTTCTTGCCACGGTTCATGTCATGCCTTTTTGTTGTCTGACCGTTCAACTCATAAGCTTATCTACAACGACTATGGAATTTGTACGGAAGTGTGTGAATAATGTCTGGTTGATAAAACAAGACTATACCTGTGTTTTCTTTGTCAGTTTTATGTATCCATGTATTACTGTGATAGCCCTACCCAAATTTGGCAGGTTGCTCATTGCATTTAAAGTGCACTCTGCAGCTGTCTTAAGAAAAACGAGTAATATCACTTGTTTAGATTTGCACTAGATAATATGAATTGCAGATGATCAATTTTTTGATTGTTATGGCTATGGATACGTGATACGGAGTATTTTCTTTACTGTCTGATGCAGGTTCACTGAATTTGCCAATTGATCCTCCAGTAGTTCAGCCTATGTTATTAGCCTCTCGAGTTAGCACATACGGCTTTAAGGTACTTAAATCTTTGGCCCCGATAAGTCATTGTTGCTCACAGCTGGTGCATAACACCAAATTGACAATTTACTATTGCTTTATGCCTTTGTAACATGATTGAGAAGCATTTTCCTTTAATGGCATGGAAAGGCACATAATTTGTGTTAAAAGGCCATCATCATTGACATGTTACCTACTTCAATCTCCCACATTTATTGAGCTGAAAAGTCAAGCAAAATATTGCTTTTGTCTACCTATACAAGTATTTTGCTTTATTAAGCTATCAAATCATCAAGGCAAAGGACTACCCTTGTAAACCAAGGGATGAACCCTGAATCAAAAAGAAAAGGCAAACCTTAAAAAACACACCCAAGAAATAATCCCTTATTGTGATGAATGAAACTCGCAACCGCTCGGCTGTTAGTTTGATGCACTTGTTTGAGCTCTCTCAGTTTCAGTAGGAAAAAGCCACGCCATCACGAATAAGCGTTTAGATTATGTGGGAAAACAAAATCTTAACTGTGATTTGGGTTATCTACTTATCTTATTGATAAACTAACTGTACTAGACTACTAGTTATTCCAGGGAATATAAATGTTACTCCACCTAACATCGATGTTTCATTTGAATCACGAGATATCCTCGTTATGACTTATGAGCATGCTTCTCCTTTCATATAAAGCGTTAACAAGTCTCTGCGGTCTTCTATAACTTTTTTAATCGCTATTTTATGCATTGTCTTAATCTATATGCCTCGTAGTCCATGTTACTTTTGAATTCTTAATGTTTCGTACGAGTAGCTTATACCAACAATGCAGGGAAAATAAAATATTGTACTCCGTATGTAATATTCAATGCAACATTGGATGCCTGACCATTATTTTATAGCAGCAGAGGACAAAATTCCAACAACCTTTGAGAATCTCTCCTCACAATCTCAAAATAGTATTATCATATCGGCTTGGTTGTGCTCCTCACCTAAATTCTACACACAATGATATACTTACACCTTTGATCGCTGACTGTCTGTACAATTTACTTTTATACGGGCATCAACGTATCTAGAACTTACCCTGGAAGACTACAGACTATCGTCACTTGTTCTACTTCCTTCAATGTCGATATAGTAGTTTATCTAACTTCATAATCTCACATCATGTCTTCTTTTCAGTAAGGTTCAGGCGATCAATCCACCATTGGTTTCGGACTATGGGAGCTACCTGGTCTTCAACTATCTCAGACAGGTACACTTTTCTCGATGACAATGCAGAGTCTGGGAATTGAACCATGAACATAAAATGAGATGTGACTAAATTAAATCAGAAAATGTTATCTTTGGACTACTTTTCAACGGTCCTAATCGATTTTTTTGAAAGGCATTTAAAAGAGGATCTTGTGAAGTTATCTTTACGGAAAGATGGCAATTTTGACATAAATGTCCGCATACCGCATACATAGAGGGGACCGCTAGACATGTTATGCTATATGTGGTATTGTTGGTATGTGCCAACAATAAAGTTTCCCATCTTTTCTTGTCTCGCACATAGTTTTTACTACATGAAGCAATGTTTAAGAACATACCAATAATTGCTTGAAAACTTGAAGACATACCTTAACCTTCTTTTGTAGATCTTTGATATAATCAACTGCCAAATCTAGCATGTCTGCAGTGTTCGTTTGCTGCAGTGAAACAAAGGGTGTAAAATTGTTAGAACAAATTTACAGGACACAACACCCTTCTGTAGTTCTGTAATACTACCTCCGTCCCACTAAGATTGTCCCGTTTCATTAAAATACTGACAATTTCTTAGGGACGGAGGGAGTATGAGATTTCACTAACCTTGTCCATGTTGGGAACTAGGTCTTGAAGCTTCCTCATCCTTTCACTGATCTTAGTTCTTCGTACCTAAAATGATCGAGTAGTATAACTGTTTAAGTTGAAAATGGAAAAGAAATATTTATAACCTCTGAGCATGAATGAAGACTGAAATGTTTCTAGTAATTGGTTTTGGGAGTAAAGTCCATTCTTACCCTCTCTGCAATGCTTCGAGGGTGAGTAGCACATCCTCTCTTAGCCCGACTCCTAAGCAGTACTCCATCTTGGAGATTCAGTAGATTGTCCATAGCCGAGAATTCAGACGATGGGCTGGGTAAACTCAGGTGATGAGCCAATGGCGGGGGGCGGCTTCTTTTCTCTCCGACCTTACAAATTGTTATAACCTTTATCAAACTGTAATTATCTGTCATTTAAGATAGTATATAGGACAAGAAATAACCATAAACCTGATGGTCTGATGAATTGTGACCAGAAAATATTCTTCCATCAACATCTCCATCTAAGCTAGAGAAATTTTCCGATAAGATCGAGTCTTCCCACGAACTCATTGGGATCTTAGTGGTGAAATTGCTGTCATTATTCTGCTTATTGTTGAATTTGGTTTCTTCAAGGCTATTCATTCTCATGATTTTCCCTTGAACATCTGAGTTTTGCCTAACAATCCCTGGAGTTGAAGATAGTTGACTCGAAGAGAAATTCATCTGATCATTGCCACCATAGTTCTCCATTCCTCTTGTAACACCAAACCCTGTCAAACAAAGAAGCTCCTCACCATCTAAATTTATCCTAAATTCTTAGATCTGCAGAAACCATGACCAAAAATTGTCATTTTTGTGAAAAATACCCCGAAAAAAAAATATACCTTCAATATTAAAGTCAGCAAAGAACCCAGCTGGAGAACTGCTATGTCTAGCAAGACTGAAACCATTACTCCCACCAATACCAGTTTTCATATGTGGGATAGAGTTCATCCCTACTGTACCCTCAGCTGAGCTTAAGTTATGCTGATTTGCCAAAGGCGGTTTTGACGCACTCTTATACATCATCTGAGGGTTAATAGTGTAATTACCCTGCTGTCTTGGTGACAGTAAATCATCCTCTTGTTTCACCCTAGCCATCAATTCTGGTTGCGTTGGGGAGTTTTCGGGTATTTCACCTAACTTATGTGACAAGGAGTCGTTAATGTTTCCATCACCCATGCTAGACACGAACCTTGCAAATATCATCTCTGTTTCCGGACTTAGCGGTCTAGGATTCGAGAAATCCTCTTTTTCTCCTCCAGTAACTACTGTAGCACCACCAGTAGGAGTAGTAGTGGTGGTGGTGACGGCGGTGGTGGTCATAGTATCAGCAGCATCTAGAAAACTTGCAAAGTATGAAGTCGGAGCGGAACGAAACCTTGTTAAACTGTGTACTTGCTGCTGCTGCTGCTTCTGATGGTGTGACTCTTTTTGTAGACCTTGAAAATGATGCTGGTATTCCTTCTGCTGAAAATCTGAATCCATCTCTATGTCTTTCCCCTTTTCTTCTATAACTCAACCTTTTTTTTCTCCCAAATCTTCTAAAATTCTGTACCTTGGATCAAATAATCAGTGTACACCAAAAATGAAACATGGAAACTAGTGGATAAAAGAGAAAGCCAATTTTATTTAATTAAGGCAATTTTATTTGACTATAGTCATATCCATTTCTGACCTATAGATTTGTGGCTGGGAAAAAAATACTGCAACTTGGACAACAGAGTTTACATGTGACAGTATGTGACACCCAAAGAACAGCTAGTCTCCCTTATGACGGAGATATCCGTCACTTTGTTATATTAGGTCAAATACTACCCATTTAGGTAGAGAAGACAACACATTAATCTAGCAGTGTTTAACGGGTCGAATTTGACCCGTTAGAAGGAAATGACGGATAATTCTATCACGAACAAGAATTTGTGCCTAAAGAATAGCAGCCCAATGATAAAAAAATATAAAATACTACCCACCTCTTTGAGCTCTTCTTCCTATCTATCTAACAGCAGCAAAACCTCTATTGCCCTTCTTTTATGTTTAGAGCCTTTAGACTTTAGAGAGAGGATGAGGACACAGTACAGGTGCTGTGAATGATTAGAGGAGAGGCTAAATAAAAGTAGAGGTAGAAATGATTTTATGTTCTATTTCATTTGTAAATATTCTGCCAGTAGCTTATTACCTTAATCAATAATATAAATATACAATGTATTTTCTGATTTCTGCTCCATTTTAGCCCACTTACCATTTTACCAAGATAACCTTGCATATTGGATAAGATCTGTTTCCCTTTTAGTAGGAGGAATTTAGACTTTTTGCTGATGTCATTATGATGCGAGCATAGAAAAAAAAATACTCACATATCTAAACACATATCTAAATGATCTCACCCTTTAACTCATTTAGATCCTCCAGTCTTCCTCTTGCGACAGAGCAAATACTATCCATGTGGGTAGATAAGAGAAAATAGATTGTCATTTCCTAGACATTTTGCTTTTATTTTATCTATCAACATGAGTAGTACTTGACCCGCCGCATGCTTGCGACGGATATGCCTGTCACAAGTAAAAATTTGGGCATTTAGATATCGAGGGAGTACGTAAGTAACGAACCTCATCGACCTTGGTTTAGAAAAAAGTGAGAAAAAGTCTTGTTTTCACCTAGTTTTTATTCTCATAAAATTAATATTAAATGTTAGACCAAGGTTTGTTTCACCTACCAATGAATATAATCCAAGAGCACCAATTAAACAATTTTTTTTTCTTTTTAAACTAAAATGTATACTTCACAATCTAAATTTCATCTATATATAAATCTAAATAAGTGTGTTTTATATTTGAACTTTTCTTTGAAAATGTAGGGCTGTGTTATCTTGTTTTGTAGTTGTGGCTTGATATTGACCATTTTGCCATGCTATTGAATCTAAGATTGAAATCTGATCTTAGAATCTACGTGTGTGGTCGTGTCATGTCATGTTGTGTCATATCAGATATGCGACACGATAACTAAGTGAAGTGTTCATAGAAATCCCTTTTTCTGTCATGATTTTGGCCATGGTGCTTTAATGTTACTCCATAATACCCTTAACAGTGGTCATATCAACTTTCAAAGTCTTAGAATGCAGTTGTGCTTTAGTAATACATAGTATCACAAAAAAATATAGTACAATAGTAGTTATTGTGTGAGATGGTCTCGCTGTATAAAAATATAACTCATTTATCAATAAAAAATCAACGGTATTTTTGCCGTTGTACGTGTGAGACCATCTTAGTCTATAATTTATGCTTACAAAGTATTTAGGTTCCTAAGTTATGGACTCATGGCTAACATTTAATGCCATGAATGTGCTTGTAGCATAATATCAAGATAGTGGGTCATTATGTGAATTATACTTCTAATCACTAACTTATAAGTGATACCCCCTACCAACTAGATGGAGCAATTCCATGAGTTTTATGCTAGGTTCTCCACTCTTTCTTGGTATGAGATGGAACTCTACTACTCTAGTGAACCCATTGTAAGGGCATATGTTGCTCCATACAATGTGTACTTTTATATTTTGCAATTTCAAGCTTTTGATAAAGAACATATTCGTCTTAAATTTAGAATCGATCAAACTGATGTGAATAGTACCTCATGATGACAGTATGAATAAGTTTTGGTGAGTACAAATGAGCTTGTCTTGTCAAATGACACATATTCGACCCGTTTTAGTGGTGCACGTGCAGTGGATATGTTCGTCTTTAACAAGAATTTGTGTTTGACAATGATTAAACTCTGTATATATTTGGGAATTTGGAAGTAATGCCATTTTGAGGTTTTTTATAGATAGGTTGTTTAGCTTATGGAATAGAGGGAGTACTTTGTTAGCTTTTTTGAGTAGTAATCAATTTGCTTAGGAGTTCATTGCTCAATCTTTAAACATAAGCAAGTGATTGAATAATAATGTGTGAGCTGAAATGACTATTGTACGGTTGTACCTTTGTGACGGAGTTATTCGGCACTTTATTATAATGGGTCAAATACTACCTATCCAAATGGGTAGTATTTGACCTGTTATAACTAAATGACGAATAGCTCCGTCACAAAGGAAATTAGCTGATTATACCCTCCTACATCAAACTTGCATCATGATTCAGGATGTATGGGTGGTAGGCAATTATTGGGTTAAATATTGCTTTTGGGATAATTTATTTTCCTCTCATTGTTTGATGATGGGTGTCTGACTTGTGAAGTTGGTATTGTAAGGAATTTAGGACATCTGTGACTCATCATCAATAGTGACATGTTGATGCTCTATCCTCTCTATATGGGTAAATTCAATTCTTGTTTGTGATGAAAATATCCGTCTTAAACTTATAACGGGTTAAATATTTAGGACAATATAAACCCATATGCCTAGGCAGCCTAGCTTGTAGGAAAAGATTTTTGATATTGCCTTTCTAATTGAATATTTTTGACTCATTTTAATGTTATGATGGATATGTCCGTACCAACTGATATATACTAGTATTACCTTAAGTGATAAGTATATATATTCCCATTAAAGTTGAGCGCCACTTTGCACAACATTTTCCCTTATGCTACTAATTCAACAAATTCCAGAAACGTCCCATCTTGTTCGTATTTTCCCACTTTGTTGGAATGAAACTTTGCTCTTTTGGCTTATTGACCCAAAGAAATATGAAACTTGGGGGAATAGGAATACACGTGCTTCTAGCTCTCTATTTCAGGTGTTTGCGACTTTTATACCCGTGTTAGACACTTGACACTTGAATATTGGCCTGGTATAGGACACTCTTGCACTTTATTTAGACCAAAAAGCTTGATAATTCTTCAAAAGATAGGAAGTTCGACACTTGTGTGTGCACTCATGTCAAACTTTTTAAACCGTTTGGGTAACCAGGTTGTCGGTTATGTTAATCTGATTTGGTGGCACGTGTTTTACAAAAGTGTCTAACCCTATTATGTTTTGAAAAAGTTTTATGTTTTTCGTTTGGCAGCGTACATTAAAGTATAGTGTTATGTGAATATGTGGGGTGCTTAACGTTCGAGTTAATACGTTAATGCAGCGTAGTGTCACGGTTGGCTTGAGTCATCTCGTGACAGTAGGCTACTAAATGTATCATAATATCCTACCCCTTCATTCCAATCAACTTTATACATTAGATTAAAATATACTCCGTAACTCACATATTTCATAAACTTGTTGAAATCCTTTACAAAAGATCCCGAATACATACTCCGTATAACATGGCAAATATATACCCGTCTTAAGCATATGACGGGTCAGATATTTAGCATATTTTCTTTTTAGCTGGCTATATTTGACTCATTTTAACGTTATGACGGATATGTCCGTCGCAAGTAAGTTCGACCAGTATAACATATGCTTGACAAGGCTCTGATATCTGTATTCCCTTGTACTGGTCTGTTTATGAGTAAACACAATACTTTTGTCAGTTTGTGTCTAATAAAGTACTCGTAATGAACAATCTGGAATAGTATTATATATAATCAGCAAGTACCTTTCTTTGTGTAGTGTTGATGTCAGTGTAAACAACCACGTATACATGCGACAAATTAAATAATTAATTGTCACTGCTGTGCTGTTAGTTTTTCATAAGTCACATTATTGACCACTAACTTGCGGTTCTTTTAGTTGACAGTAAAATTGCATGTGCTGTCCTGGTACCATTCTATTCCCAAGCCTTAATATATAAAGTACCTTTGTTGATGTTAAAAACTTTTATTTTGCATGATACTTAAACAGTTATACATGAATGTTTTACATTGATAAAATATGAAGAATTTTGATACATAGAACTAAAATACATATTCGTTACGGTCTGTTTATACGGAGTACCATTTTTTATTGTAATATCTGAAATTTTAGATTCATACGGAGTATTTTCTAGACCAAACAAATTTATCATTTACCTTTATCCACTTAAAGGGGAATATTGTCAAATTAGGTACTCCCTCCGTTCAAGGCGAACCTATCCTTATGCTTTATGCACACTTAAAGGGAAATATTCTCAAAGTTGATAGTAACATTTATGTAAATATGTAAGGTTTAAAGTATTTGTTTGATATTAAAACAACAATGACTAAAATGGAAATGGAGAGATTGAACTTGAACGTCCAAAGAAGGAATATGGGTAAGTTCGACTTGAACGGAGGGAGTATAAAGTTTGCATCCCTTAAACTTTGTGCCATTAGTATATGGTACTAAAGTACCAACCCAAAGAATGAGAGTATTTTTTTCACAAAATGCTATTATGAGCAATATGGTACTCCCTCTATTTTTTATTTATTTTCCCATATTTTTAGGGCTAACGAAGGAAAAATGAGAGTATTGGAAAGCGATACACTCATGTCGATTACAATTTGGAAACTCGTTTTTAGATGCTCTCATTTTTCCTTTATATGTGTCTAACAACTGAGATATAGTTTATGTGATTATAGGAGGCCAAATTTCAATGTTGTCGAGTGACATAACTTATTTTCTATTTTAGTATTCATAATATAATCATATGTAATACTCTGCAGTTGTTAATAGGTCCCTTTCATTGCTCACACATGAAGGTCCTATATTTGTTAAACAAAAGTGCGCTTGATCATCATGGCTTGGATTGAATAGATAAGATACAAAACAATTAATTGAGACGTTGATAGTATTCTAATTTTGACATTTGTGGATGTGTTCATTTTCTGTAGTGACAATGTGTAATGTGTTACGGTATAAGAATCAATTATTGTACCTAAAAAATCACTTGAAGGGTTTGGTTGGGTCGATCTTCTAATATGGTCTTGATGACCTTGCCTCAAGTTTTATTCTTGAGGGCACCTCGCCACTTTGTTGACCATGTGATTATTAAATCTCAGCCATCGTCTTAAGATTTTGGTTAAGATGGTCTTTGAACAATATAATGCCACAATGTCATGATTTAGTGTAGCTTTGTAGGCCATTTTTTGAAAGTGCTCTATGCATTATGCAGTAGTGCAGTACTAAAGCAATTAACTGATGCCACTCAACAGGTATTCTAAGCATAGCATTCACTAGATGGATGGATTGTAATGTGGATGGAGTGCACTCAATTAGTCTTCTCATGGGAACTAGGTGAGTTCATATTCTTATTTTCCGATTGAGTACTCAAGCTTTCACATGGGATAACGACATGGTTTAAATGAATCTTAATCATACTGTTGATTATTGAGACACAAAACAAATAATTGAATGGTTGATTATTTGCTATGAACGAAAAAAATAGAAGAAATGTAACTTTTTCCGACTCTTATTCCACGTACAAGAATTACAATCTTATAAAATTGATTTGGTCAAGGAAGGTCATACTTTTATTTCTGTGTATATTGCATTTGAGTGA
The DNA here is from genome assembly GCA_958450325.1 of Agrostemma githago. Lineage (NCBI taxonomy): Eukaryota > Viridiplantae > Streptophyta > Magnoliopsida > Caryophyllales > Caryophyllaceae > Agrostemma > Agrostemma githago. The sequence goes on from OY288246.1 coordinate 75,693,338, forward strand.
AGGTTGCTGCTACGGAGTATTTTGTAAACCTTTCTAATCATGAATCACACGGCCTTTAACAAAAAATGTTTTATGATATACTCCGTATTAGTAAGTTTAGAGACGCATTTTGAGGCGCGAGAATGACTCCCTTAACGTGGATGAGATGATATTGCCAAACGTTGGTTTTAAGTCTTGTGATTAAGACATTCACATTAGTTAGTCTTGCATTGCATTCTCTATTGTTGTTCTTGAGTGCACACTCCAATAATGCTGTGATTTATAGGATTTATTTATAGTTACCCTAAGACCAACATTATTGGCAGGTTTGACTCTTGAGCAAGTTTCAAGCTGAGACTTTTGCTCATAATAATACCCCATACCAAGTGTTTGTGGGTCACTGGGTCTAAGAAATTCAAGACTCAACTTTAGACTTTGAAATATTGAAATGTGAGAGAGAAGGCGATATCCACATGTAGTTATTAGAGTATTTTGTTGAGTTTAGGGGATAAAATCGAAGAAATAAGAGGGTCTAAGTTGAATCTTAAGGATAGACTCCCTCCGGTTTAAATGATTACCTCGATTCATGAATACAAGTGATGGGTATTATATTGAAACGGGGCAATCATTTAAAAAATCAGAGGGAATATTAATAGTACTCCGTAATATTTTAACTATACTGAGATTCATTTAAAGAGAAAGTCTCCACGGTCTCTCCTTAATTTTACTGAGAGACCAAGTACAGATGAAGTAACAATGATACCAAACCTAATACAAGTAGGTACGATTAACATAAAAGAGTATACAAATATAAAGGTGGTACACTTGTTATAAAAACAGGTAAAAAACAAAGTTATCAGGTACGAATAGTACATAGAGTGGTATTGAAGAATGGTATCTCAATAAGTTATTGAGAGACCGTCTCTTCCAAGATTTTGTGTCATTTAAATCTGGAGAGAATTCAAGCTTTAGTAATAATCTTGATTTAGGTGTCCAAAAACCCCTTGGACATTGACATTGATGACAACTTTGGGGCCCGGTGTGTATCCCCACCTCTTTTTCCTCAACCAGATTTCTCTTTCTATCTATGGAGTACCTGCCACTTTTAATTAAAGCGGTTGGTTTACAAGCATTGTTTTTCAGTGTATTTTGTTGTATTAGATCATGCTTCAAAGCAAAAGTGTGGACACGTTCCACTTTGCCTACCCTTACCCCCCTAGAGTGGTAAGTAGGTAAGCTTGTGCTTCTCTCCATAGAATATGCTCTTCTAACCTTCTGAATATAATGGTCTATTTCAAATTATGTATAGTTGAATTTTCTCTTAAGGACCTACTATATTTTAGAGCACTTTTTTCTTTACAAAAACTCGTTTTTCTTTCGTTTTTTATGACTCGGTAAAATGATTGTGCTTCTTTTTGCTGAGAAATAGTAGCCATTCAATGCACTTCTCGATACAATTTTCATCTTGGGTAATTTGGAAACAATCTTTTTGTGTTGCTAATACAAGGATAAGATTGCATACATCTGACATTCCTCGCAACTTGTGGGACCCCTTGAGGAACTCGTAGTGCTATTATTGGTGTCTGTTCCGAAAAATAGAATCAAAGATGGAAAAATAATAGCATTGACTAAAAATAATTTTGACTATGAGAACAATGTTTATGCACTTTTGTTATTTCTTAGTTTAAGGTTTTACTACTTTATTTATATGGTCGAATCTTATGCCTCGAGTTTGTTCTATTTTTGTATCTCAAACGGTGACAGTACCTGGATGCTTGGGCTTTTAGTCTATTATGCTTGGTCCGATACACCTACTAAAGGTGGATAGGTAAATGGATGGCCTAACAACACGTACATGCCCAATTTTGAGTCAAATGATGAGAACAAGTGGTAGCTAATCTATTGGGCTTGGACCTAGGAGTTGAGGCCTGTCACGAGTCCATTGCATCTTCTGCATTCAACCATGAGATGGGCTTTCTTTCTTTCTTTCTTTTTTTTTTTTTGGTGAAAAGCGGATAAATCATATGGAGTATTAAATCAATTTCCGTGAATGCTAGATAGACTTTCTTTTCACTGCCTAATTGGTCCCGGTTTAGAGCATCCACATTGTAGAGTACAACATAGAGGATCCTCTTTGTTTAATTATTTAGAGGATTTTGAATACTTCCTCTAATTTTATAGGAACATGAGGAAAGTTTTACCTTGACCCTTGTGCATGCCATCAAATACTATTGGCCAAATAAATTATCAATTTAAATAAAAAATAATACTCCCTCCGAGTTCCTATAATTGTCCCAAAAGGTTTTGGGGTGAAAAATAAGGAGGGGAAATGAGTGGTTGAAAAAAGAAGAAGGAAGAGAGAGAAATGAGAGAGTAATTGTGAACCACACATTGATGATCTAAAAAGGAAAGTGAGACAAAAATAAAACTCAGCCCAAAAAGGAAAGTGGGACAATAATAGGAACTCGGAGGGAGTATTAATCATTAAATAATTAAAATAATAATAATAAGAAAGGTAATATAAGAGGATCCGAGAAATTGAAGAGGATGAAGATAATGAAAGAGAAAAAATAAGAGGAAGAAGTCATCCTCTACATTGTAGATGCTCTTAGCCAGCTATTTTGGAGTATTATACTTGGTTTGACTACTAAATATGATTTCTCAACCCATACTACATTTCAGGCCCAAGTAGGATTTGTATTATTGCTGTCATACATGCTTTTGGACCTTGGTTTGGTCCAGGATGCTGGTCCTCATAATGTAGTCCATGTGCAACTGAGGAGTATTTTGCTCTCAAAATTGAACCCAAATTGTGTTCTGTGTGTTTTGCACTTTTGGGCTGATTCTTGACAATCATACACTCATTTTTACATAGTCATTTAGAGTTACTCTTACTCTATACTCGATAGAGTACAGGACTAATTGTCGCATTAAATTGCAGTTTTTAACTTTTAAAGCATAAACTAGCCTTTGCAAGAAGCTTGGACAAGAATGCAGCTTATATACGTGTTGGCAAGAACGGATCCGTCTATGCTACTGAGCTAATTCAATCTGTTTGTATGCATCACTTTCACTTCACAGGCGTTCATTTTGGTCCAGTGCAGGACGGAAGTAAGTGACATTTATCCTGCTTATGAACGCTTCCTTTTCTTGAGATTATCTTTTGTGACACTCTTTTGATGATGGAATATGTGAATAACTTTCAACTCACGTTCAGATGCAAGGCGGTGAGGTTTAAAATTATACTACCTTGTAGTATTTCGTAGTGGTACGTTACTTGACATACCATCGAATAGGGTATATAAGTATCTGATAACCTGTTTTTCGAGACTTCGACTGATGAGTTCAAATTCTAGTTACAGCCTAAATGAAAGGACAAACCCGTAGAAAAAAAGCGATAAAACAAAGGGATTTACTTCAGAGTATTGTAGTTCAGGACTTTCAGGTTGCTTCTTATCCTAGGCACATATCTAATCCCATTTCATTCATAGTAACTTGTTCTTTAAATGCCTTTAGTAACCTAATTCAATCCTAATTATATTGCCCATTTGCCCTCCTGTTTTCAACCTTGTAAAGAGACGGTCTATTTTGGATCTGGCATGAATTTGTAGGACTCCTGACACGACTGTCCGTATTATAACTAGTTTATACTTTATGATATTGGTTATCTTTTGTCAAATCATTGTTCCTGCTCTAAAAGTATTGTAACCTTTGAAAGCATAGTTACTAATATAATTACATGATTACCATTTTTCGCTACATGATGTTTATATTCCCCAAATCTCATGTAATGATTAATGCTAATTACAAGTGAATTATCTACATCATTGAGATAATTAATGAGTTTATCATGTGGTTTGGTCTTAAACTAGTTTGATTAGCTTTGCATTAATGATGCACCCTGATATGGCCCAGCATCACATTTGAGTCAAATCTATCTGATACCTCGGTTGTCAACTAGGGGAGGTTATATGTGGAACAATTTCGATTGCACAAGGGACGTCCTCTGTGGCCTGTGCTATGGTATGGCCCTTCAGTTTAAATTGATTTTTCTCCTTACGGATAATTAACAGTTTACTACACAAGCGTCTCTTGAATGAAGCCATCCTGGTAATATTATAGACAATATAAACACATACAGAGAATAACTTTTGAGCGAGCTTTTAGGAGTTTTTAAGACCGCTTCCTAACTAAAGTTGTGAAGAAAACCCACGTGTTGTGCAAAATAAAAGTTGGATGTTATCGAAGTTTTCTGGACAGACAAACTTCCGTCTAGTTTGGCTTATTGCCATGGATTTGCTGTCGCTTAGTTCATTGTAGCCAACTTTATCTTTTCTTTCCTTGCAGAAAAGATAGCACTTGACTTATTACAATGAATCTCAGAAAACGGGACATTTTTTATGGTCCTTTCAATTACACGAAAAAGGTCATACTCTAGTACGTATTTTAACAGAGAACAGTGTTGTTTACACTCAGACCAGGGAATCGGAATGTGAAACATTTCACCGTTCAGCAACATGACTGGTGGGCACTGGGCAGTGATCATATTTACATATTGCTTTGCTTTAGATGAAATCACATAAATATCTTTCTGCTTCTTTTTTTATGAATGGATGAAATTCATCTTAGATTCCAAATGTGGGGTATTAACCTGAAACAAACAAGAACTGCATGTAAGCTGTAAATGACTGCATTTACTATTACTCATGAATTTAAACTCATCCAGTTTCCTCTAAAAGAATGTCATGAATGCAGTGAATCTGTGCTACGTCAGATACAACTTGTGTGCCTGCATTTGCATTCATTCTACTACAATTGTATTACATAGGTTGTTAAATGAGTACCCTCTTTTTCATGATTAGATCCATAACCTCTTTATGTGACGACGTGATGTTATATATTACCTGACTCAAAATTATTTGATTACTTATGTTTTGCAGGAGAAATTGACGCGTGTTTTATTGAGTCGAGTTAAACAAAAGTTAGAGCACCGTGGTTCGCAATATACTAAAGCTTGCCTTGAGTCTTTCAAAGGCATTAATATCACTTATGACTTTGTGAGTTATGGTACCCATAAGTTTCATCTATGCATTATGGCCATTGTGCTAGCTATTGCTGTAGACTGTACTAGTTACTAACTTATTGTAGATTACCAGGAGTTAAAAAATTTGAAGACCCACATGAAAAGAAGGAAACAGCCTTAGTGTTATGCTAAAATACAAGGGCCCAACCTCTGGAACTAGCAGTAAACAACCCCCACATGGGGGCTCTGCAGTCATCACCTTCCTGGTCAGTTCTCCTCCTCTCAAATTATATTAATGTTTTCTCTGTTGAATACCATACCTTGTCATGCATTTTTAATTTTTTAATTTATTGTTTCCTAAGTTGCCATTATTTACTCTTAGGTTTCTCACAAATTCTTGTTTGTGACGGAGCTATCCGTCATTTCCTTATAACGGGTCAAATACGACTCGTTTACATAGAAAAATACCAAGCACTACAAAAGTAACGTGTTGTCTTTTCTACATAAATGAGTTGTATTTGACCTGTTGTAACAAAATGACGGATACCTCCGCCACAAGGGGGACTAACTAAAAGTTTCTGAGGGTAAACTTGTCTTTTGTTGTTGCTCACCATCCCTTATATACAAGTGTTTCAATCACTTATTATTCTATATCACCTTTCTTTCTAAGCTCACATCAGATCACATAGGCTACTTCATATGAAAAATAACACTTCACAAAGTAAGGAATAAATTCTGTAGAACTTTAAAAAGTGGAGGGAAAAGTAATACTGAGTATATTCAGTATGAGAAGTGGGTTTTGCTTTTTAGTCATCCTAGTGACTGTTACAACAGTCGTTAATGCTTGCCTGCCATCAGACCGGGCGGCGTTGTTGACCTTTAGGAATGGCCTTAATGAACCACATTTGGGTATATTCAATTCATGGGTAGGAGCGGATTGTTGCCGTGGTTGGTATGGGGTAACTTGTGACAGCGCTCGACGGGTCGCTGAGATTAATCTTCGTGGCGAGTCTGAAGACCCAATCTTTGAGCGTGCCCACCGAACCGGGTTCATGACTGGTTCAATCTCTCCTGCTATATGCAAACTAGATCGGCTTAGCAGCCTAACCATAGCTGATTGGAAGGGTATATCAGGCGTGATCCCCGAGTGTGTCACCTCTCTTCTACTCCTTCGACATTTTGATCTTGTTGGGAATAAAATAACCGGTAAGATTCCGAGCAATATTGGTCGGTTGCAAGAACTTACGGTTATTAATCTAGCTGAGAATGGTCTCACCGGTCCTATCCCTCCTTCTCTTGTTAGTTTAGGCCGGTTAACGCACTTGGACCTGAGGAATAACAAGCTTTCGGGTGTGTTACCAAGTGAATTTGGCCGGCTCAAGATGTTGAGCCGCGCCTTGTTAAGTAGAAACCAAATTAGTGGGTCTCTTCCCCCCTCCATATCCAATATTTACCGGTTATCGGATCTGGATCTTTCCTTGAACAGAATGTCAGGTAAAATACCCGATATATTCGAAAAAATGCCGGTTTTGGCAACTCTAAATTTGGATGGGAACATGATTTCTGGTGCATTACCAACGAGCCTTTTACATTCAAGTGTGAGCATCCTAAATTTGAGTAAAAACGCTTTAGAAGGCCGGTTACCCGATGTGTTTGGGCCAAGGTCGTATTTCACAGCTTTGGACTTGTCTTACAACCGGTTTACTGGCCCAATACCCAAGTCCATTTCTTCAGCCTCTTACATCGGGCATTTGGACTTGAGCCATAACCACCTCTGTGGGCCCATCCCAGTAGGTGCACCATTTGATCACCTCGAAGCCTCTTCCTTTGCATTCAATACCTGTCTTTGTGGAAAGCCCCTTGGTAGAAAATGTTGAAGTTTTATGTACGTTTGTTCATGTTTTATTGCTTGCCTATAGTTTCTTCCTTGATCCATTAGTATAAGTAACCTCTTAAAGTTGTAATATCAGCGACACTTCTCATCTTGATCTATCAGTCTATCAATACATAATATTTCCTCGACTTCCTGGTCAGTTCTTGGTGTCTATTCTTCTATGAATAATGAAAGGTTATGCCAAACTTATATCATGCCTCTGAACTCTGAAGTGAAGAAAAATACACTGTTTGGGACTGAAATACAGAATGAATCTAAACTGAACTAAAAAATACTCCCTAAACAATCCTCCATAGATAATAGTAACGGGACTGAACTGAGCTGCTGAACGGAACTCATCAAAGCTGAATTAAACCAAATTGAATCAAATTTAGTTGGACTGCATTGAACTAAATAAAGTTGAACTTGTCATAACTATAAGCTTGTAATTAAGTTTGAAATAACAAAATCTTAGTTTTCCTATAGCACTCGTGCTAGAAGGCTATGTTATCTACTGTAATGCAACTTTTGGATTTAAGCCATTATATGTATCTTTATGTGCCTCTTGTGTTGTCGTTAAGGGTGCATAACAAGCGTTTCACAAAAAACTCTAAAACCACTTTGGATAGATCTCAAAGGTCCTCGAATCCTTTAGAACACTCCACCAAAATTAGCTCATTGAACGTTTACACCTTGTTTGGATAGCAACAATAGAGGGAAGGGGAAGGGAGGAAGGAAAGAGCGTAAGGAAAGGGATGGAAGCATAAGAGAGGAGAATTGGACGGTGAGATTATTGGAGGGGAAATTATTCGACTAGGAGGGAAACAGTCTGTCACCTTGGTAAATAGGCTGGCAGGCTACCATGTATGCCCAAAATTTTACCCAGTGCATGTTTAAGGTGGCGACCGTGGGTTACCTCGTCAAATATGTACATGGATTATAACTATAATTAGTGAGGGCCATTTTACCAAGTATATACATACAATAAACAAAACCTTGTAATGAGGGATGGAGGTGCAAGCCAACCAAGTCATGGCTCGAATGAGTTTTTTGGAAAAAATATATATGCACACGATATTCATTTTTATCCTTTTATACAGAAATTATAATTGTAAATATAGGTAAGATTCATTTTTCGGATCGTATGTAAAATTTGAAAAGAGGGAAAATAGGTTGGTCCCTGTTTGTAACATAGATTCAAACTTCAAATCTCTTAACATTGCCTTCCTCTAATTTCAACAGCTAGAGGACAATGCTATCTTCATTATTAAGACCTAAACTTTCACATGTCAGGCATGTTACATGCCAAGCATCATATTCATTATTAAGTGTACGCTAACCTTTGTTTGTTCTATGATGCTGGCCACATAACAGGATTACTGAAGTATACTCAAATCCTGTATGATCAAACAGTTGCCAAATTTTCGGTTGGAGATTTGTTAATCTTCTCCAAACTTGGCATATCCTGGTATGTACGGTTGTTTTTTCTTTTTTTTCTTTTGGTGTTAGACAAAAATGCACAAAAAGCTTTGATTTGCCTTGTGGTTCCCTTAACTGAAAAAGTCACTGGGTGCTACTCATGATTTGAGTTCAAATCTTGTCACCAATATGTTACGTCTTGCGGCCCCCTTTAAAAAAATATTACTCGTAACTTTCAAAGCATAAAAACTTTAACAAATCCATTATATAGCATAAAAATGTAATTTCGTGTCATACGGAGTATTATTATTCCATTATATAGCTAATAGGAGTACATTACTTGTAGAATTATAGGTATACAAAGTTCCTATACAAAAGTTAAATAGCTTTAAGATATTCTTTTGATTTTATTATAAAAAGAGGTGACTAGACCTTTACCGATTCTATTACTTTCAATGAGGATCATCTGTCTCATTTGGTGTCCCATTTTCTTCTTCGTGCTATTTTGATATTTTCACCTTAACCCATCGACATATAATATAAATATTTATATATATATATTATCATGAACGTGTTTTTGTTTCCATGCGATCAAATGAGAGTAAATAAGACATGAAATAAGAGTCATAAGACACATAAATAACATAGGATATTCAATGAACTTGGAAAATTTATGCATATAGAATTATCAGTAATGGAAAGGAAGTTATCCAATTACTTGTAATTTTTTAGGCTTTGGGTTCTATTCCCAAAAAAATTACGAGTATTATTTTTTAATAACTTCTACATTAAACTAGAAATTACAGAGTACTCGGTACAATTTACTACGTATTCCGTAGTATTTAGCTTGTAATGTTGAAGTAGACATTGTAATACTCATTCTGGAAGCTAAAAATGGGCTCAAGAACATAACTTCTATCAACCCCTTTTGCCAAAAACCCAATTGCATGATATTGTTTAAGGCCTTTTTTCAACATAAAACTTGCATCATCAGCCCGTTTACCATCATAAGGCCCATTTTCACAGCCCAATATCAAATTCAGCCCCAATTTGCTAACAAAGCACCCTGCCTTGGCAACTGACTCCAAGGAAATGCTTCCATTCTTCCCATTTAAACCATTGATCATTTTGAACACAAAGTTTACTCCATGACTTCCTCGACTAACCACGATGATACTGTCGTGTTTTTCTCGATGTGCTATTACCATTCCTGGCATATCGATTGGTTCGAGCATCACGTATTTACAAGTTTTGTTACATGAATTGTTGTCTGAGGGAGGTTGGTCCTTAGGTATGAGCCTAAATGTTGCATGGACAAATGAGTTGTTATAAGCTTGTAGTGTTGGTTGCATAATCAAAGACTTGTTATAGTTGCACACATATAATGTGGTTGAATTTTCGATGTCTTGGCTAAGGGATATAAGGTGGTCATTGTAGGAGGGTGGGATTGGAGTTATCCAGTCAGAAAGGGACTTTTTTAGGCTGGTTTTGATGTTGAAATCACCGTCTGATAGTCCGGCTAGCACGTACGGTCCATATAGTATGGCTTGGAGTGAAGCGAATTCTGGGCGATCATCTGAAAAATCCATTATTGATTTTAGAAGTTATTGTATAATCTTGCCGGACAATAAGTTTATCGTGAGACCGAGACGAGGTCAGTTACTTATTTTGAAAATAGTTTATTTTTGTTGGTTAAGTGCCTTAGCTCTCTCTTTATGACTTAATTTTGCTAAACTTAATTTATGGTAAAGTCGTTAAGCAAGTATCTGAGTTGAACTTAACTGAAGTAAACTGAAAATCAGGGCTTAATAGGTTGAAACAAGTGATCTTGTGTCATATGACAAAACAGTTTACCTTTGATAGGCTCTGTCCGAAGGCCAAGGGGTAGATCAAGTGTAATTTTATCTCCAGAAATCCATTCCCTAGTGATTGAAAGAAATGTGCCTGTACATCAAATTCAGGATTAAATGCGTTATTATCATACAAAAAAATTGGTTAAAACCTAAATGAGTAAAATGAGTTTTTTGTTTTTTTACCAGGAGAAGGCAAAGATAATGATTGTTGATTAAGTGTGGCTTTTGCTCCGTTAGAATTCGACCAACTTGGTATCCGAATGTTCAAAGTCGATTTCCTTGCACCCTGCGTTAAAATTCTATTACATGTAAAATCATGAACTGATGCACTGCTCTGTGTCATCACAGTATTCCGTCATATTGCACTTTGATGGGTGTTACACTTACCATAGCACCCATCAAATTGCTGTGAAAAAACACGTGTACCACGTAGAAAAACCCTAATAAATTATCTGAAAGTTGGTATTCTAGCACCCTACATTCGAAATCCACATGTAAAATCATGTATTGATGCACTAATTTACAGCACTTTGATGGGTGTTATACTGTTATACTTACTGTAACACTCGTCAAATTATTTGACGGGTGTTACTTTTCTGTCAGCTTCTACTTATTTTTCGGGCTGTCAGCTTTGACCGGACTGTCAGACTGGCATAAAACTTTACCTTAAATGCAAAAATGGTAATTGAAACTTGTAGCTGTTGTTTCCAGGACACAATATCATTTACTGTTTGATTTACCATCAATCCTGCAGATTGCCAGTTATAAGTGCTGGAAATGTACAGCATCACAAAGAGTCCCAGCCTTGACCCGTTTTTTTCAAAGTAAATTGAATCTCCTAACTTCGAAAATGATTCAATCCCTGCACATCAGAAGGTATGTTACACTGTTCTTTGAGCCTGAAACGTAGTTTTTCCCCGTAAAAGTTGGTACCTGTTCCATAACAGCACCAAAAAGAATCGAATGGAGTACCCCAGCCATGCTCGGATTTACCCTTTGAAACACCATGCCCTAAAGGCATCATGTAGATCATTATTCCTGGTTCCATTCCTCTTAAGGTGCCTAGGACTCCATTTATAAGAGCGCGTTCATAATATTCTGCATATATTGCATTCTTAGTCCACCTGAACAAGTTGCGCGAGACCTATTCAACACACCAACCAACTGATAAAGCACAAGTTATGTTGCCCGGACTCGCCTAATTAGAAGAGTTAAAGTAACATAGAACACAAGTAATCTAAGTTAGAAGTCGATTAATTGTGGTGAATAAGTGGACCTTTAGCATGTTGTAAGTTGTGCAAGATTCCTCGGTCTCAACTATCAGATCATTAGCCACCCGCATTGGATTGGTCCTGCGCACAAAAGAATCTTAAATGCATGATAAAGATTCTTTCCATAAAACCGACAAAGGTATATTATTGTGGATCTATTTCGAACCCTGGTCATGAAAACCTTCTTCACTGACCTCACTACATTCACCGAACTAGCCTGACTTTATTTTTACCTAAGGCTGTGTTAAGTACTCTATAGCGAGTCAATGCATTGGAAAAGACTTGTGTTAATCTATAGACCTAGTAGACAGTTTGACTAGCCATCGTGTGTGAACTTACAGTCCCAAGGATTGTGTTGGGGTTAAATATCATATGCATACCAGTGTTCTCTAACTGATGTTCCCCCAGTCGCAAAGCTGTGAGAGGAGTTGACGATGTGCATGAAATATGTTCCGATATCCTGGCATAACAGTCATAGAATGACTTCTTGTACCTCAAATTATTCAGAATTGATGAAATTGAGATACTAACCTTGTATGATTCGTCTCCTAGAATCTCATACCTCATCTGTGCGCCTACCACGATCGGAATGTGTGTGTTGCTATGAAAACCAGATATGTTATCTGCCTGTGGGAGGAATTCTTGTTATTATCTCGAAGATTACAGTTTTTTTTTCTTCTGAAAGAAACATCGAGACCCCGTGCAGGGTTGTTGGGTCAGACTAATTGAAGGCATAACTGTAATTGCAGGGTCTTCTTACCTTCATGGCAAGTATTCGGAGAAAACACGGCTTGTCGAAAAGGATAGCTAATTCCAAGTGCTTCGGTTTCAGCTGAAAACCCCAACTTCAGATGAAATTAATCATATCTCAAAGGTATGTAGATTATCAACTAATCATAGCATTTAGCACATTATTATCTGATTATATAACTTACCGTCTGTGTTGGTCGGACTCATTTAGAAGTATCGGACTCGACTCTATTTATGAAATTCTGAACATTTTGGCTTAAAATGAAGAGTCCCAAGCGTCATACCCACGTCCCAGTGTCAAGTGTCGGACACGGGTACGCGAGGTAATTAGAAGAGTCAAAGTAACATAGCTTACAGTGATTCTGTATAACTGATACAAGAGATCATTCATTCCACCAAATTCTTCATTTAGGATGTTATAGTGCCTCTCTATGCCATACTTGTTTACGACATTTTTTACGCGATTGTAAAAGTACTCAACCATCCATATTAACATCTTCAGAGCTTCCTCATTTTCCGCTATTACATGCTGATCCAAAAGCCCTACCATGATCTTCACAAAACAACCAACAATTGTTTATAAACCTGAAAAATGTTGCATTTACTGTGTTCATTATTCCACTGAATTTTTGTGTTCTAAACTTCTAATGATACCTTGTGGACAGTGTAATAAGGAGACCAAACAGTTTTCAAAGCTTCAACTCTGTCGAAAAACTCGGTTGGGAACGCAGACAGGTATCCTGTTCCTATTTTTTCTTGACATTCGTTCAGTGCTGATACTAATTCTGTCATTTTCTGCCTTATATCTTGATTGTGAGTGCTTGCCCATATCTTTGCTGATGCACTCAAATAATGCCCTTCATGTCAAAATTGATAAGAGTCGGTTACTAAAGTGTCTATGTTACTCCGACACAACACTTCAATTTAGACCAAAAGACCTTTTTTTTTGGTGCCAAAAAGAGGCATGTCAGTAACATTGTTGAGTACTTATGTTTTGGATAAGACCGTCTTAGGCTAAGAACGTGATTGACATTTAATGACCTGAAACCATGAAAGTTTTGAAGGCTATGCTCTAGAACAAGTCTTACACTAGTTCAATCTTATATAGTCTTGGATTCATAAGACTAGAAGTATAGTCGTAGCGGTGTTCAAGGGTCTAGAACTGGATCAAATCGGATGAACCCGGAGCCCGAACCACCCTAAAACCCAAACTTGAAGAGCGGACTAGTAAGGGTTTTCGCCGGTTTGAACCGGACCCGACTCGGTTTTTTTAAGGTTTTTTTTTCCAAGTTTGGACCGTATCCCATATTCCCATGTATAAAATCAGTTTTATCTTTTTAAAAAAAAATTTGGACCAAACATGCGATGAGAATGAGCACCAAGTTTTTGTGATCCGGAGTCTAGACCACTTTTCGAAGAATCCTATCTGAGAGTTTATTGAGTTATGAATGAAACCGTTTCATTAAACACTAACCTACAAAATGACCGCGAAGTTCAATGTTAGGAGCCTCCCAACCACCGTAAGGTCGACCAGGGCTGAGCAAACCAGAGTTATTCCGAAAATTGAACATCAGTCCATCCACATTGAACATGAGCAAATACTCCAAAGTTGCTTGTTGCTTTTGCCCATACAAGGATTTCAGGTCCAATCTTACATCATGTAGTGAAACTTCCTTTAGAAACCGTCGCTGATCCGAACTTAAGACCTTTTTCTTGTACAGGGAATCGTGGGTGGCAACAAGTTTGGCTCGAGATTGGAAAGGACCGTAATTATGATCTGTACACGTTTCGCCCGCCTGGACCCGGATCTCATCAACATGAAACCATGAGATCATAACCATAACCATAACCATAACCATAACCATGATTGTTAAATTTGTCACTTTCATGTTTATCTTTGTTCAGCCTTCAATAATGACTTATTAATGTACTCAAACCTACCTATATATTCCGTATGTATATATAGCCCACAAAAACTCTTATGCGACAGTCTCACGGTAATTTTACAATGAGATCACTCACTTAGTAGTAAAATTATCGTGAGACTGTCTGATAGAAAATTTATGGTATATTGCCAAATAGGGGCCAAGTGACATCAAGCAATGCATGCATAAGATATATACTGCTTTATGGGTAAGGATCCAACTAAACTGACTGTACTTCTGTTTATGCTTGTTATTGTGAAATAGGTAGCCGTCACTCATTGAAATTTTTGGTGCAATTTTCGTCTTAAGTCATTGACAAACCGTCTCCTTTTAACCTGCAATTTGCGAGAGATCTCGTGACACGGGTGACAAGTACGATTCCAACTCTAAATCTATGATGTGTACATAGTTACATACACTAGAAAAATTACTAGGTTATATAGAAACATTGGTTGCAGAATATCAAAACTTGAAATTTCTTGGTGGTCTGTTCGGTAACAATAATTTCAATTTGAAATTTGGATTTGACACAAATGCCTTGTTTGGGGAGACAAGATGAATTTGGAAATCCTAACCCTTAGTAAAAAGGGTCATTTCTAAAAAAAAGCATAAAATCGTTCAGTTTTAAGTATATATATGTCAAAAATTTTGCCCTAATTCAATGTTACTTGAAAGATAGTTGAATGTGTGTTAAATGTGTTTATTTTAACATATACGTATTTTCTGTTACACTGAACTACAATGTAAGAAGTAATTATTGTGCGAATTTGGAGACATTACATTTTGAGACCAAATCGGTCGGAAAAAACGTGAATAATAAGTTAATAACCTTCAAATTCAACTGTTTCATATGATTTTTCGAAAAATGTGAGATGTTTTGCTGTCCATATAAATAGTATACGTATAACATAAAATGACCGACGGTTGTTAAAAAAACATTAAAATGGTCCAGTTTCATGTATATATATATTGAAGATTTTGCTCTAATCCGACCTTATTCGAAAGATAATCGAATGTCTTTTAAATGTGTTTGTTTTGACCGACACGTACATTCTATTACTTTGGAACATTTCTAGAGTTTATGAGGTAATTACTGTGCAAATTTGGAGACATTAACTTTCGGGCCCAAATTTGCTCGAAAAACGTGGATAATAACCTTCAAATTCGACCGTTACAGATGACTTTTCGAAAAATGTGAGATATTTTGCTGTCCATCTAAATAGGATAAGTATAACATAAAATGACCAAAAACATTAAAATGGTCCAGTTTCAAGTATATGTATCGAAGATTTTGCTTAAATCCGACGTTACTTGAAAAGTAGTCGAATGTCTTTTAAATGTGTTTATTTTAATCGACACGTACATTCTATTACTTCCGAACCTTTCTAGAATGTATGAAGTAGTTACTGCATGAATTTGGAGACATTAACGTGACCAAATTTGTCCGAAAAACGTGGATAATAACCTTCAAATTCGACCGTTTTAGATGATTTTTCAAAAAAATGTGAGATATTTTGCCGTCCATCTAAATAGGATACGTATAACATAAAATGACAGACGGTTATTAAAAAAACATTAAAATGGTGCAGTTTGTTCCAAACTCCTACTATCAAGTACAGTATCAAATACCCATACTTTATTTCAAGATCCGAACTTTTTCTCGTCTATGCTTGGGGCCGTAAACATATCTGTACAGCCTTATTCTAGATGTAGAAATACTGATACTGATATAGAGGGCACGTGTGAGATTGGGCTTTGGAAGCTCATAGGCCTCAAATGATTCATGGTGGTCTTGAGTTCTGAAGTTACTGATACTTGGAATTTCAGAAGTCAAGAGCACCATGAAAGACTGTTGCACATAACTGTTGAGGAATGAAAGACTTCTGTCGTCGACCTGTTGGGAAACCGATACTAGTCATTTTTCAGAATCAAGAATGATGCAAGTGAGATACAGTAGTACGGAGGGAGTATATAATAAACATATTCATTCAGTGCATAAAAAGCCAGAAAATCGACGACAAATTCAACAATTTGTACTCCTGTGACTGTTCTCCAGAGCAGGAATGGTAAGGATGGCAACAGTTGAGGAAATTGAGGCTGACAAGTCTATGATCGAGAAAGATGTCGTAAGTCATTGAGTGTATTCATTTCAAAAATAAAAAAAAACTGATATTTTGGGTTTCAGGAATTTTTAATGCGGCCAGATATAGAAGATAAAATCAGCCCATGATTGATTTTTTTTTGACACTTCGTTATACATCATCACATGGATAATGATCGTTGCAAGTTTTATAGACTTCATAGACTTACCCTGGTGTTGAAACTTGAAAATACACAGAGGTTTTTGAATAATGACCGTTGCATCGTATGCTGAAGCAAAGAAGTAGTGAGTGAGTTTTTGGCTCCATAAAATGTAGTTGTGTCAGAATTTTACAACTGAAAACAGGGGGAAAACAGAGAAAAACAGGGGAAAACAGAGAAAAACAGAGGAATTTAGGGGAAACAAGTGTTGATTGATTTATTTACTTTAGGAATTTGCAATGCTGAATTCAAAGCACAATTTCCAGATATCCACGTAACTCATTCAATTGTTCGGATCTTACTAGTGTTAGTGTAATTTCCAGATATTGTTCGATCTGCATGACCTTCATATTTGTGACACATTTCAGCTGTCTGGTTGAATTTCAACTGCAGTTGATGCCTGTTCTTGATGGTATCTGCTCCACAAATTCAAAAACTGGAAGAAAATTCTATGTTAAACTTCAATATGGGAAGGTGGTCAACTTATGTGTTTGATTTTGTTACGTAATACTCCCTCCGTCCACTATTTATCGCCCCACTCCATTAAAATACTCCTCACATATATTCATGAAGTGAGACGATAAAATATGGACGGAGGGAGTATAATAATAGGCTTAAGTGTTTACTGAGATAGTGAGATTTGTTAATTGTTACATGTGAGACGGTCTTACAAGAGACAGATTGTTCATATGTTAAGTTGGGCTAAAAAACGTTCCACTTCCAACCGTCGTTATTCGTCAGTTCTAGACTCTAGAGGCAATTAAGACTTCTTGGAAAATGTCGATTTGATTATCAATTAGTGTTTCGTCAACAAACAAAAAAATTCTGTTTGGAGAGATTAACTTTCGGGATCAAATTTGCCCAAAAAACGTGGATAATAACCTTCTAATTCGACTGTTTCAATTGATTTTTCGAAAAATGTGAGATATTTTGTTGGCCATCTAAATAGAATATGTATAACATAAAATGACCGACGATTGTTAAAAAAACATTAAAATGGTCCAGTTCCAAGTATATATATATATATATTGAAGATTTCGCTCAAATCCGACGTTATTCGAAAGGTAGTGTGCTTATTTTAACTCATGCGTACCTTCTATTACTTTGGAACATTTCTACAATGCATGAAGTAATTACTGCGTGCATTTGGAGACATTAACTTTCAGGACCAAATTTGCCAGAAAAACGTGGATAATAATCTTCAAATTCGACCGTTTCAGTTGATTTTTCGAAAAATGTTAGATATTTTGTTGGCCATCTAAATTGGATATGTATAACATAAAATGACTGACGGTTGTTTAAAAAACATTAAAATGGTCCAGTTTCAAGTATATTTATCGAAGATTTCGCTCTAATTCGACGTTATTCGAAAGGTAGTCGAATGTTTTTTAAATGTATTTATTTTAACTCATACATACCTTCTATTAACTTGGAATAATCCTACAATGTATGAATTAGTTATTGTGCGAATTTGGAGACATTAACTTTCGGGACCAAATTTGTTCGAAAAACGTGGATAATAACCTTCAAATTCGACCGTTTCAGATGATTTTTTGAAAAATGTGGGAATTTTGCTGTTCATCTAAATAGGAAACGTATAACATAAAATGACCGACGATTATTAAAAAAACATTAAAATGGTCCAGTTTCAATTATATATCGAAGATTTCGCTCAAATCCGACGTTATTCGAAAGATAGTCAAATGTCATTTAAATGTGTTTATGTTAACTCATAGGTACCTTCGGAACATTTCTACAATGTATGAAGTAATTACTGTGCGAATTTGGAGACATCAACTTTCGGGACCAAATTTGCCCGAAAAACGTGGATAATAACCTTCAAATTCGACCGTTTCAGTTGATTTTTCGAAAAATGTGAGATATTTTGATGGCTATTTTAGTAGGTCTCATATGCCACAAAATGAGTATCGGAGGTTAAAAAAATACTAAAAGGATTCAGATTCGAGTATATATTATGGTGTTTTCGTCCGATTCGAACGTGATTAGAAAGTTAGTCGAATGTCTTTTAAATGCGTTTATATAATACAAAACATACTTTCTGTTACTCTCCGACATTTCTACAATGTATGAAATAGTTACTGTACGAATTTGGAGACATTTAATTTCGGGACCAAATCATGCCGAAAACGTGGATAATAACCTTCAAAATTGCCCGTTTTTGATGATTTTTCGAAAAAATTGAGATATTTTGCTGGCTATTTCAGTAAGTCCCGTATGCCATGAAATGAGTGTCGGTCCTTAAAAAAACACTAAAAGGATTCAGATTCGAGTACATATTATGGTGTTTTCGTCCGATTTCAACGTGATTAGAAACGCAGTCGAATGTCTTTTAAATGTGTTTATATGATACAAAACGTACTTTCTGTTACTCCTCGACATTTCTACAATGTATCCTGTAATCGAACATTTATCAACCGCCACACCTCCTTTGTTTCCTCCCAGAAATCGAGCTCTTCATCACCATATTATTTTCAATCTCATTTTCCGTTTTCTAATTGTGTTACACTATTTCATATGAATAATTCCAACTCACTCCCTTGCTCATGCTCTTAAATTAATCTCAAGTATGTATTGTTCCAAAATAAACGGAACTTTGAATACATCTTCTCATAATAAACTCACTTAATTCTGACCAATACTTTCTCTCTCCTCTTCCACCATTAGAAGCCCCTTCTGAGTCTGAAATGTCTACACCTTTTAATTAAATTAAATTAAATTAATTGAAATTATTAGGATTTGTGAAAGATGATTCAAGTAGTGATGAACAAAATGGAGAGAATGATTTTATTGAGGGCATCCCCAATAACAATAACAATAACAAGCACATATTCTAGGTCTTGCTTGTGACGGGTATATCTGTTACAAGCTTGCGACGGGTCAAATAGTACCCATGTGGTAGATAAGACAAAAGACATTACCCCATGTTTGCTTTTGTCTTATCTCCCCACATGGATAATACTTGATCCGTCATACACATACAACGGATATGGCCGTCACCGGTAAGAATTTGTGATATTCTTATTAGCCCAACTTTACATTTTCAACCTACTTTCTTAGCCACCCCACTTACGGTTTTTGCCTCACTCAATTATACTACGACACTACTATTAATTAAATTACAATTTCAACTCTTCATAGGCCCAATTCACTTGGCCCAAATCTCAACCCAAGTCTACAATTCTATTGCCCATAACCCATTTGTCACCCCAATCCATTTATCCAATAATAACAATTCCCAAGTTCAAGTTCTTTGGTCTTTTACTACCTCCCATTCGCTGGAAACCTACCAAAGATTGAATATATGTGAGGTATATTTTAATCAAATGGTAGAATTCCAGTAAATGGGAGAGAGTATTTTCTAATGGTGTTATGAGCATTTCATAAGCATTCAAGCATTAGTCGTAATTAAATTAAATTAAATTAAATTATTTAAGTAGCGAAGCTTTTAAATTAAATGGCTTCTTTGCTAATTAAATTAAATCCCTTTTATTGGACAAACCCTAAAAATCGCTTCTTTGCTGATGAAATTAATGAAATCAAGTCGTGGTGATTAAATAAAATTAGGGATTTTCTACGTGGTACCCCTGAACTTTTTACTTTTCTACCTTGTACCCCTACACTTTTTACATTCATACATGGTACCCTTGTGCTCTACTAAAATTTTCTTTGATTCCCCGTAAACTTTATTATTATCTTTATTGGTATCCCTAAACTTTTTTTCCCGTCAAATATGGGTAACAAATTATCTTTTTATGTTCAAGATTAAAGTTAAACGTCATTTAACATACCTAATTAACGGATAATTGAACTTAAACTAACAATAAGATAACGCTTAAATTAAGCTCAATAGCTTGTTAACTATCTAAGTTAAATGATATTGAAGTCTTAATCCTAAGCTAAAAACATAATCTAACGACAAAACTTGATTAAAAAAGAATTGGAGGCGCTAGTTAAATTAATAATAAAATTCAAGAGTCCCATGTATAAACATAGAAAAGGTAGAGGGTGTCATGTAGAAAAGTGAAAAATATAGGGATATCGCGTAGAAAATCCCATAAAATTAAATGATTTGAAATTAGTAGGATTAATGGGTTGATTTAAGTAGTAAAGGGTTTTGGTGTGATTTAAGTAGTAATCTAACTGGTCAAATAATTAAATTACAATTTTACCTCTTCACAGGCCCAAATTTCAACCCATTTGTCAGCCCAATTCATTTACCCACTAACATAGGTTATTTACTACTCCCTCCATTCAAATCCACTTGTCACATTTCCTTTTGGCACATTTGTCGAGACGCGTTTAACACTAGCGATATCTTTCATTTTACATTAGCAAAAATTATAAAATTTTGATATTCTTAATGTGCTCATAAAGACGAATCAAACAAAATCCCACATGACTATATTCTCACTTATAGATTTCGAGAATCGAAGATTCCCCTCAAGTGTGAATAGTGTCAAAAAATGAAATGAGACAAGTGAATTTGAATGGAGGGAGTACTATTCTCTTCCCTTCTTTATAATCTTTTACTTTCCTTCCTAGTACCTTCTCCATCCTTTTTATATCTTTTCACTTTTCTTTTCCGTCCATTTTTTTTATCCTTTCATTTTGGTCTATAATTTTTACCGTACTATCTTTATTATTTACAACACTTTACACGTTTATTCTTTCCTATTTACACAGATTTACATCTTTTATATGATACCGTAAGTACTTTTTGTTACTCCCGGATATTTCTACAATATATGAAATAGTTACTGTATGAATTTGGAGACATTTAATTTCGAGACCAAATCATGCTCAAAAACGTGGATAATAACCTTCAAAATCACCCGTTTTTGATGATTTTTCGAAAAATATGAAACTTTTTGTTGGCTATTTTACTATGTTCCATATGCCGTAAAATGAGTGTCGGAGGTTAAAAAAACACTAAAAGGATTCATATTCGAGTATATATTATGGTGTTTTTGTCCGATTAGAACGTGATTAGAAAGTTAGTCGAATGTCTTTTAAATGCTTTTATATAATACAAAACATACTTTTTGTTACTCTCCGACATTTCTACAATGTATGAAATAGTTACTGTACGAATTTGGAGACATTTAATTTCGGGACCAAATCATGTCGAAAAACGTGAATAATAACCTTCAAAATCGCCTGTTTTTGATAATTTTTCGAAAAAGTTGAGATATTTTCCCGGCTATTTCAGTAGGTCACATATACCATAAAATGAGTATCGGTGGTTAAAAAAACACTAAAAATGATTCATATTCGAGTGTGTGTATATATATGTATCGTGAGAGAGATAGGGAGAGAGAAGAGATGAGAAGAATTTGTCATAAATAATAGGGACGATTCCTCTATAAAGTTTAAACAATGGATGCTGAATTGGATTTCCTATCTTACAAAAAAAGATGAAGCGAAGCATGTGCTTATTTACTTCATAAATATGTTACTCCCTCCGTTCCAATGAATTGTTTGTCTTTCCTTTTGACACCAAGGTAAAGGGAACCAATGAGAGAGTGACATGGAGAGCAAAACTCATAAGAATGATCAAATTGCATATAAAAAACCTTCCTAAAATAGAAAGGCAAACAATTCATTGAGACGCTCCAATATGGAATAGGCAAACAATTCATTGGGACGAAGGGAGTATCTTACAAAAAAAGATGAAGCGAAGCATGGGCTTCTTTACTTCATAAATATGCTATCTTACCAAAAAAAGATGAAGCGAAGCAAGGGCTTCTTTACTTCATAAATATGCTTTACTCAATCTGACAATACCGTAACGGCCAAGAAATTATAGAAAATGAGAGAGATAGGGAGAGAGAAGAGATGAGATTGTCATAAATAATAATAGGGATGATCCAAATTTATTTGATGTTTTTTCTTGAATTAATAACTCTCATGTGAGACCGTCTCACGATAATTTTATCGTGAGACCTCTCACATAGGGGTGGTTACAAATTTAGTAATCACCTCTTGTATGAGAGGTCTCACGATAAATTACCGTGAGACGGTCTCATACAAGATTTTGTGATATATGTATATACACACTTGGTGTTTTCTACCTATTTCAACATAATTAGAAAGAAAGGTATTTAAAATTTAAATGTGTTTCAAAAGTGATTCGAGTAACCCAAGTCTCATCTTATACACTCCTGCCTTGCCCAGTTAACAATTCCTGTCTTCAGTTGGGCCAAATCTCAACCCAACTCTGCAATCGACCATTTATCAACAGTGACACCATTTATCAACAATAATAGTTTGCTAATTAAATTTAATTACAAGTCCATATTCTTATCAGCCCAATAACAATTACAATTACAATTACAATTACAATTACTCTCATCCATTTATTGGGCTAGTTCAACTTGGTGGGCTACTTTCTTCCCATTTCAATCAATTAGACGGTTTGGAGAAGATGAGGACGACCGTTGTGTGATTTGTGATTATTAATACTTCCTACTTTTATTGTTTATTGGAGTGAGAATAAAATATTTCGTTTAACTTTTTAAGATTTTTCCCACTTCATTATTTGATTCTCATGAATATATAGCGAGAACATCGTTAAAAGTTGGAGTAAGTAATAAAGTGGGAAGACTTCCTCTAATTTTTTTAATATTTTTTTTATCTTTCCATTTTCCTTTTTTATCCATGATTTTTAAGATATTACCCTTACTAGTTCATATATTGAAGATTTCTCTCAAATATCCGACGTTATTCGTGTTAACGAACCATCTCAACCAAAACCTTAAGGCGATGGTTGAGGCCCGTTTATATTCTATTACGCCCCCTCACTCGAATGCCTTTCGGGCTTGAAGAGTGGTTAGTGCGCACCGGCTCCCCCGTACCGTGTGCTGAGATTCCACTTGAGAGTTCGAGATATTGGGGGCTACCAGGGTTCGAACTCGTGACCTCTGGCTCTGATACCATGTTAACGAACCCAAATAGAATATAAACGGGCCTCAACCAAAACCTTAAGGCGATGGTTGAGGCCCGTTTATATTCTATTAATTCGAAAGTTAGTCAAATGTCTTTTAAATTGGTTTATTTTACTCATACGTACCCTTCTATTACATTGGAACATTTCTACAATGTATGATGTAATTACTGTACGCATTTGGAGACAATAACTTTTAGGACCAAATTTGCCCGAAAAACGTGGATAATAACCTTCAAAATCAATCGTTTTAGATGATTTTTCGAAAAATGTGAGATATTTGGCTGTCCATCTAAATAGGATACGTATAACATAAAATGACTGACGGCTGTTAAAAAAACATTAACATGGTCCAGTTTCAAGTATATATATTGAAGATTTTACTCAAATCCTACGTTATTCGAAAGGTAGTCGAATGTCTTTTAAATGAGTTTATTTTAACTCATACGTACCTTCTACTACTTTGGAACGTTTCTAGTAATTACTGCGCGCATTTGGAGACATTAACTTTCGGGACCAAATTTGCCCGAAAAACGTGGATAATAACCTTCAAATTCGACAGTTTCAGATGATTTTTCGAAAAATGCGAGATATTTTGTTGTCCATCTAAATAGGATACATATAACATAAAATGACCGACAGTTGTTAAAAAAACATTAAAATGGTCCAGTTTCAAGTACATTTATTTAAGATTTCGCTCTAATCCGACGTTATTCGAAAGGTAGTCGAATGTCTTTTAAATGTGTGCATTTTAACTCATACGTACCTTCTATTAATTTGGAATAATCCTACAATGTATGAAGTATTTATTGTGCGAATTTGGGGACATTAACTTTTGGGACCAAATTTGCTCGAAAAACGTTGATAATAATCTTCAAATTCGACCGTTTTAGATGATTTTTCGAAAAATGTGAGATATTTTGCTGTCCATCTAAATAGGATACGTATAACATAAAATGATCGACGATTGTTAAAAAACATTAAAATGGTCACGTTTCTAAGTATATAACTATATATACCGAAAATTTCGCTCAAATTCGACGTTATTCGAAAGGTAGTCGAATGTCATTTAAATGCGTTTATCTTAACTCATACGTACCTTCTATTAATTTGGAACATTTCTACAATGTATGAAGTAATTACTGTGCGAATTTGGAGACATTAACTTTCGGGACCAAATTTGCCCGAAAAACGTGGATAATAACATTCAAATTCGACCGTTTCAGATGTTTTTTCGAAAAATTTGAGATGTTATGCTGTCCATCTAAATAGGATATGTATCACATAAAATGACCGACGATTCTTAAAAAAACATTAAAATGGTCCAGTTTCAAGTATATATATATCAAAAATTTCGCTAAAATTCGACATTATTCGAAAGGTAGTCGAATGTCATTTAAATGTGTTTATCTTAACTCATACGTACCTTCTATTACTTTGGAACATTTATACAATGTATGAAGTAATTACTGTGCTAATTTGGAAACATTAACTTTTGGGACCAAATTTGCACGAAAAACGTGGATAATAACCTTCAAATTCGACCGTTTCAGATATTTTTTTTCGAAAAATGTGAGATATTTGCTGTTCATCTAAATAGGATATGTATAACATAAAATGACCAACGATTATTAAAAAAACATTCACTAGCAGAAAAAAGTTGATTCGCGGCTCCAAAAAACCTCTATTTGCGGCGTGTTTCAGGAATGCTGCAAATATTGAACTATATGCGGCGTTTTTTCGAAAAAAACACCTCAAATATGAATTCTTATTTGCGACGTCTTTTATTTTAAGCGCCTCAAATAATATTTTAAAAATTAAAAAAAAAATGTTTTCGATTTTTCAGTAATAATAATTCCCAAAAAAACTACTAGATTGTCTACCACTCAAATTCACGTTCACAAAAACTCGAGTAAGTACTCACAATGTAACTACATTTCAAAGTACGGAATATCTTCTAAATAAAATCTTCTTAAATTAGAATTAATTAGTATAGCTACCAACTACGTAGAACGACAATTGGAGTAAGTAGCCCACTTGTCACGGCGCTTCGTTGATCTAATCTTTTGTAGAATTGTAGGGCTCCTCGTATTAAATCCAAACCTATTAATAACACAAGATCGACAACTTAACATCAATTGAAAAAGAATGACACATAACTAGAAATACGATAAAATGAAATACGAGGGAGAAAATCCCATATTCAAAAAGCAACTACTCAGATCGATAGACTTGACAACAACAACAACAACAAACAACATTTCGGGGACAATAATATGTATTCAAAAGCCTACCTTGTTGGCGGCCCGCACACGTCACTGTACTGCTGTCCCACCCCGGCTTACTCCGGTTGGATTTTAAATCCAACAGAGGCCATGACTCACTACAGAGAAATGTCAAATGATTATTACTAATGTCATTATTATTAGCATTATTATTAATGTCGTTATTAAAGAAGATGTTGGAGCGTTATATATCCTAGAAAAAGTTTGAAAAATTACAATGATTAAATGGGAAAAACCGATAGTATACCTAAGGTGCATATTCATAAGCTTACCTTGTTGTAAGATTTAGTGCTCTGAATGTGCAGCAACCTGCAACATAACAGCAATAATGAAGGTCAATAGTGTGTGATACATAAATTATACATACGAGCCATAATAGACAAGAAAATGATGAATAACCACTTTCAAATCTTATTTTGGAAGGGAACTTACTCTTTTAGTTTCCTTGACAATCTTCTTACAAACACCGTTACTTCACCCTTGTCGAAATTTGTATCTACGTTATGTACTCCTTCACGTCATCATACTCCTTATTACATTAAATCAAGAGGAAAGACTGTTAGGCCTTTGTTTTACGACACCACAATTATTAAATGTAAGTAGCACAATTCGATGAAACACATTATGTAATTAAAGATAAAGAACAAGGGGGGACTTGTTCTGCTAGCCCTATAATTACAATGAAACTTCCAATCCGCCCACCAAAGATTCCGAAACACCACATCTGTACTAGTGTACTACACCCACCAAATATGTTTACGATAAGTTGATCAAGGCTCTTACGGTCTTATCAGTTTAGAAATTAGTCTAAATACTTTTAGTTGTACATCAAGAAAACAGTTTTGAATCTTCTTACTTTTCTTTGCTGGAGACAAGATTATGGAAGGAAGGTTGAGTTATGTCTGGTTCTTCAAGGTGACATAATATATCCAAATTCCAATAGACTTCATTTTCGAGACGCTTGTTTCTATACGTGTTATATATTGTTCAGCAAGGGTACTGCTTACTGCTTAAAGTTTCGATCACCATTCACGTCATTCTCCTTCCGAGCATTGTACATTATCTCTTTGTTCCCAACCATACCCAACCCTTTAACCAGAATTAAGAACAGAGAAGTTATATAATATGCCCAAACAAAAACCTGACTAACTGCAAGCAGTGAAGAGAAGATTAGTCTGTACAATGCAAATTAGTGGCTGGTTATAGATAGCATATACTCTCAGGAAAATGTTGCAGACAGGTCAATGGGGGCAAACTCATGACTTTAACTTTAGTCGCAGGATTCACGACATCAGGGCCGGTCCATGAAATTTTGAGGCCCTGTTCTAACTGTAATATTGAGGCCCTAGTACAATAGAACTAAAATTTTTTTATCAAAAAATGAGGCCCTAGTACAATAGAACTAAAATTTTTTTATCAAAAAATGAGCAGACTTGAACACACAACCTCTAGATCAAATTTAACCACCTTAGCCACTACAACAATATACCACTCCAGGTTAATTTTGTATTAACAATATATATATATTGAGGCCCTTAACCTGTTTGGGCCCCGGTTCCAAGAACCTAATTGAACCCCTAATTGGCCGGCCCTGACGACATGAAATATTTCTCGGTTTGTCGAGTCTGAACACAAGACTAATAGGCTTCGTGTTCATTTGACGACTTTGCAGTTTGATGAACTCAGGGTTTGTAAGAATATCGAACCACTGCTTGCACAACCATGGAGGGATTCAGATTTCAGCAGGAACGTGAATACAGAATTGGTAAAGAAAGAAGGCAGAAAAGATGGAGATAGATCAGATGCACCAATAACCCTAACTATGGATTATACATACACCAGCAAAGACTCAATTCAGATTTCAGAAACGTCAACCCTGAAAACCCCCAAATACGATTTCTGAAAACCCTAGGTAATCAATTTGATACAAAGAACCCAAATAATTGCAAACAATCATCGCAAAATAAAAACAAGGATTGAAAATACAAACAACCTCGCTTTCACGCCGGAAAACGACGCAACTTCCTCGCCGATTGCTTTCTTCGCTCCATTCGCCAGAAACATGGTTGAATTAGACGACGGAAAGGTGATGATCTATGGGAATTGGGGCGTCGGGGTGAGAGGAGGGATAATGATTGATGAAGGGAGTTTTTTTTTGTTTTTTTGTAAAATTAGGAAAAATTATTTGCTGCCGTTTAGCTAAATAGCCGCAAATTAAGGTTTTACTACTAGTGATTAAAATGGTTTAGTTTCAAGTATATATATATCGAAGATTTCGCTTAAATCTGACGTTATTCGAAAAGTAGTCGAATGTCTTTTAAATGTGTTTATTTTAATTCATACGTACCTTCTATTACTTTGGAACATTTCTACCATGAATGAAGTAATTACTGTGCGCATTTGGAGACATTATCTTTCGGGACCAAATTTGTTCGAAAAACGTGGATTATTACCTTCAAATTCGACCGTTTCAGATGATTTTTCGAAAAATGTGAGATATTTTGCTGTCCATCTAAATAGGATATGTGTAACATAAAATGACCGACGGTTGTTAAAAAAACATTAAAACGGTCAAGTTTCAAGTATATATATATTGAAGATTTTGCTCAAATCCGACGTTGTTCGAAAGGTAGTCGAATGCCTTTTAAATTTATTTATTTTAACTCATACGTACCTTCTATTACTTTCGAACATTTCTACAATGTATGAATTAATTACTCTGCAAATTTGGAGACATTAACTTTCGGGACCAAATTTGCCCGAAAAACGTGGATAATAACCTTCAAATTCGACCGTTTCAGATAATTTTTCGAAAATTGTGAGATATTTTGCTGTCCATCTGAATAGGATACGTATAACGTAAAATGACTGACGGTCGTTAAAAAAATATTAAAACGGTCAAGTTTCAAGTATATATATATTGAAGATTTCGCTCAAATCCGACGTTATTCGAAAGGCAGTCGAATTTCTTTTAAATGTGATTATTTTAACTCATACGTACCTTCCATTACTTCGGAAGATTTCTAAAATATATAAATTAATTTACTGTGTGAATTTGGAGACATTAATTTTCAGGACCAAATTTGCCCGAAAAACGTGGATTATTACCTTCAAATTCGACCGTTTCAGATGATTTTTCGAAAAATGTGAGATATTTTGCTGTCCATCTAAATAATATACGTATAACATAAAATGACCGACGGTTGTTAAAAAAACATTAAAATGGTCCAGTTTCAAGTATACATATCGAAGATTTCGCTCAAATCCGACGTTATTCGAAAGATAGTCGAATGTCTTTTAAAGTGTTTATTTTAACTCATACGTACCTTCTATTACTTCGGAAGATTTCTAAAATATATAAAAATAATTACCGTGCGAATTTGGAAACATTATATTTCGGGACTAAATTTGTCCGAAAAACGTGGATAATAACTTTCAAATTCAACCGTTTCAGATGATTTTTCGAAAAATATGAGATATTTTGTTGTCCGTCTAAATATGATACGTATAACATAAAATGACAGACAGTTGTTAAAAAAACATTAAAACGGTCAAGTTTCAAGTATATATATTGAAGATTTCGCTCAAATCCAACGTTATTCGAAAGGTTGTCGAATATCTTTTAAATGTGTTTATTTTAACTCATACGTACCTTCTATTACTTCGGAAGATTTCTAAAATATATAAAGTATTTACTGTGCGAATTTGGAGACATTAATTTTCAGGACCAAATTTGCCCGAAAAACGTGGATTATTACCTTCAAATTCGACCGTTTCAGATGATTTTTCGAAAAATGTGAGATATTTTGCTGTCTATCTAAATAATATACGTATAACATAAAATAACTGACGATTGTTAAAAAAACATTCAAATGGTCCAGTTTCAAGTATATATATTGAAGATTTCGCTCAAATCCGACGTTATTCGAAAGATAGTCGAATGTCTTTTAAATGTGTTTATTTTAACTCATACGTTTCTTCTATTACTTCAGAACATTTCTAAAATGTATGAAGTAATTACTGTTGCGAATTTGGAGACATTAACTTTCGAGACCAAATTTGAACGAAAAACGTGGATTATTACCTTCAAATTCGACCGTTTCAGATGATTTTTTGAAAAATGTGAGTTATTTTGCTGTCCATCTAAATAGGATACGTATAACATAAAATGACCGACGGTTGTTTAAAAAATATTAAAATGGTCAAGTTTCAAGTATATATATCAAAGATTTCGCTCAAATCCGACGTTATTCGAAAAGTAGTCGAATGTCTTTTAAATGTGATTATTTTAACTCATACGTACCTTCTATTACTTCGGAACATTTCTAAAATGTATGAAGTAATTACTGATGCGAATTTGGAGACATTAACTTTCAAGACCAAATTTGAACGAAAAACGTGGATTATTACCTTCAAATTCGACCGTTTCAGATGATTTTTTGAAAAATGTGAGATATTTTGCTGTCCATCTAAATAGGATACGTATAACATAAAAGGACCGACGGTTGTTAAAAATATATTAAAATGGTCCAGTTTCAAATATATATATCGAAGATTTCGCTTAAATCCGACGTTATTCGACAAGTAGTCGAATGTCTTTTAAATGTGTTTATTTTAACCGACACATACATTCTATTATTTCGGAGCATTTATAAAATTTACGAATTTACGAAGTAATTACTGTGCGAATTTGGAGACATTAATTTTCGGGACCAAATTTGCTCGAAAAACGTAGATAATAACCTTCAAATTCGACCGTTTCAAAAGATTTTTCGAAAAAGATGAGATATTTTGCTGTCCATCTAAATAGGATACGTATAACATAAAATGATCGACGGTTGTTAAAAAAACATTACAACGGTCAAGTTTCAAGTATATATATTGAAGATTTAGCTCAAATTCGACGTTATTCGAAAGGTTGTCGAATGTCTTTTAAATGTGTTTCTTTTAACTCATACGTACGTTCTATTACTTTGGAAGATTTCTAAAATGTATGAAGTAATTACTGTGCGAATTTGG
This sequence comes from Agrostemma githago, assembly GCA_958450325.1. Taxonomy (NCBI): domain Eukaryota; kingdom Viridiplantae; phylum Streptophyta; class Magnoliopsida; order Caryophyllales; family Caryophyllaceae; genus Agrostemma; species Agrostemma githago. The sequence continues at coordinate 75,724,000 of OY288246.1, forward strand.
AGACATTAACTTTTGAGACCAAATTTGACCGAAAAACGTGGATTATTATCTTCAAATTTGACCGTTTCAGATTATTTTTCGAAAAATATGAGGTATTTTGCTGTCCATCTAAATAATATACGTATAACATAAAATGACCGACGGTTGTTAAAAAAATATTAAAATGGTCCAGTTTCAGGTATATATATCGAAGATTTTGCTCAAATCCGACGTTATTCGAAAGATAGTCGAATGTCTTTTAAATGTGATTATTTTAACTCATACGTACCTTCTATTACTTCGGAACATTTCTAAAATGTATGAAGTAATTACTGTTGCGAATTTGGAGACATTAACTTTCGAGACCAAATTTGAACGAAAAACGTGGATTATTACCTTCAAATTCGACCGTTTCAGATGATTTTTTGAAAAATGTGAGATATTTTGCTGTCCATCTAAATAGGATACGTATAACATAAAATGACCGACGGTTGTTTAAAAAATATTAAAATGGTCAAGTTTCAAGTATATATATCAAAGATTTCGCTCAAATCCGACGTTATTCGAAAGGTAGTCGAATGTCTTTCAAATGTGTTTATTTTTAACTCATACGTACCTTCTATTACTTTGGAACATTTCTACAATGTATGAAGTAATTACTATGCGCATTTGGAGACTTTAAATTTCGGGACCAAATCGGCTCAAAAAACGTGGATATTAACCTTCAAATTCGAATGTTTCAGATGATTTTTCGAAAAATATGAGATATTTTGTTGTCCATCTAAATAGAACTCGTATTAGGAGGGAACGAATATGAATTAATATATCAATTTGTCATGATATTATCATTGTTAAATTTCCGTAATTGAATCATTAACGTGTGTCCAATGTTCACATGTTAACGAGTTTTATATGGAATATGAATTACCTAATTCTTTTAATAGTATGTGCAATAGATTCTACACTAGCTAGTAATGTTGAAATAAACATTGTAAGACTCATCTCTCAAGCCCAACAATGGCTCGAGAACATAGCTTCTCCTCGACCCTTTCGCTACCAAACCGATAGGATGATACTTCTTGAGCCCCTCATTCCACACGAAACTCACCGCGTCCTTGAATCCCGTCTCCAAAACTTGAGATTCACAACTAAGCTTAACACCCGGGTCTGAATTCGAGTTTAGTCCGCTATAAACAAAGCAACCGTCCTTGGTTTTTAAAGAAATTGTACCCAAAACCCCATTTAACCCTTTAACCACAAAAAACTCGGCCAAACCCAAACCCGAACCCAAACCCTTCTCATCACCTGCATTAACCACGGTTAGAACATTTCCGTCACCTTGGTGAGCGACTACCATTCCTGGAAGATCGAAAGGCTCCAAATACACGGCTTTATCAAGGAAAGTCTCAGGTCCTAAGACTCTTGCCCTAGAATTAGAAGGGTCCTTTAAAATGAGCCTAAAAGTCGAGTGAATGTAAGAGTCGTTTCCTGGCAACGGAGACGCTTGCATTGTGATGAGATTGTTTTGGTTAGAGGTGAAGAATTTTGTAGCTCCGTTTAGTTGCATGAGGGAAACTAGATGAGAGTTGTAGTCGGCCGGAATTGAAGTGATCCAATCTGAAGTCGACTTTAGGGGACCGGTTTGGATGTCGTAGTCACCGGTTGATAAACCAGCAAGTAAGTATGGTCCGTATAGGATGGCTTGTAGGGAGGTGAATTGAGGCCGATCATCTGAAATTTTGTTAAGATTATAACAAGAATCATGGAATTAATAACTGAAATGAATGTCAGTAATTGTGTAAATTTGCAATTTACCTTGAATAAACTCGGTTCTAAGTCCTAGCGGAAACTGCAGCGTAACTGTATCTCCATTACCCCAATTCCGAGATACTGATACAAAATTACCTGCACACAAAACATACAGAGTATATGCATTCAAATTTCGACTGTGTGCCTCGTTTTTTTTTATCAATTTTGCATAATCACAGAAAAATGAAGACCTGGAGTTGGCAACGACAGAGAATCTCCATTCACTGAAGCTTTTAGACCATTTGAAGAAGCCCATGAAGGTATGCGCAAATTTAAGGTAGCAGTCCCTGAATGCTGCAGGTTCAAGTTCAACACAACAATAACATCAGAGCTTTAGTCTCAAAAGAATTTGGACTAACACGATCATTATCTGAAATCATCTCGTCGTCTCTTCAGAGTTTTTAGCTTCATTTGAAATCGAAACATTAAGAAATCAAAAGAAAAGGTGGCATTAATGTATACAAGACTTGCTTATACGGTTATACCTGAGTTATAACAGTTATTTTCACTCTCAGATACTGATCCCAGGAAACAACATCATCTACAACCTGAGTGAGGGAAAGTTGTGCAGAAGTCCAGTTGACGGAGCTAGATATGTACTGAATCACATACAGCCCGGGAACACTCCCCGTCTCCTCAAAGTAGATGGAATCTCCCAACTTCGAGAATGACTCGATTCCTGTAACAATAAAACATCCACAGGCAAAAGTTCAAAACTATACGGGGTGTACTGATAGTTTCCATTTTTAAGTTGGGTTTTCCTCTTTTGGGCTCGTAATATTCTATAGGACGGTCTTATAAAACAATCACCAGAAAAAGGGGGTAACTTGTCGGAAAACAAACCTGTTCCATAGCAGCACCAGAAAGAATCAAACTGAGTTCCCCATTGATGATAACTTCGTCCTTTCGAGACTCCATGACCCAGAGGAAGCATGTAGATCATCACACCCGGTTCTCTACCCCTTTGTATGCTAAGTACGCCATTCGTCAGTGCGCGTTCATAGTAATCTGCATATATCATTTCCTTGCTCCATCTAAACAGGTTCCGGGATACCTGAAAGATCAGTGATACAAAAATTCATGTAACGATCAGCTGTTCCACAGAGTATATGATAATATTTGACAATCCATCGAATATGCCAGTAAAAGAAGCGGACTTGGGCACAACATTTTTTAAAATGCCTGGCCCATGAACTGTCCCAAACCCGCATATGATTCACCTCTAGTATTTGTTTTGCAGAGAATTGAATCTTGAACTCGGCTTTATAAAGATATAAACCTACCTTTAGCATGTTGTAGGTTGTACAAGACTCCTCATTTTCAGTGTGTAGCCTGTCACCTAACCTTTTCGGATCGTCCCTGTTGATGAACCAAATAGAACCAACAAAAAATGACACAATGTGAAAACATGACACAAGCACAACACGGAATTTATCTGGGTTGGGCTTGACCCAATTAAACGTGACATGAACTCGACTTTGTTAGGTGTAGTTATAAATAAGTCCATGAATCAATTCAAACCCACCTAAACTGACCAAGATGTAACTCACCCCGTCACCCGAACCTGAAATAGCTAGCCTGATTTCACAAACCAATAAATAATATACTGAAATGAATCAACATTTGCCTGACTCGATTAACCTTGCTGCTAGGCCTTTTTAAAACGATATTGGTGCAAAATATTTGAACAGAAGTATCAAGTTTTAGTTATCAAGGGAGTACCAGAACTCGGACTCCGAAGTCCCTCCAGTTGCAAAGCTGTGTGTTGAATTTACAACATCCATGAAGAATGTCCCTATTTCCTGCACAATTAATTAACAAGCCTAGGCTTAGTAAATGAACATATCTAGCTATACTTTTGTTAAAAGCATAGCATTGCAGTAGAAAATTTCACCGACCTTATACAGTTCATCCCCGGTTACTTCATACCGCATTTGAGCACCGATGACTATCGGAATGTGCGTGTTTGCATGAAAACCGGCTATATCATCAGCCTTCAAAACCAAAAAAAACATAACTGTAAAATTTTGAGTACATTAGAAACATAACAGTTGGTTCATCAACTTTAAAGAGAATATGTTGAGTACCTTCAATGCAAGTAATCCTAAAAAACACGGTTTGTCGAAAAGATGAGCCAATAACAAATGCTTTTGATCATTCTGTATTCAATAAAACACAAGATGTTCAAGATACCAATATAGAAGGAAGGAGCACGGGTTAAAATGATAAAATCTAAACTATTATAAAGAGTACTCCCTCCCTTTTTATTTGTCAATTTAGATCAATCACCAGTTTCTGCAAACAAGTATAGGATTCACTAGTAAATCAAACAAAAAAAAGGAAGGGTTATCGATGTTTGCTGGTAGCATACCGTGACAGTATACAGGCGATATAGGACATCGTTCATCCCACCAGTTTCTTCATTCAATGACAACCAATGTCGTTCTAGTGTGTATCTTATTACCACACTCTGTACGCGCTTGTAAAAATAATCAGCCATCTGCGTCACCATCTTCAGAGCTTGATCACTCCCAGCAAGGTTATACTGATCTAAAAGGCCTGCCATTATCTACCAATCAAGATAAACAGTCAAAACCGTCATAAAATAGGAACAAAAACATCATAATGTCATTATTCCAATAGCTACCCTTTGAATACCTTATGGATAGTGTAATAGGGTGCCCATACAGGTTGTACCGCTTCAAATCGATCAAATAGTTCAGACGGAAATGCAGACAGGTATCCTGCTCCCATTGCATCCTGACATTCTTTTAGAGCATATACTAATGTGGTCATCTTTTCCCTAAGAGTCTCATTGTGAGTGCTAGCCCACATTTGTGCCGTGGCGCTCAGGTAATGTCCTAAATCATGCATGACCTAAATCAGTATCCCTACACAAACTATTGTATCATGGAATATGTCAATTAAAGTTAACTACAAAGTATGATTCAAGACGGTCTTTGATGGGTGCTCGTACTTCTGCAGCAAAATCGGCCTTGTGGCTCCATTCAAGCCCAAAAAAACTTATGAAATACTCGTAATCAAACCAACAATAACCAAGATAGTTACGAAGTAATACGTAATTACAAAGTACCGATTCAAAAGAGTTAATTGACAATTTCTTAACATTTTACATATAGCATTTGCCATTTAGCAACATGCCAAAGAACAATCCTAGACAGTCTTTGATGGTTGGGGCTCACAATACGTCACCAACAAAATCGTTTTTGTGGCTCCATTCACATCCAAACAAAATCATACTTGAAATCCACATTAAACCAAGAATTACCAAGAAAGTCTCGCGTTACAATAGGTATAAGGTTTGAATCATGTACAGGAGTAAACCTATGTTACTCCAATACTTCACATGACTGTCCCATATGTATCTTGTCAGATACGATATGACACTAAAATATTGAAAATTACACACAAAATAGTCATATCTGATACGTATCTTGTTCGATACTTGCAGAAGCGAACACAAATGGAAGCAATGCATTACAACATATGAATGAGTATGAACAAGTTAGTCATGAACAAAGTAAAACAAGGTAAGTGATCTAACCAACAAAGTGACCGCGAAGCTCGACATTAGGAGCTTCCCAACCACCATATGGAATACCAGGGGTCGGCAAACCAGCTGTCTTCCTGAAGCTCCAAACCAAGCTATCAACGTCCAAGATCAACAAATACTCCAAGTTTGTCTGTTGAGCTCTACCATGAACTGATTTAGGATCCAACCTTACATTATGAAGCGGGATTTCGACCAGAAAACTACCCCTTAACTTATTATGATCAGAGTACTTAATTTTCTTGTACATGACATTCCAACTAAGTTCATCTTCTTCCCTTAACATCTTCCTAGGAAAAAGGCTCGACCAAGCAGAATCATCGGTAGGTGTCAGATGATACTCATGAGTATGAGACATCATTTCATGTTTCCATGTTTCATTCTTTGATGTCAAAACTTCATACCTCAATGTTTTTGACGACAGTTGTGTAGGAGTGTTAGTACACTCTTTTGCATTAACAACATCGAACACACTTAAAAAAAGTACTACGACGACTATCATAACATAAAGACCATCATTATTACATAAAAATCTCATCTTTTTATTGTTTTTTCGACTTCAAACTACACAAACTCGAAAACCCACCAAAACCCGAATCAAATTCAGTGAAAAACTGAAGAATTGAACTATAAGTGTTGATATATAGAGGAAATGGTGTAAAAACTATTGACCCATGTAACCATTTATAAATGTAAAGATACATAGAAAAGTAAGAACACTATAGAAAACATGGCGACAAAATTAAGCCAAAATGTGTAGTCCCGTGAAAGGAAAGCATGGTTTCTTGTGTTGAATGTAAACAAAAATAAATTTGACCGCACAACATAATTCACTCATATCTAAAAGTGAAAGGAGTTACTATCAATCATACAAAGAAATTAATTCCATCACAAACTTGTAACGAGTCAAATACGACTCATTTATGTAGAAAAGATAAAATACTACTCCCTTCGTTCCAATAGATTGTTTACCTTTGCTTTGGGCACCAAGGGTAAGGGATCCAATGATGAGGTGACATGTGGAGAAAAACTCATGAGAAGAGTCAAATTACATATAAAAACCATTCCTAAAATAGAAAGGCAAACAATTCATTGAGATGTCCCAATATGAAATAGGCAAACAATTCATTGAGACGGAGGGAGTACAAAAGTACATTGACGGTCTTTTCTACATAAATGGAGAGTATTAAACCCGTTATAACAAAATAACAGATATCTCTGTCACAATAGAGAGTCGATATTGTAATTCATATCTAAAAGTGAAGGGAATTACTATGAATGATACGAGTATGATACAAAGGACAAGTTGCAAGTGGGTGAGAATGACAGATGAAATTCACGGATGAATGTCGCTTTTGAATGTTTATTGCTTGGATTTTTTTTGCTTCAATTAGAGGTAGTGATTGAGTGTAGTTAAATTATGTTTTCAAGAGGAAATAACAAAACATTTGTAGTTAACTTTTCAATGTGATTAATGACTAACAAAGTTTTAAATGTTATTATTTGTTGGTCTTAAAAATAAAACATCTTAGTTAAGATGTCTTTTTCTTAATAATATGAGCATTTCATTAATACAAAGCCATATACATGTCCATTAGCACGGTCGATTAAGTTAATGAAACTAACATAACTTTGGTTTAACTTTAAACTACTTTACCGTCATAATCGCTTTTGTGGCTTCATTTACAACAGAAAAGAACATTTTGTCGCAGTAAAGTCAATGAAATTACCATAACTTCGGTTTAACTTCAAACTACTTTGGCGTCGTAATCGCCTTTGTGACTTCATTTACAACAAAAAAGAATATTTTGTCGAAGACTTCGTTGCTTAACTTTGATGAAATAAAAATCTATAAAAGAACATATAAATTCTCACCAAATCAGCGGTTCCCTAAATTTAATTTAATTTGCTTTCTTAATACACATCAACTATATATCGTTGTTTCATGATACAGACTTCTTACATGACATCTGTGAATCGTACTAAGTTTTGAAGAGGATCGATCATAGCAATATGAGTATAAGGGCTCGTTTGGTTCACCATGGGAAGATAGAGTTACCGGGAACTTAAATTCACGTGAATTTGTATTTCATGGGAATTACAAAAATATTGTTTGGTTGCAATGTGGGAAATAACTTCATGCGGGAAGTTCTACACACCAAGGGGGGCTTGGTGAGTAACTTCCCCATTATGGAGGAAGTGGCAATTCCTGGGAAGTGGCAATTCCCGGGAAGTGGGCAACCAAACAGCTTCACAATTTATCAATTCATGGGAAGTTCTACTTCCCATGATTTAAGAGGGCAACCAAACGACCCCTAACAGACCATTAGGATACTAATCTTCAACATTCGCTAAACTATGAGAGATTTACAGATTCTCATATTCGACTTGGAGTACTGTTTTATGGTATTATTTGATCCATTTTAATGATACAACAGATGTATCCGTCTTTATAAGATAGGGTGATTTCACTTTCTTATCTTGGAAACTTTGGCTAACTAGGTGATAGATTCCCGCGTGATCCCTTCTTTTTCTTTTCTTTGTGTGTGATTTTAGTTAGAAGATTCAATGACAATGAAACTAACTGAGGTAGTGAGGTGGTCCTATTTGTCCCATTTTGCATTTAGGTAGGACCAATGCCAGGCAATAAACTACCACTAATTTTTTTTCAATTAATCTTGCTTAACACAGATTATCCGTCGTAAATCTTAAAACGGGTCAAATATTACCGTATGTGTCTAATAAAGAACAAAACATTTGTCAGTCACAAGATTACTTACCATGTGATTTGGTGTATTACTTGACCTGTCTTGAGGTTATGACGGATAGTGTCATCACAAACAAGAATTTACAATATTTTTTTCCACCGAATTATGTGAGAGGTCTCATGAGTCATGATACAACTACTGAAAAATCGGTTCATAAAAGATAAAATGGATGATTTTGGATCACACAAACCCCTAACTCCCCCACGTAGACATAAAAGCAATTCACAAAAAGTTACTTCCTCCGATTCTTATGGTTCGGAACATTTTATAAGATCTGTGAAGGGTATTATAATTTATAATCAAATGTTGCTAATCGTAAGAATCTGAGGGAGTATCACACAAATCTATTTGTCTATGAGTATAATCTTGTTCAGTTTAATTAAATTTAAACGTAATTTTAGTTAAAAACGGTTTCACGATTTTTCTAGTGTATACCCAGTGGAAACATCAAGGAAAGATCTAGAAGGGTATTGTTTAAAATATCCTATATTTGATTAAAATATTCACGCACAAAAATAGAGGAAATAAATTTGATTAAAGACTATGGGAACGTAATTAGTAGCGAAACTTTGTAGCTTCTGTTTAAAAGTAAAACAATAAACATTAACAAGAACTCGAGGGATCCAACAATATTACCACAGTGTCGCAAGGGCTTTCGCATCCTTGCTCGTTTATTGACAACACAAAGAGGTTGTTTCTAAATAACACGATGAAAATTGTACAGAAAAGGGAATCGAATGATGGTACCGAACCACAAAAATGTTTAGCCAAAAGAATCATGGAGGATACAAAAAAATTGTCCAAAAAATCTAAATTATTACGGAGTATACAAATATACTAAAGTCATATTTACATCTTTCGTCTATTTTTCCAAAAAAAAAGGGTATTTTAAGTTAACATGTATAAGTAAGGTGTTGTAAAACCGAAAACTATTAAGAAAATGACAAATTCTTGTTTGTCACAAATATATGACGGGTCAAATAATACCCACTTGGATAGATTTAGACGTGTCTTTTCTAATTAACTGATAGTATTTGATCCGTCATCAGTTTTCCACCTTAACGATAATTTACCGGGTACAAAAAAGGGAGGTTGATGGAAGAACTGAAGAAGGAACGTGGGACTGACCTACATAGAAAAGAGAACAATCAAGCATCAAATGCTTCCCACTTCCCAGCCACCACGCAAGTCACTGTATGAAGGCACAACCAGAAAACAAACACAGTAAGAGTATTTAACAGTGTATCCACTGTAAATTACAGGAAATTTCTTGGTTGTAAGTTTTAACCAAAGTTGAAAATGTAACTGAAATAAATAAATAAATAAAACCTTGAAACTGACTCGGAACTTGAAGATTCCGAATCTGAAGAACTTGAAGCAAGTGTTAAAATGTGAAAACCATCTTCTGAATCTGGCTTCTGTTGTTGCATTATTATCCACGACATATTCGTGAGGTTTTCTCTCAAGTTCTCTGTTAAATGTTAATCCAACAAAGCCCAATCAATGTGAAGAATTTGATGGCAAAACATTGTTCTGTAGATTATATTTCAGGAAAATCGATTCTAGATCATTAAATCGTTCACTGAGTAAACAGATGCACAGCAGCACAGGTGCTCAGAGCCTCAGACAACAGATGCATCATTTAGTAAACAGTCAATGTAATGAGGAAAAGAATCTCAACAGTGCAGTTGTAATTTGTAAATCGGGCATCGATAATTCAACAAGCAGCACAAGGAATCGCTACAAGTTATACAGGAGCATTAAGAGAATTAGAGAAGCTCTTTAGATACCTGGAATTCTGGAAAAGTAACTTGATGAAGATATGAGATGAGAAAGTCGTATCATCCTCTGTCAGCCGGATATAGCATCAGGGCGGAGTAAATGAGCAAATACTGTAATTTGGCCACATTAGGTAACTTGTTTGTCTCAAAGCATCGGATCGAAACATTGCTCAAAAATCTCTTGCTTGATTTTACTGATCTCACAGGTACAGCATATTTGAAGCAGTAGACCATAATATTTAAGATATGTCCTCTCTTGGCTGCAACACTCCAGCACAGTATACACAGCTACATCTGCATCGACATTGCAAAACACGCACACAAACAAATAAATACAATCAAAGAAGACCAAGAGAAACATCGTACAGAGATCCTAGAAAACGCTAACAATGCTTGAGCGAATAAAATTTAGCCATCATTTTTCTTAAACCAGGAGAAGATATCGAGTGCAAAGACAGAAGAGACAGATGAGTCCCATGACGATTCTTAAACAGTTTTTTGAACCCAAAATTCAATACTAATAACTAGGATGAATTTACATATATTCCTTTGTTTTCCCAATGCTCGGAAATCCCAAATTGCCTGTAATTTGAAGAGTTCATCAAGATCTGGCTAAAACAATTTAGTAAACAGTCTTTAAAACAAACATCCCTCCTGACCCTTCAACATTCAACCATCCTCAATTGCCTACTTTTTCATCAGGAGTAGGCCAACTACCAGCATTGACATCCTCCAAATTTCATACCGATTTTATTGTTCCCATTCGACTTTGTTGGTCAAAACTCAAAAGATGTTAAGTTCTTCCAATAAATGTAACAGAAATACATAGAGAGACGATGTACAAGTAACAAATTTCTCACCAGATTGATTAAGGCACCACCCGATTTTTCAACTTTTATTACTATAAAGCACAGCACGCCTCGCTAGTTTAACTTCATGGTCAGATTAACAGTTGATGACTGAAACATTCTGGTGCTCTTCACCGTTCTTAAATCCGGAGTATCGTAGATAAAGACTGGCTCAATCTAAGGATTGCAAAACAAAGCAAAGTAGCAAACCAAAGTCAGACAGCCTACGATTTTGAGTTTTGCCTTCCAAACTATGGGAAACATCATCCAACCACGTCACGAGGATGAAAATCCAAGGTTGCTTAAATATTAGTTTCATTTAGCTAACAAGCCCGTAGATATTGTGTGATGCAAAACTAGGCTGCAATAAAGCAATAATTATGCAAGAAATATTGCACCCAAAAGCCAACGAAGATAAAATTCAACATGTATTTAACTTGTCTGTTTTGCCTCATTTTTCTATTTAACTTGTCCTAATATTACATTGACTATTCTCGTTTTAAACAAGACTTTGTCCTCCGTTTAACTACATCCCTAACCCACCTTGACCCCAACCTTCTCGACATGGATCACATATTCACATCCATAGCCGGCATAATCCTAACCATCTGTGTCAAAATCCCATGTTCAATCCAAAGATTTTCACATTGCAAGCCAAGTAACAGTAACCCCCAAATATCCGAAATCCACACAATGAATCAAATTAATATAATCATTCTAACAAACTTAATTACAAAACCATGTTGTATGAATCTAAACTATATCAAATAAACAATTGCATGATGCAACTATGCAAGTACAAACACTCAGATCAAGATCCAACATTACCACACCAATTCTGCATAATCATCATCTTAGTCAAAATCCCATGTTTGATGCAAAGATTTTCACATTGCGCGCTACATAACCCCCAAATATCCATAATCCACGCTATTAATCGAATCGATATGATCATTCCTCCAAGCCTAATTCAAAAATCATGTTCTATATACATCCTTAAGGCATAATCCTAATCATCTAAGTCACAATCACATGTTTAAGTGAAAGATTTTCACATTGTGCCTTAAATAACCCCCAAAATATCTGAAACCAATGCTACTAATCGAGTCGATTGTATCATTCCTCCAAACCTAATTCACGAGTTCTATGAATCTAAATGATATCAGATCACTGTATAGTGCAACTCTGTAAATACAAACACTCGAATCAAAATCCAACAGAGCCACACCAATACGGCATAATCCTAATCATCTGAGTCAAAGTACCATGTTTAATTGACAGATTATCACATTCCGCTCGAAATAACACAATCAATCGAATTACATCAAATATCGTATGAACCTAAATTACATCAAATCACTGAAAAATCAACAAATTACAGTAAGATCATGAATTCAAACGCGTAACAGATCAAATCACACGAATGTCATAGAATTCGAAATCAAACGAATTGAATTACAGTAAGAACATGAATTCAAACGCGTAACAGGATCGAATCACACGAATGTCATAGAATTCGAAATCAAACGAATTGAATTACAGTAAGAACATGAATTCAAACGCGTAACAGGATCGAATCACACGAATGTCATAGAATTCGAAATCAAACGAATTGAATTACAGTAAGAACATGAATTCAAACGCGTAAAAAGATCGAATCACACGAATGTCATAGAATTCGAAATCAAACGAATTGATTAGAAAAACACGAAGAGAAGACGATAGGTAGTACGAAAAACACGCTTAATTAGAAGGAGTAGAGGAACCGAATTGAATTGGAGTGGAAATAATTGGGGGATAGGGTTAGGGTTTCAGTGAAACCTTCAATTGAATTTGGACGATTCGAGTTGAAACCCCGAAGCTGGGTAACGGATAACTGGGAAGCACTGAAACTGCGAGTTTTGACTTGAGCGGCAAGTTTCTTACGGAGTATTTAAAAGAAGGGGCAGGCTCGCTCAACTAGTCAACTGTAAGAGTTTTCTTCCTGATCGGGGTTGCAATTCCAAAGAATCGGAGAGGTATAATAATGTTGGGTAAAGTTGATATGGGACGAGATATGGCCTGTGTACGACTAGCACATGGCTCGATTCATGCTAACTTGACTCGTCAACTTAACAAATTAGGCTGAGTTATTATGAGTTCGATATAAAAACTCGCGATTAGGTCGAACAAATGTGACAAGTTAACAAATATCGAAGTCTAAAACCTTGAGTACGTTGAAAACCGACTCAAACTTGGCTCGTGTTTGTATGAAATTGCTAATATGAGACCGTGTTATTCAAGAATCGGTGATGGCTAGAAAAGAAACGGATGCTTATAAAATTAATGACATGAAAAATATTAAAATATTGTCCAATTTGTATGCTTTTGATTAAATTACTAATTTATCATACATAAATAAACTGCTTAAAAATCTTTAATCCTAAAATTAAAACTCTATAATCATAATCATAATAATAAATTAATGACCCATGATGATAATAATAATAATATTACAAATTTAAAAATAAAAAATAAAAATCTGTCAACTCTCAAGCCACACATTACAATTTTCCAGCTAAAAAGACAATAATACCCTTCACATGACAAGACCACAGCTCACCCAACCCCCTCCTACCACATCTCTTCTCAACCAATAATAAGCCGACACGTCACCATCCACAACCAACTCATATACCGGCTCGAACCCGGTTCGACCCAATAATAACATGACAACACGAAACCCGGTTCGAATCTTCAAAGTTCAAACCTTCAGGATCTTCGCAGCCCGAACAACCGGGTTTTCACGCGCAATAGCGGCCCGACCGGCCGCTTTATAATCATACGAGCACTCATGCCGGTCCGAGTACCGATGCTCCGAGCAAAACAGATCTCCACACCTACACCTGAACCCGGTCAACCCGACCCGTTTTCTACACCCGGAGCACCGGTTCACCGACCTCTTCGCCGGTTTCGCTGACTCCTCACCTGAACCGGGTTCCTCCGCCGCTCGTTTCCTTTCCTCCGTCATACACACCGGTCCGGTTAAGTCTCCCCCAGATCTAGCCTGTCGATCTAACCGGGTCGGGTCGGGCCCGTGACCCGACCCCACCGATCCGCACCCGGAGGTGGTGGCGGTTGCGGTTGTGGTGGATAGAGATAAAGTTGATTCAACCGGAACTTGGAGGTCTACGGCATCATCTTTCTCCCTCTTCTGCGCCATGTTTGAACCGACTCGAAAGCGGATATAAAATCTAAAATACGTGTTTGAATAGCTATCCACCTATCGTAGACGCGAAAGCGGAATCTCGAAATTCGAAAGGGAGAAGAAATTAGAAGAGGAAAATGAATGAATTGAGGAGAATAAAGAAGGTTGAGGGGGGGTTAATATAAATCAATGGTGGGCAAATTGGAAAGAGAAAGGAGAGAGAGAGAGGAGGAATGATGAAGGTTATGATGAATTGAATTAATGGTGGTGTTATTTAATTGATTGAATTGAATTGGAATTGAATTAGATTGATTAATTTTAGGAGGAAAAATATGTGTTGTGAGTTGTTGTTGTTTTTTGGGTAGTAAATTGGGTATTTATTGGAAAGGTAAACACGTTTTGTTTGCGTTCATGAGTGACATAAAAGGATGGCTGGATGAGTCTTTTATCGACAACGTATGTTCCGCGTCATGGACTTAATGGGGTTGATAGACGGACCCTAACGAGTCGAGTCGAACACAAACTCCTGAATCAAGGATATAGAGTATTGTAATCTCGAAAATTCTCAATCTCGAAAGGAATAAAGAGCGTTTGAATTTTTTTGTTTGATAGTTATCAAACTCGCAAGGAATCGAGAATTCGGTTTTGAACGTCTGAACTCGATATCTAATTAAAATAAAGAGGTGCAACCCCTTATTTATAGTTAGACTAAAGCCGACTTGAATTAGGAAATAAACAACTACTCTGTACCTGGTAGGACTAGAAAATCTTGCCTAAACTGATTAGGAATAAAGAAGATACAATTCAAAATTAATTAAGAAATCAAAATAATAAGAGCTCTTTTGGTTCACCATGGGAAGATGAAGTTACCGGAACTTTAAATTCACGTGAATTTGTATTTCATGGGAATTAAAAAATATTTTCCCGGGAAGTGGGCAACCAAACAACTCCCTGAAAATGCACTTCCTGGGAACTTGTACTTCCCGGTAATTGAATGAGTAACCAAATGACCCCTAAATTATTTTTTGACGACTGAGTAAAGTTGTACATTTTCACCTAATGTTTCTGTATCAACAAGTTTGGTTTTACTCGGTTTGTACTCACGAAACAAAAATCGAGTTCGAGATGATCTCGAGCTCGTTCACTGGCTTTAATTTGAGCTCAAGCAAGCTGAACTCAAGATCAAACCCGAGCTCGAACCACGCTCGCACGCACGAGTCATGTTGTAACTCAGAGCTCGAATTAATTTTGAGTTGTCACGTCTTATTATCACCCATAAGGTCGATTGTTGGAAATGACAAGGGCTAGAAATTTCAGAATAATGAACACGAATAAGGCAAATTTTCACGTCTTATTATCACCCCGTTCCTCCTTCCATCGGTCTCTCATTTAATTTTGTTATTCAAACTCATCTAAGTGAAATGATCAACTTTTTTGTCCGCACAGATTTCAGTAACTACTTCGTATAATATTACAACAATCATAAAGTCATTCGAGAAATATCTTAAAACTTCTAAACAATTAAAATAATAATCTCACATCATCGCATGGAAAAATATACAAAGTATTTTCTCTATAAGGGTAGTTCGGGAAATTGGAGAGAGGGTCTGATGTTTGGACTTCCATTACTTCTTGAAATCTTGGTTGTAACGAGTATATACGTCATAACATGTGATAGATAGACTGATAGGTCAAATAATATCCAAATTTGATCGATAAAGATGGACAAATTACTATTTATTTTATCTGACTCGTTATAAAATTATGACAGATACTCGGTATATCATCATTAGAGATGGTGTGAATTTTGTAAGACAATGTACATATAAGGGCTCGTTTGGTTCACCATGGTAAGATGAAGTTACCGGGAACTTTAAATTCACGTGAATTTGTATTTCATGGGAATTAAAAAATATTGTTTGGTTGCCATGTGGGAAATGACTTCATGCGGGAGGTTCTACACACCGAGGGGAGCCTTGGTGGGTAACTTCCCCCATTGTGGAGGAAGTGGCAATTCCTGGGGAGTGGACAACCAAACAACTCCCTGAAAATGCACTTCCTGGGAACTTGCACTTCCCGGTAATTGGATGAGTAACCAAACGACCCCTAAGTATACGCACTTGATGATGGATCGGCCGTCTAGATTATGTATGAATATTACTCCCTCCGGTTTTAAATTATTGCCCCATTTCAATATAATACTCCTCAGTCCTCACATATATTACCCAAATGAGACAATAATTAAAATCGTAGGGAGTATGAATAATGTATAAATTTGGTGTTTTTTTTTTGCGGTTGATAGGCAAGACAAATTGCATAAAATACATAATATGATAATAATATTGTTTTGATGAAAATGATGGATAGCAAATTGGCAACAAATATAATGCAAATGGGAGATGAATTGAATGTATGGCCCTCGGTCTACGTTGTTGCTATTCGATGTGACTACTTGCATAATAATTTTCCATGCTAATTAGTCCAATATATAAATCATAAAAATTGTATGTATAAAAGACGATTCTTAATAATTTTAGCGAAGAATTTCTCAGATGATGAATTACTCCGTAATTTTTAAGTCAAAAAAATTACTTGTATGTCTCACGATCATTGGGCACCCGACAACCAACCTTTTAATTTATAGTTTGGACGTTGGATTATTAATGGGTTATTTCTTGTGGTATTGTTAGACAACATCAATCCATCACCATAACATGCCCCTAATACTTTATACCACTAATTAATCAATTAAGTGCATCTAATTAATTAAAATATTATCTAAGAGGTCTTATTCCAATGGTTAAGACCAGATATCTTGTGACAGTAGGCCGCAGATTTGAATTCTCTCTTTCTATATTGTAATACGACTAAGTGCGCGTCTCATTGAACAAAAAAAATTAATTAAAATATTAACAAAAACACGGAGTAATTAATAATTCAATATAAATTGATCAATCTACATTAACAAGGTTAGGGCTTAGGAACTCTATTAGTCTTCATTGAAAATATTATTATTTAAATAAAATAATACTTCGTACCGTAGTGTAAGTATGATGGTACTGAATTTCAATACTAGACTATTCTGATGACATTGCAACATTTTATCTTTTTTGTACTCCCTCCGTTCCAATGAATTGTTTGCCTATTCCATATTGGGTCGTCTCAATGAATTGTTTGCCTTTCTATTTTAGGAATATTTTTTATATGTAATTTGAACTTTTTCATGAGCTTGCCTCCACATGTCAATTACTTATTGCATCTATTGCCCTTGATGCCAAAAGTAAAGGCAAACCATTCATTGGAACGGAGGGAGTAATAGTTTAATCAAATTTTTATCGACAGCATTATACGTGACGCCTGCAAAATAAGGAAGTTTTGATGGCTTTAGCTTCGAAAAATAAGGACGGATTCGTCAATGGAACCTGCAAAAAGCCGCCTGTTACAGACAAGAAATTCAACCAGTGGGGAAGATGCGATTTAATGGTCATGAGATGGGTTCTAAACTCATGAGATGTCAAGTCTTCATATGGAGTTGCAAATGCTATCGAACTGTATCAAATTCAGAAGAACTTGATGCAATTGGCCCAACATAATCTTTCTTTGGTTGAGTATTACAGTAAGATGAAAAATCTATGGGAAACTTTAGATGGTCTGAATCCGATTCCTCAATGCTCGTGTGGGAAAGTAAATGAATGTACTTGTTCCATCCTGAAGAAGATGATGGAGCCGATAATGTAAGGACGCAGATCATATCCATGGAGCCGTTACCGTCTATTAACAAAGCGCTCAACTTGTTGCAGAAACTTATACCGGTTTCAAGACTCCTTCTATGTCTGGTGCTCGATATTTTTTAACAATTTTGGATGATCATTCGAGGAACACTTGGACAATTCTTTTTCAATCCAAGGACACAATTGATTAAAGATTTCATTGTATATGCTAAGACTCAGTTTCGTGCCTGTTTTAAAATGATTAGAAGTGACAATGGTACCGAGTTCATTCAACAACAATGTACTCGGCCCCTCGAGTTTGTAGCCCTCCTTTACCTGATATTGTAAACCCTGCCTGCTGCGTGTACTGTTATTATGCCAGTAGCTACTGATTTTAATGAGCATTATAATTCTGTTCATTATGTGCATTCTGATTCTGCATCTCAAAATAATGACAGTAGTTTTAATACCGATTCTGCTGATGACGCTAACCACAATGATAGCTATACATGTCAATGCTTCTGTTTCAGGTACCAATTCTGGCGGGGAAGGTGCAGCTGCTGGAACTGAACAACTTGAGGTCGTTCAACCTCGAAGATCTGCTACTGCTAGGGAAAGACAAGTTTCAGTACCAGGTTCCTGTCCCTCAGCAAAGTACTTCGCATTCTGCATCGTTTCATTGGGGCAAACTGGACACAAATACTCAGCAACTAACCATTGCCTTGGTCTACCTGGATTATGTTCTCCTCACAGGGAATTCGCAGGCTGAGATAATTGAAGTTAAAAAGGGTCTTGATAGAGCCATTTCTGATCTATTAAAGACCTTGGTTCCCTGCGTTATTTCCTGGGTTTAGAAGTATCTAGGAACAGTACGTACTGGTATAATCATCAACCAACGCAAGTACATCCTCGACATTCTTAAGGACATGAACATGGAGAATTGTATTGGGGCAGATGCAGAAGGGGTTGAAGCTGTCTACTGATGAGGGAGTAATCTTGGACAATCCAGAACAATACAGGCGTCTTGTAGGGAGATCTTTCTTTTTCCGTTCAACACCTCAGTCAGTTCTTAAGTCAGCCTCGCATGCCTCATTTCCAAGCAGCCGTCCACGTCCTTCGCTACCTCAAGAATACTATTAACACAGGCCTGCCAGTTCCGACTTATCACTCAGTGCATATAGCGACGCTGACTGGGGTAAATGTGTGTTCACTCGGCCCTCCTTAAGTGGATATTGTGTGTTCTTAGGTAAATCCCTTATTTCATGGAAGACGAAGAAACAAAAAACAGTCAGCAAGAGCTCGGCAGAATCTGAGTCACAGGAGTATGTCTTATACAAGTCTTGCAGGATCTGAACGAATCAGTTCCCAAGCCCATACCCCTGTTTTGTGATAACAAAGCCGCTGAACACATATCAAATAATCCGGTGTTCCACGAGAGAACAAAGCACCTGGATATCGATTGCCATTATGTAAGCACAGAAATGCAATTGGCCGACCTAATGACTAAAGCATTAGGCACCGAGCAGCACAGTACAACCATTTGGCATCCAAGCTTGGCTTGGTGTTAACCCCAAATCCAACTTGAGGGGGGAGTATAGATACTAATAGAAGTAGTTAGAGTTTGTTAGAAGTTAGTTAGGCAGTTAGACCTCATCTATATATATACTCCAATGTATCCATCTAACAACTCACTTTTAATGAAATACAATCATTCATTCCTTCCAAGTTTACACTTTTAGAAAACGGAGAATTCATTTCCCCTCATAATTAATCTCGTTTACTAGGAGTAACAATTTTCTTCTAAACTCGATTATCCCTTAAAATTTTCTACATAAATCTAGAACCGTAATTTTTGTACCTAATTACAAGAATGCGATCCAAATCGTCTATAGGAACTAGTCTCTCGATCCATTTCTTTTCAAACCGGGTAAATTTTCATCACTTTATCAATCACGGTGTTACAATAAGGGCACCCCCATCCTTGGTCTTTTCTCATACTCATGCACGCCATGCACCCGGCAAGGTGTCCACAAGGGAGACATGTCCCGTCGAGTGTTGCCGCCAAGCAGATGGCGCACAACAAATCGGGATGCACTGGCGGCGGCGGTACTACCGGAAACGAGCTGGATGATGAGCTAGCTCCATCGAGCGGTCTTCTGGACGAACTTGCTTCATCGAACCCTCTGAAAGAACTCGCTCGGAATGAACCCGGTCCTCTGAATGAACTCGCTCTAAACGAACCTGCTGTGAATGCCGTTCCATCGAACGGTAGTTCATTGAAACTTTCTTGAATAGACTCAAGGGAGGCCGGTATCGTCCTCGCGAATTCTTCTTCTTCCGGTGGGGCCGTCGGCTGTACGGGTACGTGTGGGATGGCCGCGTTGCCGAGGGGGTAGTCCGCAAGAGGCACCTAGTCAGTCATTCAAGCAAAACTTGACGTCGTTATTCAATCAATCAAATTTCATCAAGTCGGCTAAATAAATATAAAAAAGAGCGTACTATACCTGTGGAATCGCATGTAATGCGCTCCAAAACTGCTGAAGCTGATGCTCTTCAGCTTCATTCATAGCAACGAGTCTGACGTGTGCCCCTGTATATGAATTTCAAATAAATGAGACGGAGGGAGTATATGAGATGGACATATGGTTAAAAATAATCTAAAAATCTTTGTACTTAGAATTATCCATATGAGCTAGCTAACCGACTCAACTAACCTTAATTATAAGTTGGTTAGTTTGTTACTAGTTGGTTAACATGATTTTGATCAATATAATTCTACAATTGCTCTTATACAATCTAATGTACTAGTTTTAATATGGTCACTTGATTGAGGATTGTCATATGAGGCCCTGCCTATGTTTGAGCACCCTCCTTGTGCAGTCTCAAGGTCCTTCTCACTTAGAAGCCTCAAGTTCACAATCTCAGCCGCCTTAAGCTCTTGGTTTCCTGGAACAGCAAGATGTGCTTAAAGGGATAGTTGATGCTGTTGCGCAGCAAGTGATGAAACAGTACAGATGGCTGAAAACTCATCAGGTTTCAATTTTGCTGGTATGGAAGGTGTTCATTCTCATACTGTTCATTCTGCTATTTCTTGCGACTCTTGTTTTGGTTGGATTAGTATTGATACTGGCGCTTCTGATCACGTACATATCGTCTCATATTGAGAAAATGCATAGCAGAAAAATATAGTTTTTAAAGTAGAGAATAGAGATGTTATATTTCAAGAGCATGTATGTTTTTCCCTTTGCTTCTCCTGTTTCTGCTTTTGTGCCTTCTGTGGTTAATGAAGATGTCTTCAGTTTCACTGATTTTAGCACACAGAATCATATCGTGTGTTTCCTACTACTGGTTCTACTGATGGTAATGTAGTTGATACCGAAGTCTATCAAAATGATAGTACTTCACTTGTTTCTGCTGAAACTATCAATGAAGTGAGCAACCTTAGGTTAGGAAGTCAGATCAATAAGGAACAGGGTTCCTTCTACTAAGTTTAGACATTGAAGAATTGAAGCAGCAGCTGCACTCCAAGTTCACTATTAAGGACTTAGCTAGGTTCAGCTCGTTTTTTCCTAGGCCTTGAGCTTGCCAACGCAAGTACATACTTGATATCCTCAAAGACTCGGGTTTTGAAGATTGTATTCCTGCTGAATTCCCTATGCAGAAGCATTTGAAGCTCTCTATAGAAAGGTTGTTGTATCTTAACATCACAAGGCCTGATCTCTCCTATAGTGTTCAACATTTGTCTCAATTTTTGAGCCAGCCTCGTGAGCCGCACTACCTTGCAGCCCAACATGTACTCTGATACATCAAGGGTACAGTCAATGTGGCCGGGTCTCTTTTACCCCTCTGCCAGCCAGGCTTCTCTTCAGGCATACTCCGACTCAGATTAGATTGAGGCAAGTGTTATGTGCTTTCACTTGTCGATCCTTAAGTTGATATTGCATCTTCTTAAGACATCCTCTTAAGGCAAGTGTGGTTAATTAGTTTGTTACTAGTTGAATTGGTTAAGATTAGACATGAATCCTCTATATATACGTACATTGTATAACATAATTTCGATCAATATAATTCTACAATTCCTCTTATACAATCTAATGTACTAGATTTAATAATCCAGAATGAGCAATTGAAATGTATGAACAACCTAGAAGAATAGGAAGAAGAATGAAAAAGAAACACATATACATGTAAAGCTTCCAATACTAATCTCCACATTATTCTAACACACCATTAAAACTACCTTGCCCAAATTAACAAACATTAAATCAAAAACTAACACATATACATGTAACATCAATGAAAAAAGGAAACCAGGGACGCAAACAACAGTATGAGCTAGAGTTGAGACGGAAAACATACGTGTTGATGCTTCAGAAATTGTAATTGCGGGATTAGGCAGACCGAATGTAGGTGCCTCTACACTGGCCCTACTCAAAGGGATCTGCACGCGTGGTCGAGCATCCTGTTTGTTTTGCAGATCATATTAGCATCAAAGTTGAAAGCATGCAGCACTTCAGTTTATATATACAGTAGCTTAGTGTTCTAGACTCATTGAAGCTGGAATGCTACTGTATACATTATCGCATATGCTAATAATGGAGGATTACGCAAAATACCTGGGTACTTCTATATATGACAAGCTCCAACTTCAGAGGCTTCATAAGCTGACGAGTACCATGTAGAAGAACTACTACCCACCTGCAAGTCAGATCACATTGTTACGGAAAGTCATTACTAATATGAAACAGTATTACAGTACATGCTATCAAAATCAGCAGTGGGATCGGAAATTGTAACATACACGTTTCTTGAAAGAAGGTTTGGCCCGTATTGTTCCGTCAGCCAACCAGAATAGAGGCATATGTGACCCTATGATCCAAATAGACGTAGTATTAAGTGTCGTTTACTGAGTATATCGCTAATAAGGTAATAACTTTGTCAAAAGAACATAGAAATACCTCGATTGCACGAACCACACTGGTGAATCCGTTTGCCCTTGCAATGTCCAACGGGGTTTGCTCGTCATCGTTCAGCAGTAAAGCCAATGCTGAAAATTGATGGCAAAACACTAAAACTAATTAGAATTTTCCGAAAAATCAGCATTCAGAAAGTATACAAGAAAGAATAAATGTCGAGGAATTATGAGTACAAAATAAGGCCGGTCACAGAGGAATATTTTTATACCTCCATGGGAAAGAAGTCGATTCACGTTTACTTCCGATCCTTGTCTTGCAGCATGATGTAACGGTGTGCCTCCATTACGGCCTGCAACAACATATATTACGGTCCATTTAAGTGATTGGATAGACAGTCGACAGTCGACAGTTGACAGTCGACACCAACCCAACATGAAAGTTACAGTACATACATATATGGGTTGAACAGAACATCTATTCAGTTGCATATACACATACCACGGCTATAAGCGTTAACATTGGCGCCCAACTGTATAAGAAGATCAACGATGTGTTCGAGTGCTGGATTCAAACAAGCGGCGATTAATGGAGTCTTCCCTTTTTTATCTGTATACTGCACCATTTGCATCATACCATAACAGAACACATTAATTCAATAATTCCCACAATAATCTCTACTCATAATTCAAACAGTAAAAGTTTAATTCTACTCTGTACTTATAAAACTTCCACTACCAGTCAAGTTTAGCTCAAACAAAATGCAGTTAGTCTCCCTCGTGATCCGTCACAAAGCTATAACTGCTCAAATATCACCAACGTGGCCAGATAAAACAACATTAGAAGAGTGATGAATCCAGGAATCCGTCACAAATCTGCTCGATCAGTACTATAGTGGGTATTCCATCTCGTCTACGCTTCAGCCGAGCCTTTGCCTCCACGATATACTGCCAGTCTCAGCAGCCTACATCTGTTTCTCGATCTCCATCCAAATGGCATAAATGAAGGTGTTATAGGTAGCATATAAGACCTGCTCCATCCTGATCTGTGAGCACCAGTCCAGTGTACCTGTAACCAGTCCTGAACAATCGCAACACACTGCCATATGGACTAATAACCGATCAGCAGTAAGTAAATGAGCATGCGCACTCAGCCAGCTAATGAACATGTGCTTAGGTATGTATACTCAGTTTAGTCCAAACAGCACGCACGCACGATGCCAGTGAACTGTAACTTGCCGTCCCTGAAGCCAGTTAGTTAAGTCCTTCTGCAATATTGGCCTTTTAGATAAACAATATGAACCCAACGCACCCATAGGTGGTCTGCCACCACGCAAATTTACCGATGCTAGCCTTATTCCATAACCCCACTAGGCAAGATGAAAATCCGAGCCCAATAATTAAGTTTGAACCTGGCTAAGAACCGCTGTCACCAACACTGTACTAGCCTCCCCGCATAACTTAGCTTCTAATAGTGAACACTCGCTTCAATTTAAATCATCAGTTTATTTCTAATACTTCGTAGAATATAAATAAAATCTCAAGTCATCACGTTAATGTTTTTGGTTGGGTTAGTTCCATAACAGGGGAGCATTTCTGCTAACAAAATATATTGAAAGCTAAGGAGTCCATTAAAGCATTTTCTACCCATATTTTCTACTTATATATACGTAGGTTAAAACTTACAGTAAAAGTAAAACAAATAGTACAATTATAGTTAAAAATTTACTCCAAAATTTCAATTTTCTTACCATTTTTAATTTCTCTGGTATACATCTTTACCCATCTCAAAATTCCAAAAAAAAAAAAAATCTCTACTATCTCCATCCTCACAAACTATCACTTGAAGTCATGCATATCAGAAGAATTTTGTGTGTTTGACAGTTTAACAAATTTACGACAGATATGGTTATCACAAACAAAAACAAATTAAAGAATTTGTCGATAAAATATACTCCCTCCTCTTCACTAAGATTTTCCACTTCAAAATTTTCTTTATTCGTCAAAATTACTCTGATCTCTTTCTATTGGTTACTATTTTGTATGATTTGAGACAATTTAACGTAAAAAAAAAGGAAGAATTAAAGGGAATAATATGTGTATACCTCAAGTCGAGCTCCTTTGGCGTGAAGAACTTGGATCTTATCAGCATTACCGTTTAAAACCTGCTTATACACCAATTTGTCGGCCTTTGATTGTTGCTGCCCCATTTCTTCTACAAGAAATTTGTCAATTTGGAAGAGAGAAAGGAGAGAATGATGTTTAACTAGTATTCCTACAGAGTGTTGATGGGTTCAGTGTTTTCACAAGTAAACCTAAGCAATTTGTTTGACTACTTATTATTACTATCAAGTATGGGAGTGGTGCATGATAAACTTGTGGAGGAGTAAGTTGCAGGGTAATAAATTAAAATTACCCTTTTCGGGGTGACTGTAACTCTGTAAGGAGATTATTGATATCTTACAAAAAGGAAGCAAGGTTTGTGAGAGACGGTCTCTCATTAACTTTACTGAGAGACTAAGTACAAATGAAAGTAACAGTGATACCAAACCCAATAGAAATAGGTACGATTAACCTAAAAGAGTATATACAAATATAAGGAGGGTACGTTTCTTATAAAAACAGGTTCAAAACAAAGTTGTCATTTAAGGGTACGAATAAGACATAGATTGGTACTGAAGAGTGGTCTCTCAATAGGTTATTGAGAGACCGTCTCTCCCAAGAATTTGTGGTTTTTTTTATCTTCCCTCTTTTCTTTTTGACACTAGTTGAATTATCTTCCCTTTTTCCATTTTTGAGTTGTACTTTAATCAATTTTTTACTCACAAATCCCACCGTATTTCTACTTTATACCCCACATTTTCTTACTTTAAGCAATTCTTTATTTTCTTCTTAATATTTGTGCCAAAAAAAAAAGAGGGAAGATATAAACAACTAGGAGGGAGAATTTTTTTTCATTAGTGATGTTATTCATGATTTTAGCTTATTGTTTGATAGCGTTGTCTGGTCTTTTGTTCCGAGACATTGTAATAAGGTAGCCCATGAACTCGCACATTTCTTCGGTCGTGACTTTGGTAGGCGAGTCTGGGGGGAGAACAAACAGGTCGGATAGTGTTCAAGCTCTTCTTTTGAGTGACTTAAATCAATATAATTAACCCCGTTTGTGAGATTTCAAAAAAAAAAATTACCCTCTTCATAAATTGTACTTCCTTCAATAAAATCTTTACATTTTGTGTAAAAGTATATATAAACATTTCTAGGCCTCCAACCATCGCCTTAAAGTTTTGGTTGAGTTGATTCCATAATCTGGTATCAGAGCCAGCGTGACAAAAAGTCGCGGGTTCGAATCTCCACCCCTCGTTTCTAAAGTGGAATATTGCCTTAAGATTTTTGGTTGAGTTGGTTCCATGACATTTTGTTTTAGGCATTACTTCATAGGATTTACTACTCCCTCCGAATTTCTATGATTAATCCATTTATTTTTGGATGAAAAATCAGGAAGAGAAAATGAATGGTTCAAAAAAGAAGGAGAAAGAGCCAGAAATTGGTGGGTTGGTCGAGAGTAATAATTATCTTTCAGATTGAAGAACTTGTAAAGATAATGAATTCGAAAAAAAAATCGGAATTCATGATGGACCATCCTCTCTTCCCCAGCCCAACTCACAATCCTTCATTAACCCAAAACATACCAAGTTGTCAACCCAAATCTCGTGGTCAAGGTCAATGTTTGGTCAAGGTTTTGACCTTGACTTGGGATTGGGTTAAGTAAATGGGTTATGGAATTCGGGTAATTGGAAATCCGACTTGTATAAAGATTGCGCTTGGAAGATGAGTTTGAGTGACTTGGGTTAGAAAGGGATATGGGCTTGTACAATATGGATAATGAGTGAAAAGTAGAGTTGGGTAACTTGACCCGTCTTTACTTGGTTATTTCCAACTCGGTAGCAACAAGATAGAAACGAGACGAATCAGTATCAAAACTCGAAAATAACGATTATTATTAAAAACTAAGTTAAATAAACTAATTAATGGAGTAAATAATAACCTAAATGAAATATTTAATTATTTTAAGCACACAAATACGAAACAAATAAGGATAGAAATGTGGGTAACTACTAAAATACTACTCTCTTCGGTCACTATTTTTCGTCCCATTACCTTAATATTTGTGAGGACAAAAAATAGTGACCGGAGGGAGTATACCATTTATCATACAGTAACAAGGTTATAAATTGATGATATAGGGGTCAGTGAAGTCGATTTCTTGGGTGGTTAAACGAACATATAACTCATTTTCGTGTAAACGAACATATAACACTATTGTCATTTTTGTAGAATTTGTTATCACTTTTGTTTGTTTTACTTGTGTAGGTACATGTTCGTGAATAAACGAGATTGAGTCGAAACAATCCAAGTCAAAGTCGAGTTTGACTTAACCCAAATATCTCTTCTAATCCCTCTCCCAATCCAATTCAACCATCAAAACCCACTACCATCTCATTCTACACTGACCCATTTTCAACTCTCAATATAGCCCATTTACATTCATGACCCACTCAAACTAACTAACCAATTCTCATTTGACATTTATAACTAACATACTAACGTTCTCATACTTGTCTCGACTCCAAATTGCCTGAATTTCAAATCCAAATCCAAGATACCCAAACACAATTTTGGATTTTGAATTAAATTCTAGAAATTCAAATATAAGAATTGAATTCATGATATTCAAATCAATTCTGAGTATCCAAACGCAACTTAATTGAATTTGGGTATTGGGCTTTGATTGCAATTGAACAAAGAGCCAAAATCAAATCCTTAAACAAAGGGTTAAGAAAGAGAGGATGTTTGGTCAAGGTCAAACTTGACCTTGACTTTGACCTTGACTTGGGATTGGGTTAAGTAAATGGGTTATGGAATATGGGTAATTGGAAATTCGACTTGTATGGAGATTGGGCTTGGAAAATATGGATAATGAGTGAAAAGTTTGTTAAAATTTGTTTTTGTTTCGACAACTGGATGGTATAACATATACGATAGCATCCCTATCCGGTAGTTATTATGGTGTAGGAGGTCGCACATGCACATCTTACAATGTAACTTTCTCTCTTTTTGTATAAAACGAATCCTTTCATAAATGAAGTTGTCTTTTCACAATATATAGGTTGTCCTATACGTGAAAACCGTCTCACGCTATTGTTTGCTCTTTCCACTTTGTTTGATGTTACTTTTTTTCATTTTTCCTCAATTTCGGAGTAGTACACGTAAATTTGATACTCTGGAGTATTATATTACATGACTATGATTTATCTTATACGGAATACTCCCTCCATTCCACTATCTTCTTCACACTTTCCTAAAAAGAAAATCCCACTAACATCTTCCCAATTACTTTACTTCCTTGTTTGGTTGTTTATTTTACAACATTATCCTTGTAAACATTACCTATTTACAAAAAATGCCACCCATTTTAGTTACTTTAAGCTAACATGCATTAGTTTATAAATTATAATATTTCCTCTTACAAATGGACCCATTTGTAATATTTTATACTCCGTACTAATCCTTAAGAGATGTGCCCATATCAAATGGGAACATCTCTTTGGGATGGAGGGAGTATATTACTGGTAGAAGTTACTTCCTACGGTTTTAGTTGGTTGATTGCCCCATTTGGATAATATACACGTGAGGATTAGACAATCATTTAAAACCGAAAAAATATACTCCCTCCGAGTTCTTATGATTGTCCCATTTGGTTTTGGTGTGAAAAATAAGGAAGGGAAAATGAATGGTTCAAAAAGAAGGAAGAGAGAGAAATGAATGGGTAAATATGAACCACACATTTATGTCCAAAAATAAAAAGTGGGTAAAAGATCAAACTAAGCCCAAAAAAGAATATGGGTAAATGATAGGAACTCGGAGGAAGTACAAGGATCGAAGATAATTCTACCGTGTCCACTTATATATATACTGCACAAATTCTTGTTTGTGACGGAGATATCCGTCATAAATTTAAGACGGGTCAAATAGGTACCAAATAGGTGGGATAACAAAAGTGAGGTTAGTGGGACCTAGATAAATAATTGTCATTTTCTCCTTAAGTGGTACTTACTTGACCCGTCTTAAACTTGTGACGGATATATCCATCGCAAGAGAGACCAACTGTATATAATGTATGTGAATAATTATGAAATGGAAGGAAGGAATTAATTAACGTTGTTGGTTGGTGGATACAGGATACAAATATAAGCCTGACAATGAAAAGAAAAGAAAAGAAAAGAAAGTACATGCAGATACATATATATATATATACTCTACTTTGACCGTCACATATGATATGAGGCCAGAAGATGTCAAATGTTAAACACAAGTGCCTTGACTCTACAAAGATAACGTGATTTGACTCTACAAAGATAACGTGATTTGACTCTACAAAATCACTTATTCTCGTCTCTTTGTTATAACGGGTCAAATATTATCCATTTATATAAATTGATCATATTTGATCCGTTGTAAAGAAATGACGGATACAAACAAGAATTTGAACCATGTTATGTTGTTTTTCGTTACCAGTATCCTAGGGGGTGTATTATTAACGTGTATGCAATGACTTTGCAGTATTTGTATTAACTACTCGTATAAACTTAGACATTAATTAAAGTTTTTTACTTTATTCGGGGATTAATTTGTCGTTATAAATTTTAGGATGAATATTTGACTAGAAAATGGACATTATTAAATTTCGACTCAATTCGTAACCCAATTAATTTTTAAAAGTTGAAATCCCTAAAAATATATCATAACATACACATACACATACACACGTAACATGCATGTTAGGAGTTCCAATATTAACCTGCCTAGCTACCTACTAGTCTACCATCTAGCTAATAATAATTACATACCCTTCTACCTAGCTACCTATACACTAATAATTACATACCCTTCTACCTCTGGCTAGTATGATTCTTTTTTGTGATGGAATGAATTATCCG
Source organism: Agrostemma githago (assembly GCA_958450325.1). Classification (NCBI taxonomy): domain Eukaryota; kingdom Viridiplantae; phylum Streptophyta; class Magnoliopsida; order Caryophyllales; family Caryophyllaceae; genus Agrostemma; species Agrostemma githago. The sequence goes on from OY288246.1 coordinate 75,753,563, forward strand.
TTATAAATGTGTGACGGGTCAAATAATATCCATTTAAGTAAATAATAAAGACAAAGTCACGTGTTACCCACTAATATTATTTTTTTAACCAAATGGTATTATTTGACCCGTTACAAACGAGACCTAACTCCGTATTATATAATATACGTGTATAAGTGACAATCGGATCACTCGAGTTGAATTTGGATAATCGAATCAATTCGGATCAGATCGATCATACTAAGGTATAGAGTATAGATCATAAATGATGGGCAATTAGCTCAGTACAGTATATAATTAATGTGCTACCAAATCTTCATGGGATTCTGTGCTCAAAAAAAGAAGTCTGCAATTCATAATTTGGAAAATATACATGTGAGGATAGTTAGGTTTTACTGTATTTATTCATAAGTGGTTTTGATAGAATTAGCATTTTTGCAGTTTTGATGATGATGTTTTGACGTTGACTTAGGTTTTGTTTTTCCTAGAACCAATTACTACTACACTGCCTTATTTATTGTTATTACTTAAGTGTACTTTGCATAAAATGCATTGACCTCGCTATTCCGTGGTCAAATCACTAAAGTCATTCAGCCCTAGCAGTTTGTACGATTTATATACTATCACCATTCCTATTAAATGATTCGTCTCATATATATTATCTTCATATCTTAAACCAACCTTTTTTCTTTTTCGGTGACATTTTCATAGTCGTCGTATGTATGTGGTAACTGATCCACTTCTCGAACTCGTTCATAATGGACATGGACGAGTCGGTTTTAGGCTTGAGGTCAATATCAGTAGTATCATCAGAGATAGCATGAAAATGAGAAGTTGAAATTCAGCAACATATATAGCAACATATATACACATGCATAGGTACAGTAAGTGAGTAACATGCATGTGAGGAGTTGAAATTCAAATACTATTACTGTAATTATAGTACTATATATACTACGCATGTATGTTTCATTCAATTAAAGACTCATATTATATTATTGCTCCGATCCTATACTTGTTGCATGCAGATGCAGTAGACAGTAGTAATGTTTTTCCTTCTGCAAATATAATTATAGAGAGAGTACAAATAAATTCTTATTCTTATTCTTATTCTTATAAAACTCCCTCCCGACCCTCCATCTGCATCTGCAAGAGAAGATGATGAAGATGATGAAGATGCCTACTAGTACTCCCCTTTCTCTTGCCTTCGTTGTTGGTACGTTACGTTAAACTCCCTACTACTCGTACTAATTCTTTCAATTCTTTTTTTACTCTTCCATTTCAAGGAAAACAAAAATCTATATAATATGTACTTTGTGCTAATATATACTCCCTCCGTTCCAATGAATTGTTTGCCTTTGCTTTTGGCACCAAGGGCAAGAGATCCAATTAGAAGGTGACATGTGGAGCTAAGAGTCAAATTACATATAAAAAACATTCCTAAAATAGAAAGGCAAACAATTCATTGAGACGCCCCAATATGGAATAGGCAAACAATTCATTGGAACGGAGGGAGTAATTTGTATGAATGATTTTATACTCACTCTCAAATTGATCGAGGTCATTATTTTACAAGAAACACAACTCCTTGTCATATTTAATCGGGTTCATTTACAAAATTAAGAATTATAAAACGTTAGGAGTATAAAATTGACGACCGCCCAAATAATTACTAATCTTAAGTTTATTCCAAATCTTAAGTTAATTAGCTTGTGGGTAAAAATAAAAGTTGGTTGGAATTTGGAAATACTAGTAATTTGTTGTGTGCTCTTGGATCTTCCTTCATTGATTATCATTGTATGAAGTTTGAAATTTTAATCAGGTCGAAATGTCGAATTATTTCGTATTCCAATCAATTTAAAGTATGTTATAATTTTATAATCAAACTTGTTTATACCGATTTTTATGTGACAAACCGTTATCATAAGATTATTATTAACTCTCACTTGGTATATACTCCGTAATTCTTATGAAATTTCCAAAACATTTTAAGTTTATTACTCCGTAAAGTTTTTGTTAAGGCATCATGTCGTGTCAAATATACGATTTATGATAGGAGTATGAAATAGGTTGAATAATAATACAAGTAGGATTTGTTGGGTCGAGGAACATAATTTTGATGTTAACAGGTTTCGAATTTTGAACCCGGTCCAAACATAGGACCATAAGATAATATAATATAATTATGCTCCTGGATTTCTTCTCAATAATCATGCTATAGAATTTTATACTATATAGGAATATGCGTTTTTTTTTTTTTTTTGTCCTTGTTTTCTTATCCTGGATTTTAATTTTCTACTCCGATCCTGCTTTGTGGATGTTAATTTTGAGCAATGTCATCATACTCTTTATTGTATTGCATTCGGTATAGTAATAATTGTTAAGTGTTTCTGATTTTTGAGGCTCGATCTACTTATATAGGTTATTATTGTAATTTGAGGGCATTAGTCAGGAAAGTTGCAATTGTATGTTCTGAGATCGTATCATCATACTAACCGACCCAAAATTATTTCAATCTTAACCAAGAATTTGTTATTCTAAGCTAAGTAATTGTAGTTTACTGTAGGTGTGGTAAAAGAAACCCATAAATTACTGCATGGGATCATGTTGGAATCAACTAATTTTAACTTTAGGTTAAAAAAAAGAGTTGGATTTAACTTAATTTGGGGGTAACAAGAAGAAAATTGTAAATTTGGGGTAAGTAAATTTGGAGATGGTCTCATGGATGAGTTTGGGGTGGGTCATAGGTAGGTTCTAAGTAGAACAAGGGTGAAGGTGACCTGCTAAAGAGGTAGTCAGTTGCCGAGTAAATTATTATAGATCAGATTATTCATAATTAAATTAATGTTTGGATTATTTTAAGAAGATAGTGAATAGTTCCGATTATTTTTATGAATTAACCAATTTTTTTATTATTATTATTTATTCATTTTGATAAATCGGAACTTGTACTGTATTAATTAAAAACGAAACATCATTACTCGTATTTTAAAAGTAAGGATGATACATCATTTAATGTATTGTAGGAGTTATTATTCTCATCTTTTAAAGGCTAAAGTCCAATAAAGAAGTGTTATATCCAGTACTTATATATGTATATATATTCTCATCTTTTAGTACCGTGTTTATTTATGTTTCTATCATATTATTACATGCATTTACTAAAATACTTTTCATTTTGTTTCAGTTCTTTCAGCAGCTGCGCTTGGCCTCCTTCCGGTGGTGACCGGTGACTGGCCATGGAATCTTCCCCCACCCCCACCCCCACCCCCTCCGACCGGCCTTACCGCCCCTTTCTGGCCATGGCACCTTCCCCCACCCCCACCCCCACCGACCGACCTGACCGCCCCTTTCTGGCCATGGCCCCTTCCCCCACCCCCACCCCCACCCCCACCCCCACCCCGATTCAAGGGGCTTCATGCTGGGGGTATCGTGGTGGTCACGGTCATCGTGACCGTGGCCATTCTGGCGACGGTTGCTGCCATCGTCTACTACTGGTACCGCCGAAAGGCGGTAGCTCCCCCCGCCTCGGAGACTAGCTCCGAGGTGGAGATGGGGACTTTCGGGTATTTTTTCCCGCGTAGGGTTTAGTAGTTTAGTATTAATTGTTGAATTATTGATTCGAAATTTACATATATATATATATATATATATATATATATATCGAGATTTCGCTCTAAACTGACGTTACTCGAAAGATGATAAATGTCTATTAAACGTGTTTATTTTTAACCATACTTACCTTCTGTTACACAAAGACATTTCTACAATGTTCGGGGTAGTTAGTGTGAGAATTTGGAGACATTTATTTTCGAAACGAAATTAATCCGAAAAACGTGGATAATAACCTTCAAAATCGTCCGTTTTAGGTGATTTTTCGAAAAAAATGAGATATTTTGCTGACCATCTAAATAGGACCCATATAATGTAAAATGATCTTCAGTTGTTAAAAAAACTATAAAATGGGTCAGTTTCGAGATTTCGCCCTAATCCGCGTTACTCAAAAAATGATAAATGTCTTTTAACCACACTTAATTTCTGTTACTCGGAGACATTTCTTCGTTATATATTTCTGAATAATTCGATAATTATATTATTATTTTTGTTAATTAATTGTAACTTACTAATGACTTCATTTAGATTTTTTTTGTGACAAATTTTTTGATTACATTTACAAGTCAAATGCGAAAAATGTAACAACATCGACACATACTTAAATTCGATTTTGCTTCCGATTAATCTCGTAAAAAAAATGGATCTTTTTTAACAAAAATGGGCTAAACTTGGGAGATTCACGCCCAGACCACTGCTGGACATATCCTCCCCCCACACACACCATTTTTTTTCATTTTAGTGAAATCAATGTTTTTGGAGTTAAGTCTATATTTTTAAAATTAATTTAAAGATGTACTGTAATTAGTAATTAAAAGATTTTTTAGTGAAATTGATATTTTTCGGATTGAAATAGATAATTTTAGAGTGAAATCGACATTTTTAATTAGTTTGTAATAATTAATCAGCGAATTTCTTTTAGTGAAACCAATTATATTTGGAGTGAAATCAATGTTTTTTTAGAATGAAATCGATTGTTTGTAATGATTAATTAGCGTGATTTTATTAGTGAACCTATTACATTTGGAGTGAAATCAATGTTTTTTAAAATGAAATCGACATTGTTTTTGTTATTAATTTGAATATGTAATTAGTTTTTAATGATGAATTAACGATACTTTTTTCCGATTAAGATTTGAAGAGGATATAAATTATAGGAGTATTTTGGGTAGTTGACATGAAATGACGACGACGTGAAGTAAAACTCGGAGTATAATTTGATTGGTTCATGTATAGTGTGAATGTGTGATGTAATTGTTGTTTTGTATGCTTAATTGTTAGAGTTGAACCCTTAAAGTGACACCTCGATGCATTTTAGACCAAGCTCACTTAATCCAGTGCAGATCTCCTGTCCTATTTTATGATATTTGTTGCATATTTTATTGATTCAATAGGCGATGTGTCATCCAGTGTATGGTGTGGCACACGCAGCGAGACACTAATCACAATCTTGACAATCAATAAACTAAGCACAATCACACATTAAAATTAGGGTTAGGGTTAGGGTTAGGGTTTACCCATCGATTACACCACATTAAAATTCAACGCAATATTTGAAACCCAGATTAGAAACTCAAAAAGAAATTAAAGATGCGCCCAAATTGAACTTATCGAGACTAATCTCCCCTAATACTAACTTCGATCCCATTAATTGCCTCTCTTTAGGCAAAAATAACGATTATTGATTGACTTCTTGGATTATTGAGATCTGAATTGATTAATTGTTTTGTTTTGGAAAAAATGGTTTTGAATTTTGATGGTTTTGCACGATTTTTTTTGTCGTGCTGTTAATTGCGTGATGTTTTCGGTTGTTTCCCTTTATGTTTATGCATTTACTTCGTACTACCTCCGTCCACTAAGATTGTCACATTTCATTAAAATACTACTCACAAATAATAGGAAAATGGGACAATCATTTAGGAACGGAGGGAGTAATTATTACTCCTACTCCCTATTATTCAACTCTTTTTATTGCTCATGGCCCCATGTAACTATGTAAGGGTGTTTAATTGTTTAAATAAATTTCGGATTTTGGGTGGGCTTGGAATCGGCTCGAAACTCGTTGACCTGAAAAAATTGAAGCTCGAACACAAGTCGTTTACTGTCTTTCATCCATTCAATTCTTTATACTTATTATAAATGGACAATTCAATCAATTCTTTACGTTTTTCTTTTGGAAAAAGACTTTGTCATATAATCCTCATATCTTACGTCTATTTACACACAATGACACTACTTATTACTTACAGTTTGGTGGACCGATAAAATCATTTAATTTACTAATAATACTCCCTCCTAGTTTTTTTATATTTCCCTCTTTCTTTTTTGGCACTAGTTCAACAATCTTCTCTCTTTTCATTTTTGGGTTGTACTTTAATCAATTTTTTATTCTTCCCTTTACTACAAACCCCACCATATTTCTACTTTGTACCCCACATTTTCATACTTTAATCAATTCTTTATTCTCTTCTTAATTTTTGTGTCAAAAAAAAGAGGGAGGATAAAATCAACTAGGAGGGAGTAACTTTTATTTTACTTGATTTGTCGTACGTTTAGGGCGAAGTTTTGTTTCTAACAACAATTTGTAAACTTCCTCAAATGCTCATTAAAATGGAGGAAGTTGACTTAACTAAATTAACTAAAAGTGTAAAATTACCAACCTAACCCTCAACTAATCACTCTAGGTTAACAAAAAGTTGACACGTGGCACAATATAATTTGCTGTGTATAAAATTCTCATACACCGCGTGTAAGTGTAGCCTTTTCGGAACTCATAACCATCAATCTTGGAAATTGTACATGAAAGACTTCATAATCAGTGTTGGAATTTGTACTCAATTAATTTCTTTTGAAGCATACATATCCAACAAATCATATACTCCCTCCGATTACCTGTGTTCTTCCCCTTTCTTTTTGGGGAAGAAAATAAGGAGGGAGTAATTATATTAATAGAATAGGAAGGGTGGAATGAAAAAGTAAGAGAGAGAAATATTATATTAATTAAATGAGAAAAAGTAGAATGAAAAAGTAGGAGAGAGGAATATTATATTAATTAAATGAGAAAAAGTGGGGTGGAAAAGTAGGAGAGAGGAATATTATATTAATTAATGAAATGATAAAACTTTCCTTAAATAGAAAGAGGGAAGAAAATCAAACTCAGCCCAAAAAGGAAATAGGGAAGAACACAGGTAATCGGAGGGAGTATTAATTAAAAGAGTATGTATTACGGAGTACTGTATAACATGAGTATATTTTTTATGTTTAACACTAAATTGTACAAGAAATAAATTATTAATATTTTTATTTTGTTTTGTTTATTAGTAAAATATACCTCCTAATTTTTTTTTGTATGCCAATCTCTTTTAAAAATGTGTACCTCCTAATCAATCATATATTTACTTTATTAACATGACCATGGCCTTTTTAGCAGCGGCTGCCGCCGCCGCCTACTACTGCTACCACCGCCGAAAGGCGGTGGCTCCCCCAACCTCGGAAACTAGCTCCGAGGTTGAGATGGGGACTTTTTCCCACGTAGGATTTAGGTAAGTTTAGTTTTATTGAGTAGTAATTTAATTAGTAGCGTTACTATTCTCGGATTTGGTTTTTTAGTTTAGTTTTCATTTGTAGTAGTAGTAACTATTTCTGTAACCCGGGATTTTCTATAAAAATCGGAATTCATGATGGACCATTAAACTAAATTAATTTTAAAAAATAGGACGACGACTGTGTTTATTTGACCCTGATCGTTACTATTATTATGCTGTAACGTCAACAACAGCTGTTGTTGTTGTTGATGTTGTTGCTGCTGATGCTGGTACGAGAGTAGAGGGTACTCGGTCAACAAGTGGGACCCGTACCGGGTCGGGGTCGACCCACTACCACATTGGAAGGTACTATTGCTCAGGGCAATCATTTCCTCTCTTTTTTCTAGAAGATTCTATTGCTTGAGCTTCTTTGAGGCGCTTCGCTGCGCCTCCTACTATCGGCAATGTACTACTCTCTAGGATCGTCTTCACGTCGTACCTATTCATTTCGAAGTTTGTCACTGCGTTCAGGCCTCGGAATTTTATGGCCGCTGCCTCCTCCTCCGTGCCTTAACATAAGTACATATATATATATATATAACAGTTTTAATTAACTGTATTACAGAGATGTTTTAATTAAAGATAAATAAATGAGTAATTAAAGTTAAATGTTGTCCTAGACGAACTTTTATTTTAATTTTAGAATAAATACAGGCAATAATAATAACTTTTTTTGATAAATAATTATATATGACGACGATTTTAATTAATTGATAATTTACGCGAAATAAATGAAAATAAAGAAGTTGAATTGATGGAAAATGGACTTACTAAATGTGCCTAAGTAGAGATCTTTGTTACCGGCAACTCGACCGATTCTAGCTTGCCATCGACCGTGTTGGTGGTGCGTTGTTACACCACGATACATCTTCGCACCCCTCGAAAATCCACCGCTCTTCCTGTATGTAAACCGATAATATTAAGGCATGCATCATCGAATACTATATACAGAACTCGAGTATTTATAATACGATGATGATACTGTAATAATATGACATTCTCTATCAGGTTTATATGTATTTGATGAATACTTTGTTTTTTTTTTTTGAAGTGATTTGATGAATAATTTATTTACCTTCGAATGTCAGCAATTAATAAACTCTTGTCTAGTCATATGCTTCATATCTTCTATTTCTTGCTCGTAGTTGCTTATCTATTGTATTTAATATCATCAGTTAGTCCCTTGTAAAACCGTATTATATAAAAACATTGTAAAACATCTAAAAAAATAATCTGTACATTAACTGTGAGAATATAAACGTCTAATATATAAGACCTAGGTGCTTTGTCTTCCTTATCATATCCTCCTAATATATATTTCACGTCGAAATCCAAAATTTAACACGGAGTATCGATTTTTCTAATATATGCGCACTAATCATGCGATTAAATGACTAGTTAAATTAGATTCATTTGTGTTAAGATAAGAAAAATAAATAATCTGGTTTAGTTGACTTAATCACTTTTCAGTCTAATTAACTAAAAACTTAGAAAATATATAACCCTTAAAAATAATCGCAAAATCCTTTATGAGACGCTGTAACTTTGTAACACAGTTTGACAGGAGATCTACTAGAAAATACTCGTAATAGTGAAAAATTTTAAATAAAGAAAATAAAGTTTTTTCTGTTATGAGACCGATCTACTAGAAAATTTAACACACGTAATAGTGAAAAAAAAACATTAATATATACCAGTAATTCATTTGTCATAAGGAAAAAAAAAAGAATTAAAATCGCTCGGGATTTGGAACGATGATCATTTGTCGCACCCCATTTTGTTAATTACTCGTACTTTTTTAAACCGATCCAAAACGTTAATTAGTTTATTTTTCAACATTATTTTGGAAAAAAAAAATCAAAAAGAAAATAAATAAGAAAAAACAACACCTAACAAGTTATACAACCATAAAAAACCACAAATCAATGGAGGAAGCCATAGCCAGTGGAGGATGCGAGAAACTACACAAAGCACTGTTAGATTGCCACCGTCGCACGACGGTGGAATCTGCTTGCCGCCATATTAACCGCGCATTCGCCGCCTGTATCGTCGGCGTAATTTGCCCCGCCGAATCGGAGGCGGTGCGATCGCTTTGTTCTAGTGGCGGCACCGCCTTGAAGCGATCGCAATGCGAACAAGCTCGGCTTTCTCTCTCTGTTTGTCTTTCGACTCATCAAGATGGCGAAACGTGATCGATTACTTGAATTGAAGAAGGTACTTCAATTGAAGGTACTTCATTCTTCAATTCGAATGAATTTTGATGATTTTTAATTGATTTGATTTGTTGATTGAGGTGATGCTGTTATAGTTTGATGATTCAATTGGAATGAATTTTGATGATTTGAATCATAATTTGACTTCGATTCTGGATTTCACGAGATATCGTAGTTTGATTGTTCAATTGGGAATGAATTTCGATGATTTTAATCGATTTGATTTGGATTCTGGAGTTCATGATTCTGTATTTGTTGATTGAAATTGGATTGATTGCAGTGTTATTCAAACAGTTAATGGTTTGATTAGAATGCTATTGAATGGAATACAATAATGCAGGAGCTGTTAATCGAGTTTTTGGCACCAGAAGACATAATTTCAGAGCATTACTGTAAGCAGAATTGAACATGAAATAAATCGGCTAAACCGATTACCAATGGTTTCGCGATGCAAGTGACTTCAGAAGTACAAAGACGACTCATGTTATCAGCAAAAGCTAATTTATCGACTTCCAGCAGCCAAAGAAACTGAGATGAAAAGACGGATTTATGTAAAACTACTGTATATTGTTCCTGACTCTGTGACATTGTGAATGTGAATGAATTGTATTTTCTTCGTTGTTTTACGAGCCTTTATCCAGGTTCCTTCCGGGTTTTTTTAGACATCTAGCACGAAAATAATCTGAACAATTCATCGATGAAAAAGCGAAAAGAGAAGATAATTTTTTTACTGTTAGTTTGCAATGATGCACGATCTTACAATTACCCTCTTCACAACTGTAATCTGTTGTAAAAAAAGTGGGTAGAAAACTAGAAATGCTCTTTATTTCAGCATCAGGTGTGAGATAGAGCTGTCTACAGTATGGTTAAAATCTTTTGACGGGTACGACAGCTCCGTTTTTCTTGCCAGACTCTAGCATTGCCTCTAAAACAGCTACGTCTCGAGCACCTTCAATAAATGACAGTCGAGAATCACGATCGCTGGATGCCTGCAAAGAATTACAAATTCCATCGAAAATGGATTAAGCCTAATGATCTTGCTAATCACATTAAAAAGAGGTCATCGGGTGATTCAATTCTAAATTACGCTATCAAAACCTATCATTTGGACGACTCACCTGTGACATATCATGTAAGAACGTTTTCAGTTCTTCAGTAACTCCACTGAATGGATAGAACGAGCTTGTGCATTTCCCGTCAATGTCGAATTTAGAGACCTGAAACGATGGTGGAAGATTGGAAATATGATAAACCGTCAAAATACTTAACTAATTTGTTGAAAAACCGTGATTCAAAAATTCTTGATAGCATGATAGTAGGACTTTTTATCATACCAAGTAACCATGCCGCCCGTCAACGTTTCCTCGCTCAACTTGGACCGTTCCTTTCAAACCGACAACTCTCCAGAATATCTGAAGGTGTAAAGAATTCGAGAGTTAGGAATAGTCACAGATGGTCTCCCTTGTGACTCATATACCCATTTTCAGATTATAACGGGTCAAATTAATATATTTAGACGAGAGAATTTTTGTTTTTGTTATTTCCTATGCATCCAGTTTACAAAATTACGAGGGATGTGTCCCATCACAAGCAATAATTTGTAATAAGAAAATAAGAGTAATGTTACTTTGAAATTTCTGATCCTATACGGTGTCAAAATCTCGGATACCGTCGTTTTGTGCAAAAATTTCAACGTTTCGATCCAAAAAAAGTGTCGTAATTAATAGAGTCGAGTATAAGATTAGGACATGCCTTTTGTGATCTAGTAGACACAGACATCACGAAAATGCCGGGACAGCCGTTCTCAAGTTGACTGCAGCAGGAGCAACAGATCAGAAAAAATTGCATTCTACATTGACTGATAAGGAAAATAAACGTAAATCAAACTTTTACGAAGTACTATCACGTAACTTACTAGGAACTGGAGATGTTATCCGGTGGAGGTAGAGCAGGATCAATGTGAGTAGTCAAAGCCGAGACTGATGCAACATCACACCCAACAAGCTGCTCAGAAGCACATGCATTGACGAGAATATGAGACTCAGTATGATGTGTGGTATCAAAGTGTCGTGTACTCGTGTCTGACACGACTAATTCAGATTGTCAGTCACTTTTTAGCCCTATTCAGTTGTGTTAATCATACTCTTCTAAACGGATACAGTTATTTTGGGCACCATTTTCAATTTTGGTCTAAAATGAAGTATCAAAGTGTCGTGTACTCGAGTCTGACACGACACCCAAGTGAAGTGTCGGAGTAACAACTAACAAGTGAAGGTGCTTACCATTCTCAATCCCGCGATATTATGGACTCCCATGTCTAGAATGAAACCTCCCTGCCACAATAAAATACCACATTGTTAATACATTTTTAAATGTATAACGACATTATTGATTAGTTTAGACTTATTCGAGTGGCAAGGGAAAAGAAAAGTTAAGAGGTAAAATTCAGTACGGAGTAGAAAATTGATAAAAGTTCAGCAAAATTGTCTCAAAATCTATGTTACTCCGAAACTTCACTTGGGTGCCGTGTCAGACGTCTCCGACACAGACATGACACTTCGACACTACAATTTAAACCAAAAAATTCAAAATTTTGTCCAAAATAGCCGTGTCGGACACGACACCTTATAGAAGAGTATGGGTAACCAGCTCAAAATAATTGCAAAACACAGTTTGTTATCTCTTGTATTGAGGAATGAGGAGTTGAGGACTATGCTTTTTTTCTTAAGCAGATAATATATTACTCGTAGCTGTGAACGAAACACATACCGTGAAATCCCGTCTCCAGGAACTCGAGAAATATGGATTAGAACTGTTCATTGATCCTTCCACGACTACTTGGACATTCATCATATCTCCGATTTCCGTAACTAGCTTCCTGCCCTGTGCATCCACCGATCCATAAGGCTTAACTTCAAGATGTATGTCAGAAAAGAAAAGGCATACTGAGAGTTACAGTGCGGAATGTCATTTACCTCTACAAAAGCAGGTTCAAATCTGTAGTTTTCTGCGACAGCCCATATTGGCACACCGGAAGTAGCAGAAGACAAAGGACCGTAGCTTGATAGTGCCTTTTCTGCCTCATCGTTATCTGCATGATCAGAAAAAAAGGGGGATCAACAACCTAACAAACATCATTTCAGCATACAACATCAAAGCCTTAGTCCCAAAAAGATTTGGGGGGTCGGCTAACATGAATCGATATTTGAAGTCGTCGAGTCATCATCCCACAAAAATAAAAAATAAAAATAAAATAAAATGGAAGGCGAATAAGCCCGGACAAAGGAGGGTTGTGGTAGGTCGGTGAACAGCGTAAAACTCAGTCACATTGGATGGACATGAATTGTTTCGGCATACATCGATATAATTCCAACAACAATTATTTATCGGTTGAGCCATCAGTTTACTAGACATAGTTTCAGCATACATTATTTGAATGTTTTGAGCAGCATAAGTCGTGACAGTTTGGCATCCTACCTATTTTATCCGTATATGATTAGGATCCTTATTTTTTTGCAAATAAACTAGGAAGTGTATCGATTGATGATGGATGAACTTTGACATTAAGACACACCAATCGTTTGTTATTTCAAACAATAAATTTGTGTTGAATTTCAGTTGCAAAAATAGAAAAATGTTGGCATATACGGAGTATTATGGAAAAAATAAATAAAGAGCATTAGAGGAACAATGATAGGATTTTTAAAAGATTTCACTCACTTGCTGCTGCCGGTTTCTCTGTTCATCCACCAGATCATTCCAAAACCCAAATATTCACATGAAACAGCACAAAGGAAGAAAACATTAGCAGAGTAAATCAGAGGGAATTCACAAATGAAGAATCGAAAGAAAATAAACGGGTTGTTAAGTATAACAACAAAATCGTAATTATCCATAGAAATTAGATTCACAGACTAATTGCGTCAGCATGTTTAGATGATTTCGACTAAATTTTAGTCGTTACTTGCTTCATGAAGAAAACGGCGAAAGTTATCGGGTGATTACCTTGAATCACATGCTTCCCTGCCTTAACCAGTCGAAGAGCCATATCTACCTGATCAAGAGCGCCAACATAAAGACGAGAAATAAGAATTTTACATCCTAAGAAATATAGATCTCCACATCATTGAAGTTAAATTACGTATTCACAATAGAAGGTCACTTAATTTATACACAAATTCTTGAGAGAGACTACTCTTCAGTACCACTCTATGTTCTATTTGTACCCTTAAATGACAACTTTGTTTTGTACCTGTTTTTACAAGAAGCGTAGCCTCATTATATTTGTATACTCTTTTATGTTAATCGTACCTACTCTGATTAGGTTTGGTACCACTGTTACTTCCATTTGTACTTAGTCTCTCAGTAAAGTTAATGAGAGACCGTCTCTCAGGAGATCTACACTAATTTATAAAGAGATGAAAAAGAGTCGGAGTAACACATTGACCTCTTCATCAATCATCAAGGCAAGGCATAACCAAACAGTTTCGTTAGATAAAGAGTTAAAGACGGAACGAGTGAAGAAAGAAACCTGAATCTGGCCAGCGAGTACCACAGCAACCCCGGGAACTGAAGGGTCCTTAATAATGTCATCGAGCCCTGCATCACCCCACTTCCCTTCCACCTCCGGGAAACTCTTCTTCGCTACTTCCACTGCACCTCTTGCCGATTCCTACTCATTTTAAGATACTTTAGTAAATGGTTTATTCGGACTTGGTGAACATGAACTCCTAAACGAAATCGTGCGACTTCAAAACATAGTATCATGATCCCACACTGGGCATTTTTGGCAATACATTAACCAGATCATAATAAGTTACTACACTTCATTGTTAAATAACCGATAATTTCAGATCAACTAACATGAACAGATTTGTAAATGAGTCCTACAAATTCATTAAAATCTAATGAATTCAATGCACATCCCACATTTTCATAAATTTTTTGGTTTGCACTCGGCATTCGACTCTATAGAAGATCTTGCTACTTGACACGTTTTGAGATTAAAAGGGATATTCCCGTCATAAACAAGAATTCGTCACTTCTCGAACATTCCCCATATATAGTACTTCAATCCCAAATGCATGGTTACGAGATTCATTCTATCATCCCGCTTACTAAAAATACACATAGCATGTTCTCTATGAACGTGAATCATGAATGGCGAATCCCTAAGTATGAATTCATAGCAAATCCGACAACCATGTCCAATTGATTAAAATACTCCTCGTAAAAGAACAAACACGTGAAATCGTAAAGAATCAGTTGAATCGGATGGGATTAATTAGTGTAGTAACAACTGATCATTAAAATGATACAAACCAAAATGTTAGTAGGAGGGTATATTAGTAATTTTGTCCTTTATTTCTTATTCTCCAAGTCATATGGCCTATATAAAGGCATTTGTAGGTTGTAATGAGTTATCCAAGAAATTATCATTGAAAGTTAATCTTTCTTAGCTATCCAATCTCCATTTTCTCTCTAATGTCATCCAAATCCATTGATTAATCCTAGGTGATTCCTTCCCTCACCACAGATTACTCTATAGATCATCTAACCTATCGACTCATTAGTCGAACAGTTAAACCGATCATATCATTAAAAATACGATTGTATCATTTGGTATCAGAGCCAAATTTCCTCTTGACCTGTGTCACATACATATTCACAAAAAAAAAAAAAAAAAAAATTAAAATCCGTCCATTACTCTAGATTCCAGAAGTTTAAAATTTTTTTTTTTTTTTAAAAAAAAAGAAGGAAGATGAAGAAAATTGAGCAGTTCTGCAGAAACATACAACACAATAACTCCATTGAAGAGCAAATGGAAGAAGCACTAGCTGGAGGTATCATCGAGTCATACACACTCACTACCCTAAGTGTCATGAACGCGAGAAGAAATGCAGATATATGCTTGTGGTGTGACGAAATCTGGTATGCTAATCATCTCCATAGTTGTTGTTATGTCCCCGATCATAATTGCATGTTCACTTGTGGTATAGATTTCGAGGTTTTTGCATTTGTCAAAGTTTCAAAAGAAGGGTTAAAACCCCACAAGGTGCAATGTGAGCAATTACTCGGTGAAGTGTGTGAGCCTAACTCACAAATTTCACAAGGTTTAGAACTCTTTTCTGATACACACAAGGTATTCGATGAAATGTCTGAACACCATTTGACTTCTTCCCAAAATCAGGTAGTAACAATGAATGAGAAGACTCTTGAGCTTGACGACGAGATAATTATTGGGGATGGTGGTTTAGAGCAATATCTTAGATCTATTTTTACTGAGGATACTAAAGTTTCTGAAATTGAAATAGAATATGGACATCCTATTGAAAAATTGAAGGGTTTTGATGTCGGTTTTGATATCGCACACTATATGTTTGATGGAATGCCATACCCAATTTTGTGCTCAAATCTAGAGCAACTTGGTTCTTATTTGGCTATTGAAAATGGTGGGATGGAATATGTTGATGAAGTTGGTGTCAGTAAAAATAGTTGTCAAGTTGTGGATGAAAATGTTGATTCTGAAGGTACTATAAGAATTGATGCGACTAAGTTAGAAGAAAATTATAGTTTGATTGATGACTTACAAGATGTGATTGAGTCGGCACATGAGACATTTGCTAAAATGCGGGTACCCGATTTCATGTTAGAAATGGTTCAAGCTACACAAGATGAATTTATTGATTATGTTCATGATGTTGTGTCTTGTGAAATCAATTTGAACATGGATGACTTCTTTGTGTATGAACGAGGGATGCTCACCAAGTTAGTTTGTATAAGGAGGAAGTACCAAATTTTTGATCCAGGTATAAAGCTAATGAAGGAAGTATCATGTTACCGCTTCACCCTTGAGGACAAGAGTGATTTTAGGGGTGAGGAAGAAAGGGTAGGATCGATATATACATGGGAATTACTTTATTTTGTAGTCCCTTGGTATAATGGTTCTTTCGGTACTAATTCTGAGAAGGGTGATTTTAGGGAAGATAAAGGGAAAGTTCAAACGGAAAGTACGTGGGAATGTCAAGAAATCGAGATGGAATTCTTTTATCTTAGGCTAGTTAGTGAAAAATGGACCTTATTTTGTTTCAATGGGGATAATGGAGTGGAAATTGATTGGAAGCACAACTATCAAAGGTTGAAAGTTGTGGACAAACCATACGAAAACTTTGTTTGCAGGATGAAAGGTAAAGTCAAAGATACATGCTCATGTTGGTTGGAGGATACTTATTTGCCAATTGCTCTTGCTCCTATGTGCCATGTTTTTGGTATAATATTTTTCAACAATACTACTAGTGAAATCTTAGTTTTGGAGCATCAGGTTGCATTGGTGTGGACTGTGTGGTGTCGGCATGTTACATTCTATGGAAGAACTACTATACTTTTGGAACGAGTTGTGTTTGACCCCGGTGGAGATTGGTATTTATTTATCCTCGGAACATCTTGTGTCCTTCTAATAACTCAGACACTTTGTCACACCCTTGAGGACAAGGGTGATTTTGAGGAGGTTGGAAATGGTTATGTGCATCGGGTAGACTACGAGGTATATCATGATCGTGTTGCTACTACCTCAAAGAAAATGTCATCTCTCCCAAACCATCTCTTAATTGGATTGACATTTATGAATTATGAGGCACACCTTGATGTTAGTTTGAAGGGTTATCCAAGTGCCTTTCAGGACTTGGTAACAAAGCTAGGAGAAGGTGGTCCGAACCTACTAGTTTTCATTTGGGACCCTGGCAATACGGAACAAAGTAGAAGAGATGACTTGGAGTCTCTTAGCTATGTGCTTATATATTTTTTGAGGCGAAGTCTCCCATGGCAAGGATTGAAAACCGGTATCAAGGAAGAGGGTGTTGATTCTAGGATTGTGTGGATTTTTGATCCGGGTGGATTTCATTACAATCACTCTCATGTTGAGACTAAGGGTACTACCTTTGTCTTTGATCCCGGCAGGTTACAAGTAGCTATATGGCCTTATGTCGGTCCGGATCAAGCTACTAAAATCACACAAATACAACTTAGAGAATGCTTTGGTGAGCCAAATCCGATCCTTGAGGACAAGGATCATTTGAAGGGGTGGATATTGATACAAACCAAAATGTTAGTAGGAGGGTATATTAGTAATTTTGTCCTTTATTTCTTATTCTCCAAGTCATATGGCCTATATAAAGGCATTTGTAGGTTGTAATGAGTTATCCAAGAAATTATCATTGAAAGTTAATCTTTCTTAGCTATCCAATCTCCATTTTCTCTCTAATGTCATCCAAATCCATTGATTAATCCTAGGTGATTCCTTCCCTCACCACAGATTACTCTATAGATCATCTAACCTATCGACTCATTAGTCGAACAGTTAAACCGATCATATCATTAAAAATACGATTGTATCATAAAACTGTCAAAATCTACCAATATAAGCAACAATCAATCATCGTAGTTCCAATTTTACTCGATGCAATACTTTTTGCACTAAAACCCTAAACCCTAAATCGGAACGTAAATACTTCATCGACTAAAATCCGTACTACGAAGAACAATAACTTCATCATCAAACAAAATTCCTCAATCAAAGCAATCATACCCATCTTAAGCTTCTAACGAATCAAATAACACGGAGCAAAAAACCCGAATTCACGAGAAATCGCAAGAAACTTATCGCATCAAACGAATTAGTTTACGGTTTTAATCTTAAGACGGATATATATATATATATATATATATATATATATATATATATATATATATATATATATATATATATATATATATATATCGACTAAAACAAAATATAATTACGTAATTCAGTAATGTTGGTGATTAGAGATAACCTCAGAACGACTCCAAATGTATTTGATTGTAACAAGATCAGAAATCTCGGATAATCTGGGAATATATTGATTCTTCACGAAAATTCCAGCTCCACAAATGGCAATCTGGATCTTACCCGCCATTGATAACTGATTCAATTTAATTCGATTCGATTCGATTCGATTTGATTCGATTATCTCTTCGAAATTGTACAATTTCGTGTTAATTGAGGATGAATTATTAGGTTAAAATGTAAATTAAATTAGATTAGTAAGGTCAATTTGGGGGAATGGAGGATGATCGAAGATCAGAGTGGAAGTGAGTGAAGTAGGAAGACGGGAAGAAACGAGTGAACGAGTGAGTTGCGTCGGTAAATCCACTTTAATATTTACCCTTTGGACTCGATTATTAATCTCGGTTTTTCGTGTTTGAAAAAATAAAGTAAATGTAAATTATTTCCGAGAAAAATTACTGACTTACTGGCCTTTGTTCTTTAAGAAAGTCGATGAGAAACGGGGTTTACGGTTTACATGTGAAGTTGAAACCATACTGAATGTCAATTACTCCCTCCGGTATCAAGGGTAAGGGATCCAATGAGGAAGTGACATGTGGAGCAAAACTCATGAAAATGATCAAATTTCATATAAAAAACATTCCTAAAATAGAAAGACAAACAATTCATTGAGACGCCCCAATATGGAATAGGCAAACAATTCATTGGGACGGAGGGAGGGTGTAACGATTTTTTTTGTATGAGAGTTTCCGATATTATGTGACTAAACTAATCGTCTGGACGGCCTCGGAAGGGCGAAGCTCACTCATGGAGCCGAACCAATGTCGCCCTCGCTTGACCTCAATATCAACCCCGTTGACCAAATATATAGGAAATTACGTAAACCGGTCGACACACGTCAGTCATCACATCAAGTGTGACGTGCCTCAGCTGAGTTTCCCCAACTCATACCGGTATCGGCTCGCACAACAAAACCGACCCACCCCAACCCGAACTTATCCCGATTTTCATAACCCGAAAGCGGTCTGACCCATGCACTCGGCTTAGTTGACCCGTTTGCCAGGTCTGCTCGCACTGTCGTGCCCCCATCCAATGTCCTTCCCGAGCCCGTGCAATGAGTCAAGTACGGGTCCTTGCGAGAGTTTGAATCTCAATGAAATACGATAGATATCAATGAAAACGAATATGAGGGGTCGTTTGGTTACTCATCCAATTACCAGGAAGTGCAAGTTCCCAGGGAGTGCATTTTCAGGGAGTTGTTTGGTTGCCCACTTCCCGGAAATTGCCACTTTCCAGGAACTGCCACTTCCTCCACAATGGGAGAATTATTCCTATGAAATACAAATTCACGTGAATTTAAAATTTCCGGTAACTTCATCTTCCCATGGAGAACCAAACGAGCTCTGAGTATTTGTTGGTGGATGGCGACAACTAAATCGCTTCGTATTGGGCCAAAAGTGTTGTCGTTTGAAGAAGAAGAAGAAGCCCAAAGGAAAGCAACAAAAAAAAAAGGATTAAAAAAACGTCGCCTGAGAGATTCGAACTCTCGCGGGGAAACCCCATGTACTTAGCAGGCACACGCCTTAACCACTCGGCCAAAGCGACTTTCTTGTTCTTTCTTTTCGTTTTTAATTATATCACACTTGCTTTCACATACAAGCTTTACTGATGCGACATTACTCATAGAATATACTCATACATAACCATCCGATTAATTATTTTTCTACATGGTAACCTTGTATTTTTGGAAATTCTATATGGTAACCCTCCTTTTTAAAAAACACATGCGGTAACCCTCTACTTTCTTAAAAATACATATGGTAACCCTCTATTTTCTTAATACTTTACGACATGACTCTTAACTTTAATTACGTTAAATTTGTTCGTTAAATAATTGATTAAACCATGATTAAGTAGTGAAGAGTAAATTTTGAATTTTTACGAGGGTTATTTATGTTCATGTATTCCTCCTACACGGTAATACAACCTTACACAATTGCAAATTTTAAAATTAATCCCTCAATTAACGATTTTAAATGTCCTTTTTTTAAAAAAAAAATTGGATGCAAATCGACCGAAGAAAATAGAAAAAATAGTGTACAAAAACTATTTTAAATGTCCACTTACATCTTTAGTCCTTTACAAACCAAATTGAATAAAGTAAAACTAAGGGTCATATTTCTATATACTAAGAAAGTAGAGGGTTACCGCATGTGTTTTTTTAAAAGCAGGGTTACCACGTAGAATTTCCAAAAACACAGGGTTGCCACGTAGAAAAACCCTTGTTTCTTTTATTATCATTATAATTATTACTATTATTTTTTTAATATAAAACGCAACTTATATTGAATTCAAAACAATTTTTCATATAATTAACGGGTAACCGAGATACTATAGGGCTCACACATTTTGCAATATCAAACCTAATCCAATTAAAAATATGAGCTGCAACGCGCGGGTTCCGACATCTTAAAACACATAGAGCTTTTGAAACTGCGTAAGCAAGAAAACAACATCCTCGTCGATTTAACTCCGCTTATTTGTGATAAAATCAAATTTACATGAAATTAGTGGATAACTGTGATATATAGTACTCGTATCTGGGTCGCACACCCTTAAAATTAGCAAAATTAAGTCTAATAAAATAATTATAATAATTATTATTATAAAATACGAGTAATATTATTATTATTATTATTATTATTATTATTATTATTATTATTTAAGAGATTAATTAAAATTCATTTTATATAGTCTTGAGTGAATATTTGCATGGAGTAATGGACCAAAATTGATGACTAATTAGTCACTTTTGCTAATGATATTTTTTCAAGTGTTATATCATATTTGGGGAGCTTGCTTGTTCACTTTCTAATACCCCAACACAAGGGCATAAATCTAGCATCTTATGCAAGAAAATCCAATGTCACAATTGACAAAAAGTTACACTTTGTTTATATATTTATGATAAATTGTTGTTTGCGACGGAAATATCCGTCTTAGGTTTATAACAGGTCAAATATGTGTAGATTTTTTTTGACATTTTCTTTTTAATTCGATATATTTGACTCATTTGAACGTTATGACGGATATATCTGTCACAAAGAAGATCAGCTGTATATTTATTTACATGTTTTAAAATTGGTATAAAGAAGACTTTGGGTGCTTTATCTTTCTTTGGCAAATGGTATACATGAGAGAAATTGACATTCCCAATGTATGTTATTTTGGTGGTACGTGAAAAGGTTAGGTCTACAATTTTTTTCAAAGAGACAGTCAAAAAGCTCATTTCCTTATTACATGGGTGCATATAAAGACTAGGAAGATCATATTCATCATACTATATGGTAACACACATGAGTATATGACCTATTTTTGTGGTCATCTTTTAAAATTTAAGGTGTTCAAAACTTCAAATCCCGAGTTGGATTGGATTGGATCATATCAGATTATAAGAGTGGATCAAATCAGATTGTTTGGTTGCTATCTGAATCGATCTTAGGGTTAGGAAATGTGAGTATATAAAATAAATTCAAACTTAAAAAAATAGAAAGTCAGTTGCTTTAAGATATATATTTGCGTAAATAATGAGAAAAACATCATAACTTAAGAATAATTCAAGGCGTGTAATATAGAAAGTATATGAGATACGATTGTACACAGGTTTAACAACATATATTGCATGAAATTATCCTAACAATTTGTCAGAATTATGAGACTACGAAGTATATTATACAGAGTAGAAATATATATAATACTCTGTATCTTTACAAATTAAATTCGAACTTATTTGAGAATATCATAATTAGCTATTAATATAAAAGCCCTAATTAATTTTTGTTTTGCATGGCCGAATTTGAAACTAATATTCTGTATAAAAGATAAATAAATGATGAAGACGGAAAAAAATATACAAAAATGTGATTATCCAAAGTGTTAATGATGTTGTTAGTTTGACCATAGTAAGCATGCAAGCCACAAAGTGAGTGAAGTTAGGGTTTGAATGTGTTGTTGTCGTCTTCGATCATCAAGTACATTAAGTGACCAACTTCCCCAAATTAGGGTTTGGTTGGTCCACGCACGCACTTTGCATTTTTATTTTTTTGACCCTTAAAAACATTCTAATTAATATTAATATATGGAGTAATATTAATAATACATAATATAATTAATAATTAATAATTAATTTTTCGAATATAAATCGAGTATAACTGTACAAGTGACTAATTATACAATCAACGATATCTATGTGGTGATACTAATCTCTGTGTTACTTTGCCTACCAGACTCGTACTGTTGACATGTGTGTAGTGTGTTTGAGATACGGTTTTACAGCAAGTTTATCGTAAGACGGTTTTACAATAATTTTTTAATGACATGATTTTACAGTAAATTTATTGTGAGATTTCTCACATAATGACAATTAATTATATATTAACGTGTTTTTGATAATGATGACAATTAATTATATATTAATTATTTATTGTGAGATTTCTCACGCTAAATCTATTAACGTCATCACGATAATTATATTGTGTTTTTTATTATATATTAACGTGTTTTATTGAGAACGGTTTCACGGGAGACTAACTGCACTAAATTCAAAAAAAATATTTTTTTTTTAAGAAACATATATACTTGGAAACAAACAAGGTAGTTATAGAATTTAATAAGATGAATGATTGGATTTAGTAGAGTCATACACTAAGAAGGGTCTATACATAATCTATGTTTTTTTATCAAACAAAAAGGATGATGAACAATGCCTATCTATGCAATATGCATTGTGTCCAAGTTTCACATGCAACCCAACATCAAAGTAAATTATAAATATACTTGTTGCTTGTAGTTCATCCTTTAGCATTGAAGTAGAGACATTTCTCTTCTAAAAATATATTGCTAGTAGAAATAAAATAGATTGTCACTATCTATAATTGTCAAGGGTAAAAAGAGAGATCACATGAGCTCGGACCCACTTCTCATGTTACATTAGTAAAGTCGATAATTAGCAAGTTCAAAAGTTTTGAGAACTAACTGTGATAAAATAATGATTAATGAACATATATATAGCCTAAATTTAATTTGTTTTTCATATTTGGATGGATGGATGGATGGACATTCTGAATATACTCTTTGAAATCGATAATATTAAAATATCGTTTGAATAAGAGTGAAATAATATTGGAAAAGATGGTTTGCTGATGTTACAGAGTAATATATACAGATAACTTATCGTTACAGTATTTGCCTGGATATATTATTGAGTATATACATTCGCATTATATCACCATATTTCTTATTATTTTAATCATGAATAAAATGAATTTACAAAAATGTACATTAATTTGTACTTAAGATACTGATATCATTTATAATATGTGGTACAAAAATTATTTATAAATTCCTCATTATATCTAATATAAGTTTATTTTTTATTTATAATAGTTATTCTGTGAAACGATGAAACGATTTTTTTTTTCTTGTATAAAACGATAGTCCATGTAGTGATAATAAGATTATAATAATTACTCTGTATATTTTTACAAAATTGAACCGTTTCACACGTAATTCTGTATCTTTTATTAGGATTATTTATAGTCTTTGATTGATTAAATAAAAGGAGGCCTTTGGATTTGGAAAAGTTGAGGTATGTTACCACTACTTGAAAGTTGAAATTGGTCCAAATGGAAGTATCATTGGTCATGTTCTAAAATGGTTGCACATGGCTTTTATTAGATTATTATGATTTTGTGATGTTATTTATCATCCCAATATACTTAATTGACTTTTGGGTCCTATCTAATTATAATTAAGTCGATACACACTTGAAATTTTGTAGGCTTATCAACCTCACTAAGATACTAGAACTCAGTTAGGAAAAGTTACAAAAATCACATGTTCGAATCCGTCAGCATCAAATCGTTAATACTTGGGAAAAGTTATAAAAATTCTAAATTTGAACCCGTTGGTTCAAATCATCAAGTTGATTCTCATAGAATTTAGATGGGAAAGTTACAAAAATCCTAAGTTTGAATCCATCAGCATCAAATCGTCAGTGTAATTCTGATAGAATTTATATTACTTGGAAAAAGATACAAAAATCCTACGTTTGAACACGAATGTATCAAATCGACAATGTGACTATATGATAGAACTTACTTGAGAAAAGTTACAAAAATCCTAAGTTCGAATAATAATACGTCACTAAAAAAGAAGATTCAAAGATATTGTTAGTTACAATTACATATACGAGTATTTAATAATAAATACTCGTATGTTGTAAGTAATAAGATTAATTATGCTCACAAGCTATTTAAATAATACTCGTATTAAAATTAATATTTTGTGATAGATAATTATTTTGAAAGGTTTGTATCATAAAATAATTATTTAATATTCTCCATTTAAGATTTCAACTTTGACTAATAATGGGTCATTATTAATTTTTCAATATTTATTATTAATTAATTGTTTCATAAACTTTACGTAACAATTATCCACTCCTCATGAGAACGCCGCATATCATGACACCCATCATTTGCTTCATTCGTATCTTCACGTTAAATTCCTCCTTGATCTTCATACTAATTAAAACTTTTTCAATAATAATAATATCATTAGGGATTATTATTAAGGTTACGTACTTATCAACTTTCTCAGAATTAAATTAAATCGAACTTAAATTTATAAACTGGACTAAACTGGACGAAGCTGATATAATAATACACGTCATCACATATCGTTTTCTCGATATACACGAATCAAACTTAATTTAACCTAACTTCGTCAATAATAAAGTGTCCGAAATAAATCAGACTGACCAGAATTTGAATAACTTATCTGAATTATTGAACGGAACCGAAAGATGAACCCTAAATCATGTATGCATTATTTCACAAATCTAATACATGCATTATTAATCATAGATCAAATATAATGTATGATTGATTATCATGATGATATCATATGATAAGGAAAATCAGTAACAATGATTGCATGTAGTTGATCCCATGCTTAGAGTAATCATATGATTAATCAAATATCAACCAAATTTTGTAATAATAAATTAATTAATAATCATATAATTTTATTATAAATTAAATGTTAACTTTTCTTCATTCACACAACGGCGTGCATTCTTCCTCATAATAACACACTTCTTATTAATTTTTAATTTATCATATAATTAAGTCCAAATTCACAATTATAATTATAATCATAATTATTTTATTTCTAATTATAATTATATTTTTTTTAACTGTCTTTGTGACGTAGTAGCGTGAAACTAATAACTACGTACTTCATCTCCTTCTAATTATAATTTGTGATTCATGATAGTATCATATTTCTAAAACAATTAATTTATTGAATTCATATCATTTTCGATCCTAAAATGATAAAATAAACATCGTAAAATAATTTGATCATACCCTTCCCACTCTTATAATTCATGCAATTTCCACAATTTAATTTAATTTAATTTAATTATCAAGTGGTAATTGAATGATCATGTAATAGACTTATAGTCATGTGATACTACACCAAAAAATAATTACTAGATGATGATGCCTAGACATTAGTCTTACCTAGACCTGTCAAACGGGTCGGGCGGTCGGGTTTCGGGTTCGGTCATTTCGGGTTCGGGTAAAATACGGGTCGGGTGTATTTCGGGTTTGAAAAATACGGGTTTTATACGGGTCGGGTTTATACGGGTTTCGGGTCGGGTTGGGTCAAATACGGGTTATTAACGCACTTTAAAAACATTAATTTTCTTTACATTTTTTTATCATAAATACAATTTTATTCTTAATTTTCTTAATGAACTCATTTAATATAATATATTAGTGAGAATAAACATGTTTTATTTAATATATTTTTTAGTATACATTGATATTTTATTTCTATAGGAAGTACGAATATATATGACGAACTTTGATTTGATTTATTGATTTTTTTTTTTTCATTATAATAATCATGTGATAAAAATATGATTTTAAAGATATATATAAATATTATTTC
The DNA here is from genome assembly GCA_958450325.1 of Agrostemma githago. Classification (NCBI taxonomy): domain Eukaryota; kingdom Viridiplantae; phylum Streptophyta; class Magnoliopsida; order Caryophyllales; family Caryophyllaceae; genus Agrostemma; species Agrostemma githago. Next base: position 75,779,794 of record OY288246.1, read on the forward strand.
TTAAAATTTTGAAAATAAAAAAATATTTCTTAGTTTTTTTGAGAAACTTTAGTGTATAATAGCAATATTTTTTTAATTTATCTATTTTCGGGCGGGTAACGGGTTCGGGCGGGTTTTGACCCAATATATTCGGGTTTTTATCGGGCGGGTCACTTTCGGGTTTCGGTCATTTTCGGGCGGGTTTTTTCGGATTTTTTTCCGGGCGGTTTCGGGTCGGGTTTTCGGGTCGGGTCAGTTTTTGACAGGTCTAGTCTTACCCTATATATACTTTAATTTACTGACTGCATCTTCTGTCTCGTTTATCTGTTTATCTTTGATTAAAATATTACTCTGTATATATAATGAATATAAAAAGTAAACAAATGAATGAAAAGATCGTCTCCATCGAAAAACTCGACTCGAATGTAGTTAAAAAAACCAATTAAGCATGCTTTAAGTTGCAAGGACACACTCCCAAATATTATATTCATTCACTAGAATAGGATCCTCCAACCATTATATATAAGCCAACTCCAAAGCACACAATTATCAAAAACTCCAAACATACCTTATAAGTTATAGTCACCTACATACATACATACCCTTAAATTTCAAGCACTATCCTACATAATATATATAGGGTCATAGTCCTACAAAACATAGTAGTATCATACCTTCATACCCAAAAAAAACATTATGGAATCTCTAGGCCTTAGTAACACAATAACCTCAAATGTAACAAATAATAATACTAGTCCTTCACCAAGGACAAAAAGAAAACACCACCACCAACAACAACAACAGACCGAAACATCCCCAAATACTGTAAGGTACTTGGGGGTACGAAGAAGGCCGTGGGGCCGGTATGCTGCCGAGATTAGGGACCCCACCACTAAGGAACGTCATTGGTTGGGCACATTTGATACAGCTGAGGAAGCTGCCCTGGCTTATGACCGGGCTGCCCGGTCAATGCGCGGGCCGTCCCGGGCAAGGACCAACTTTGTTTACTCTGACTCACCACCGGGGTCCACGGTCACCTCGATCCTGTCCCCTGATGACCAGTGTCAACTTAACCAGCTTTTCTTCGGTGGGCCCACCAGTAACACGGTCTCGGTCCAAATTCAGAGTCAGGTTAATTCCACGAGTCAGAGTAGTAATTTGTGGGCCGCCTGTTGGTCCAATAATAATTACCCTCAGCCCAACCAAAACACGATCATAAACAATAATATTAATAATAGTAATAATAATGATCGGTCCGAAGTGGAGCTACCGCCTTTACCCGAGGATATTACCTCGAGTTATAATATGGGTATCGGTATGGATATGGAAACGGATATGAATATGGGTCAATGGGTCGGAAATGACCTATACTCGGGTCACATTGGACCTATTGGGTTCGACAATTTAGGACTCGATACAAATGTGTCTAGTGATGGGTCCTACCCGGGTTTCTACCCATATGACAACCCGTATAATCAAATGGGTTCGGATCCAACATTCGGAGTATTTGACTTGGGTTCTTCTTCTACTTATAACTATTGATTTTTTTTACCCTCTTATTCAAAATTCGCTTCAACGTATTTTGATCGGAAAATGGACGTACTGAATTGGACCAGACTGAATAGAGAAGTGGATTATTTGTTTTTCTGCATTAGGGTAATTTTTTATTTTTATTTTTGAAAATTTTACTATATTTTATTTCGGGATTGTAAATTTTTATTTTTCATTTGTTTAGAACACGTACTAAAGGCTTGTTATTAATTTGAGATTATTTATTTGCTTTAATTTGGGACCGTCGCATATGAGAATTAATGGGGAATTAATGTTTTTAAAGTGTTTAACGAGTTTTTAAATTTATTACTCTGTATTTATCATTATGTAATCTCTAAGCTGTTGATTAACATTAAGTAAGACGGTCTAATACAAGAATTTGTGCAAAAGTAATGCATGCATTCATGCACGTCTTCAGTGAATCGGTACGTGCATGCATGCATAAAATGAGCTATGTATAAGTATTGACATCTTCGTCAAAGAATCTATCCATGCAAGGTGAATACAAAATTTGGTTTTGTTAAAATTAGGGCTAAATAATACCACAGTACATCTTTAGCACGTAAATTATAAATTTATAATTCATTCGTGTTAATCATTTATTTATGATAGATTAATTTTTTTTTTCATAAGAATTAAAAAAAAACGAATGAATTAATATTATAAGAAATTAAAAGATTTTTACAAGAATAATGCGAAAGATAGAGATTCAAATCTCTTAATTATAATCTCTTTTACAAATACTCGTAGTACAAAAATTATACTCCCTCCGTCTCAATGAATTGTTTGCCTATTTCATATTGGGTCGTCTCAATGAATTGTTTGTCTTTCCAATTTAGGAATGTTTTTTACGTGTAATTTGACTATTGGCTCCACATGTCACCTTCTAATTGGAATATTGGATCTCTTGTCCTTGATGCCAAAAGCAAAGGCAAACATTTCATTGAAACGGAGGGAGTATAAATAAGTACTCCCTCCGTTCCAATGAATTGTTTGCCTTTTCTTTTGGCACCAAGGTTAAGGGAACCAATGAGGGAGTGACATGTAGAGCAAAACTCATGAGAATGATCAAATTGCATATAAAAAACATTCCTAAAATAGAAAGGCAAACAATTCATTGAGACGCCCCAATATGGAATAGGCAAACAATTCATTGGGACGGAGGGAGTAGAACGGAAGAAGTACTACGAGTCTACGACAATGATATATATTTCCAATCATTATTATTCGGTTTACATTTTTACACACGACTGACCCAAAACGTTTATAGCTTAATAAGACCGTCTCTTGATTCGGGCTAGTTCTATAGTACTCTGTTATACATTCGGTAGGACGATCTTACAAGAGAATTGCTCAGGTTAGTAACATGAAACAACTTAGTTGTTGGGCTGTTGTAGTAGTACAAGTAAATCTCATCTTTGGCCCAAATTATCTAAACGAATAAACCTAAATCTACAAGTTTGTGAAGCACTTTACAAGCATACGGAAAAAGTTGATACTTAACGTGAGACATACTACTTCTTAGTTTTTCGAGAAACACAAATCGTCTTCAATTTTTTATGAGAAATCTCCCAATAACGGTATTGAGAGAATGTCCTCTCTATACGGAGTATTATTTATGCAAAAACAAAATCGAAAAAAAAAAAAAAAAAACATGACTAATTACCAACTTATTTGTCACATATTTTTAGTCTATAAGACGTATTCGTCGTAAGATTAAAACGGGTCAAATAGCAAACCGCATGCATACACAAAGCGAATATTTTCCGAGCACCATCTTTTCTAGTACTACAATCCTTGATCTTGAGCAATTAGAAACTTATAACGAATATTTTCATCACAAACCCAAAACTTAGCATCAACGCCATCAAGTACAAGCAATGAAAGCCAAAATCATACGAGTAGTTGCAGGAAGTGCAGTACAGTGCAGCTAATTGAATGATGAACAGCATCACAGCAGTTGATAAAAAAGTGTCAATTATAGAGTAAAAATCCACTGTCAAAAATTACAACCACTGTATGATTGCATTAAAAAGGTAAAAAAAAAAAAAAAAAAAAAGTAAAAATCAAATCAAATACTATTAGTAGGTAAAATATAGAACTCTGTAAACTACAGTAAGTAACATCCTCAACTCAACTCAACTCAATTCGACTAAGACTAGACCATGGCTCGTGTTGGTTTGGTTTGGTTCACTTCACCAGCATTCGACACCAACTTCAGCAGCTCGACGAGGCTTGTTTTTCCTCCTACTACCAATATGTCTGAAACCAACGGCTTTTGTCGATCCAAGCCCAAGTCCAACTTCTTTCGCTGCTGCACTTTGCTTTTCATCGGCCGAGGAGGAGGAGGAAGAGTCCCGTTTCCTTTTTTTGATGGACTCGGTAGTGGTGGTGGGGCCCGTGCTTGAAGGATGACTGTTGTTCTCGCTCTCGTCCCCTTCTGCTGCTGCTGCTGCTGCTGCTACTACTACTACTACCCTTTCTGCCTCGCTCTTTGACTGCTTTTGAGGCCTTCCTCTCTTCTTTTGAATCGGGATCTTCTCTTCCTCTCCGCTTCCTGTGTCCTCGTGAATGCTCGCTGATGTTAGTTTCTTCCCCTTTCCCCTTCCTCGTCCCATGATTGTCGGTTTTTGGGAATGCAGATTGAGTTTAGTTATGTCTGCAAGAAAACAACATGACAGCGCAAGTTTACAGACATTTCAGATCAAAAATGACTGAAACATCGTGATTTCGAATACTTCATGCATCTTTCAGAATAGCCAGCTATACTTCAAACTATCTTGAATTCGAATACTTCGTGCATCTTTCAAGTTCAAAGGTCGAATTCGAGTATGAATCATGGATTTTTAAGTTCAAGAGATGAACCATATGCATTAGAACTTCAATATGCAAACTTCATTTTCCAAAATACTCAAAACTTTTATATCAAAAATGATCTGAAATCCTTCACATTGAAGAAATCAATGATTCAATGCTAATTATCTGACAATTTTGTGATAATGATTGGAAGTCTTACATGTACATGCTCGAAAGAGACGGTATTTCAATATCGTTAATTAATTCATTAACCCCATTTCAAAACCCTTTTAAATTTACACTAAAAACACACTAAACAGATTCAAAATCAAAACTTTGGAAATCCCAAATCACTCAAGAAATCAATGATTCAATGCTACTATAATTTATCTGACAATTTTCTGATAATGATTGAAAATCTTACATGCACATGATACTATTAAGGGAAATTATTACCACAAAAACTTGAAAGAGACGGTATTTCAATATCGTTAATTCATTCATTATTTCATTATCCCCACTTAAAAACCCTTTTAATTTACACTAAAAAAAACAGTAAACAGATTCAAAATCAAAACTTTGGAAATCCCAAATCACTCAAGAAATCAATGATTCATGCACATGATATTATTAAGGGAAATGATTTAACACAAAAACTCGTAAAAGACGGTTTTTCAATAACGTTAATGAATTCATTAGCCCCACTTCAAAACCCTTTTAATTTACACTATAACATCCTAAATAGATTCAAAATCAAAAATTTGGAAATCCCAAATCACTATCATATCATATCATATCATATCATATACTCCAGTCACTTACCACTTTGAATTAATAATAAATAAAGAAAACAATTTCAATTAAAACTAGATTAAATCAATCAATAATCATCAATAATACTAATAAAAGATTCATAATTTTCCACAGATTGGTAATTTCATTTCATCACAGTGATATAATAGATCCAGAATTACAGAAGAGTCAACATATGAAAACCCAATCAAATTCAATTAATTAAATTAAATTAAATTAAATGCAAGAAATTAAAGTAATTGAATCAAAGATTAAGCAAAGAAACTAACCTTGAACTGAGCCCTGAAAAATTAGAAAAATTAGAAGTACTAATTCTTCACAAAAAAAAAAAACAAATTCAATTTGTTAATCAATGAATTAACAAAAAGTAACTAAAACCCAGTTCAAATCCAATCAAAATACAACTTCTTTTCACAGATTTCTCATTAAAAAAAAGTGATTTTTTTTTGGATAAGGGTAATTGAAATTGAAAACCCCAGATCAAGAAAAACAAAAACAAGAAAAAAAATGATAAAATTTGATGATTAAAGTAGGTAAAATTTGAAAAAGGGATGATTTAAATTTTGTGAGAGAATAAAATAAAATAAAATAAAATAAAATAAAATTGAGGAATTTGAGGAGAGACAAGAAGTAGAGAACAAAGAAAGTGAGAAAAAAATTGAAGAGAGGGATATTGTTATTGTGTTTGGTGTAGGAATTGTGGACTGTAAATATGTGTATTTTTTGAGGTAGTGATGGGCTACTTGTGGTATTAATCAATAAGATTACAATTATTATTCTCACAAAAACTCGGAAAAGATGGTCTATTATGAAGTTATCCAGAGATATCGTACTCGACTATTTAACCTTTTGTAGCTTTTCAAGTTAGTCTCTTTTATGACGGGTAAATCTGGCAAAAAAAAAGAAAAAAAAAAAAAAATCGGGTCGGGTCGGATCAGATTTGGGTCGGTCTCTATTCGAGTTTTAGAAATCGGGTTGGGTTTGGGTCAGATCGGGTAATCTCGGTTCGAGTTATTTTCGGATTTGTTAATAACATTTGGGTCAGATTTGGGTTAGGTCGGGTCAAACTCAAGTCTTCGGTTTGGATGTCGGGTCGGGTTGGGTTATTTGCGTCGGTCAGTTTTGTCATGTCTATGACGGTGCTATCCTGTAGTATTGCTATATAACGGGTTAAATAATAAACATTTAGATAGATAAGGACAAAACATTGGTATTCTTTATGTGATGTGTTTTTATCTTTTTTTATCTAAACAAATAGTATTATTTGAATCGTCATATTAATATGACGGATATCTCTATCAGAATCGATACAAGGTGTTCATTGAGGTTAGCAATCTATATATAGTTCATTATTAGTTTACGATTATAGATGAAGATCCTAAAGAATTTAGCTAATCCCCAAAACCATTACATTATTATAATCAATTAAATTAATCATATTATTATTATAAACAATATATATAAAACTTCATTTTCTATAATAATAATGGACCATTCTTGCGGGCTCGGGCCGGACACGGGCCGGGCTAAAAGATAAAAAGTTGTCCTTTAACATCAAAGCGGGCGGGTCGGGCCTAACTAACGGGCCTAAATTGCTCGCCCTTACCCGCCCGTTTATGCAAAATCGGGCTGCCCGCAGACTATCGGCCCAATTATTGAGTGAATGAAAAAACTATCAAACAAATAAAGATAGACAGTAATTACGTAAATATTTAAAAAGAGTACAACGTAGTTGAATAACTTGAATTGTTTCTTACATATCAAAATACAAGAAAAAAAAAGTATTTGATAAATGAACAGAAATGGTGATAATATCACACTATTAGAATATTATGAGAATTTGAGAATAGCGAGAGTTGCCTAATTTTTTTTGAGAGTTCAAAAGTATTTTCGCTATATCATACTATTATCAAGTGTATGTGTCTTGATTAGTGCATGGATTAATTATTTTTATTTGTATTATAATGAATATAAATTTTTCATTTCCTATATAATTAATTAATTTTTAAGCGGTAGAATGTACATAATATTTTTAGCGGGCCGGGCGGGTTGACCCGTTTGAAAATATTAGTGTCTATGTCTGGCCCGTTTATTATATCGGGTCGGGCTTGCCCGGCCCATTAAATAATTCGGACCGAGATTCCCTGTCCAAACTCCCTAAAATTTCGGGCCAGACGGGTCGGGCTACTCGGACGGTACGCCCATGATCAGCTTTAGTTCTAGTTTAACCAGGCTTCGAGTTTGAGCTTTGAGAATCCAATAGTGTTAAATTTACAATGAAGAGTTTTACTGTCCTTGAGATCTTATTACCCAACTCGAATCTAGATTAAACTAGATAGATCACTCAGAACAGTAAGCAATAGTTTAGACCTGACTTCAAAGAATGCGCTATTGTTCTTACAAAATCAGAGGTTGGATTTTCAGTAAGTTTGGATCGGACCTAGTCGACATATACAGCTCAGCTTCGGGGTTCAATCCATTTTTTTAAAGTTATTTTCAAGAAAAGACCGGTCTCGAGACTGGATCTCCAAAAACTTAGAGCCGGAGAGCGGTATGGATCACAACCCGATTTGTTGGGCCGGTCTAGACCATTACAGATTGGGCTCAAATTGAATTTTTGACCCGTAAACAAACGGGTTAACGGGTTTGAGACAAATGATCAAATTTATTGGTTCACTTTTGATCAACAAACCCAACCCACCAACTAAAATAAAACAACTCTCAAAATTCTTGTCTACTCTAATCACTTGCGTATAAAACACCTTTTAATTTGATGCGTTAGTTAAGCAACTAAACCAACATCACCTATATATACACACATAAGTACATTGACACATAAACACATTTCATTTCTCACTAATATCATATATATACCATATCAAATTCTATGATCTCGTAACAAAATAGCACACGCTTGAGTGAAAATAGCTCGTATTTTGAATAGGGCAACTTCGCATTTCAAAAAAAATAAAATAGATTTCACGATTTTCTTGCAACGAGAGCACACGTTTTAGCAAAACAACGTAGCGGGATTTACAAGATTTCACAGTCCCTTGACAGCAGAGCACACGTTATAGCAAAACAGCGTAGCAAGGTGGTTTTTGTATTACATATGTCGTGGTGAAACTGTAGGAGGGTGGTTTATAACAAGGTTTCACGATCCCTAGTCAACAGAGCACACGTGTTAGCAAAACAACGCAACAAGGTGGTTTTTGTATTACATCTGTCGTGGTGAAACTGTAGGAGGGTGGTTTACAAGATTTTACGATCCCTAGTCAACGGAGCACACGTTATAGCAAAACAACATAGCAGAGTGGTTTTTGTATTACATCTGTCGTGGTGAAACTGTAGGAGGGTGGTTTACAAGATTTTACGATCCCTAGTCAACAGAGCACACGTTTTAGCAAAACAACCTAGCAGAGTGGTTTTGCACATCTGTCTGAAAAAAAGTCTAGTAGACTAAAAATACATCATAAATATGGCAATTTTGCTTTTTTTGGGATCGTGGAATCGTACAATACTAACCTACGCCTTGATATGGACGTTCTTACTATGTGTGACAGTCGCAATAACCGCGTTATCACCAGAAATATCCTTCATATGGGCGATCACTCCAACGTCGTCTTTTTCGAAGGCGTGTAGTGATAGTGAATTGTATGTAAGAGTTCCGGTCGAGTTCCCTTTGGATGTTGTTTGCTTGCCAACTAAATTATTTCAACGGTCGAGGATCGATATGGTCGTTCCTCCTATATTTGCTGCCCTTGTTGTTGCTAGCTCTGCCTGTCTGGTTCGATTTGTGGGCCTCTAAAATGGCCCAGAGTTTCGAGAATTTCTTAGGTACCTTAAACCTAAGAATTAAGGCCTTTTATTTGGCTGAGTATACGATAACATGTATATATGGTGTGTTGGATTTGTGGGCCTCTAGACTCGGCCCAGAGTTTCGAGAAATTTTTAGGTACCTCAAACCTAAGAAATAAGGTTTTTTATTAGGTTGATTGTACGATGAGTCGATGACATGTATATCTGGTGTGTTCGATTTGTGGGCCTCTAGACTCGGCGGCCCAACGTTCCGAGAATTTCTTAGGCACCTTAAACCTAAGAATTAAGGCTTTTTATTTGGTAGAAGTGTACGATGACATGTATATTTGGTGTGTTGGATTTGTGGGCCATTAAACCCGGCCCAGAGTTTCGAGAAATTCTTAGGCACCTTAAACCTAAGAATTAAGGCTTTTTATTTGGTAGAAGTGTACGATGACATGTATATCTAGTGTGTTCGATTTGTGGGCCTCTAGATTCGGTCCAGAGTTTCGAGAAATTCTCAGGTACCTTAAACCTAAGAATTAAGGCCTTTTATTTGGTTGAGTGTACGTGGTGAGTGGATGACATGATATATATATATACATGGTTTGTTCGATTTATGGGCCTCTAGACTCGGTCCAGTATTCCTAGAAATTCTGAGGCACCTTAAACCTAAGAATCAAGGCTTTTTATTTGGTTGAGTGTACGATGACATGTATATTTGGTGTGTTCGATTTGTGGGCTTCTAGACTCGGCCCAGAGTTCCGAGAAATTCTTAGGCACCTTAATACCTAAGAATTAAGGCTTTTTATTTGGTTGAGTCATTGAGTGTAGATGACATGTATATCTGGTGTGTTCGATTTGTGGGACTCTAGCTAGACTCGGTCCAGAGTCTGAGAAATTCTTAGGTCCAATGAGTGTATCATGTCATTGTACACCTTAAACTTGTGTACATCGAGTGTATCGTGATTTTGCGTTGTTTTACGGTCGCTTTACAGTAATAATGTAAATATTACGGAGTATAGTTTTATTTATAGAATTTTAATAAAAAAAAATTATGTTATCACTTATTTATGGTTGGATAAATTTGAATGATGTAGGTAAAACGATTAGTGAAAAGAATTTGCCCTGAATAAATAGGACCCAAAGTGAGAGTGAGTTGGGTCAATTAAGAACACTGTGTTTGGGCTGGCCCAACCCATGTTGAATTTGGCTTCCCAAACTTCAACAAACCGGCCCAAATAACCGAGTAACCCGTAAAATTATTAACCTTTTGGAGGGTAAATGTTTTTTTGTTATGTGAGACAGTTTCACAATAATCACAACTAAAATTATAAAAGTTGGTAGAATAGATTACGGGAAAAGTTTATCGAATGACTTTTATGATAAAAAAAGAAGTTTATTATTTTTCAGAGAAATATAAAGGCTGAAGAATAAATATGATTTTCATTTTTAAGGTCCAACGGTTATAAGCGAGAAAATACCAAAAGAACTGTGATCGAATTACCATAGGCGACATTATATTCTACGTCATCATGTGTCTGCGCAAATAGTTCTATATATAGATGTAGTTTTCCATGGAAAAAATGATTTCACGTAAAAATATACTCTATTAATGAGAATCACTTTTGACTACTATTTGCTATTCATTTAACATACACTTGTCAATCGATAAATGGAAGATTCATGAGTGTCAGAGTAACGTATTTGGTATTTCTCTTTAATGAAGTGAATGAGAAGCAATCTCAACATGACATAACGATACGCGGGAAATCGTCAATGAAAGTGATAAATCCATAAACTCGCAATAAATTCAACCACAAACATGGTTATTTATGTAATCGTTATCATTTTTTTCTCATGTTTATTCAGCATTGACTTGAGTATTGGGAAACAACATAGGCTGGATTCCCTGCAGCGAAACTTGAAGCTCATTAAGGAAAAACATAAAGTAATCTACAACAGTTTTGCATGTAATCATGGTTACCAGATTCGCTATAACGCTTCACTGTCATAAAGTGCAGGGACTGCAGGCTATGTGTAGTTTTAGTGAGCATCGTGATAGAATTCGCTCGTAACAACTTCTGATTCGCTGGATATCCGAAGGAATCTGGTAACCTTACTAACCAAAATTTAAAATTTCCTTTTGTTTGAACATCATTAGCTTAGAGCATGCATCAAGTAACGACAAACGCTAGATTCTGTGTGGGGAACGCGAGCATGAAGCTCGTGTTCAGTAGGGACAAAAGACAGAGTATTCCATGATAGATTTACATGCATTAATTAATCGTAACAAACATTAATAAGCTTATATAATTCTCAGCAGATTCCCGATGAACTTCATCACAAACATGTTCAGTAATACAATATTACTCACCCAGTTTTTTAACCTTTTCTGATCTCTTGTTTATAGATCGTTTGCTGGAGCCCCACGAAACAACAAAAGTTGAACTCTATCTGCATGAGCAAGAAGATTGTGATCACTCGGGAAAACGACAAAGTGTTCTACGATAATTTGACCTACATTAAGTAGTTGCAACAAACCTTAATGAGCTTATATAATACTTTGTAGGGTTTTGATACACTCCAATACAGACGTGTTTATTTGTATTATCCTTACCTGTCGATATTTAACCTTTTGTGTGTATACCTTGTTTATACATTGATACAGTGATACTTCATTAGATTGAGCATCACGAAACGACAAAGGTTGAATTCAATGTGGAGAAGCATGAAGCTCGTGATCACCATAATAAACAGACAAATTAATCATCGATAACTTTACAGACATACCTTAATTACTCGTATCAAAAGTTAACAATAATGAGCTCCCCCGTCTGATGACGTGTTTATTCATATAATCTAGAACTCTAGTTACGAATTTTTAACCTTTTATCTTGTTTCTAAATCAGTAGCATCAGCACCACGAAACAACAAAGGCTGGATTCCATTATGGAGGAGCTGAGCATGGAACTCGTGATCACCAACGAAAAAAGACAAAGCAACATATCTACGATAATTTGATAATTAAAATTTAATCTGACGCGAGGTCGTAATTGTTAGATGAATCATCTCAACCAAAACTTTAAGATTATGGTTGATGCCTAACTAATATATTTCCCTCACTCGAATCATCTCAACCAAAACCGGCGCCTGTCAGGATTTGAATTTGTGACCTTTTGTCATGCTATATCGCCTTGACGACTTCAAATAATGATTCATGTTAGTCGATCCCAATTCTTTTTAGGACTAAGACTTTGTTGTTGTTTTTGTTGTTCCTTTGGTCACGCTAACTTTGATAACCAAATTAAAACATTAAGTCCACAATTAATTAAGGTCAAACTAATATATTTATATTGTATTAGTAAGAAACTAACCCTTATTAATTAATTAAGCCTACAGTCTCGCAATAACGTTAAGATTATGGTTAAGGCCTAATTAATACTGATATCCTATTATACCATCTCACTTGAATGATCATTGGATTTGAATAACGATTAGTACACAAGCTTCTTGTAACATGTGTCAATTGTTTCACTTGTGTGTTATTGGTGGTTGCCTGGATTTGAACTCATGACCAAATCCGTGACCAAATATGTCGATGAACCAACTCAACTAAAGTCTTGATCGAGGTTATGATCGATACTTGATTTATATATTGATCGACATCCTATTAGTAACAAACGAACCTCAATAAGCTTATACCATAGTCCGTACTCTCACGAAAAACTCTCACAAACAGATTTACTTATCGACATCCTAACTTTTTTCAACATGTCGGTTTCTATAACTTAAATCATTTTATCAAACACGATGATCAAATTTATTCCTTGACACCTAAAATTATTACAAAATCTATGACAACCAGACCTCGGTAATTACGAAATTCAAAGATGGGAATGGGTATCAATAATCAATGGGAAAACCTCAAAAATAGTACAATACAAAGAGCAAATATTTTCTTCCACAAAAATCATTCATACTTGATTTATTTATATCTATGTTTATTACAAAGATAGGAATAAATACTTTGCAAATTTAATTGCTGTCATCTTATAACACACAACCCTCAAAACGTGGGACATCATGACCAATAAAAAAAATGCCCAAAATACCCTTTCTTATTAACCCAAAAACACTTAAGACAGACGATCTGTCAATAACGTTAACGAAAGACCTCTCAAGTACTATTAAGTCCTACTAATGTCTAATTTTTCAATTTATGTACCTATATTTCTCATTAACTTATTAAAAGACAGTATCTGATTAAATCTACCTTTTCATAATTAGAAAGACACTCTGTCAATAACGTTAACGAAAGACCTCTCAAGTACTATTAAGTCTCACTAATGTACCTATATTTTTCATTAACTTATTAAAAGACGGTATCTGATGAAACCTACCTTTTTATAATTAGAAAGACAGTCTATCAATACCGTTAACGAAAGACCTTTCAATTAAGTACACTATTAAGTCTTAATAATGTCTAATTTTTTCAATTTATGTACCTATGTTTCTCATTAACTTATTAAAAGACGGTATCTGATGAAATCTACCTTTTCATAATTAGAAAGACGGTCTGTCAATAACGTTAACGAAAGACCTATCACTTACTATACTAGTATTAAGTCTTACTAATTAATGTTTAATTAAGGCAGCTCTCTGGGTCCCTACTGACGCTGGGGTACCGATTTTCTCATTAACTTATTAAAAGACGGTATCTGAAATCTACCTTTTCATAATTAGACAGACGGTCTATCAATAACGTTAACAAAAGACCTCTCAAGTACACTAGTAAGCCTTACTAATGGTCTAATTTTTTCAATTTATCTACCTGTATTTGTCATTAACTTATTAAAAGACAATATCTGCTCAAATCTACCTTTTCATAATTAATTTTTTTTCTTATTTGATCTAAACTCAAATGTTTATCTCATGTTCTTCCACACCATAAATACCCTCACATCTTTTCACATGTCATTGTACACTCTCTCTTGCTTCTCTCTCTTGTTTCTCTCTACTTTCTCTCTCATCTTTCCATTTTAGGCAAAAAGGTCAATCCTAAGTTCTAACCCAATTCTAAATTGTCAAGGTAACGTTATTTTCTTATTTTATTTTATTGTATGATCTAATTTTATTTTTTAACAAATGATTAAAAAAAATTGATTTTTTTTTTACAAGAACGGAATCAAAACGTTAATCCTAAATAAGATTTAACATCATTTAACCTAAATTATCATCCAAAATCATCAAGCCATTGCTCGAGTAAAAAAAAACTTTGTGTTTCAAATTTTTTAAAATGAGTATGGTATTTGATGATTATCATGTTTGATTACGATCATTTAATTTTGTTGATTCGTTTACAAATTTCAGATAAAGACTGGTATTTCAGTATTAATCACTTAAACCCTCAACCTCATAAACATTTTATCAACAAAATTTAAAGATGGTGTAACTCATGTGTTATTGTAATTAAACTTGTACTTTTAATCAATGTTCTTAATTTATTTTTATTATTTTTACATTTTAAACTTGTAATTTTCTACTTTGTAATCAATTTAACTAAAATCTCATGCAAATTTATGAGGAAAATTGACAACAAAAACCAAGTTTATTTCTCACATTTTAATTTATAAACAAAATCATTTTATTTTTTAAATAATGTGAAAAATAAACTTGGTTTTTGTTGTCTACTTTCATCAAAAAAAATTGCATGAGTTATTGATTAGGAACTTAAGATTGATAATAAATAAAGTACAATTATTTATTTATTTTACTTTGTTCATATATATTCAATTTGTTGTGTCCAAATATTTTGAATGATTATATAGTTAAATAAAATTTAATGAGATCATTTCATGATATTAGTTAGGATTGATTGATTATTTTTTCCCCTTTAATTTCATGATTTTTAATAATAAAATACTAATAATTTCAAAATTAAATATACTCCATGATGGAGTATTAGTTAGGATTGTACTTTTAATCAATGTTCTTGATTTTTTTATTTTTACATTTTTTTATTTGTAAATTTCTACTTTGTAATCAATTTAACTAAAATCTCATGCAAATTTTTGAGGAAAATTGATAACAAAAACCAAGTTTATTTCTCACATTTTAATTTATAAACAAGATCATTTTTTTAATAATAATTTTTCTTCTTGTAATCAACAATCTGGGTTAAAATAATTTTTCCCCCATCAATTTCAAATTAATCAACCATGATAATTTAATAAAGTATACTCCTTAGGTCAAAACTCGAATATTCAACATAATATTTTCTATCTATACGTCTGTTTTTCAGAAAACTAACACATTTATTATAAAATAATTTTTTTCCCATCAATTTCAAATTAATTAACCATGATAATTTAATAAAATATATTCCTTATAATTTTTTTCCCATCAATATCAAATTAATCAACCATGATAATTTAATAAAATAACATTTTTTTAAAATAATAATTTTTCTTTTTGTAATCAACAATCTTGGATAAAATAATTTTTTTCCCATCAATTTCAAATTAATCAACCATGATATAATGTAATAAAAGTATATTCCTTAGGTCAAAACTCGAATATTCAACATAATTTTCTATCCGTCTGTTCTTCAGAAAACTAACACGTTTATTATAAAATAATTTTTTTTCCCATCAATTTCAAATTAATCAACCATGATAATTTAATAAAATACTGTACTCCCTCCGTTAAAGTCCAAACTCCCCTTTTCTCTTTTCGACACTATTCACAATCAAGGTGAACTTTCAATATTCACGACAATCTATTAGAGAAAATATATTCATGTGAGATCTTGTTTGATTCGTCTTTAAAAGTACATTATTAATATCCAATTTCTATAATTTTTACTAATATGTTACAAAAGATATTAACGATGCAAAATGCGCGTTGGCAATTGTGAAAAAACAAAAAGAAAGCTTGGACTTAAACTGAGTGAGTAACATTTTTTTTAAATAATAATTTTTCTTTTTGTAATAACAATCTTGGATAAAATATTTTTTTTTCCCCAACAATTTCAAATTAATCAACCATGATAATTTAATAAAGTATATTCCTTAGGTCAAAACTCGAATATTCAACATAATTTTCTACTCCCTCCGTTCCAATCAATTCCACACGTTTGCTTTTTCACACTTGTCAATGCACGTTTTCTTTTGTCTATATCTTTAGCTACGTATTTCTAAAAATTATAAAAATCTGATATTCATCATGATGTATTCGATTAGACAATTTAAACAAGATCTTACATGACTATATTTTATCGTATATATTAAAAGTTATATCGATAATTCTTCTCATCTATGAATAGTGCATAATATCCAAATGCATGGAAATGATTGGAACAGAGGGAGTATATAAATAAAATGTCTTTCAAAAATAACTAACACTTTTATTATAAAATCAGGCGCGTTACATCCGTGATGGTACTACTCATTGAAGAAATGGAAGAGGTTCAACCTAATAACCAAGCCATCATGAATTACAACCAACAACAAGACATGAACAATTACAACCAACAACAACAACAACAACAAGACTTCAATTATTACGGGTTAGTCCCGGCTGAGGGAGAGAACGCTGGGACCCAGTTACTGATCCGACTGGTGGACGAGCTGAGTGACGGGGATGAGATGGAAATTGAGGAGCTCGAGAGGCGAATGTGGCGTGACAGGGCCCGGCTGAAGCGGCTACGTGACCAACAGAAGGCGAGTAAGGAGGGTGGGACTGAGGGAGTACTCCCTAAGCCTCGACCGTCTCAGGAACAAGCTCGGAGGAAGAAGATGTCGAGGGCTCAGGATGGGATTTTGAAGTATATGCTGAAAATGATGGAGGTATCTGTAGTTTTGTATATATTTTTTTAAAAAAATATATATATATATTAGTGTGTGTATATATATATACACACGATGTAGAAAACTAGTATTAATATACGGAGTATAATTTTTAAATATTTGGGATAATAATATAGGGAAAATTAATTTAATAAAAAAATACGAGGTAGAAAAGTAATGATAATATAATTTTTAAATTTACGGGGTAATAATACGAGGAAAACTAGTTTAATAAAAAATATGAAGTAGAAAAGTAGTGATGATATAATGTTTAAATTTACGGGATTTTGAAGTACATGCTGAAAATGTTGGAGGTATAGTTGTTTTGTATATATTTAAAAAAAATATACGAGGTAGAAAACTAGTATTAATATATACGGAGTAATTTTTAAATTTATTAAAAATAAACATATAGCAGAAATATAGTTATATTTTACTATTGAATAGTAAGAAATATACGAAAGAGAAAACTAGTGCATTAATGTAATTTATGAATTTAACTAATTTAATTAAAATATAAATATATTGCGGAGGTATATTTGTATTTTATTGGATAATCAAAAAAAATATAGGCAAGAGAAAACCAGTATTAATACGGTATACATAATTTATGAATTTAAATAGTAATTTAATTAAAATGTAAATATATCGCATGGATATATTTATATTTTATTGAATAATAGGGAATAGGGGAAACAAAAAATTAATGTAAGTTTTGAATTTAACTAATTTAATTAAATATAAATATATCGCATAGATATATTTATATTTTAGTGAATATAGAGAACTTACTGTTGATATAATTTGTATTTATTTTTTGCAAGGTATGCAAGGCTCAGGGTTTCGTGTACGGGATCATCCCGGAAAATGGGAAGCCAGTGACAGGAGCCTCGGATAATCTTCGAGAGTGGTGGAAGGAGAGGGTTAGGTTCGACAGGAACGGACCTGCTGCTGTGTCTAAGTACGAAGCTGATCACTTGATCTACTGCAAAAATAATGCAGCTGACGGTATTAAGTCGACCCCAGCATCTTTGTTGGAGCTCCAGGACACCACACTGGGGTCGCTGTTGTCTGCACTGATGCAGCACTGCGACCCCCCTCAGAGGAGGTTTCCCCTGGAGAAGGGGGTCGCCCCTCCGTGGTGGCCCATGGGGACAGAGGAGTGGTGGGCGGAGCTGGGGATGGGCAAGGACCACCCCCCTCCGCCCTATAAGAAGCCTCACGACTTGAAAAAGGTGTGGAAAGTGAGTGTTTTGACAGCGGTGATCAAGCATTTGTCGCCAGATATACCGAAGATTAGGAAGTTGGTGAGGCAGTCAAAGTGTCTGCAGGATAAGATGACGGCGAGAGAGAGTGTGAATTGGCTCGGGATTATTAATTATGAGGAGAGTTTGGCTCGGGAGATGTACCCTCATCTTTTCCCGATCCGGATTGGATCGGGCGAAGATGATTCTCACTATGTGATTAGTGACTCTGGGGATTATGATGTTGGTGGGAGTTCGAGTACAGTTGAGGATCCGAATGTTGAGGCTCAGGACCAGGATCAGAATGATGGGTCCACTAATTCTGTGATGCTGGATGTAAGATAACTGAACCACTTGATTACTGGAGTAAAATTTTTAAAATTACTCCATTTAAAAAATAAAAAAGTAAAAAAAAAAATCAAAATCTATTCAAATTTTAAAAATCACTCTAAATCATATTTTTAAGCCGAAAATTCTCTTTTTTTATTCCATATAACTACGCTTCACCCTCTGACCAAGGACATTTTGTTTTTAAAATATAATTTTGAGCAATTTTTTAACTTTAAACGTATTTTGGGAGTAAATTTTTAACTAAAATTTCAGAATGGGGTAATTTAAAAAAAAATGTGTATTTTAAAAGAAAATAATTGTTAATTTACTCTACGAGTAGTATATTAATTTATAAAATATTTTTTCTGTATATGTAAATGTCGAGTCAGGTGGTGAAAGGAGAGACGGTGTATGATGAGGGTTTTACTGCGAAGAGGAAGGCCGAGGACCAGCAAATGTTGATTAATTCGGTCATTGAAGACCGTATTCAGATTTACACCTGCGGGTTTTCTGGCTGTCCGAATCAGCAAACCGGGTTTGGGTTCCGTGACAGGTTGACTCGTGACAGTCATCAGTTAACCTGTCTTTTCAGAAACAACAGCAACATCAACAGTAACATCAACATAAACAACTTTCAGTTCAATTTCCAGCATCCATTTTCTGCTGAATCTGACTGCAACACTGCTGTGATGCCAATGATGAACTTATTGCATGGTTACGGTGGGGTTTCAGATGTCGTTGGGCAGCAGAAATCGATTGGTGAGATTCCGATGATGAATTTACCTGGGATTGGGATTTCTGATGACGGGCATAAATCGATTACTGACCTGATGTCAATTTATGAATGCAACAACAACAGCAACAGCAACATCCTGCAGCAGACTGCTGTACCAATGAATAATCAGAATCAGAATTTATTGCAGGATCAGCATCAGTTCAGTTTTGCTGCTGATAATGCTCTTCTGCAGGAAAACAATTGTCTGAATTCCGGAATTCAGTTGCCAGGCGGCGGTGTTTTCGATCAGAATCTCTATGCTCAGGGCGGAATTCAGTTGCCACCAGGAGGTGTTTTCGATCAGAATCTCTTCGCTCAGGGTGGAATTCAGGGGAATGCTAATATTCTGCAGGAAAATAATACTCCTAACTATCTCAATTCAGGAATGCATTCTGGAATGCAATCTGGAATTAATTCTGGAATGAATTCAGGCATGAATTCAGGCATGAATTCTGGAATGAATTCAGGCATGAATTCTGGAATGAATTCAGGAATGAATTCAGGAATCGCCTCGCCTTATGAGATGCCCTATTTCGATTTCATGGATGATTTCCAGAGCGGAGGTCCGAGCTGCTACCGGGTTTGAAGCTGCTGCAATGCAATGGGAATAATAATAATTAATTAAACTGCATGATTAGAAACATGTTGCTATTAATATAAAAAATTTAGCAGTTTAATTAATGTTGGGAGTTTTTCATATTAGATACAGTAGAGAATAATAGACTATATGCTCTTTCATCCTTGAATTATTCAAGTATGAAATTGATGGATGCAATGAGAACTCCTATGAGTAATTTTAATATGGCTATGGTGTTTTTATTTAGACAGTAATTCTGAAGCTTCTTCTCATAAATTTTTTTGCTTAGCTGTAACAGAGTATAAACGGGCATCAACCATCGCCTTAATATTTTTTTGTTGAATTGATTTCGTAACGTAGTATCAGAGTCAGAGATCACGAGTTCGAACCCTGACAGCCCCCAATATCTCGAACCCTCAAGTGAAGTCTTAGCACATGGTACAGAGGAGACTGTGCACTCTAACCTCGTAGCAAGGTGCTCTAGTTCATGATGATCACGGTATTCCCTCGGGTAACCAGCAAATCATGGGTCGTTAAAAGGGACTTTTATCACGTTCTTTGCTAAAAAAACACCTAGCCAGTTTTACTTTATCTAACTTTAGCCCATAAGGGTGTTGTCTAGTGGTAAAAAAACTTGTGGTCTTTGACCCAAGGGTCTCAGGTTCAAGCCCCTGCAAGCGCGAACTTGTGAGAGTTGTACGACTTGAGACTATGTCTTCTAGACTTCGGTTCGTTCGTTCATCAAAAGAAAAAAAAACTTTCACTTTAACATTTAAAGAAGGGTTCATCGGGATTTGAACTTAGTCACACACTCAAATCTTTTTTTTTTTTTGCATTAAGGATCTGATGTTATTGATGTCGTTTTATCGTTATACACACTATAAAGGAATATTCAACCAATTAAAATTACACGTAAGTTTTTTACATATTATAAACGCATGTCTAACATAAAAAAAATTAAAAAATTAAACAACTTAAATGTTTTTTTCCTATAATTTATAATTTGTGTAAAATAAAATGAGATATTTTTGGTACAAATACCAAAAAATGACATCTCCAACAAATTGGTAGGCTTATGTTGATGAATGGAGGGTCCCTTTAACCTTACAACATTACATATTAACATGACCTATGGACATGCTCATTTGTCCTTTAATCTGTTCATGTGAGGGATATATTTGCTATAAATTGTTAACAGATCAAATTATTAATTATAATATCATATAATTAAATAAGATAAATTTAGAAAGTAGCAGTATTATTTTGTTTTATCTACCAGATGAATATTATTTGAATAGTCACAAATTTGTGACAAATGTACTCGCCATAAATACAGATTTACCTAATTTCAATTATATTAATCTAAGTTGACTATTATTGCCTTATTTTTCTATTTTATACCCAAATAAAAGTACATGATCGATATTTTTCGTACAATATAAGTACATATTTAAATATGGTTGTCCTAACTCGTAAATATATCAATAATACACCGCTAACAAATTGGGGTGCTTACCAGTCGGGTATCGAAAAAATTAATGGCTTGTCGGTCTTAACCAATCCGATTTGTCTGACTATAACTGAATTTTAATAGACATAACCAACTTTCAATTAATTTTTTTTCTAACAAAAATATCCCTAATAATAAGTTTAATAAAACAAAATTAACATTATCATATTAGGACAAAGTTGATGAATTTTTACGAATCCTTGTACTCAGTACAATTTTTTTTTTTACAAATTGAAGAATACTCAACTAGTTTGAACTTAATTAAAGACGATTATGCATGTTTTAGTATAGAATTTTTGAATAATTTTATCATTTTAATCAAGATATATATAAATACCAAAATATACTTTTAACTTGAAAATATTGAAGAAATTTATAAAATGAGGTCAAATTTCATATATTATCAAACATGCACAATAATAAACTTTTAATTATTTTTTAAGTGGATTATTCTTTAATTAAAATAGATAGTCAACATAATTGAAGTTGATGATATGTTGTATGTTAGTCCACAAATCAAACCATTAAACAATTGAGAAGGCATCATATTATTAATAAAATAAATTAGTGTCAACCTTATAATTTCAAAGCATATTAATTAATTAATTAATTAATTAATTAATTAATATTGTTAATAAAATAAATTAGTGTCAACCTTATAAGTTCAAAGCATGCTAATTAATTAATCACTCCATAATCATATAGTTGTATGAAAAAGACACTTCAATATTCCCTAAGCATGGGAGATGACATTGTAAAATGATTTAATTAATAAATGTGACCTAATTAAGTCAAATAATAACTTGTAAATTAAATTAGGTTGAGCTTAATTAATACGGAGTATTATTTAACTTTTATTTTATGTCGTTTGGTACTAAATGATCGATCCTAGGTTAAGAATTCGAACTAATGACGAGCTTCTCTGAATCATCATATAGAGTAATAAATCAGATGAATAATATACCTCATTTAGTCCTCCCTATTACCCATCAATATTTCATTCACTAGTAAACTAGAATTGGTCGAATGCAGAGCCCCCGGCCCGAGCGATGGACCGTGGGCAAGTTTTAACCAGTTGATCGATTAACTCGTCCACTGGTCCAAGCCCGAACGCTTACCCGTTAGACTAAGACTGACTCGATGTCACATCACTTTGCAACCCACAATTTGGCCCCTAATTGTTGCAACAAGGAAAAAAACTTATTCGATACACGCACGAGTACGACTCCCGTGAGATGGTCCAACGAGTGGACCTGACGGTCAACTGGGTATGGACTCATCATAAGGATCAAGTTAACAAGGGTTTGGCCAGGTCATTTCGGGTTTGTGCCATTTTTCGATTTTGTTATTTCCAAATTTACTAGGGATGATTCAACTCGTTTCGATTCTGCCGTAAAAGTTCGGGTCATTCTGGTTAGCCCAAGACCTTAAATTCAGACGTCGAATCAGGTATGAGATCTCTCTCACAGACAATGGTTACGACTTACGATCACCGTGAAATCGTCTCATACGTGATTCTGGACTCGATACACACATATCTTACCTCGTGGTTGAATCATAAGAAGTGATTCTCGACTTGCGAGTAACCGAGTACCATGAAACCATCTCACACGAGATTTTGGACTTGATACACATATCTTATCTCGTGACTGAATCATCCGAAGTGGTTGCGACTTGCGAGTAGCTGAGTGCCATGAAACTGTCTCACACGAGATTCTGGACTCGATACACACATATCTTATCTCGTACTCCCTCCGTCCAAATGAATTGTTTGCATATTCCATATTGGGGCGTCTCAATGAATTGTTTGCCTTTCTATTTTAGGAATGTTTTTTTATAGGTAATTTGATCATTCTCATGAGTTTTGCTCCACATGTCCACTCCTCATTGGATCTCTTATCCTTAGTGTCAAAAGTAAAAACAAACCATTCATTGGAACGGAGGGAGTAATTGAATCGTAAGAAGTGATTCCGACTTGCAAGTAGCCGAGTACCATGAAACCGTCTCACACGAGATTCTGGACTGGATACACACATATCTGATCTCGTGACTGAACCATAAAAAGTGATTCCGACTTGCGAATGAAACCGTCTTACACGAGATTTCGGACTGGATATCCATGTCTTCATCTTGTGCCAAAAGTAAAAGCAAACAATTCATTGGAACGAAGGGAGTAATTGAATCGTAAGAAGTGATTCCGACTTGCAAGTAGCCGAGTACCACGAAACCGTCTCACACAAGATTCTGGACTGGATACACATATCTGATCTCGTGACTGAACCATAAAAAGTGATTCCGACTTGCGAATGAAACCGTCTTACACGAGATTTCGGACTGGATATCCATGTCTTCATCCTGTGTCAATTCAATAACTCTTTCACAATTTTTTTTTTCATTTTTTCATAAGAGTAACACAAACAAAACCCAAGTTTTGATGAAGGCACAAAGTTTAAATCATCAAACTTAAAAAACAAAAATAAAACAAAACAAAAACAAATCAAAACGCATCACTTAAGGAAACACAACAACAACAATGTTTCAAGTCCGCGTTGTTTCAACCCTCGAACATCAACCCTTTTCTCTCTCCTCATTCATCCCCAAATTCCACCAATTCCATCGATTTTTCAATCAATTCCACGATTTCCCCTTTCAAAACCCTAGATCTGTCCATAATCTCTCAATGTTCGTCACTGATTTCCGTATTTGACCCCCAATTCGTCGTTTTTGCCGTGTTTCTGACCTAATTTTTTGCTGCTCGTGCCAGAGGTTTGATTGAATCGATTCGGTTGAAGTAATTATCGCCATGGAATATAATGTGACTGATAGCAGCGGTGAGATGCTCGTAGATCGTTTTCTTTGTTGTTTAGTTTTGGAGTTAGGGTTTTCGTTGTGTTTGATTGTACTCCTCGTAATTGTTTAATCGGGTGCTTTGGATTGAAATTGAGGTGTTTTTTTTTGTTGATTTTCTTGCTTTAATTGAAATTAGAAGAGATTTTTGGTTGTATTTCTTGCTTGAATTGAAATAATGGCGATTTTGGTTGATTTCTTGCTTGAATCGAAATTGAACCGATTTTGGTTGATTTCTTGCCCACACCAAAATTGAACCGATTTTGGTTGATTTTGCTTGGATTGGAATCGAATCGGTCTTGGTTGACCTTCTGGCTTGAATGGAAATTGAACTGAATTTGGTTGGTTTTCTTGCTTGAATCTATATTCGAAGCTGCTGTCACTTCTCGTTTCTCAGAGCATTGATAAGGACCTTCTCTTTCATTGTTATATCGGTTTGTGAGACGAGAAAATTGGTGAAGACCCAAAAGTGACCGTTCATGGCGTTGATCATTGTTTGAAATATCATTTGAGCCCGGAATTGTTTGTTAGTGTAGTGTTATACAGTATGTTCTTTCCACTTATTGGTACCGTTCCCTTGTAGGCTTTGTATTGCAATGACCTGAAGAGCTGAAGTGTGGTTTTACGTTGCAATTTTGAGGTTTTGCTTAGTATTTGTCGGTGTGAA
Source organism: Agrostemma githago (assembly GCA_958450325.1). Taxonomy (NCBI): domain Eukaryota; kingdom Viridiplantae; phylum Streptophyta; class Magnoliopsida; order Caryophyllales; family Caryophyllaceae; genus Agrostemma; species Agrostemma githago. The sequence goes on from OY288246.1 coordinate 75,804,531, forward strand.
CTTTAGTTGTTATCGTACTAAGACTCATCTACGAGTGTCGTGTTCGACATGGTGTCAGAGTGTTTGGATTGGATAAGTTATTGTTGTTCAAGAGACCTTCCATAACCTCAATTCGAGCGATTCCCGAGTTTCCCTCTTTGTTAGATTTGTAGTTATTAATGTTATGGTATGATCTGTTATTTTCCATATGAAGCCCCGAGCCTCTTTTCTACATTTGCCATTATGTGATATGACGGAAAACATATCCAATATTTACCTATTTGATGCTTGCGGAATCTTGATGCTTAATTGTAGTGTATCTACTTCATGTATTCACAGGAACCGATGATGATCTGCCACCTACACATCAAAATAGATATGGGAGAAATGCACGTGTTGCAGGGAACGGGAGATCAGCAGTTGCTGGTCCTGCTTCGTATCCTAGAATGCATAATAACGACATGGAATCTGAAATCCAAAGTACTGAACGAGAGGCATATTACCACGTCCTACGCGCCTTTAAAGCTCAGTCTGATGCTATCTCTTGGGTACTTTTGTCTTCTAATTTCCTATTCTTTTAAACACATAAAAAGTACGCCTTGCATCTCTATTTTGTCGTCTCCATTGACTAAAGTTAAGATGTAGAGTGAGAAATACTTGAGAAATACTATTAATACCCTGTTCATGTTCTTTTGGACTTAAGTAGGCCGGACTTTTGATGTGGGTTGAAGCAACTGAGACCAAATGTATCTCATGAATACATAGCCTAATACCCTTCCCTGTGACTGATAAATTTAAACATGAAGTAAATGGTATAAGGGAAATTGGAAGCTTATTTAACCAAGGGTAAAATGGGGAGTTTACTAAAGTGGGACGATAAAATTGTGATAGATGGAAAAAGCAATAGAAGCATGTAAGTCGATTTCCTAACACATGTCCATTATAGGAGAAAGAAGAGTTAATTACAAATCTCAGGAAAGAGCTGAGGGTATCAGATGACGAACATCGAGAACTATTATCGAGGGTCAATAATGATGACACAATTCGGAGAATAAGGTCTGAATATGTCATATGTTGCCCATCCAGGCTTGATAAAGTATGTCCATTATTATATTAATAATGTGTGGATGTAGGTTTTTTTTTATTAGATTTCTTTCATTGTCTTCTTAGGGAGTGGAGAAAGGCAAATGGGGTCGTATCTGGTGGGATGAGTTCTTCTCAGCCCGTTCATGAATCTGTAACAAGTCCAACTGTTTCAGCATCACGTAAGAAACAGAAAACAGGACAGTCAGCCGGCTCGTTATCTGTTGGTCCACCACCTCCTCTGAACACCCCATTGCAAGCTCCCCCATCAGTGTTGAAACGGGGTCCACCCACCGGAGGACGAGGCAAGAAACCTAAAGTAAGTTCATACTGAGAAAAAGGGCATTTTATGATTGCTAAGTGTTTGCTTAAAGTACAAACACCTATGCTAGGTTTTGACTTTTGTCGTAGAGCCTCAAAATTAGAAAGTAGATATATGAATGATGGGTTGTGACTTGTTGTGCTTGTGCTTATAAAATTACAATTTATTTTTTCTATTTTATGAAAAGCAAATGGCAATTAGTTAAGTTTGTATTCATGATCATGATTTGGGGTTCAAACCCCGTTAGCATCAATTTTGCCCTTGTGGCTCACTATGCGAAAAAATTTAAACAATTGTTTTTTTATTCAATGAAATATTGCTTAATCTTTATAAATTGTTTTGTACTCACGTATCATATTTTCATACGAGAACTTTAGTTTGCGTTCGAGAATTCATTGACATGGTAATGTCTAGGTTGCCTGTGCTGTCAGACCGGTTGTTTACGAGCTTAGTGGTAATGTGCTATTCTGCACATTCATTCTACTTCGTGCTAGTATGATGGTATTGTCTTTTTCTCATGACAGTATACTTTCCTGCAGAATTTGCCATACCCACCAATGGCTCATGCTGGTCGGCCTCTGAATGTAAACAGTGGCAGTGCTTTTGGAGTCAGTGAGCTGGCTGAACCTGCAAATCCCGATCCATTGATTGGGAGGAAAGTATGGACAAGATGGCCTGAAGATAATAATTTCTACGAGGCGTTAATAACAGATTACAAAGAGGTACAGTTTTTTTTTCGGCCATAGAAAATTGAAAAAAGACATTTTGAATTATAAAATTAAGTAAGAAAAGATAAATGGAGGTTTCCAGTACGTATTTCAATTCGTGACATACTTGGTGACCTCGTGTATATTCTCCAGGGACGGCACGCTCTAGTCTATGATGCTGACACATCAATTGAGTGGGTGAACCTCAAAAACGTAAGCTTATTTCTTAATCCCTTCTTGGGTTGTTTGACAGCAAAAGGCTATTTTAGTCGGTTACGACTTAAAATTTTACTAGTGATTATGTGAGAGTAGGGCACGTTTTACCTTTCTTATCCATGTTCGTTCTACCTTAAATTTGTGTGTGATGTTGATTGTTTTGGCTGCATGGCACTTGTTTCTGATAATTACTGTTTTATTTCTTTTTATTTTTACACTTTTAATTTTGAGGACTATCTTCATGTTTCACCATATGGCTTCATGTTGCAACTCTTTTTTCCTACTCCGTACTAATCATGCAACACGTGAGTCTTGTGTAGTTGTGTGTTACCGATTACTAGGGTAGTAGATTGGTACGTGCCTAGTGGGGATCCATTGCATGTCTAGGTTATTGAGGGCTAATGTAGAAGACAAGAATTCGTGCAAAAAATGTGGCGGCATGTAAATCTGTTTATCCTGACATTTATTGTTCGCTCCTCCGCTGGAAACATGCGTGGAATGTTTCTCTATTTGTATGATATACGGTTGTGAATTATTTAATAATTTTATTGCTTCCTTTGATATCAATATCCAAAAATAAATAAATCATAATCTTTGTCACGAAATCGAGATTATATTTGAAGGTGTTTCCTCTCAGATATCTCCTCAAGATATCAGGTGGGAAGGTGAGGATTCAGGAATCTCTCAAAGAGGCGGTAGAGCTGCCCAAGGCCCTGGACCGAAGAAACCGTTGAGCCGTGGTGGGGCTGTTAGCGGTTTAGGAAGAGGCCGCGGCACCTTTAAGAGTTTGACCAAGAAGGATCAATTTCACCACCAAAATGGTATCGGGAAAAAAGGGTCTTCAGAATTTGAGTTATTGCATACTGATACACTAATCAAAGAGGTGAGTTTACGAGTGAGAAGAAATTTGGTCTTCGGAAACTCACCTTAAGCTTTTTTAACGTCTACAAGGCTACAACTGATTTTGTGTCGTTTGACAGGTTGAGAAAGTATTCATTGGCACTCATCCCGATCCTGCGAAGGTTGAACGAGCGAAGAAAGTCTTGAAAGTAACGACTGGCAACCTTCAACAAAACTTTACATTCTTATGCTATAGGATAATCTGTGTTCATTTCATAATCTTGATACAAAAGAAAACAAAAAACGCTTCAAAACTCATGTTTGTCCTTGTGGTGAACTTGACGAACTTTATTGTCGCAGGATCATGAACAATCACTGATTAATGCCATTGCTAGGCTTGAGGCTCCGTCTGATGGTGAAAGTGGTAAAATACTTAAACCTAACTGTTTTTTTTTTTAAATTTCTAAAAAGTAAGGCCCCTTTGTGCTTGTTCCCATAATTTTGTCCGTCCCCTCTCCCTCATATGCGGTTATTGAGTGTCGTACATGATATGGATCGCCATATCGGAGCATCATATGTGGCTATTGAGTGCGGAATTTTCAATATTTTGGTCTGGGATGAAGTATCAAAGTATTGGATACCGGATACATAGAGGTGACAAACAATGACACAACTCGAAAACACGCCACGAATCCAAGACGAAGTTAACATGTTTGGGTTGGGGCTTTGATGACCCATTTATGTAAGTGGGTCGACACGAACGCAACACAAGGTTTCATTGGTTCAGGTTTAAGGGTTCGTTGCTCGTTTCATGTGACATGAACCTAGAGGTGATCATTTGCGGGTTCAAGTCGGACACGGGCCGGGCTAAGTGTGAAATTTTGGCCCACGGTCAAGTGGGTTAGCGGGTTTGGGATGGGTTCACAGGTCGGGCCTTTGTGTATTTTTTGAAAATGTTATGTCCAAGCCCGTTAAAAATTCGGGTCAGACGGGTGCCGTGGTACGTCCCATGAACATACACGTTACCCCGTTTACATGTGATATGAAGTATCGGTGTATTTGTCACTCAGCTTTCATTGCACATTACATTGTTGTGTACTTGTGTTGAATTGTTGATCACCTTTCTATGCTTTCAGTTGGATATCGCCTGTAACTGATCATTACAGACTTTCCGATGATATCAGATGAAGGAGACCGTCCATTTTCACAAGGGAATGCAGTCGAGCAAGATCTAGGTTGGAGAAAACGACAGTATGTGGATATGCGTGATAAAGGCGGGAGCAGGCACGTGTCTGATAAACTGCTGGAAGCCTAGTCGTCGTCCCAGATTCGATTTTACTCATCCATCTGTAGTAGGAGTTTGGTGGTAGGAAGAGGATATATATTATTAGCTTGGGAAGTGTGGTTTGTAGCGGTATTCTCATAGCTATGTGTACTTACTTATGTTTTAACTCGTAACTTAACAACCTCCGACAATGAAAGCAAGCTAGTTTCTGTGTAAAAATCGCCTTCTGGTAACGGTCAAAATACTTCTCACGTTTCTGACTCGGTTTTGAATTTAGTTTTTGCACAAAGATGACGGAAACTACGATGTTATTTTCTTCGCTTTTCCAATTTTACTTCGAAGTGTATGAACATTATATGTTGAAATCGTTGCATAGTTCAAACATATTCAAATATCGTCCGAAATAGAAATATCCCGATAATTGGATACCTGAAACGATTGGAGGCGATTTGAATTTCTGAAATACTCGATGTCTGATCGGGTCCTAATTGTTATGGTAAGTAAGTAGTACTCCGTATTACACAAATTCTTGTTTGTATCGTAAATATTCGTCATAAATTTCTAACGGGTCAAGTATTTCTTCACAAAATCTTGGGAGAGACGGTCTTTCATTTATACTTGGTGTCTCAGTAAAGTTAATGAAAGACCGTCTTTCAGGAGACATTCTCCAAGTATTTTTATATCCGTCACAAGAGACATTCAAAATAGCTACGTATTTTTTTTTATTATTAAATGAAATCTAGTCTTGGACAATCCGACAACTATTTTCCATGCTAACAATTTTTTTTTATTTAAAAATTAAAAATTTCGTCCCATAAAATACCGAGATACCCTGCTCATCCTCTATATTCCCTCCCGCCTTTACATAATAACAGGCGTGGGGCTCAAACTAGACCGCACAAAGAGACGTTATTGTGTTTGTGTCATATGTAAATGGGTCGACCTACTTGATCCAAATTCGACGTTATTAAGTTTTGAGTCATGTTTAGATTTGACAAAACTGACTGGGTTGCACAGCTGCACCGAGGACCTGAGTTTGACCTAATCTAACCTGAAACTAGACTGCACAACCACATGTGATCGTGTTCGTGTCATATGTAAACGGGTTGAACCCTCCGACCCCAATTCGATCCAATTAAGTTTTGAGTCGGGTTGGTGTCAATCCATTTACATAAATGAGTCATCAAGTCAGGATCAAACAAAACTGACATGATCCTACACCTGCACCGATGACCCGAGTTTGACCTAGTCTAACCCAAAACTGGCCCGAAGGTTATTGTTGAAAACGGGTCAATATCTCTAGAAAGTTGAAAATATCAAACCCAAAATGACCAACCTGATGTCGAGTCGAGTTTTTAGACTCGAAAGTGCTTTGACCCCAACTTGACTGGACCCCAACCAGACCAAATTGACCCGTTTGCCAAGTGTAATCAAGCCTCAATCCAAGCCCGATATTCCCATTTTACCCCTAGTCAGTCACTCACTCCTCTTCCCTTATCAAACAAAATTTACCAAGGATAAAATCGACAATTCATGTCCCATAAACGGTCAAATCTTTTTTACGTTGCAGATTGTTTTTACCTTTTTTGAATTTTGAATCACTCTTACTTAATTACCCCACAATTTCCACTTAATTACCTTTCACGCCACTCTGAGTAAATCAACTGTGTGCTATATTTTCTCATAGTGGCATTCTTGTAATATCTAGCAAATCACGGGGTAAAACCGGAAACTAAAAGCACCCGGTTTGCTTGGTATAAGCCAAGCAATAGTGACTAGACAACTAAGTTGTAATTTTTTAACTACCCCTCAATTTCCACCAAATTACCTTCTTTGCCACTGTACAACAACCCTTTATAGGTTTGACTAAACCGGTCCGAATTGAATGTTCTGACTCGACACCTGAACAAACAAAGGTTTAATCGATGACATGAAATTATCGGACCTAACTCGATTCAACCCAAATCCTTACCAACGTATATGATCTGGTACCCTTAAATTGATCCGATCTTGAAAAGACTCGACTCGCTTTTTATAAACCGGGTAATAACCTGAAATGAACTTACTCGACCTGACTTCGACATGAATGACTTGTTTGGTATAGGTCTACCTAATCCTTGCAAAATCGACCAACCCGAACCCATCTCATCAGTCAAACTGCTGAAGACTCGAGATAGACCTGTAACTTGAATTGATCCGAGCTAACCCACGTCTAAAAAACTGGAAATGACCAATCCAAATCCGATTGTCTCAGTCCGACACCAACACCTGAACTTAACGAACTGAACAGAAGACTCGAGATAAACCCGTAAGACTTTAACCTGAATTGTCCCGATCTAACTCAAATATCTATTGTCATACAAACCGATATCTATACCGAAGATGTCTTAGCCTAGTGGTTAAGACTAGGTGCTCTGGGGCAGTAGTTTCCAGGTTCGAATCCCCTCTTCCCTATATTGTAATGCGACTAAGTGCGCTCTTCGATTAACCAAAAAAAAAACAAACCGTAATAGATTGACTTACTCCGCCCGACTAAAAACCGACCCGGTTGACATGTTTGCCAACAATGGGTCGGGTCAATGGCACTCCCGTAATATCCACTAAACCAGAAGGACAAAACCGGAAAACAAAGCGCAGAAATCAGTAAAGACAGTGACACAAGACTTACTACTACTACTACTATCAGTAGGAGTATATCAGTACAGTGTTTCAGCGAAAACGCTTTGCTTACTCCACTGCTCTTCTTCCTTTCCTTCTCCCCTCTTTTTTTCTCCATTACTTTTTCTTCAACACTTTACTCTCCCTCTCTCTCTCTCCTAGGGTTTACTTTCTCTCTCCTCACTCCATCTGTTCTTCCCTAATTTATTCACACTTCGATTAATCGTCTTCCGAGCTTCGTCTCTCTCTACTGGTACTTCAATTGTTCTGCACTTTGATTTTTTGTTTTTTTTTACTTGCTGCTGTAATGTCTGCTTAATTTGTGATTAATTTCTGTTTTTTGAGTAATTTTTTGATTTTTTTTACCTACTGACTATGTGATGTTTGCAGTTTGCTTAATTTGTGAATAATCGTTGTTTTTTTGGTAATTTTTTTGATTTTTTTTTATTTACTGTTGTAATGTGTGCTTAATTTGTGATTAATCGCCGTTTTTTTTGGTAATTTTTTGATTTTTTTTTACCTACTGAGTACAGACTACTGTTGTGATGTTTGCTTAATTTGTGAATAATCGCTGTTTTTGTTGTAAGTTTTTTCTTCCCTAATTTATTCACACTTGATTCATCGTGTACTGTTCTTCATCTTCTGAGCTTTGCTTCGGCTTCATCTCTCGCTACTGGTACTTCAATAATTCTGCACTTCGATTTTTTTTACTTACTTACTGTTGTAATGTCTGCTTAATTTGTGAATAATCGCTGTATTTTTGGTAATTTTTTGAATTTTTTTTACCTACTGTCGTGATGCTTGCTTAATTTGTGAATAATCGCTGCTTAATTTGTTTTTTTTGTGATGTTTTTTGTGTAATTTGTGAATAATCGCTGTTTTTTTTGTGATTTTTTACTTACTGTTGTAATGCTTGCTTAATCTGTGAATAATACTCCAGCTTTTATATTCTTTTTTTGGTAATTTTTTGATTTTTGTAACTTACTGTTGTGATGTTTGCTTAATTTGTGAATAGTCGCTGTTTTTTTTTGATATTTTTTTACTTACTCTTGTAATGCATGATTGATTTCTGAATAATCGCTGTTTTTTTGGTAATTTTTTGATATTTTTGTACTTACTTTTGTAATGTATGATTAATTTGTGAATAATCGCTGTTTTTTTTGGTAATTTTTTGACATTTTTTTACTTACTTTTGTCATGTATGATTAATTTGTGAATAATCGCTGTTTTTTTTTTGTAATTTTTTGATTATTTTTGCTTACTGTTGTAATGTTCGCTTAATTGGTGAATAATCGCTGTTTTTTTGTTGTTGTGAATTTTTGGTTGAATATGTAGGTGGAGCTGAGGTGAAACGATGTCGACGTCGACATCGAGAGAAGGAGGTGGTGGGGGTGGTGGCGGCGATCAACCGCCGGCGAGGCGGTTGATGCGAACGCAGACGGCCGGGAATCTTGGAGAAACGGCGTTTGATAGTGAGATTGTTCCATCTTCGCTTGTCGAAATCGCTCCTATTCTTCGTGTTGCTAATGAAGTCGAAAAGCATAATCCTCGAGTTGCTTATTTATGTACTGTTTCTGCTCTTTTTGTTAGGTTTGCATTTGGTTTGATTGAGTTGAATTGAATGTGTGTTTAATTGTTGTGTTGAACTATATGATTTGCTTGCCAATATGTTCATGTGTTTAGATTGGGAAATCTAGTGATATGTTTTTCTGCTAGCAAAATGTCATTTTAGGAAATGAATTAAACCACATTCATAGTTGCTAAGTGATAAACTGAATGTTTGAAATGCTCGATAAATGATTCAATATTGCAGGTGTACCACATCAATCTGGTTGTAAATGGTTGTATCTCCTCGATTTGTAGATTGTATAGCAGAATCGAGTTTGGTGCTTTGTTTATATTATGTGTAGCTGTTACCCGACTCTTCTAATCACCTTGTGCACGGTGCACCCGTCACCCGTGTTTGACACTCAACACTCGGACATTGGGGTATGAGTCGTATGACACTTGACTCTTCATTTTAAACCACCATATACTGAATTTTCATAAGAATTGCTGAGTCCAACACTTGCGCCATGCACCCATGTTAATACTTCTAAACGAGTCCGAGCAACATAGGCTTTTAGGGTCAATAGCGAGTAGAGAATTTGCATATGAATGGTACTATTTGCTGAGTAGCCAAATGCTGGAAGTGCGTAATGAAAATTTCATTGATTCTTCGACTTGTTTCAGACTTTTAGGACATCAAAGGCATAGGGTGACGTAAATTCCTCTTGTTGACGGTTGGTATCGATGAATTATGTAACTACATAGAAAATGCTGTGATTAGGTTAGTTAGCCGAAAGCATGAAATTAATAAATGTATTTTTCTAAGTGATGAACTCTCAGTCAGCTCGTTGATATGGATCATTGCTATTCTTTGATTTCCATACCTCGAATTGTTAATTGCTTTACCAAAACGGTTCAACGCTCTGTTCCTGGATTCGTAATTCTATTCAAATGTTATTGGATGATAGCTTCTCTTCAGAATTGAACCCGTGATATCCTTTTTGTCACCCTTTTCCTCCCTTTTCACTGCCAGGGTAGTAAATCGAGAATTTATCTTAAATTTTCCGAATGGTTTTACAGGTCGTTTTTATGCGTTTGAGAAAGCGCATAAGCTGGATCCAACATCCAGCGGTCGTGGTGTCCGGCAATTCAAAACTGCACTTCTCCAGAGGCTAGAAAAGGTAATACAATATTTAATGTTTAAGATTTCTATGTTTGTGGCCAACATATGAAATGTGAGATCAATAATTATATGCATAACCTCCAGAAAATAACATGTTATGATGTTGATTGTAAGAATGACGACTCTTGCTTTATTTGGAATTTATGCTAAAATCTCTTTATGGTACCCTTTTTATTTTGAATTTAGAAGTGGTATATAGATGTTGCCCTTTTTATACTATGGTGTAGGCAGTAATGCGGTATGGTGAAACATACTTTTTATTACTCCCTACCCCCAACGATGCCAACAGAAATCCTATCCGAATAAAAAAGATAAAAGGCAGTTTTCTCCTGGTCATTTTTTTTGTATCCTCCTTACATGAGTGTCTCAGTAATTTTTTTTACGTTTTTGCTTTATGTGTGCTTCACATTTTCGTTTTCATGAGGTGGCAGCTATTGTTGATAACGAGTTTAGATTTTTTTTATCAGTTGTGGATGATGTTCATACCTTGTGTGGTTATGCATATGGGCATATGGCTTCGTGCTGTTCTTTATACGATACTAATTTATAACTATGCAGGAAAATGATCCAACTTTGAAAGGACGAGTTAAAAAAAGTGACGCACGTGAAATGCAAAGTTTTTATCAACATTACTACAAGAAATATATCCAGGCTTTGCAAAATGCAGCCGACAAGGCAGACCGGTCAGTAGTTTTGTGTGCAACTTTCGAGAAATGTCTTTTGTGTTACTGCTACTGGTTAATGTAGGATCTTTGCTGTTGTTTCTGTGGCAGTGCTCAGCTCACTAAGGCGTATCAAACTGCTAATGTTCTGTTTGAGGTCTTGAAGGCAGTTAACTTGACGCAGTCTATGGAAGTTGATCGTGAGGTATGACTGGAACTAATTCATGGGAATACTGCTTCATGGACACATTTATTTTGGCTTGTATGCTCTTTTCATGCTAATGGGTGTTACTGCCGTCCTAATTCCGGTCAATCTGCTATAGATCTTGGATACACACAATAAAGTAGCTGCAAAAACGGAAATTTATGTCCCGTACAACATCCTTCCTCTTGATCCTGATAGTGCAAATCAGGCCATTATGAGATTTCCGGAGGTCAGTTTTTTTGGTTGTGCTTCAGACCTTATTAGATTTCATTACGCAGTGTTGCTTTTCTCTAGAGGTTTGTTAATATATCCTTTCTGCAGATCCAAGCTGCCATTGTTGCCCTTCGAAATACCAGAGGTCTCCCTTGGCCTAAGGACTACAAGAAAAAGCAAGATGAAGACATCTTAGATTGGCTTCGGTCAATGTTTGGATTTCAGGTCCTGCGTGAACTATCTTTTGTATTGGTTGATTATATCCCTTGTCTTCCAGGAGTAGAATGTTGACTGTCATTTCTATGATCTGTGATTCAGAAAGATAATGTGGCAAATCAAAGAGAGCACCTTATTTTACTACTTGCAAATGTCCACATACGACAGTTTCCAAAGCCGGATCAACAACCAAAGGTTAATTTATGACATGATCTCTTTTGGAGTTTTCATTGACAATTTTCAAGTTAATTTGCCTTAACTTGGCTGCATTGGGGGTCAGCTATAATTATCCACCATTTTATTTTGTGTATGAGTGTATTGGCTTGATAGCTTTGTGATGGTTATCTCATGTTGTTCAAAGGATTTTCAGATAGCTTTAATGCGATAATTTTTTCTCAGTTGGATGAACGAGCGTTGACTGAAGTGATGAAAAAGCTTTTTAAGAGCTATAAAAGATGGTGCAAATATTTAGACCGCAAGAGCAGCCTTTGGTGAGCTCCCTTGACTCCAACTCCAATTATCCTTTCTCTATCCTTGGGCCTATATCTGTAAAGAGTAAAGCATGGGGATCGATGCATGATAAATCCATTCTCTATTTGTTTTTAAATAGCTGTCATGCAGCACTTTACCTTTCTCACTTAATTCATAATTTGTTATAAACTAATGATGACTGGGATTATTTGCAGTTGAAATGAATATTAATCATTGTAATATGTTGAATCACAAATTATTTGTTTTAGAATGCCATACACTTTTTTTTTCTTAATTTGGATAGGTTGTTGCTTCGTCTGCCGTTGTGAGGGCTTTGCAGGTTGAGTCATTTGTGAGGGGTGTATATTAATTGCTTCCTAATTTGCAGGCTGCCGACTATACAACAAGAAGTGCAACAGCGTAAGCTGTTATATATGGGGCTTTATCTTCTTATTTGGGGAGAAGCTGCAAATTTGAGATTCATGCCTGAGTGCTTGTGCTACATTTATCATCATGTATGCTTCTGTAGCTCTATATTCTAAATTCTGCTGTTTGTTCTATTGATCTACCCAAGTACCCAGTTTGTGGAACTAATTTACTTGTCCCATGTCTGCTGTTTCCTCTCTTCTGCAAAGTTGTAATGAATCTAATTTGCACATTAAACTGTTTTAATGTCTTTTGTGTGAGTCTAATTTTGCATTATAGCGCACATGGAACGTAGATGATGCCCATATCATTCAAATCACCTTTAAACTCGTGTATGGTCAACATGTCTGCATTTTTGTCCAGTTAAAGAATTATGCATGTACGATCTATCACTACGTTTTCGTTGTCTTGTTTATTATAGGAAAGACTGTCCCTGTCCCAGCTTTGCTATCGATTTTTTTTAAGATAATAACAAATATTGTTATTTTTCAACTATTCTTTTTGTTGATGCTGCTTGTGTGTGGTTATGCAGTGAATTTTTGACGTGTTCGTGATTTTTGCTGTTTTCTTGAACTTCGTTGTGAGATTTTAGTCTGACTTGTGAGCGTGACTGTAAAAAAAAGTTGACCTAATTCTGTGATCATTTGGGCTAAAGATCATTTCTGCTTCTGTTGCTTACTTTTTAATGCTACATACCTTCCTGTAGATGGCATTTGAGCTGTATGGCATGCTTGCTGGAAATGTGAGTCCGATGACAGGTGAGAACGTGAAGCCAGCATATGGTGGTGAGGAAGAGGCTTTTTTAAGAAAAGTTGTAACGCCCATATATAAAGTTATAGCAAAGGTATTGCATCGTAAATTTTGGCTGTGTTTCAAGATGCTAAAGTATGTCTTCAACCATGTGAAAATGTGGTTCCTAACATTATTGATGAGCAGGAATCAGAAATGAGCAAAAAAGGAAAATCGAAGCATTCACAGTGGCGAAACTATGATGATCTGAATGAATATTTCTGGTAAATCTGTCCTGAAATGTTTTTACCTCTCATATCACTTGTTCCACTTGCCAGTGCTGAAACGTCTACCTTGTTGATCAACCTATGTTTTAGTCTGTATTCTGCATGCTCTGTCAGGTTAGTATCTCAGATTACATTGTGATGGCAGGTCAGTTGATTGCTTCCGTTTAGGCTGGCCAATGCGTGCTGATGCTGATTTCTTCTGCTTGACCACAGAGGAGCCTTCGCAAGATCGAAATGGGGTAAAATTTGTTTGTTTATTCAGTTTTCTTCATCTGAAGTTCATTGTAAATGTTAGTCATCAAACACAACAACCATTTTAAACACCTACACCTTCACATGGACACCACTATTGATGCCCACTCGTCAACGATCCCCTCCCCCAACCCACCATCTGACGAGGGTGAAGGGGGTAGCATGAGTTGGTGGTGTTGGGATGAATGACAGGCATGACACAGGCAGTGGTGCCGCTAGGGAAGATATTGATGATTATGTGGTTGATGTTGGTGGTGAGTGAAGGTAATAGGGAAAAGGTCTTGGAAACCCTTACGGGGCGGGGGATTGGATTGGATTTGGGGGAATTGGGGGTATCCCACTTTGAAATGGGTAGGAGTGAAAAATAACGGAATACAAACATCAACTTAGGGGGCATTTTGTGCAAGGAGGTTAAATGAATTGAATTGTAATGTCATAAGATAGGTATGCGTTTAGAACCTTTTACATTTCTAAACTTACCATAGGTTCCATTTTAACTTTCCTTGTAATGTGCAAGAGACTGTCCATAATTTGAAAGACTTCTATGGCAACAGATAACATCTTTAAGCCCTGGTCATACTCATGATGGCTAATACATGTAGGAGTTTCCTAATAGAGGTGTTTTTTTAGATGCTCAACAATTTAAATTGGGGCACACTTAAGTGAAGTCTGAAGAATAGAGCACTGTTCGTCATACAGAGTGCATTATCATCTCAAAGCAATCAGATGCAATTTTATTTCTCTTTTAGAAGGAGCTTTATAACGTAGACAATTCTGTCTTGATATTGCTCATTTTTGTACTCCGTATCAGAACGAGGACAAAATTGTTCTTTTGCTCTTTGTTCGTATCAATAGCTAATTGAGTATTTTGAAAAGGATTTTTTTTTCCTTTGTATGGATTCATGCTCTGACATTGAGTAGCTTAATTCTTAGGGGATAGTTGATGCAGTATTTGATGGGTTATATTTCTTTTTAATGCATTGGTGGCTTTCAGGAAGGAGTGCCTGCTCGTAAAGACAGATGGGTTGGAAAAGTTAATTTTGTTGAGATTAGGTCATTTTTGCACATCTTTAGAAGCTTTGACAGGATGTGGAGCTTTTTTATTCTAGCCTTACAGGTAATTATAGCTTCCTGTTCAGTATTTGTCAATTATTTTTGATTTATTTTGCAGTGGTTTTTGACCCACCGAATGTCCTCCCCTCTTTGTGGCTTTCAGGCTATGATTATTCTTGCCTGGAATGGCTCAGGAGACCCCAGTGCAGTGTTTGAAATTGGTGTATTCAAACAAGTTCTGAGCATCTTTATTACAGCCTCAATATTAAAACTCGTGCAAGGTAAGTTCTGCAGCACACATTGGCTTGGTTAATGCTGAGCTTATTATTTTTTAGGTGTTGGGGAAAATGAGGGGCTATCGAGTTGACATTAGAAATGTAGGAAATTCTAAAACGGTCAGTATAAGTGTTGAACAGTTGTATGGTAATGGAACAACCACAAAATGGAGGACATGACTTTTGCATTCATGTACTCGATGCTGTCGGTGGTAAATATACAATTTTGTAGGAACTGACTTCTCCCATCAGCAACTCTCAAGAGTTAGGCACGTTTACATTAAAACTGAGCACAAGTCAATTGCTATTATTCACTTGTATGTTTCTAATGTGCGTCTAAAAGATTTAGAGCTCCTATTTCCTCGACACATGTGGGAGTTGTTATACTTCAATGTCCCGGATCCCTTTGTTTTCACTTCTTTTTACTATATAGCTAAGATAGATAGGATCCCTTCGTTTTCTGCATTGGGTCTTTGAGGCGTTGCTTAATGTTTGTTTTTATTAGGAGATCTCTCCTAGTTGCATTAACTTCTTTTAAACTCACTGCTCAAGTTCTTGACTTGTAAAGCATTTACATCCTACATAAACTTTGGCTCAACGTAGCTGAACGGAGTACTATTTTGTAGGGTTTCTACATTTTTTTAAATTTTCCTTTCCTCTTTTTTTATTGCCTACCTTGCTCCCTTGTCTAAGTTTCATTTTGCCTATCCAATGTTGATAGTTTGATACCACAATTTGATAAGTTGTGTGAGCTGAAATTAAATCATTTTGGGACCAAGGCCGTGTGTTCTTTGTTCCATTTCTAATTTTATTTTGGCTTCATGTCTTGTTAATTAAACTACTTTTCTGTTTTTCAGCTGCCCTAGATGTAGTTCTTAGCTGGAAATCAAGGCGCAGCATGTCATTTCATGTTAAGCTAAGATACATATTGAAGTTCCTTACTTCAGCCTCATGGGTTGTAATCCTACCAGTTACATATGCTTATTCATGGGACAATAATGCTCCTGGACTTGCCAATACTATCAAAAGTTGGTTTGGTAGCAATGCAAGCAAACCTTCATTATTTTTTCTATCTATTGTTGTCTATCTATCACCAAATATGCTGTCTGCTGTGCTGTTCCTGTTTCCTTTCATTCGTCGGCTTCTTGAGAGATCTGACTACAAGATTGTGATGCTAATGATGTGGTGGTCTCAGGTATCCCAAGTTCTATAAATAATGCAAGTAACTTTTGTGCTCTTTTTGGCCATGTTAAAATTTGGATCCAATCACTGACTGTTTTCCGTTTCTTCCGTTCAATCAATTTATTGCAGCCCCGGCTTTATGTTGGGAGAGGAATGCATGAAAGTGCCTTCTCTCTTTTCAAGTAAGAAGTCAATTTGCTGGTGTGAAAGTATTTATGGTCATATACTATACATTTAAAATCTGATTTTATGTATTTTTTCTTGGTTTTCTAGGTACACATTGTTCTGGGTCTCTCTTTTGGCAACGAAGTTGGCATTTAGTTTCTATATAGAGGTGTGAAATCCTGATAATACTTGTTCTCTTGTTATATACTTATAGTCTTATATGGTGTGGTTTTGTCATAAGCTTTAAATATGATTACATTCAATGGCCTCTATTGTTTTCTAGGGAAATTTTACCCCAGCATAGCGTCAGTGATCGCTTCAACGAGGGTCCCCTATAATTAAATTTTATTAGACTTGCCATAAGAATTTTGACTGTAAATAGTGTTTTTGTTATCACTTTGATCACAATTAATACCTGGCTTGGTTTATCTTGTAAGCAGGAGCGTCTAGTGCTTCGGCTGTATATACTTTCTGTGACCTTCTTAGAGTCTATGTTTTCACTGCAGATTAAACCGTTAGTATCTCCGACCAGACAGATCATGTCAGTTCACGTCATACATTTCAGATGGCATGAGTTTTTTCCTCAAGGTAATATTCTCTAGTGCCTCTGCAATCTTTAAATGTTTTTTTGGTGACTTGCAATCTTGTAAATGTGTTGCAACTTGTATTGGGTAACAAAAATAGTCATTTTTCGCAGCCAGGAACAACATTGGAGCTGTGATTGCTCTATGGGCTCCAATTATTTTTGTATGTAACTACTGAGCTATTTTTTATTGGCTTGCTTTGTATTGTTCTCGTTTTACTGTTGTTATTTGACATTGTTTTTTCCCTTTTCGTTATCAGGTCTATTTCATGGACACTCAAATTTGGTATGCTATATTCTCCACAATTTTTGGAGGTATATATGGTGCATTCCGTCGTCTTGGAGAGGTAAACAGAGTCTCTACTCTGCATTGCTTCTAAATTAAAAGTGATGGCCCTGGGAACTGACTGAGAATAATCTGGTGTGCGGTTTGTCTTTCTGGGTTCATATGTCTATTGTAATCTTCTGTTCCCAGATACGAACTTTGGGTATGCTTAGATCGCGGTTTCAGTCATTGCCTGGAGCTTTCAATGCACGTCTCGTCCCAGCAGAGAAAACAGAACACAAGAAGAAGGGACTGAAAGCTACTTTCTCCATGCGATTCCCCAAGGTAAGGATGAAGGCGTATAAAATGCAGAAATTGCATCTCTCTCTCTCTATCTCTAACATCTTGGTTGTTTTGGTCGATTTATGTTATTCAAGTTTTTGACTTTCATTTGACTTTGGAAAGTAAATATGTATGTTACCTCATATCTTGACTACTCTCGTTGCATTGGAACATGCACACTATGTTGTTAGTTTCACTGTTAAATGGAGTTTTTTTTTTCTTTTGATGTTAAAGAGAGTAAGCTTATACCTTCTCATTTCTGTGCCTTTGCAGTTCCAATCAAATAAGGAGAAAGAAGCTGCTCGATTTGCTCAGTTGTGGAATCAAATAATAACTAGTTTTAGAGAGGAAGATCTCATAAGCAATAGGTAATATGGCTCTTGTACATGTTTACTACGGAGTATATAGCATACGTGTAAATTTATTTTTTATTTAGTGTTGTTCTTTTATGAGTTCAATGACGATCTGCTTGTTCCTTCAGGGAAATGGACTTGTTACTCGTTCCATATTGGGCCGACACGGACATAGACCTAATCCAGTGGCCTCCATTTTTGCTTGCTAGCAAGGTTTGTCACTTTGCCTTAATAGCACCAAGCATTTTTTTTTCCTGTCTATTTATTTTATGTGTACATTGCAGATTCCTATCGCGCTAGATATGGCGAAGGATAGCAATGGAAAGGACAAAGAGCTGATGAAGAGAATCTTTTCTGATCCTTATATGTCACATGCTGTTCGTGAATGTTATGCTTCCTTTAAAAGCATCATTAAATTCATGGTTCAAGGGCGTGCAGAGAAAATGTATGTTGCCTAGGCTTAACTTTTTTTCTCCATGTTGATACAATTCTTTATGATAGCTTGAGAGAATGATCTTGCCACTCTTCTTTTGTACATGGGGACTCTCTTAGTGTCTTTTTGTGCCTAAGTATTACCTCCTTGGTGTCCTTTATTTGATATTCTATGTTACTTGTCCAGAGAAGTGGGTCAGAGAAATTAATGTCTCTAAATGTATACAGTTCATCTGTTTTATTTTATAAATTAAATCCTTACATTTTATACTTAACAGAGTTATAGAGAAGATATTTGCTGAAGTGGAAGAGCATATAAACGCCGGAAAACTGGTTACAGAGTATAAAATGAGTGCTCTTCCTAGCCTGTATGGGCATTTTGTCAAGCTGATGGAGAGCTTAGTATGTGTTCTATGCTAATCTTGTGAATACTTTGTGGTGTCTTGCATACTGCTTCTGCCTTACTAGTCAATTTGCCTATGCAGTTAGCGAATAAGTCCGAGGATAGAGATCGTGATCAAGTTGTCATTTGTTTTCAAGACATGTTGGAGGTTGTGACTAGAGATATAATGGAGGACACTAGTGTGTTGGAGTCAAGTCATGGTGGATCTGCTCATGATGGTATAGCATCATTCGAGCAACATTCTCAATTGTTTGCATCACCAGGTGCAATTAAATTTCCTATTGAGCCAGTTACAGAAGCCTGGAAAGAAAAGGTAGTCTTTATGTTACCAAGATAAGTGATATGGAGTAATATGCACCTTCAGCCCTGAAGCTAATTTTTTGTTGCTGTGACAGATCAAACGGTTGTACCTGCTTCTTACTGTGAAGGAGTCTGCTATGGACGTGCCATCTAATTTGGATGCTAGGCGTCGACTCTCTTTCTTCTCAAATTCACTCTTTATGGACATGCCGCCGCCACCCAAAGTTCGCAACATGCTTTCTTTCTCGTAAGTACAAAACTGTGGCTATTTTGATGCATGAAGTAACTATTGTGGATAGTATCTTCCTGATATGACTATTAGTTGCACCTAGAGAGGTGTAGGTTCATTTACTGTGTATTTGATTGCTTGTATCAGTCATATGCATTTTATGGTCCTTTGCTGTCTTTATCAAATCACCTTCGCCGACTAGTTACTAATTTTCTGCTTTCTGCATTAATCTGTGCAGTGTTTTGACACCTTATTATGTAGAGGAGGTCCTCTTTTCGCTGCTGGATTTGGAAACTCAAAATGAAGATGGAGTATCAATCTTGTTCTACTTGCAAAAGATTTTTCCAGGTTTTGTACGGTTTGCCTGCTTTGAGTATTAGATGTATATAGATTAGTTACTGCCTTTATTGTATCCTGGGAATTATCATATTTTGACCTCAACAATGTCAAACAGATGAATGGGATAACTTCTTGGAGCGCTCCAATTGCAAGAGTGAGGACGAGCTTAGAGATTCCGAGGAGTTGGAAGAAGAGCTTCGTCTTTGGGCATCATACAGAGGTCAAACTTTGACACGTACAGGTACACTGTGCTTTTAATGTTCCGTGTCTTTCTTTATGGTTATTTTGTTTTTGTTTTTATGTATTAGCTCAGCTGCTGTTTCTTTTGTCATAAATAATGTTTAAAACTTCTTTTGCATTGAACGACTCTTATCAATGACAGTGAGAGGTATGATGTACTATCGGAAAGCTTTAGAGCTTCAAGCCTTCCTTGATATGGCCAATGACAAAGGTACATTGCCAACATAATTCTTAGATTTTCGATATTTTGCAGTAGGAGGTAATGAGGCTCTTGAATGTTTATGGGGTTGGATTTTTTTTGTTTAGTTTTAATGGAAGGCTACAAGGCCCTGGAATTGAATAGCGAGGAAAACTCACAAAATGAAAGATCCCTCTGTCAAGCTGTCGCTGACATGAAGTTCACTTACGTGGTATCTTGTCAGCAATATGGGATTGATAAAAGATCTGGTAATCCACGCGCTCAGGATATACTAAAGCTTATGACAACGTATGCCATTCTCTCATTGTCCTTGTCATCAGTGATACATTCCAAATCCTATTGATTGATTTTTGCGATAGATGAATTGAATTATCTGTTGTTTTGACAGATACCCTTCATTACGTGTTGCTTATGTTGATGAGCTTGAAGATCCTAGTAAAGATGGGTCCCGAAAGACAAATAAGCTCTTCTCATATTATTCGGTTCTTGTGAAGGCCGCTCTACCTAAATCTAGTAGCTCAAAAGAGCAGGGGCAAACTTTAGATCAGGTACGTTATCAGGCTGTTGAAGTAATTTTTAAATTAACAATCGTTTTCTGATTATCTTGGAGTATTTTGATAGCCACGTCAAAAAGAAATAAATTTGGTTGCATATCATTTTCTGCCCATGAACCCTAACATAAGTGTTAATTTGTGCGAGTAGTAAAAGTTTAGTTAGCTATGAAGTTATGGCAACATAAGATTTTACATCATCAGATGTTGCAGAGTTATGTCGATAGCACGTACTTTATGTTTGCATCTTAGCTGCCAAATCGCGTGTGGGCCCTGACCTCAAAGCATTTCGGATCAATAGTGCATCTCAGATACTTAACTTATTGGGCGGAACCTCTTTGTACAGGTGATCTATAAGATAAAACTTCCCGGTCAGCCTATTTTAGGAGAAGGGAAGCCCGAGAATCAGAATCATGCTATCATTTTCACTCGTGGGGAAGGGTTGCAAACAATAGATATGAATCAGGTGAAAATTCTGGTGGCAACGATTAACTTTCCCTACTTGCTGCCAGTCTGCCAGTCCAGTGGTTTAAATAACAAAAATATTTCTTACTGTTCAGGATAATTATATGGAAGAAGCTCTGAAAATGAGAAATCTTCTTCAAGAATTTCTGATAAAGCATGGCGGTGTTAGGTTTCCTACAATTCTCGGACTTAGAGAACATATTTTCACTGGAAGGTTTGCCTGTCAATTTGTTCTGTATTACTCTTAATTTAGTAGACTATCAGTATTCTAGCTTGGGGTTTGATTTTATTGGCTGTTATTTCGGTTGCAGTGTTTCATCTCTTGCGTGGTTCATGTCAAATCAAGAGACAAGTTTTGTGACTATTGGTCAACGATTACTTGCAAACCCGTTGAAGTAAGTTTCTTTGTCGCTGCTACTTGAAAGAAAGAGCTCTTAGATATATAGGTAGACACCCGTCCAGTTTCAAGTTTAACTGAACTTCATAAACTAGATTTTCTCAAGGTTAGGAAGAAATAATTGACATGGTAATTACTGTCAGGCATGTGAGAATGTGCCTGTTGTCTGAAATTACTCCGGGTTTGGATGTCTTTACATTCAAGTTTCGTTACTTTTTTAAAATTTCATTATCTACTCCCTCTTTTAATCTTATTTCTCAGTTTTTTTTTTTCAATTTTTGAGGTTTTGAATACCCACTCATTTCATACTGATAAATAACTACTCCTAGTAACTTCATAAATGACGAAATTTACGCATCTGCTGATGCTTCATCCATTTGTTTCAATTTGTTGTAAATTGGGTTTTCCCTAACGTAATGTTCAATTCTAGTACCTTTGTCAAGCGAGATTTCCCCTTGCGTGGAGAACATTAGAGCTTTATGACGTGTTTTAAATCTAAGAGCTACATTTTTTGCCGATCGAGAACAATGTATCGTACTAGTCTGTAAGTAATGGCCTGTCTTTTCACTTGAACAGAGTTCGTTTTCACTACGGTCATCCAGATGTCTTCGATAGGCTATTTCATCTTACGAGAGGTGGTGTTAGTAAAGCTTCCAAAGTCATTAATTTGAGTGAGGATATCTTTGCTGGTAAGGTTTTCTCTATACTTTTTACTGTTGTACATCCATTAATATACCTCGGTGGCAATATATGCAACTATCTTGACGGCTCTTAAAATACAGGTTTTAATTCCACCCTTCGTGGAGGTAACGTGACACATCATGAATACATTCAAGTCGGAAAAGGAAGAGATGTGGGTCTCAACCAAATATCCATGTTTGAGGCGAAGATTGCGAATGGGAACGGTGAACAAACACTGAGCCGAGACATATACCGGCTTGGTCATCGTTTTGACTTCTTTCGAATGTGTTCGTGTTATTTCACGACAATTGGCTTCTACTTTAGCACTCTGGTAGTCACACAACCTTTTTTTTTTACGAGCTTTTTACTTTTCAACATATTACCGTTTTTCACTTTTTCTAATTTGTACTATCTTTTACCTATGTTTTTCAGATGACTGTGCTTACTGTCTACCTTTTTCTCTACGGGCGCCTATATCTTGTTCTTAGTGGTCTTGAAGAAGCGTTGAACAGTAAGTCACGGTTTCGAAACAACAAGTCTCTTCAAGTCGCACTTGCTTCCCAATCATTTGTCCAAATCGGATTTCTGATGGCGTTGCCTATGCTTATGGAAATCGGTCTGGAACGAGGTTTCCGAACAGCATTAAGTGAATTCATACTGATGCAACTGCAGTTAGCACCTGTATTTTTCACCTTTTCACTGGGAACCAAAACCCATTATTACGGCCGTACATTGCTACACGGAGGCGCAAAGTACAGATCTACCGGTCGAGGATTCGTCGTGTTTCATGCCAAGTTCGCTGACAACTACAGACTTTACTCTCGAAGTCACTTCGTGAAGGGAATCGAGCTGATGATGCTACTCATTGTGTACGAAATATTTGGTCAGACTTATCGAAGTCCGGTTGCTTATATCTTTATTACGGTCTCTATGTGGTTCATGGTTGGCACGTGGTTATTCGCCCCGTTTCTTTTCAACCCGTCTGGGTTCGAGTGGCAGAAAATTGTGGATGATTGGACCGACTGGAATAAATGGATAAGCAACCGAGGTGGTATTGGTGTTCCACCTGAGAAAAGTTGGGAGTCGTGGTGGGAGGAAGAACAAGAGCATCTTCGCCATTCTGGTTTACGAGGAATTGTTGCAGAGATTTTGCTGTCGTTACGGTTCTTCATATACCAATACGGACTTGTTTATCACTTGAAAATGACGGCTAAATTACATCAAAGCTTCCTGGTATGCCATTTTTTTATGCGATATTTTATTATTATTATTATTATTTTATTTATTTATTTATTATAAACCGGAACTTGCATTAAGAATAAAACAAATTACAAGAAGTTAGTGGGTAGCCGAGATACGGACTTCATATACCAATACGGACTTTTTATTTTATTTTATTATTATTATTTGGCTAATTATGCGATATTTTATAGAATACCCTTATGTTTTTATTTTATTTTGTATGTTGTACCCTTTCTTTTTGGTCAAAGTAACTTTGACTTGGCGATAATTTAAGATCACGAGTTACGAAAGCGACGATTCTTTTCCTTCAGATTCATTGTCTTTACGACTTCTCCAGTTTGAAAAAAAAAATTCATTTCCCAAATTAAACATTTTTACGAAATTTTCAGCTTGAAACAAAAATTGACGCTTTCTGATTCGTGGTTGAGAGTGGAGTATCTATTATCGTCGGTCAAAATTCTTTTGACCAAATGGAGGAATAAAATATACTCCGTATAAAATATAAAATGAAAAAAATGGAGGACTACAATGTAGAATATCCTTTTTTATACAGTAATTATTATTGGAAGTGGTTAATGATTTTTTTTAATTATTCTCTGCAAATTCTGGGATAATATTCTATATCTGCTAATTTACAGGTCTATGGCTTGTCGTGGTTGGTGATACTGGTGGTACTATCCGTGATGAAAGTAAGTTCTGAAATATTTCATTTCCGCACAAATTATACTAATATACAACCGTTATACCGTACAATAGAGCTATTAATTAACAATTTACGGTAAAAAGTGCCCACTTTTGATTAAATAGTGCCACTTTTTAACGTTTTCTGACCGTCATACAGAATAATTACTGTCATTTCTGTGTACTTTTCTGAATACCAGTTCATCGTCTCATGTATTATTTCTCATCCTTTGTGTTGTCTAGACGATCTCATTTGGACGGCGGAGGTTTAGTGCTGATTTGCAACTTGTATTCCGGCTTATTAAAGGAATGATATTCCTGACATTTATCGGTATTTTGGCCTCACTTATTGCATTCACCGGTATGACGCTGAGGGACATCTTTGTCTGCATTCTCGCTTTCATGCCTACTGGTTGGGGTTTGCTTCTGGTAAGTACTCAAAACTCTGAATTTTATTTTTCGTCAAGTTCTAAATCAATTTGGAGTCTTTTTGCTTTCATGCCAACTGAATTGGGGTCAGACGGGTCAACGCCTAATATTTTACGACTTTTTAAGTCGATTTTTTTTTTTTTTAATAATATTAAATATTTACTTCGTACTACAGTATATTTTTTTAATTATGATGTTTATATTTAAAAATATTAAAATCAATTTTTAAAATAATTTTAATAATAATATTTTATTATTAAATGATAAAAAAAAAAAAAGTTGTATTAAATTGAATATTTGTTTATATTTGAAATTTAAAATGTTTATAATGTTAAATTAAATTATATTTTTTAACTATGATGTTTATATTTTAAAAAAAAAATATTAAAATCAATTTTTAAAATAATTTTAATAGTAATTTTATCATTAAATGATAAAAAAGTTGTATTACATTGAATATTTGTTTATATTTGAAATTTAAAATATTTAAAATGTTAAATTAAATTGAATACTTTTTAATTGTATCAAATTGTACGGAGTAATTTTTTAAAATATACTCCTTATAAATATTGATATTTTGATTAATTTTAATAAATTCTCGTTGACCCAACGTGGTCTAATAGGTCGTGTCGTATCTCGCCCCTAAATTAACGGGTCATTTCGGGTTCGGGTCAAACGGGTCAACCGTAAAAAAAACGGATTCATGACCCAAAAAACGGGTCGAGTTTTAACGGGTTTAGTACCACTACCAAGTACGGAGTATAATTTTTTTTTTTCTTTTTCTCTTGTAATTCTTCGTTTATCAGAATATAATTTGTTTACTCACTCTCCATCTCTCTACTCTCAGATTGCCCAAGCACTGAAACCAATAGTCCACAAGGCGGGATTCTGGGGTTCAGTGAGGACGCTTGCCTGTGGGTACGAGATAGTCATAGGCTTACTACTATTCACCCCGGTAGCTTTCCTCGCTTGGTTCCCATTTGTGTCCGAATTCCAAACCCGTATGTTGTTCAACCAGGCCTTCAGTCGAGGTCTCCAGATTTCTCGTATCCTTGGTGGACATCGGAAAGACCGGTCTTCCCGGAACAAGGACTAACCGACCCGTTCGAGGAAAACCCGTCTCATGTGACTTGACTAAACTAGTGACTATTGTAAGGACCGACTTTTGTATTTAAATTAGTGACGATATTAAGGACTTTGTATTATATTCTTTCGGAACTAAACATGCTTTCAGGGCGTTTTTAGAGTATAATTTTACTCTAAATTAAAATTATTTGGGTTTCGGTGTATATGTAGTCCTTTTTTTGGGCTTCCGCGGTCTCGCTTAAGCTTCTCCGGAGACAATCCGACATTGTATATTTGTCTTTATCGAGTGTCTTATTTGACCCGTTAATTAGAGAGATCGATTGACAATTTGACATCACATAACCCATAAGGTAGATCACAAATTCTTGCTCCTGACGAAGTTATCCGTCATATTATTATGATGACTCAAATAATACTCGTTGAAATAAAAATGATAAAAGAAAATTAAATTATATTGGAAATGTTAATGTTTTATTCTTGCTTAGCTATGAATAAATGATTATTATTTGATCCGTGGTAAGAATACGACGATTAATTTTGTTGTAAAGACAAATTATACTTCCTCCGACTTGTTATCATTCGGAAAATGAGTGGCTTAAAAAAAAGAAAAAGCGAGAGAACCGGGTGGATAAATGTGAACCAAAAGATCAAACTCAGTCCAAAATGTAATACTCTATTTAGTGACCACTTTGAGTGAAATAATGACTACTTTTTAATACAAAAACGTGGTAATTATTTATCTGAAAGTGGTAACTAACGGACTTAAAATGATCTTTTTTTTTTCATTTTAGGGATATAGACTTTTTTATCACTTTTTTAGGGATATCGACTCGTTTTCTATTGATAATGTCCGATTCAGTTTTGGTTCAAGCCGGGTCCGGATTACAGGTCAGATTCAGGTCTACTGTTTGGATGGTTGGGTCAGGTTCGAGTTAACTTATACGGGTCAATCATTCGCGTCGTGTCACTTTTGTCGAGCGCGAAAGTAGTAATTAAGCCCCTAGACTATATCCAACTGTGAAATTGAACCCCTTAGGTTTCAACTGGAGTAATTAAACCCATAAGTTATACATAATGTGAAATTTAACTCATCATCATAATCTCATGAGAAATTGAATATATATCACACTAGAAAATACAAATATCAACCTAAAAACATAAAAATTAAAAAAATAAAATATTATTTACTTATAACATTAAATTCATCTTATAATTTGTGACGAATAAATACAGTAATAATTAATGACCCGTTGTAAGAATACGACGATTAATTCCATTGCAAAATGTGTCCTACTTTCCTAGGACTATACCCTACAATTCTATTATTATTATTATTATTATTATTATTATTATTATTATTACTCCATCCGTTTCATTGAAAGCTTTCAATTTTTTTTTTTTTTGTAAATTTTTTTGATTTCACCTTTTTTTTTTTGTATAACTCTTTCTCTCCTACCTAGGTGACCCACCTCATTTACATCCTCTTTACTTTTGAATATTTTATTATAATCCTTAAAAAATTTGCCCCTTTTGAGTGAAATCTTTCAATGAAACGGAGAGAATTATTATTATGTCCAAAATCTTGAGCGACAACTTGACTGCGTATTTTTTTAATGGAAGTCGATCCAGTCAACCAATTTCTATTACTCTCTCACGTCACCCACGTTCAACCAGAAGACAACTTCGTTTGCTTCGCTTGCTCTGGTTTGAATGTCAATTTACTTTCGCTCGACTTTTTTCAACTTCGTAAATCTCGATTTGAGGAGGTTTTGAGCTTGACTTTCGTTGATTTTGATTTCTCTCCGCGATCTCCAGTTAGAGGTATGATTTTAGCTCATTCTAGTGCTTTTGCTGATGATTTTTATGGAGGTATGTTGTTTGTTTTAGCTAGGGTTTAGGAATTGGGGGAAGTTGTTGCGGTAATGGCTGAAATGCAGTTGAATTGAGGATTGCGGAGTTATTATTGAGTGTCGAGTGATTGACTATCGATTGGAGCTCATTTTTGTGGAGTAATTTTGTTTTTAGGCTAGGGTTTAAGAATTGGGGGAAGTTGTTGTGGTAATGGCTGAAATGCGGTTGAGTTTCGGATGCGGATTTTGTTATGATTGATTGATTGAATGATTAGTGATTGATTATCTATGCGTCAAGGCCTAATTGGAGCTCATTGTAGTGTTTTTGCTGATGATTTTTATGGAGTCAGTTTTTTTTAGCTAGGGTTTAGGAATTGGGGGAAGTTGTTGAGATAATGGCTGAAATGCAGTTGAATTGAGGATTGCGGAGTTAGTATTGAGTGTCGAGTGATTGGTTGATTGATTAGTGATTGACTATCGATTGGAGCTCATTTTTGTAATCTTATTGAGATTTTTATGGAGTAACTTGTTTTTTACCCAGGGTTTAGGAATTGGGGGAAATTTTGCGGTAATGGCTAAAATGTGGTCGAGTTTCGGATTGCGGATTTTGTTATGATTGATTATAGGCCTGATTGAAGCTCATTGTAGTGTTTTTTGCTGATGCTTTTTGTGGAGTTATGCTGTTTTTTAAAGCTAGGGTTTAGGAATTGGGGGAAGTTGTTGCGGTAATGGCTGAAATGCGGTTGGATTTAGGAGTACAGTGTTAGTTTTGAGTGATTGATGGAATGATTTGTCAATTTAGTGGTTGATTATCTTTGATTGGAGCTCATTGTAGTGTTGTTGCAGATGATTTTTGTGGAGTTATGCTTTTTTTTAAGCCAGAGTTTAGGAATTGGGGGAAGTTGTTACGGTAATGGCTGAAATGCAGTTGAATTTAGGATTTAGTATTGAGTGATTGATTATCGATTGGAGTTTATTATTGTGTTTTTATTGAGTTTTTTGTGGAGTTCTGTTGTTTTTAGGCTAGGGTTTAAGAATTTGGGGGTTGTTAATGCGGTAATGGCTGAAATGCGGTTGAATTTATGGTTTAGTATTGAGTGATTGATTATCGATTGGAGCTGATTATTGTGGTTTTATTGAGATTTTTGTGGAGTTATGTTGTTTTTTAGCTAGGGTTTAGGAATTGGGGGAAGTTGTTGCAGTAATGGCTGAAATGCAGTTGAATTTGGGATTGCGGATTATATTTTTGAGTGATTGATTATGTCTGATTGGAGCCCATTATTATGTTTTTATTGAGAATTTTTATGAAGCAGTTTTGTTTTTTTAGCTAGGGTTTAGGAATTGGGGAAGTTGTTGCGGCAATGGCTGAAATGCAGTTGGGTTTTGGATTGCGGATTTTAGTTCATTTTAGTGTTTTTTGCTGATGGTTTTTATGGAGTTATGTTGTTTTTTAGCCAGGGTTTAGGAATTGGGGGAAGTTGTTGCAGTAATGGCTGAAATGCGGTTGAATTTAGGATTTAGTATTGAGTGATCAATTATCGATTGGAGCTCATTATTGTGTTTTTATTGAGATTTTTATGGAGTAATTTGTTTTTTAGCTAGGGTTTAAGAATTGGGGGGAAGGTAATGCGGTAATGGCTGAAATGCGGTTGATGTAGTATTGCGGATTCGGTATTGAGTGATTGATTGAATGATTATTGATTAGTGAATTTAGTGATGATAATCTCTGCGTCAAGGCCTGATTGGAGCTCATTATTGTGTTTTTATTGAGATTTTTATGGAGTAATTCTGTTTTTAAGCTAGGGTTCTAGAATTGGGGAAAAGTTCATGCGGTAGTGGCTAAAATACGGTTGAATTTGGGATTACGGATTTAGTTATGAGTGTTTGATTATCTCTGTGTCAAGGCCTGATTGGAGCTCATTGTAGTGTTATTGCTGGTGATTTTTATGGAATAATGTTTTCTTTAGCTAGGGTTTAAGAATTGGGGGAAGTTGTCGCGGTAATGGCTGAAATGCGGTTGATGTAGTATTGCGGAATCAATACTGAGTGATTGATTGAATGGCTATTGATTAGTGGATTTAGTGATTGATTATCTCTGCGTCAAGGCCTGATTGGAGCTCATTGTTGTGTTTTTACTGAGAATTTAATGGAGTTATGTTGTTTTTTTAGCTAGGGTTTAGGAATTGGGGGAAGTTGTTGCGGTAATGGCTGAAATGCAGTTGAATTTAGGATTCCGGAGTTAGTTTTGATCGACTGATTATCTCTGAGTCAAGGACTGATTTGGAGCTCATTGTTGTGTTTTTATTGAGTAATTTTGTTTTTAAGCTAGGGTTTAAGAATTGGGGGAAGTTAATGGGGAGGTAATGGCTAAAATGCGGTTGAATTTAGGATTTAGTATTGAGTGTTTGTTTGAATGATTGGCGATTGATTATCGATTGGAGCTCATTATTGGGTTTTTATTGAATTTTATGGAGTAATTTTGTTTTCAGGCCAGGGTTTAAGAATTGGGGATGTTAAAGCGTTAATGGCTAAAATGCGGTTGAATTTAGGATTGCGGATTTTAGTTTTGAGTGATTGATTGAATAATTAGTGATTGATTGTCTCTCTGTAAAGGCCTGATTGGAACGCATTGTAGTGTTTTTGCTGATGATTTTATGGAGTTATGTTGTTTTCAGGCTCGGGTTTGAGAATTGGGGATGTTAATGTGATAATGGCCAAAATGCGTTTGAGTTTTTGATTGCGGATTCAGTGAAGAGTGATTGATTATCTCTGCGTCAAGGCCTGATTGGAGCTCATTATTGTGTTTTTATTGAGAATTTTATGGAGTAATTTTGTTTTTAAGCTAGGGTTTGAGAATTGGGGAAGTTAATTCTGTAATGGCTAAAATGCGGTTGAATTTAGGATTGTGGAGTTAGTTGAGTGATTGATTGAATGATTGGTGATTGATAATATCTGCATCAAGGCCTGATTGGAGCTCATTATTGTGTTTTTATTGAGAATTTTATGGAGTAATTTTGGTTTTAGGCTAGGGTTTGAGAATTGGGGATGTTAATGTGTGAAAGGCTAAAATGCAGTTGAATTTAGGATTATGGATTTTAGTTATGAGTGATTGATTGAATGATTAGTGAGTTATTATCTCTGCGTCAAGGCCTGATTGGAGCTCATTATTGTGTTTTATTGAGAGTTTTATGGAGTAATGTTTTTTTAGCTAGGGTATAAGAGTTGGAGAAGTTAATGTGATAATGGCTAAAATGTGGTTGAATTTAAGGATTGCGGAGTTAGTATTGAGCGATTGATTGAATGATTAGTGATTGATTATCGATTGGCGCTCATTTTTGTGTTTTTATTGAGATTTTTATGGAGTAATTTTGGTTTTTAGCCATGGTTTGAGAATTGGGGATGTTGTTGCTTTAATGACTAAGATGCGGTTGATATAGTATTGCGGAGTTATTTTTGGGTGATTGATTATCTCTGCGTCAAGGCCTGATTGGAGCTCATTTTTGTGATTTTATGGAGTAATTTTGTTTTTAAGCTAGGGTTTCAGAATTGGGGATGTTAATGTGTGAAAGGCTAAAATACGGTTGATATAGGATGTAGTGGTTTTATTGATTGATGAATTTAGTGATTGATTGACCTCAGCGTCAATGTATGATTCGAGCTCGTTGTAGTCTTTTTACTGAGAATTTTATGGAGTAATTTCGTTTTTTCTAGCTAGGGTTGAAGAATCAGTGATTTTTGGGTTTTTAGCTAGGGTTGAAGAATTAGCGAATTAATGCGCGAAAGGCTAAAATGTGGTTGATATTGGATTGAGTGGTTTGATTGATTGATTGATCGGTTGTTGATTTTAGTGATTGATTTACCTCCGCATCAAGGTATGATTCGAGCTCAGTGTAGTTTCTTACTGCGAATTTTATGGAGTAATTTTGTTTTTTAGCTAGGGTTTAAGAATTGGTGGATTAATGCATGAAAGGCTAAAAATGTGGTTGATATAGGATTGAGTGGTTTGATTGATTGATCGGTTGGTTGATGAATTTAGTATTGTGAATTTTGTGATTGATTTACCTCCGCGTCATGGTGTGATTCGAGCTCACTGTAGTGCTGAGAATTTTATGGAGAGATTTTGTTTTTTCTAGCTAGGGCTGAAGAATTGGTGAATTTTGTTTTTTTAGCTAGGGTTTAAGAATTGGCGAATTGATGCGCGAAAGGCTAAAATGCGGTTGATATATGATTGAGTGGTTTGATTGATGATCGGTTGTTGAATTTAGTGATTGATTTACCTCCGCAGCAATGTATGATTCGAGCTCATTGTAGTTTCTTACTGCGGATTTTATGGAGTAATTTTTTTAGCTAGGGATTAAGAGTTGGCAAATTAATGCATGAAAGGGTAAAATGCAGTTGAATTTAGGATTGAGTGGTTTGAATGTTTGATCGATTGATCCGTTGATGAGTTTTGTATTGTGAATTTAGTGATTGATTTACCTCCGCTTCAAGGTATGATTCGAGCTTATTGTAGTGTTTTTACTGAGAGTTTGTGGAGTAATTTTGTTTGTATAGACAGGGTTTTAGAATTCTCGAATTAATGCGTGAAAGGCTAAATGCGGTTGATATAAGATAGTAAATTTAGTGATTGATTTATATCCGCGTCTCCCTGTCAAGGTATATACTTAGGGCTCCTTGAACTTTCAATATTATTTTGTTGTGTTAGTGTTTATGAATTGGAGAAATTAATGCATGAAACCTAAAATGCGGTCGATAAAGTATTGCGGAGTTAGATTGAGTGCGTGGTTGATTGATTGATCCGTGAATTTGACATTGCTATTTAGCAATTGATTTATCTCCGTGCCAAGATATGATTTAAGCCGCGCATATTTAATCTTGATATTTTTCATGATCAATCTCTTAGTTGGAATTTAATAAATGGGCAAATTAATGAACTAAAACATAAAATACGGTCGATATAGTATGACAGAATTTAGTGCACGATTGATTGATTGATTGATGAGTAGGAGATGTCTGGTGCGGAGGAGTTGTGGGAGAGGCTAGTGAGGGCAGCGTTGAGAAGTGCAAGGAGTGGTAAGGATGGTTATGGTAGACATACGACTGGAATTGCTGGAAATGTCCCTGCTTCGCTAGCTAATGGTCGCATTATTGATGATATTCTACGAACTGCTGATGAAATTCAAGACGAGGATCCTACTGTTGCTCGAATTCGTAATGCTCTCTCCTTCCATTTACTATTATTCAGTCTATAAAAATGTCAAATGATCCCTTCTTTTAAGCCGTTTCACTGCATAATTCAAAATTTTTCTCACATATTTGTGAAACGTAGTGTAATGGACGGAAAATAGCATGTATTTGTGCATTATAAGATTCTAGATATTTCTCCGTATTATTACTTGCTCATGTTTGTTTATTGATTGATGGATGTTTGTAGTGTGTGAGCATGGGTATGCTATGGCGCAGAATCTTGACCCTAACAGTGAGGGAAGAGGTGTATTACAATTCAAAACGGGTTTGATGTCTGTGATCAAGGTACTTTGTGTGCCTTTTTCTTGTTTTTGCAAGTACGAAGCTGTGTTGTTGTTTTTATGCTATGTCCTTCAGTCTCATTATCTTAATGTTTTTATTTTGATGCAGCAAAAATTAGCCAAAAGAGATGCTGGTAGTATAGATCGAAGCCAAGATATCACTCGACTGCGGGAATTTTATGGGAAATATAGACAGATGCATGATGTAGAACAGCTGATGGAAGACGAAACGAAGCTGAGAGAGTCTGCTGTTTTTACTGGGAACCTTGGAGAGTATGCTCTTATCCTTCTACCTTTTATGCAATTGAAGGAACCTTCAGTAGTTTTGTCATTGCAATTCCGTTTCTTTAAGTAAAGGAATTGAAAATCTCAGGAGTTTTCTTTTGCATCCCATTATCTTGTTTGGAGCACTTTTCTTGTAGCTGTCCACCATTTCTTATAAAAACCGTGTTATCGTGTTATTTGGTTATCCTGTGAATGGGTTTCTCCAGCCCTTGATATGCCCAGTTTTAGGACGGCCAAAAGCTTCTCTCTGCTTTTAGCTGCTGTTACAATGTTGCTTGATACTCCCTCCCTTCAAAACCAAACACACCAAAACCCATTTTGCCACTATTCACAAGTCAAGACAATCAATATATATATATATATATATTTTAGGCTTTTTTCGAGCGATCTCATTGGTCCGTTCAATCAAATCTCAAATTAGGAAAGTATCATAAATAATAATAAAAATCAATTAGAGAATCTTTTGATTATTACAATATATATTTAATTTATTATATTAATGTGATATTTTACAATTCTGACGTGAAAACCTTTCGAGTTCATTTTTTTAAAACATTATCGTAATTATAAAAATGAAATAATTAGATTCGTGTTAAAAAATGCTTTCATTAGAGTATAAATTTCATATCATTTGTTTCACATTATGTGATAAATTTATAACACATAACAGTTTTAAAATTATCCCATATCGACAAATTACAGTATGATAATGAAATTCTATACTATAAATAAAGAGTAATAATTCGTTCTTCGATATCTACCAAAAGTCTTTTGAATCTCAAAAAGAATTTCTAAGACTATAAACTTAAGTAATTATCTTACATCGAGATGATGAAATTTTATATTATAAATAAGAGTAATCATTCGTTTTAAATATCGACCAAGAAAAACTTTTAAATTATCCCACATCGACAAATTACAGTATGATAATGAAATTCTATATTATAAATAAAGAGTAATAATTCGTTCTTCGATATCTACCAAAAGTCTTTTGAATCTCAAAAAGAATTTCTAAGACTATAAACTTAAGTAATTATCCTACATCGAGATGATGAAATTTTATATTATAAATAAGAGTAATCATTTGTTTTAAATATTGACCAAGAAAAACTTTTAAATTATCCCACATCGAAAAAAAATATACAAGACTACAAGCTTAAAATCATCCCACGTTGAAAACTGTGATGAAATTCTATACTTCGTATTATAATCAAGAGTTAAAAA
This sequence comes from Agrostemma githago, assembly GCA_958450325.1. Lineage (NCBI taxonomy): Eukaryota > Viridiplantae > Streptophyta > Magnoliopsida > Caryophyllales > Caryophyllaceae > Agrostemma > Agrostemma githago. Next base: position 75,838,592 of record OY288246.1, read on the forward strand.
GAGCTTAAACTATAAGCTTAGATAAATTATCCCACATCGAAAAAAAATTGACGAGCTGATGGAAGACTATAAACTTAAATAAACAAATCATTCGTTCTTAAATATCAATAAAAAAACATTGAAGTCTCTTAATAAGACTACAAAGTTAAATAAAAATAATCTCACATAAGGTGATGAAACTTTATACTTCCTCCATTTTTTTTATATCTTCCCATCTTAATATAATACTCCACCTATATATTGAGGTCATGGGAAGATATAAAAAAACAAAGGAAGTAGTATAAATACGATTAATCATTCGTTCTTAAATATCAATAAAAAATTCTATGTCTTAATATCTTAATAAGACTACAAACTTAACTAAAATAATCTGACATCGAAAAGTTATAATAAGGTGAAACTTAAGTAAAACTATCCCACATCCGAAAAATTATAAAGTTTTCAAACAAAAATCTTTTGAGTCTTAAAAAGGTTCTTAAGACTATACACAAAAGACTAATTATAATTTTTTCCTTAGGCAGTAATCATTGTTTTTAAATATCAACCAATGATATTTTGAGTTTAGAAAAGACTTAATAAGACTACAAATTAAAATTATCCCACATTGAAACAATTAAAATAAGGTACGGTGATGATTCTATATTATAAATAAGACTATAAATTTTACTTAAATTATCCCACATCGATAAATTATAATATGGTTATGGTTCTATATTATAAATAAAACTAATTATTTGTTCATATCAATCAAAATCTTTTGAGTCTTCAAAAAACTCTTAAGAACATAATAAGACGATAAAATTCTATGGTGATGAAATTCTATATTGTAAACAAGATTAATCATTCATCCTTAGATGTCAATAAAAAAACTTTTAGTCTAAAAAAAATCTATTAATAAAACTACAAATAAAGTTAAATTAAAATTATCACATATCGAAAAACTTTTAGTCTTAAAAAAAGCTATTAATAAAACTACAAATAAAGTTAAATTAAAATTATCCCATATCAAAAAATTATAATGAGGTGATATAATTCTACGTAATCTTCCGTTCTTAGATACTCCGTATTAACCAACAATATTTTGAACTTAAAAAATGTATAATTAAAGTATATAGTTAATGTATAATTATCCCGGATCGAAATTACGATGGTGTGATGAAATTCTATGTATTATAAATACACAAGAGTAATCATGCATCCGTCTACAAATAAAAGTTCTTAATTAGACTATATTATCTAAACTTAAATAAACTTAATTCAAATTATCTCGCATCAAAAAATTATAATAAAAGATGATCAAATTCGATTATATAAATAAAGATTAATCGTCTATCATCTAACATAGATATAAAAACAAACTCTTTTAAATCTTCAAAATAGCTCTTAAAATTATAAACTTAATTAAGTAATTAAATTATAGCACATCGAAAAAGTATGACGAGGTGATGAAATTTTTTATCATAAGTGAGTAATCTTATGGTTTTAAATATCAAGCAACAAATTTAAGGACCAGAAACCTAAAATTATCCCACATCGAAAAATTAAAATAAGGTGATATTCTATATTATAAATAAGAGTAAATTAGTAATCGTGCGTTTTTCTGGGTCTTTAAAGCATATCTTAAAACTATAAACCTTGAGTAATCGAATAAGCTCTTAATACTATAAACTTAGTTGAAATTAAGTTTGATTACTAATATCATGCGATCATCTTATTTATTATAATGATATAGATTGATCAAGTTTCTTATTTAACAAATATACATCATCAATGTAATTAAGCCAATTAACCCGAAGCCAACTAACCCGTGCAACGCACGGGCTTTAATCTAGTCTTCAATATTCTCGACAATCCACAAAGCAAAATATAGTCATGTGGGATCTTGTTTGATTCATCTTTGTGAGTAGAGTAAAAATATCGAATTTTTAGGTTTTTACTAATGTAAAATGAAAGATATTGACGGTGTAAAATACGTCTCGGCAAATGTGAAAAAGCAAGTGGTGTGTTTGGTTATGAAGGGAGGGAGTATTATCTATGCAGTTGTTTAAGTATTTACAGCATCACAAGATGCTTCTTCATCATAAGTTGCTTCTTGTGATATTTATTGTGGTGGATTTGTTTTGCTCATCTCCGCATCTTAGTTAATGTTAGTTCACCTGCTTAGTAATGGACGAAAGTTTGATGTTGGCCTATCAGTTGTGAAGGTTGATATCTGAGTTTTAAAGTTATTTAGGTGTTATTGTGAAACTCTTTCAAAAATTTACTTGGTTTTTTATGACTTCAGATTGGAGAGGAAAACTAAGAAAAGGAAAAAGATATTTGCAACGCTCAAGGTGTTAGGTGATGTTCTTGAACAGATGACCCGGGAGGTCTCTCCCGAAGAAGCAGAAAGATTGCTCCCAGAGGAGGTTATATATTATCTCCTTATTCTCAAATTTATACGGAATTTTTTTCCCTTCATAGTCGACGTACTAGGCTGGGCACCTGTCTACTGTTTTATGCGGTTTTCTTCTCTACGGTTATTAGTGATAATACATTAAAACCAATTGTTGCTCTTTGCTATTTATATAAATGCCGAGATAAGCTATTTTTTTAATTTCTTTTCGAATTGTAAAAATAATAGACCAGCAAAACAGTTTTCTCTTTACAATGCCGTTGATGTAATTTATTCATGATTATGAGGGGTGAATAAGCGTAGGAGATGTACTAAATTAAGTCTTCCTTGTAATAGATACCTTGTGTAATTCTGTAAGGAACTTGCGAGGATGGAAAATGTAGCCATTTAAGTAACCTGTTTTGTTTATCATATCAGCTTAAGCGTGTTATTAAGTCGGATGCGGCTATGACTGAAGATCTGATTGCTTACAATATTATCCCTCTGGATGCAACTAGCACAACTAACAGGATTGTTGCTTTGGCTGAGGTAAGTTGGTATTGAATATTACTCCCTTTGTTTTTTCGAGTTAGCCCCATAAGGTGTTGGCACAGAGTTCTTTGAAAGTGGAAAAAGTAGGGGTAAAGCTGATAATTTAATATGTAAAGATCAACCATTTGATTAGAGAGAAAGAGTGGAACAGTAGCTAGTATTGTCATTTCATTACAATTTTTTTGGTACAAAAAGATATACTGCTAAGTGCTACGAGTAATTCAAAAAATTCCATAAAAGGGAGATGGTGCTACCTCAAAAAAGGGGGGGGGGGGGGGGGGGGGGGGGGAGTACTAAAGTTTACGATTAATTAGTGCTGGTGTTATTAAATAGTTTATCAAGAAGGCCTCAAATGTGCTGTTAGTTCTTTTGAGTACCAATTGGTTTTATGTCAGGTGAGAGCAGCTGTATCTGCTTTGAAGGACACCAGCGGTCTGCCGAAACTGCCAGGGGATTCTGGTCTTAAGAACCCTGATGTGCTTGATTTTCTACAATATATTTTTGGGTTTCAGGTACTTTCTTTCTGTCTTCTTTTTAGCATTTTCCTTTTTTTTGGTTTTTACAGCATGCTATTTTTCTAGTAAATAGTAACTATTTTATCCTCTTCTTGCTCTGTATAGTAACTCACCCTATAAAATTGAAAAAAATATGCCTGGTGTGAATGGGCTCCAACTAAGTTTGTGAAAAGATAAGGCTAAGGATTGTTATCATATGTAGTTTCGTTGACATCTGCTGATTAACATTATTGATCCGGCACATGCTGTCTTCACTTTTGTTAGCATAGATACTGTCTAGAAGTCCTTTTGACTACACAATTTATTTATTCTATCCTCCCCCAACATAAGTAGCCTCAAATTAGAATTGTCATTTACTCACCGCATACTGATCTACTGGTATACCGGTCTTGTTGTGTTCAGCAGTTTCACGTATATTCTTTAGCGTGTCTTCTGTCTTTCTTTCTTGTGCATATATGCTACTCGCTAGTAACATAGTAAGTAGAAACAGGTACTGTTGCTACTTCCTATGCTTCTTATTGATTTATACTCTAGTTGGAGTTTACTTCTGACCTCATCTTAGTCAAAGAGGCAGCAAGGTAAAAATTTAAGCTAGGTTCTGTTTCGCTTCTGTTTCCATTAGTTTCCCTCCTTGGCCACTTTCATCGAAGACTGTTATAACCCTCACAACCTTATTTCTGTTATTTTTGGCAATACGTACTCATGAATGATCACTTCAGCCTTATTAATGTTGCCTAGTCTTTGCTTCTGGTCTCTTTATTTCTGTTGTGACATTGGTTGGTATGTTGGTTTCTGCTGAACTTCGTTACATTCTGATAATTTCCCTTGCCAATTATTGTAGAAAGACAATGTGACAAATCAGCGCGAGCATATAATTCATCTCCTTGCGAATGAACAATCTCGACTTCGAATTCCGGATGAACATGAGCCCGTAAGTTCCATGTCTTTATGTTTTCAAGCAAGCTAATTTGTTCATTTGTAGTGACTTTTCAATGGCCCCTTTAATTTATAATAAGAATCACCTTAAAGTTATCAAAACTTTTTTGATAAGGAGTAACGAAACTAATCTCCTCAAGCTTTGTTTGGGTAGGGGGATTTGGAGGATAAGAGGTGGAGAGGGTAATGAACGGAACAAAAGTTTCCCTAAAAAAAGCAAAATGAAGAGAACAAATTTACCTCAATTTCATAATCATTGCATATGGGCATCACCTACATGACACCCTTTTGAATATTCTTATGCATCATTTCTCCATACATCTTCTCATAATCTAACATGTTCTTCATTTCCCACCTTGTAAGAATCATGAATAGATTTGTTTATCGTTGGCATATTTCATGTATTATTGTTAACACTAAGCAGTGAATTCTGTTATTCTGGTGTAATTAAAATGGAGCTATATTTTTTGGCATTCTTTTGCATCAGAAATTGGATGAGGCAGCTGTACAAAGGGTGTTTGTGAAGTCCTTGGAGAATTATATCAAGTGGTGTAACTACTTGGTTCTGCAGCCTGTGTGGAGCAAGTATGAGCAGACTTTTCAATTCGTGCAGTTAAACGATTTTTTTTTAATAAAAAATAACGGATAATTCACTCGTTACCCTCGAGGTTTGCCTCTTTGCACCAAATACCCATTTTTTCGAACCGAATATTTTAAGTGATCATAACTCATACTTACGAGTTCAAAAAAGGACGATTCTTTTTTTCAAACTGCCAATCTTTACGGGAACTACAATTTGGAGAAAAAAATTATCATTGCATTTCAAAATCGACAATTTTGTTTCCAAATCGTAGTTCTCGTAAAGCTGAGTAGTTTGAAAAAAATAACATCTTATTCTGAACTGAAAAGTACGAGTTCTGGTTACTTCAAAAATTCTGGTTCGAAAAAATGGATATTTGGTGCAAAGTGGCAAACCTCGAAGTTACCACGTGAATTATCTGAAAAATAAATCAGTTTACCTGTGATCTTTGCTTCTGTGTGAAAAATGTGCACATCAAGTTTTGCATCTTAGTTACCGCTGGTAATCATTTCAGACAGCGGCAGTATCTCTTTACCCTGTATAATTATGATTTGAGTATAGTGAGCCGTTGTGTATGACCTTGATATATTGACTATGGCTATTGAGCTGTTGTCTACTGTGGAGGACGTGTGTACAATTATTCTTAATATCTTATACTTTGTACTTTCTTTGTGTAGTTTGGACTCTATTAGCAAGGAAAAGAAGTTGCTGTTCTTATCACTGTATTATCTTATATGGGGGGAAGCTGCGAATGTCAGATTTCTTCCAGAATGTTTATGCTACATATTTCATCATGTAAGACGACTTTCTAGAGTATCAATGTTTGGCACACAAACTTTATAATCTGAATTGGAGATGTAACCAGTTGCATATCAGTTTGATAAATTGGTAGTGCTCCAAGTTTGATAGCATTGGAGAATATGCTTTCGCATATGGCAATACATATTTTATTCGTGTGCAATCTTTGGAAAGCCTTTTGACCTTTACGGAATTGCATTCACTTGCAGATTAACTTTTTTTGGGTGATTTCCTTAGATGGCGAGAGAAATGGATGAGATACTGAGGCAGCATGTTGTGAAGCAAGCTGATAGCTGCCAAACTGACACTGGTGTTTCCTTTCTCTCTAGAGTTATCGATCCTTTGTACAAGATTGTTTCAGCTGTAAGTTAACTTTGCTAAGATAACAGAATTGAGTTTTCTGCTATTTTGCTTATATCTGAGTAACAGTCGGAATTTTCTTAAGAGATATTGTCTACTCATGTCTGGACACTTAGATTCCTACAATAATTTTTTTGATAGCTATGACTAGGTTAACTCACATCTGTGTGAACTGTGAAGCCTTTGACTAGGCTACCACCCATTTCACAATGCTATTGTTCTTTTGATTTCCATACATTTTTCAGGCATTAAAGAATGATTTGCATTCCTAAAAGCAATAGATCGCATCTATTTTTAAGTTGTACCACAGTTGCATCCGTGTTTTCATGATTTTGATTGTTGTGCATGAGCTGGCAGGAAGCTAATAACAATGGGAACGGACGAGCTCCCCATTCTGCATGGAGAAATTACGATGATTTTAATGAGTATTTTTGGTAAGGTTTTCTTAATTTCACTAATCTATGCTGGTGGATTAACTTTTGTCTTCTTTACCACTCATTTCCGTTGGTGGTTAATATCCTTCAGGTCACTTCATTGTTTTGAACTTAGCTGGCCTTGGCGTTTAACTTCGGCATTCTTTACAGAGCCAAAATCCAAGTCTAAAGTAAGATTTTTCTGCAATCACGTATTATTTATAAGTTATAAACTTATAAGTTATAACTGACTATTAGACATTTGAACTCCATGCTGATTACCTTGTTACATCGTCTAATCATACAAGTGACATTTTTCTTTTTGAGCAATTGTTTGCACTCTTGATTGACTTTCTTGTAAACACCTGATTATTGTGTACTTTTCCCTTTCCATGGTTTCACCTAGTTTTCTTTGACTCTTTGTAGAATGCTCCGAAGTCGAGTGGAGGGAAGAGACGAGGCAAAACTTCTTTTGTCGAGCATCGCACATTCTTACATCTATACCATAGCTTTCATCGCCTCTGGATATTTCTTGTCATGATGTTTCAGGTACCAATAATTGTTAGCGTGAGATTTTTTTTCCCTACATTTTTTGTTTGATATCTTCGTTTGGCTCCTCTGTTTTGACTGTTGTTGCTCGTTGCTTACTTTGGATCGAGCACCCCTGATCTCAGAGCATATACTAATGAAACATGGGATCATTTCCAATAATCGTTTCGATGGGGGTAGTAGTGTAATACTATTGGGCTGTTTGCAGTTCTGCTGGAATGTGATTATGCCAGTTATTTACTATTATGTACTCTCATTGGATCATTGTAATTGATATGCAACATGTGAATTATCCTTTTTTCGTCTGAGTAGATGTGCAACCAGAGTATGCAATCGATGACAAAACAATTTACTTCATTCCCTGGTTTAAATGACTTCGTATTATGCACTTGGTAACTTTTTGAATTCGGTGTCTCATTTGTGCAGGCTCTTACGATTATTGCATTCAATAATGGCAAAATTAATTCCAGGACTATAAGACAAGTCCTTAGTCTTGGGCCAACATTTGTTGTTATGAAATTCATTGAAAGTGAGACTCTTCGCCTGCCTCATTTATGAATGTTATTACTCTGTGTCATTTTCCCCACTGAGTATTTTTATTTATAAACTGAAGCTAAAATTCACCTGGGTGTTCCTTTTTTCTATTAGGTATTTTGGATATTTTCATGATGTATGGAGCTTATTCTACCACACGTCACATGGCTGTTTCTCGAATATTTCTTCGCTTTATTTGGTTTACATGTGCTTCAGTTATCATAACATTCCTGTATATGTAGGTTCCTGTCTACCGTATTCTTTTTTTAGCTTTTCCCCTTTGTTTGAGCAGTTTGTATCATTGCTGTATGTTTCAAATGTTTATGGATGTGTCACCTGTGCTCAATGCAGAAAATCTCTTCAAGGAGAAGCAACGTTTTACAAAATATATGTGCTTGCAATTAGCATATTCGCGGGTTTTAAGTTCTTTATTAGTTTCCTCATGCGAATACCAGCTTGTCATCGACTTACTGACCATTGTGATCGCTGGTCAGTGCTTCGCTTTTTGAAATGGATGCGTCAGGTATCTTGTTTTGCCAATCAACAAAATCATGTGAAACTTTTATCCTGATGAATTATGATATACTATTGGGTCCTAGTTGGCTTTGAGTGAGTTTTCTTTGTGAATTCCTAATTTCTTTCTTTGTTGCTGCTTTTCTTGAAGGAGCGATACTATGTTGGCCGTGGAATGTATGAAAGCACATTTGATTTTTTGAGGTAAGTTCTTAATCTTCACTTCTGCTGATTTCCCTCCATTTAGATCTGCATACTTTGGAGTTTGTACTTTGATTAAACCTAAGTTTGCTAATCATATACCCAATGTGCCCGTCGTAGGCAGAGTGTTTACTTTTTTGTTGGTTCTGCTGTTCTGTACTTACGCTAGTCGTCAGTCACCAGTGTGTCTGCATCATTTGCATAGATGTTCACTGGCAGAAAGAAACATTTGATTTAGCATATAGCTGGTCATCTGCTACTTTGCAACTATGTAGCACATAGAAAACAGGAAAATGGAATGAACACAGTTGTGCTATCTGAGAAAATCTGAAACATTTAAACGTAACTTAAAGAAGACCAGCATTTGTTGCTCGAAAATTAATATTTCTCTGTTTCGAACTTTCAACTTGCATACTATCTCTATTTCGCTCTATTGGCCCCACTTGGCTTTCTCCCTTAACAGAAAACTCAATTGGTGATAAATGTTTTAAATGGAGGGAGTAGTGTGTAAGGAAGGCACTTAGAGTTAAGTTGAACGTTTTCTCAAAGCAACTATCAAAAACACGGATTCATAGTAATTCAAGTAACTACTTTTAGATTTTTCAGAATTCTCAAGTTCTGATGACAGAAATAATTCGTTTATGAAAGTCTATTTGCAGTTTTGCACCTTGTTTTCAGTCCAATTTTCTTAATGTGATATGCTCTGTGCAGGTATATGATTTTCTGGCTTATTGTCTTGGCTGGAAAGTTTTCATTTGGATATTTTCTCCAGGCAAGTGGATCTGAAAATTCTCTTTTCAATATGCTTTTAAGAGTCACATTTTCAGTTTTTTTTTTTTTTTTTTTTTTTTTTTTTTTTTTATGGTTTTCAATTTTTCGTACATTTATATTTTATAATTCCATGATTATCGTTGTAACTTGCAGTTTGTGTATTGACACAGATTCGACCATTGGTTACTCCAACTAAGATCATTGTTGGGATGAACAATATAAAGTACTCCTGGCACGATTTTGTATCTAGGAGTAAGTTGGAATGTTTATATGCTCCATGATCATTGACTTATTTGGTTGGATTGTTTATATGTTAGATGATCGTTGACTTATTTGGTGACTTATTTGGCCCCCTCCCTCTGTGTGCGAACTTCACATTTCCTGTATGTGTTTTTTCCTGTAAAGTTCTGAAAGGATTCTGCACTTTTTGAGTGTGATTCACAGGATTGTGTATTGCAAGTCCGACAGAGACCACATTGTTTCTAGTGAGAAACTAATTGTAGTGTCTATTTTAGATCGAGAAAATGGAAATTGAAGATTAATATTCACTTAAATATTCTCTCCGTTTCGATCAGAATTGTGTTTTGAGACAAGAATTTTCCTTCATGTTGTTCATCTTAAGTGCTACTCCCTCGTAATTCAACCAGAAGATAACATTTGCTTTTGGTGCGGTTTGGAGAGGCCATGTGCAAGTGGGAGAGGATGCTTGTTACAAGTTAAATCATTCCAAAATAGGAAAAAGTAAACAACTTGTTGAGCATGTCAAAAAGGGAAAACTTAAATTTCTAGTCGAGTAGGAGAGAGTATATAAGAAGCATCTATCTCATTTAATTTTGTGCTCGAGGAAGTCTTAATTTGGTTGTTTGTCTTTGTATTTGCAGATAACTACAATTTTCTGACAGTCCTCAGTATTTGGGCCCCTGTATTTTGTGTGAGTTCGCATCGCTCCCTTTTCCTCGTTGTATCTATTTTTATGTAGTTATTCTATTTCATTGTTTGCCTTCTTTTTATTTTATTTTTATTTTTATTTTTATGAATGACGACTTGACGACCTCATATTGATTCATGTTAGCCAACCCCAAACCTTAGATATTGATTCATGTTGGCCAACCCCAAATCTTGTTGGGACTAATGCTCTGTTGTTGTTGTACTCTCAAAATTTGTCTTTTTTACCAACCCTTTTTGCATCTTGTTAGGCTTTTCTACCCGCCCTTTTGAAACCTGTTCAAGCTGGCTGTCTATGCTCTAATCTATTGACAGTGTTTTCTTATACTCCCTCCGTTCATAATTTTTTGCCCTGTTTCATCCTTATTTGTGAGGTGTATTTTATGAAACGGGGCAAAAGACAGTGAACGGAGGGAGTAACTACAATCATATTATTATTAATAATAATAATTAAGGACACATAGGGGTGACACTCATGTCTTAAAGACATCATAGAGTTGGCGCCTACAAAAAGACGTGACAGGGGTGGGAGCCATATATTGCAAGATACCCTAATTGTGACACCCATATAGGCCATATACCTAACGCTCTAACAGGAGCAGGGTAACATCTTCGATACGAAGCAACAACTATGGGTATATAAAAGCTTCAAAAATGAATCTTGAACATTTGAACTCTTGATATGAAAAGGCAACATCTTCGAGAGCACGACAGTTCTGTTAAATCCAAGTGCACCACCAAAATAGCCAGTGACACCATCTTCCACGCTTCAACAACACAACCTTTTTCCATTCTTCTCTTCGACTCGTAGTAATTTTAGTTCCCCGGCAAGAAGGGGTCAGTATATAACTGATCTTTCGTATCAACTTCTGATCTCGGGTAGCAATCATCTGTTCCCGGTTATGTAGTGCAGGTTTAGCTTAGATGTTACTCCTAGTTCTTTTGATTGTTCATCGTAGGTTTTAGTTACTATTTTGAATGGATTTGATGGCCATTCCTGCATATTATGTGGCATATGTGAGAATAACAAACTATTATATGGAGTATTATTGAAAGTGGCTGGAACATATATAGTAGATAGTCGTTTGATGCTCTTTTGCTTTCTCTTGGGTTGCAGATCTATCTTCTAGATGTCTATGTGTTTTATACCATTGTATCTGCTGTGTGGGGATTCTTGTTGGGAGCAAGAGATCGTCTAGGAGAGGTGAGCCATATCAACTATCGCCTTTCGTTACAATCAAATGACATATTATTGCTTACTAACTTTTGTAGTCTCTTTGTTTGAAAGATTTTCTATTACATTGTTGTCACCGCTTTGTTCTTTACTGTGTATTAAAATAACTTTCAACATTTCAGATACGATCATTGGATACTCTCCATCAATTATTTGAGCAGTTTCCTCGAGCGTTTATTAAGAATCTCTATGCTTCGCCTTTTAAAAGGTTTCCTACATTTGTTCACTTCAATTCTTGGTGCACTTACCTCTCAAATTTATACTTATACTGGTTTGACACCATAACTGATACCAGTTGCATCTGTATGCAGCGTTCCCCAGAATACATTCAATCAGGTTAGTTTTAGATATGCTATTTGTTTGGAAGCTGACATGTGAATTCATCAATAGATTTAGATATAATTCATCAGTTTATCTTGGTTTAGATATAATTCGCCTTCAGCTTTACTCACAGTTACATGTGCGTAACAATAAATTCCTTGTTATATCTTGATTTTTGGATCAATGAGTTTTGTTTCCTGAACTCTGGTTTGAAATTTTTTTCGATCTTCATCCATCTTTTCATGCTCGATATTCTCATCATACTGTGTTAAAACTTGTTTTTTTTCAGTTCATTGATCATGTTTGGTGGTTATAGTCTCCTAATTGTATTCAATTGCTGTAATGTATAATTTTGTGAAGTTGTGCTGTAGTGAAATTTTTTTCTGCCATTGAAGAAATTCTTAGGTGTGTTTGTGTCTATTCAAGGTTGTTGAGACGAACAAGGAAGATGCTACTAAGTTTTCACCGTTTTGGAATGAAATTATAAGGAACTTGCGAGAAGAAGATTACATCACGGACCTGTAATTTGAATTCACTTGCCTTTATCAGTTTAATTTGTCATTGCACCACTTCCCATATCCATACTTCTATTTCTGTATCTTGCTCGTCTTATCCCAGTTTGTGCTGTAATTTTTAGAATTCTGTACTTTCTATATTTTTTAGGGAAATGGAGTTGCTTCATATGCCAAGCAATACTGGAAATTTGCCACTTGTTCAGTGGCCACTGTTCCTTCTTGCAAGCAAGGTAGATGACATAGCTGTTGTCTTTTATTTTCTTTCGCACTCCTTTTTCAGGTTTACACTTTAACATTTCATAATTTCATTTATCATTTTGCAGATATTTTTAGCCAAAGACATTGCTGCAGAAAGTAGAGATTCTCAAAACGAACTATGGGATAGAATTAGGAGAGATGACTACATGAAATATGCTGTTATGGAAAGCTATTACTCAATAAAGTTTGTTCTGATGGCTATATTGGAGGATAATGGAAGGAAATGGTTAGTACATACAAAAATTCCTGTAAAATACATCCTTATGCGCTGGGAGGCTGGGTGCTTTCGCTTCTGAATATTGAGACTATGATCTTCTTAAATTACTACAGGGTAGAGCGGGTGTACGAAGATATTGAAGAAATGATTAGTAACAACTCCATTCATTCTGGGGTTGAGCTGAGTAATCTATCTCAGGTCATTCAGAAAGTTACCGCCCTTATGGGAGTACTGGTATGTTTACCTTATATGCCTTTCTTTTCAATAAAACATGTGATGATCTTCCTACAGTCAGAGATCATTTGTACGTGCAAACGTAGCTGTACATCCCCAGCCCCCTGACCTACATTGAGCAACTGAGCATGAGCTTAGCATTACATATGAAGAGTTCAGATACCGTTTTCAGAACTGAGCATGAGCTAAGAGACATAAGTCATGCTAATACGTCAATTACCTTCCCTGTTATTTATTGATGTAGTTTCCATCTTATGAAACAGAAAGGGGCCGAGACAGCTGATCTTGAGAAGGGTGCTGTTAAAGCTATTCAGGATCTATATGATGTCATACGTTACGATGTCCTCGCCGTTAATATGAGGTTGGGTTCCTCTGAGATTGTGATTTTGTAATGCTGTCCTTCACCCTAGTGGGATCACGATTCAAGAGTCTGGAATTAGAATAACTGATATGGAAATAAGTGATTAGATGTAAATGGATGCTATTATTCAACCTGTTACATTGGTTTTGTATTCACAGGGATCATATGGAAGAACATAATATACTGTCTAAAGCAAGGGCTGAAGGCACTCTTTTTGCAAGGCTGAAATGGCCCAAGGATCCTGAGCTGGTAGGTCAAACTTAAAGTGAATTCGTAACGTGTATGATTATTCGTGCTTCTGTAAAACATCTTCTAGTTTTAGTGTGATTTTTTCTAATCTCAATTCGTGTCTTCAAAAAACTTGTAGAAAGCTCAAATCAAAAGACTGTATTCTTTGTTGACTATCAAAGACTCTGCCGCCAACGTACCAATTAATCTCGAGGCTCGTAGAAGGCTGCAATTTTTTACAAATTCATTGATGATGGACATGCCTTTAGCAAAACCTGTTCGTGAAATGATGTCTTTCAGGTTAATTATTTGCTTTTGGCTATAACTGCATCTGTATGTTTTCTAACTCTCTTTCTGATGGTTGCTTGCCTTACGTTCTATTATACTTGCAGTGTGTTTACGCCATATTACTCAGAGACAGTCCTTTATAGTGTGGATGAACTGCGTAAGAGAAATGAAGATGGAATATCTATTTTATTTTACCTCCAGAAAATATATCCAGGTACGATTCCATATATGGACTATAATTATCTTATGTAATTTTCTTATACTCCGTACTACTTTTCTGGCAAAGAATACAAAGTGGCTAAGACGATTATATTTTTTCCCTCTTTTCAAACTTTTTTTTGGCACATTGCTGATGCTGCTTTGGAACCAAATGGAATTGTATCAGACTCCTTTCATTTCTACCTTTTCCCATTAATCAATAGCTTAATTTAAGCTTCTCTTGCCAAGTAATGGTAGTATTATTTAGTGAGGGAGCTATAAACTTGTTCAGTTTGCACCATTGTGTATTTTTATTTACATCCAATTTCTTTTAAGATACCAATGTGTTCCTTGAATTATTTTTGAGTTTAAAATACTATTTATCGAAACTTTGGTTAGGGTTTGTTTTCCCCTATTTATAATGTCGGATTTGATTTGGTCAATGCGTTGCGAAATGTGATTGTTGTTGTCATTGTTTTTATAATGATATTTCATTTAACGAATTGCTGGTTTGCTGTCTGTTAAAGATGTTACTCTTTGGCAAAATCAATCTTGGCATCATTGCCCTTTTACATGCCGTGGTTACTTTGTTTGCTGATAACACCATGTATCCTGTGATCCGAAAATTCTATAAAACTCGTGGACTTCGCAGATGAATGGTTGAATTTTCTTGCCCGGATTGGTCGTAAAGAGAATGTGAAGGAATCAGAACTCTTTGATAGTCCTGATGTTGATGAGCTCCGATTTTGGGCATCTTACCGAGGACAAACATTAGCAAGAACTGGTAAGGGTTATTATGACCAAAGAAATTCCATCTTACATAGTTACATCTTTATGAATGAGCCATATGTACATAGTTTTAAACTTGTTTTTGGTCCAGTCACATTCCAATTGTTGTGGCTTAATTTCATTAAATACGGCCAATAGCCTCAAAATGCGATTGTGGTGATCTTCAAGACCTTTACAAGATGGTTGTATTTTGGTGTTGCTTGCTTGATTTAGAACCATGCCGTGTTATATTCCAATCGTCTTATTCCCTACACATTAATTGTGCGATGCTCCACTTTCTTTCCTATTTGTCATTTGGAGTGTAAATATGGGGCCTTTTGTTATGTTAACATGTGTCTCAATTTAAAACCTATCGTCATCTGTGATGTCTTTGTCCTATGGTACAAGCTCTGTGCTGCTCTAAATTGTGATTTGTGAATCTTAGAGGAATCCATGAGTCGAATCAGTGTATTGCTTTTGTTGCTTGTGTGCATTTCCTTTTCCATCATAAACCTCAATTTGACGTGCAATATATATTTTCAGTTCGTGGCATGATGTATTACCGGAAAGCCCTCATGCTTCAGACTTACTTGGAGAGACTTGCTTCTGGAGGTAGGCTATCTAAATTAATTGTTGCATTTATTTCTATTTTAGCTTATTGTTGAGGGCGACCTTTTTTCCCTGACACTGCCAAAATGCAGATACGGAAGTAGCTCCATCTGGCAATGACGTACCTAATGTAGAAGAATTTGAGCTATCACCTGAAGCTCGCGCGCAGGCAGACCTTAAATTTACATATGTAGTTACTTGTCAAATATACGGAAAACAAAAGGAAGAAGGGAAGCCTCAGGCTGCGGATATTGCTTTGCTCTTGCAAAGGTACTCAAATACTATCAAAGTGTCTTGAGATAATATAAGTGGGGCAAAGTCATAGGTTTGAATTTGTGAACATGGTAGGCTACTTTACATTCTTGAAACTGTATATTGATTAGCTACTTTTCTGTTATGTTAGAAATGAAGGGCTTCGTGTTGCTTTTATTGACATGGTTGAAACTCTAAAGGATGGAAAGGTGCAGACTGAGTATTACTCGAAACTTGTGAAAGGTGATATCAATGGGCAGGATAAGGTTAACCTCTAACTCTTTTTTTAGACTCATAATTGGTAGAAAGTTAGATACTTAGTGAGTCAGTGTACTTCAGTTACTCTTTTACTTGGTATCATTGCTATGCAAGCTGACTTTGTCATTTTACCGTACTTTGATATGGCTTTGATGAGTGTAAAACTGTTACTTGTTATGTGTAGGAAATTTATTCTATTAAACTGCCTGGAAATCCTAAGCTTGGTGAAGGGAAGCCTGAGAACCAAAATCATGCTATGATATTCACTCGTGGGCATGCCATACAGACAATTGATATGAATCAGGTAAACAGCCGTATGGTTGTTTAAGGCTTGTCTAAATATTGTCTTACATGTAATAGAATTTTACGTAGCTACAGCTACAAGTCTACAACTTTAAGTGAGTATTTTGTCCAGATAATACAATTGCTCACTTCGTCTTCTTGTTTTTATTTTCTACTTGTTAGACTTTTAAACGTTCACTTATGCTACATTTATGGTTCTTTTTTTGTTTTAATCTTTATAACTCTGTTCTGCATTTATTTTGCAGTACAGATTTTATTTTTCTGTAGTAAATTTTTTCTTTCATAAATTTGTGAGTCATTAATGATCATTAATGCCGTGTATGTCTTTAGGATAATTATTTTGAAGAAGCACTCAAAGTGAGGAATCTTCTTGAAGAATTCAATAGTGATAATTATGGTATTCGTCCCCCAACTATTCTTGGTGTTAGGGAACATGTATTCACTGGAAGGTAATGTCTTACTAATGCCTTCCTTGGCTCCTTGTATGTACATGCTTTTACAATCAGCTTTTGGTCGTTTATGCAGTGTTTCTTCATTAGCCTCATTCATGTCAAATCAAGAAGCAAGTTTTGTAACTCTTGGACAGCGAGTGCTTGCTAATCCTCTAAAGTAAGCTTATCCTGTAAAGTTTTTAGGGTCTGTGTTTCCAAGTTAATGCATGGCATTTTATTTAACATACTTGTGCTATCCATGCAGGGTGCGCATGCACTATGGTCATCCTGATATCTTTGATAGAGTTTTCCATATTACACGTGGTGGTATCAGTAAGGCCTCCCGTGTTATCAACATTAGTGAAGACATATTTGCAGGTTGCTCTCTTCAACTGGAGTACATATTTTGGTTCCACTGTTTAAACTACAGAACTCTGTTTCTATACTTTCACGAGTTATAATTTGGAGGATGTCCCTAATTATCACACTTCCATGTTTTGATCCTTGTCAACCTCTAATTTCTTCAGTTTAATGCTGTGATTAGTCTTCCACATTTTCCCTTTTAAAACAATGATTTTGTATTGTTTATTTATGGTATTTTATCTAGGAATCTCAACTATAGTCAAGTTTGGGGAAAATTTTCATTCAATTCTTCATGGATTTTTGTTGCAGGCTTTAACTCCACCTTACGGCAGGGAAATATAACACATCATGAGTACATTCAGGTACAGTCCAAGTGTATGAACATATACTCTTAACATTTAAAAGGCGATGCTTACTTACTATGAGCTATAGGTAGGCAAGGGACGAGATGTGGGGCTCAACCAGATCGCTATATTCGAGGGGAAAGTTGCTGGTGGAAATGGTGAACAAGTTCTTAGTAGAGATATTTATCGGATGGGACAGCTTTTTGATTTTTTCAGAATGATGTCATTTTACTACACGACTGTTGGATATTACTTTTGCACAATGGTATGTTTATTCACCTGTAGATTTTTGACTGAAAGTTTGACATTTCCTATGAAACTTATTCTTGTAACATCGTTCACAGTTCACACTTCTTTTTCAAGTAAAATCAAGTAGGGCTCATTTCTTGTTAGTGATTAATGACTTGTCTGTCTGATTAAGTGAAAAATGTAGGATTCATTAAAGCAAAAAAATTGGTTATCATGCGCCAGAATTTGGCTCGGGAGTGGGAAGGAATAAATCTGTGGATGGTTCTATCTGTCGAATTTTGATAATTTGTTGGAATAATTATTTAGTGAGATTTATTTGCTTTCCTCATTCGGTTGATACCAACTTTTGTCGATGCATTGTTTTGAATCTGCATCCATCACAAATCTTCTTTTATATTTCTGAAAGATTAATACGAATTCATGCCACTGGCATTATATTTTGTTTTCCGCTATACATTAATTTAGTGTTTAGGACTAAATTTCAGCAGCGATGATGTTTTTAAGCACCCTCTTTTTCTTCCTCTGCAGTTGACGGTGCTGACTGTGTATATATTCCTTTATGGGAAGACATATCTGGTATGTAAAGTTCCAATTTGCCAACATTAGTTAGCTATTTTATCTTTGGTTTTTTTCTTCTAGATTCTATCTGAGATGAGTAACTTGATAGTTTACAGCAGCATCGACAGTTTTCAGACCCCTTCTAATAAGCATACCGTTATGTAAATTTTTGTGTATGGATACAGGCCATATGCATATTCCTTCTCCACATGCAGGGTTCTTTTTCTCTGACTATCCAATTACCGTATTTTTTTGTTTGTTTCAGGCTTTGTCTGGTGTTGGGGAGACAATTCAAATACGTGCTCACATACAGCAGAACACTGCCTTGGCTGCAGCCCTAAATACTCAGTTTCTGATTCAGATTGGAGTGTTTACTGCTATCCCTATGATACTGGGTTTCATCCTAGAACAAGGTTTTTTTAAGGTATGCCATTTGCTGCATAATCTCATATTCTGTGTTATTCCAACTTGGATGCAAGTGTCAGAGCCACCAATCTTTGTCAATAATAGTTCTATAAATTGGTCTGAACCTAGTCGTTGTTAGGAGTGACATGTGAATGAGCTGAGCCTGTTTGATAAATCCTCGAGAGCGAATCAGCCAAAGCTTTGCCCGAGCGAAGTTAAACTAATATTGTGCCGACTCCGAGTTAAAGCTTGAACAAATCCGAGCCGATCACGAGCTCGATAAGGCTCAGATCAAAATTATAATATTTTTTAACTATTGTTTTAATTATATTCTATTGCGGTGTTCATAATTATATATTCAAAATTTTATTTAGATATTTTGGAAATTTGATCTATTCCTAAACACATTATTTTCAATTAAATATGAAAAGTAAAACAGAAGCATATGATTTAACCGGGCCTGACTCCAGCTCAAGCTTTAACCTTTTATGCTCGGTGTGCTTTCGAGCTGATCCTGAGCTTACTCTTGATTCAAATCAGGCTTCCCTCCGGTTTTTCCATTGACATATATGTACATTATACTTGTAGGGCTTTTTTGCTAGGGCAGAAAATTGTAATTTGAATTTTGAAGTATATCTTCCCTGCTGTTCTATTATTTTTGTTGATGTCGATAAGTTTCAGACTGTTGGTGCACTTGTTTATCAGTGACATTAATCGATTTGCAGGCCATTGTCACCTTCATCACTATGCAATTCCAACTAGCTTCCGTCTTCTTCACATTTTCTTTGGGAACAAGAACACATTATTTTGGCCGTACAATTCTACATGGTGGTGCAAGGGTTTGTCATCTTTTCCCCCAACTTACCACGGTTATGGAACAAATATCGAGCCTTGTGTGATTGCTGATAAATTTTTTGTCACAGTATCAAGCGACTGGCCGAGGTTTTGTTGTTCAGCATATAAGATTCAGTGAAAACTACAGGCTTTATTCTCGGAGTCATTTTGTCAAAGGGTATTCAATTATTCATTCTCTATCACTTCTCCTTCGCTTGATTGCATTTTGATTCTGCAATTTATACTCGAGCTTAACTATTTGTCATGCTGTAGGCTTGAGGTCGTGCTTCTACTGATCATATTCCTTGCATATGGTTATAATGACGGTGGTACAATAGGCTATATTCTTCTCACTGTTAGCAGTTGGTTCATGGCCCTTTCGTGGCTCTTTGCTCCCTATCTGTTCAATCCATCTGGTTTCGAGTGGCAGAAGTAAGTGTGAAGTTCCAAACGTATCTTCATTTGAACTTTACTCACAATTTTCTCGTTGATGAAAGAAAGTTCGCCAATCCGTTTTGTTTTTTCTCTTTACAGAACAGTAGAGGACTTTAGGGATTGGACAAATTGGCTTCTTTATAGGGGCGGAATCGGAGTAAAGGGGGAGGAAAGTTGGGAAGCTTGGTGGGAAGAGGAACTGGTAAATATTTTACACGACTCCATTATTCACCTGATATATACCACGTTTCCTCATTCTTGACTGCATATTTCTTTCATATCCAGCCTTTTTTTCCTTCGGTTTTGGGTACGTTGTATTTGGAATCTTCGGTTGCATTTGTCGTACTAAAGCTCGATATTGACAGGGGCATATTCGAACACTGAGTGGAAGGATAGCTGAGACAATTTTGAGCCTAAGATTCTTCGTGTTCCAGTATGGTATTGTTTATAAGCTGCATGTACAAGGAACAAACACGTCATTAGCGGTAACAACTCTGCTCAATTTGCACTTGAATTACTCGTACACTTTTACTTTCCTTCTTCAGCCAGTGGTAGAAATTATAATTGGAGTAATAGACAAAATTACATATCACACCCTTTTATAAACCACTTTTGTAAAATTACAGCCTCATAAATAAAAAATCAAAAATTGCTACCTTATACGTAGTGAAACACTTTTGTTATATTTTGGTACCATAAATGAGTAAAAGGGTAATTGAGTCGAAATAAATGTGAATAAAACACCAAAATATACACTCATATGGTTAATAACCGTGCAAAGCTGCACGGGTATATATAAAAGACTTAAGTAGGTAATCTACATAGTTATTTTATTTACACCTCTCCAATTTTGCATGGGTATTAACCTAGCTATTAAATAAAAAAACATTTTTGGCAATGATTATTAAGATAAAAATAATTTAAATCGCAATTTACATAATAAGTTGTTTTGTTAACATATTTATATCTATGGTATTTTCAAATGTTTTAACCCGCGATAAATTATATTACCATGAAAATATTATAAACTTGTATCTTTGACGTTTAACAAATGTACATGCCAAAAATATCTTATTAATATGAAACCTTTGATTAATAAGGAGTATTATATTAGATTAATGGTTATTATAAATATTATGATATTTATATTACACAACATAAATTAATATGGAAAGTGAAATGATTTAAGAAGGTGCATTTTGACGCCAAAAAATCATGCTTTGATTTCTGTTTTATTATACAGTATAGATAGATAGATAGATTTATATGTATGGTATTTTCAAATGTTTTAACCCGTGAGAAATTATATTACCGTCATAATATTATGAACTCGTGTCTTTGACATTTTAGCAGGTCTACATACAAAAATTTCTTATTAATATGAAACTTCTGATTAATACGGAATATTATATTAGATTATTGATTATTATAATACTTATATTATACGGAGTATAGATTAATATGGAAAGTAGCTTATCTTATTAAGCTGCATTTTGGCGTAAAAAAATCATGTTTTGGCTTCAGTTTAATTATATTATTATTATTATAGTATAGATAGATAAATTATAGATTGTATATTATGTAAGTGCATGTATATTAAACATTTGGTATAAGAAAGTTTAAACCCATGAATCCATGATATGAACATTTCAGACAATGTATTGTTAGATTATTAGTATAACAATATTTTCAATCGTAAGTAACATAATAAATCGTATTGTCAGTATGTTTATGTAGTGTTTTCAAGTGTTTTATCTCTTTTAAATCAATTATATTACTACAAAATATTATAAACCTAAAACAGTCGTATATACCAAAAATATTTCATTAATATTGTAATTATTATAAACTAAAACAATAGAAAGTCTGACGTTTTAGGAAAGTGTGATTTTGGCGCAAAAAAATAAATGTCGTGGTTTCTGTTTTATTATATAGTATATATAGATAGATAGATTAATAGAAAGTGTGATTTTGGCGCAAAAAAATAAATGTTGTGGTTTCTGTTTTATTATATAGTATAGATATGCTAAGATTATTACCCATTTAGGCATTTACACTAACTGTGAGTAAAACACCACATTTTTATCCACCCAATTACCCTTTTTACTCACCGGAAGTCATTGGTCCCAAAATATAACAATTGCATTTTATAAGGTACCAATTTTTGAAAAATAAAATAAAATTTTAAGGCTGTAATTTTAAAAAAGTGATTTATAATAGGGTGTGATGTGTAATTTTGCCTAATTGATATAAATAAATATAAATAATGATTCATATGAAAGTAATAAACCGATCATATTCATATCTCACATACCGTTAATAGCTGATTGAAAATGGTCTGTCTGGTAGCTTGTGACGATATGATGATAGGAAAAATGTCAGAAGGTGAATTGACCCAATATTTTGTACTATAAACTTTTGAATACTGAATGAACTAAATGGTTGTTTTTCAGATATATGGGTTCTCGTGGGCTGCACTTGCTGTTCTTATTCTTATTTTCAAGGTTCGCATCTTTCTCGCCCTGTTTTTGGCTCTTTTTATTGATTAAGCTGAAGTCTGAACCCCTGTGCTTCCCTTTAATGTAGGTTTTCACGTTCAGTCAGAAGGCATCAGTGAACTTTCAGTTAATATTGCGTTTTGTTCAAGGCGTTACTTTCTTGATTGCTTTTGCCGGTATTGCTGTGGCCGTGGCTCTAACATCTTTGTCGCTGCCCGACATATTTGCATGCATCTTAGCATTTATTCCCACTGGTTGGGGAATTCTTTCGGTAAGTATCTCCGTCCTTCAAATCCTTAGCAACAGAAATAGAAACAAAATAGTGTCTCGATTCAACTTCGAATATACCCACATTTTCTTTTTGCACATATGTCAATGCACTATGAGAACACGGGTTAGCTCAAGTGGTAGAGGGACTCTCTGACTCCAAATATAGGTTTGGGTTCGATTCTCATGTGTGACTTAGGAGTTAGGCCCCGTTTTTTCTGGCCGAAAGGGGTAAATTGAAACGAAATAAATTTATTTAAATTTTTAAATGAAATAAATAAGTGAACTGAAATAAAATAAATTGAATGAAAAAAATTAAGTGAACTGAATTGATTATTTAAAGTTAACTCAACTGAACTAAAAGTTGATTATTTAAACTGAATTGAATGAAAAAAAATAAAGTGAACTGAATAAAATAAAGTTTTTTCTAAATTGAATGAAAAAAATTAAGTGAACTGAATTGATTATTTAAAGTTAACTCAACTGAACTAAAAGTTGATTATTTAAACTGAATTGAATGAAAAAAAATAAAGTGAACTGAATAAAATAAAGTTTTTTCTAAATTGAATGAAAAAAATTAAGTGAACTGAATTGATTATTTAAAGTTAACTCAACTGAACTAAAAGTTGATTATTTAAACTGAATTGAATGAAAAAAAATAAAGTGAACTGAATAAAATAAAGTTTTTTCTGTCCCCGTTTTTATTTAAATGAAATAAATTGAAACGAAATAAGTGAACTGAATTGATTAAGAAAAGCTGAAATTATTGGAAAAAAAAATGTCATTGCACTCTTTAAACATTTAATATCTTTAGTTATGCATTACCTAAAAATAAATAAAAATAAAAAAATAATTTGATATTCATATTGTACTCATAAAATAAATTTGTTCTATAGTTAGAAACTTAGAACGAGTCAAATACTCGTTAAGCCAATAGTATTTGACCCGTTTTAACTACAATACAATACCTCCGTCTTAAGACAAACTAATCGGTAGCTAAAGTAATAAACTACTCGTAATAACCATCGAAAATTTTACAGATTGCAATCGATAATCATTCCATTTTTGTAATCACGGATTCTTGTTTAAGACAAGACATATTTGTTCAATAATTAGAAAACTCACCACGGGTCAAATACTCGTTAAACTTGGATAGTATTTGACCCGTTTTAACTTCAAAACGATACCTCTTTAACTAAATTGAAAATTTTACAGATTGCAATAGCATGGAAGCCAGTGATTAAGAGGGTAGGATTGTGGAAGTCGGTCCGATCACTTGGCCGTCTATATGATGCAGGAATGGGAATGCTGGTATTCATTCCGATAGCATTTTTCTCGTGGTTTCCTTTCATGTCGACGTTCCAAACCCGTCTTATGTTCAATCAAGCCTTCAGTCGAGGGTTGGAGATCTCTCTTATTCTTGCCGGAAACAACCCTAATTCCGGCGCCTAATTCTCCGGCCTAATACATATGTCTGTAAGTTGTAAATATGGGTCTGATCTCCATTGATTTTGTTCTGAGTTTGTGCATTGAGGTGATTGTATTCTTTTCTAGGGATTAGAATTACAAATTTTCTTTGGTGTAAAAAAAGTTTTCTAATTATATGAATTTTTTTTAATTTTTTTTTCACGCAAATTTTGGAGAGACGGTATTTCAGGAATTGAAACTGCATTTTGTACTTATTTTTATAAGAAATATATACCACTTTTACCGAAGATTGTGAACTTTTTTTTTTCACACAAATAATTGGAGAGCCGGTCTTTTAGTAATTGAGACTGTATTTTCTAATCTTGTTTTTATAACAAGTGTATCACTTTTATTGTATATTGGGATCATTTTTTATTTGTTTTTTTTTATTAATATACCTTCTTTTATATTAAACGTATATATTTTAGAGTATTATTTTTGGTATCATTGTCACATCATTTCTTTACATATTTATTTTCTTTTATTTCACCTTAAAATGGGAGAGAAAATGAAATATTCTTTAAAGAGCATTTTAATCACATTTTTCTTTGTTTATAATAGAGTATAATTATTTTACTTTTTTTTTGACAAAATATCTCATGAGATTCTTTTAAATGGCATATATAAATATTCACACTACATCATAACGTTTTACATACAAATTATATTTTTGTGAGTATAATTCTCATGACCTATTTTATATACTCAAAGGAACTACTCCGTATTTTATAAGCAACCGTACAATTTTTCAAGGGTCGTGTTTTTTCAGTGATGTTGATTCTCTGAAAAACTCCCAAATTTGACTTAATTGAATTCAACCACTCAACCCGCCGGCCATCACCACCACCACCGTGACCACTGCCACCACCACCATCTGATTCGTTCTCTAACCTCTAATTTACCTTACCAATTACAATTAAACCATAATTAGAAAAAAAAATGTAAATAAACCCTAATTTAATCCTTTAATATCAATTAAATTTTTGTTAGACAAAGTAATTAATGTAACCAAACAATTGATTTAGGAAAAACGACAATTAGTTTATCATTAATTGAATTAGGGCTAATGATCGATCCCCTAATTTACCACCAATTTCAGTTAAACAATAATTAGAAGAAAAATAAGTAACAAAATCTTAATTTAATCCTTCAATTTCAATTAAAGAGTAATTTGAAAAAGTAATTACCATAACCAAACAAGTAATTTAGGAAAAACGGTGATTACTTTATCACTAATTGAATTAGTACTCGTAATCGAATTAGTACTCATAATTTATTTGTAATTGGAATTTGAATAGTTGTATGCAAATGAGAGAGAACAGTGAATCATGAGAAGGGTAAATTTGGAAATATTAAGAAGAATACGTTAGGTTTGAGTAAAGTTGCGTTAAGGAAAAAGTAATTTCGTTTTTCAATACAAGTTATCAAATACGTAGTACAATTCTACGGTCATAATTAATTGTTTCATTTCATAAATATGGAGGGAGTAATATAATAATGTGAGGGTTTTTTAATTAATTAATTTGTACATTTTAAAAAAAATATTTGTAGAACTATATATTTCTAATAGTGAAAAAATTCATACAATAATATTTATATTTCTACTCCATGCAATCGTAATTATTAATTGTCTCAGTCCATGAATATAATGTGTGAAAAATATATTTTAAAATTAGGGTAATAATTTATGGGGGAATGGAGTATTATACTGATTTTTTAAACTTCTAATTTGTATACTCCACCCAGACCAAAGATAACATGGACTCACTTTTCTACCTTTCATTTGGATGAGAGGGAGTATTTGTTAAATTTTTACTCCTTATATTTTCAATAGTGACAAAAAGTATACACAAAAATTTACTTTTTTTGGTCTCGATCATTTGTTGTCCTCTTAATAATTTTTTTTTTTACAAATACAAAGTAATATCAAATGACAAAAATGATCGAGACAGAGAAAGTATATTTAAATTTATCTTATACTCCCTCCGTCCCATTTGATTCTTTACGTTTACTTTTTCACACTTGTCAACGCACGTTTTCTTTTGTCCATATCTTTAGTTACATAATTCTAAAAAATTTAAAAATTTCATATTTATAACGTATTCGATTAGACAATTTAAACAAGATCTTACATGACTATATTTTATCTTATATATTAGAAGTTATATCGGCAATCCTCTCCACTTATGAATAGTGCCCAAAAAGTAAACGTAAAGAACCTATTGAAACGGAGGAAGTATAAACGTGAAGATAATAAACTAAACTATTTTTCAAACGCAAAAATATCAAAGATGCGATTTCTTAATAACCTTATTGTATTGTATAATTGTGTTTCCCGTTAATTTAATTATAAACTATCTCTCAGTAGATTTATAAAAATAGGATTATACACCTGATTGTACAATAGCATTGTACAATTAAGATAAAGTTATTGAATTTTTTGTATATATTTATTGAGCATATAAAAGTTTCTGAGTTGAGTTGTAAGTTTTTGAGCTTAAACAGATTTAACTCGACAACTTTACACTAAAGCTCAAAAAATTTACAACAAAACTCGAAACTTTTGTGATAAAGCTCAAAATCTTAAAATCAGTTGTAGATAGAGTTATCTCCAGTATAATCCTTCCACAGGTAGATTTATCCCCCTTTCGAAAACCAAAGAAGAATAATTTTCAGTCTACAAACTTATCGTGAGACCGTCTCATATAAGAATTTGTGAAAACTAAATTCAAAAATAAAAATAAAAATAAAGAAGTGACACGACGAATTCTAATCCTAGTCGGTTGACGCGACTACATTAATCTCACGCCACCTCGACTTAATCTCAGCCGTCCAAATCTCATCTCAACATCCAACCGTCAATACCCATCCCACAACTCTATAAATACCCCCTTCACCCCCACCAATACCCCAACGTCTCTCTTCATTCACAAAATCGCCTTCCAATTTCCAGAATTCAGAGTTCCTCTTTCTTCAAGTCATAGAGAGAGAAAGGTACAAATCGCACAAAAAAATTAAAAAAAAATTAATAAATTGAATTTTACGTCAAAATTGTTCGTCGATTTCTTGGTTGTTTTGATTCGCTAGGGTTTTGATTTAGTAGGAGTGGAATTGAGTTGAGTTGAGTTGAATTGGATTTGAACTGAAATTGTAGTGTAGATTGTCGGAATTTGTTCGGCGAATTCGGAGAATTTTGTGTTTGATTCGGTTTAGGTGTGATTGAATTGAAATCGTAGTTCGTCGGATTTTGTTCGGCGAATTCGGAGAATTTCGTTGTTTGATTCGGTTTTTAGGTTTGATTGAATTGGAATCGTAGTTCGTCGGATTTTGTTCGGCGAATTTGGAGAATTCTGTGTCGGTTTAGGTGTGATTGAATTGAAATCGTAGTTCGTCGGATTTTGTTCGGCGAATTCGGAGAATTTCGTTGTTTGATTCGGTTTTTAGGTTTGATTGAATTGGAATCGTAGTTCGTCGGATTTTGTTCGGCGAATTTGGAGAATTCTGTGTCGGTTTAGGTGTGATTGAATTGAAATCGTAGTTCGTCGGATTTTGTTCGGCGAATTCGGAGAATTTCGTTGTTTGATTCGGTTTTTAGGTTTGATTGAATTGAAATCGTAGTTCGTCGGATTTTGTTCGGCGATTTCGGAGAATTCTGTGTCAGTTTAGGTGTGATTGAATTGAAATCGTAGTTCGTCGGATTTTGTTCGGCGAATTTGGAGAATTCTGTGTCAGTTTAGGTGTGATTGAATTGAAATCGTAGTTCGTTGGAGTTTGTTCTGCTGATTCTGTGTTTTTGATTCGATTACGGTGCAACTGAACTGAAATTCGTAGCGTAGAATTTTGTTCGGAGAATCAAGAATTTCGTACCGTTTTTCGTCGAATTTTGTTCGGAGAATCAAGAATTTCGTACCGTTTTTCGTCTAATTTTGTTCGAAGAATTCAGTTGATTGTGCGTTTGATTCGATTTTTCGGCGTTTGATTACAGCAAAGGAAAAGTCGAAAAGAGAAGAAGAGATAACGATGAACGATCAGTTACAAATGATGAATTCGCATCATCAGGTAATCAACAATTATCATGATTATCATCGAATTTGCGAAAATTCGATGATGAACAATGCATATAACGATAAAATGACGAAGAATTACTCATCGCAGATGTTGAGCCACCAATGTCCGCCTCATATGATGCCACCGAACTACGGCCAGTGGACAACTCCGCCGTCACTGCCGCCGTTGCTTCCGCTTCCTCGGCCGCGAACTCAAGTTATGAATTCTACTACTTACTCAAACTTTCTTGATCATAATGATTCAAAACCGATGCGAAACAATTGGAATCGCAAGAAACCGGTGGATAAACACAAAAATCCGACTAACAGGAGTAGGAATTCGAGTAATTCGAGTAATTTGAGTAGTAATGGTGTGTTTTCTGAAGTAGATCAGAAGAATTGGGGGAAAATAAGGAGAAATTATAATCATAAGAAGAAATTCAACAATAGGATGGAACCCTACGCACATGCACCTAGAAACACTACTTCGTATATAATTCGAGCTAAGAAATCGGGTGGAATAGCTAGTTTGATTTCGCCATGTCCGACACCTTCGATTTTGCCTACGCCTGTGTTTTCACCGGCTAAGGAGATGGTTGTTGACATGGCGAAGGAGGAGTGGGGTGTGGACGGGTACGGGTCGATGAAGGGTTTGATTAGGTTGAGGTCGCCACCGTCGCTTGGGTTTGGTGAGGTGGTTGAGGATTATGAGGACGGAGACGAGGTGGTGGAGGAAGGTGAAGGTGAAGGTGAAGGTGAAGGTAGTGTGTGTGAGGGGTCGAGTGGTAGTGATGATAATAATGCTGAGGATCATGTGGTTGTCGAGAGGCGGTTGGATAATGATTTGAGTCGGTTTGAGATGGTTTATCCTCGCACTGGCCGCAATGCTGGTGGCGGCCGTGGTGGTTCTGATGGTGGGAATGTGTCGGAGAATCGGGTGAACGATCAAGATTTGAGTCGGTTTGAGATGATATATCCTAGAACCACCACCAATGGCCGTGGTGGCCGTGGTGGTGTTAATGTGGTGGAAAATAGGGTGGATGATCAAGAATTGAGTCGGTTTGAGACGGTTTATCCTATTAGTGGCGGCAATGGTGGTGGTGGGGGCGGCCGTGGTGGTGGAGATAGGGTAGACGGTCAAGATTTGAGTCGGTTTGAGATGATATATCCTAGAACCACCACCAATGGTGGTGGCGGCCGTGGTGGTGGTGGTGGTGGTGGGGTGTTAGAGAGTAGGGTAGACGACCAAGACACTCAAATAGCGCAATTAGAGGAAGAAAACCTAACACTAAAGGACCGGGTTTATTACATGGAGAGGGAACTCGAGGATATGAGGAATAGGTTATCATGTCTAGAAAAACGGAATCAACTCCTCGTAGATAATGTCAACGAGGAGGACGATTCCGATAGTTCTAGTGAAGCAATTCGAGACAATGAGGGAACGGGAACGGGAATGGGAACGACTCTTGTGGGTAAAGAGTCGGGTTTTGATGACGGAAATAATGGAAGTGTCGGTGTAGATCGTTGATGTCGGGATATGATTCAGGAGTTGGTAATGGACAGGAAAAAACTTGACAGGATGATAACCTTAGTTTTTTTTGGTGGTGGTTGTAGGTTTTGGGTAGGTGGATTAGTAGTAGAAGATGCATAATTGCATTCTCTATGTTGTTGTATACAGACTAGGTTTTATAATATACTCCCTCCCCTTCACTAAGATCTTCCATATTTCCTTTTTAGGAAACTTCACTAAGATGTTCCACTTTCCTTTTTAGTAAATATTTTGTGGTTCTTATTGCTTGTGACCCCACTTCCTTTTCTCTATCTTCATTTTCCTCCACATATATCCATTTTCTTAATTTCTTCCCACGATCAAATGTAGAACATCATAGAGAAGCAGAGGGAATACATACTACTACAATTCAATACTCACTACTCACTCTTTTTAAGTTCAAAAATGACCATTTTCTCTGGTTTTACAGGTTTGTTACTTTAGAATTTGTTGTTATTTTGACTTATTTATGAGTTTATGTGTTATTCCGAGTTTCCGACACTTGGGTGTCGTGTTTCGTATCTAAGAACACCTATTAGGAGACAATGACGCGACATGACACGATACTTTGGTTTCGATTAAGAAAATTATAAAAATGTTTAAAATAGTTGTGTCGGGTACAAGATAGATACTTTGGTTTAGACCAAGAAAATTATAAAATGTCTGAAATAGTTGTGTTGGATACAACATCGATACTTCGGTTTAGACCAAGAAAATTATAAAAATGAATAGTTGTGTCGGATACACCAATTTTTTTTTATTTTTTTGGGTTATTTACTTATTTTATTACCAAATTTTATCTTTTTATTGTCTTACTAGTGCAGAACTCGTATATTTTATTAAATAAAAATTATTGCTATTGCTTTTTTTTGGCCAGCAAGTTATTGCTGTTGTCAAGTAAGAAAGTATTTAGTTTATTTATTTTTGTATTTTTTAAAGTAAATAAATTACTTCGATTGTTGAGCAAGAAAATATTTTTTTTGTTGGTATATGATAATAATATGAACATGTAAGGGTCTTACATGAATAATTGAAACGATAAACTCACTTCAATCTTCCGATGCTTATTGTGCAGTTATAGTATCAGTAGTAGTTTTTATGTTGTTTTTTATGTTCAATAAATAACGGAATACGAACCTCGCATGCTTCCATGGTCTTTCTTTTTTGACCCAAAAAAAAAAATAGAACATACAAATTGGTAGAAATGAAAATATTTGTAAGCTTAAGGTTACAACTTACAATACAACACAAAAAAAAAGGAGAGCAAAATTGTCTAAAAAATTCAACCCCAATTTTTTTTGATTTCGAGGTTCAAACCCGTCTAAACTTAAAACGGATCAAAGAGGATAGATGAGATAAAACACGTAACGCCAGTAAAAAAAACCTTGTCCCGTCCCGTCCCGTCTCTCCCAGTACAGATCCTCCGTCCCATTTTTGTGTCCCATCCGTGTGCCACACCATACGATTAAGGTATTGACACACCAACAAATTATAATATTTGTTGCATATTTTATTTATGCAACAGGTGAGATGTCATCCCATCTATGCTGTGACACACAAGACACAAAAATGAGACAGATCTTAAGATCTGCACTGTCTCTCCAGGTGTTGTTTGACCTGTTTTAATCTTGAGACGGATCGACTCTGTTATTCTATTTACAGTTTTTGAGTCCAATCCTGTCCATTTAAAGCTCCTGAGTTCGACTCTCGTCATCCTCATCCCTAACCCTAAAAAAAAAATTCAAAAACAACAAAAAATGAAGCGGAAAAAACTCGGTGATGTTCACGAGTTGTTACGCTTTTGGGTGTTGACGATGTTCCCTCTTCTCTTCCTCATCTAAAATCCGACGTCTGATCAACATTTGGGCGTAAACAAATTCGTTCCATATGTCAGGAACACCGGGAAGACACCAATGCGAACAGTCTTGGTGTCGTAATGGTGACCGTCTCTCCTCTTCTGTTAACTCCTGGCCTCTGTAAATCGATGGGTGAGCGTCAATTCTCAAGTCGGTCAGTGTTGTTATGTTGAGGTAGTAAACCGGCATTTTTGACCCTCTTAGTACGTCCTCTAAAACTTTTATATGGAAGAGGTAACTCGAGAAATCTGTCCCGGTTGTTGCTGGTTTTGTTTCGTTGTCACATTTGCCGCCCGTATTCCAGTTTCCGTCACTGCGTGAGTCGAGACGTTTGTTCTCAGTTTCTGGTCTAAAAAAATTGGGTTCGCGGCGGGTCGGGCCGGATTATTTATGGTTCGGATCATTTTTCTGGTTTTTTTTAAAAAATTATTATTATTATTATTATTTTAAAGATATCGACTTGTTTTCAATAATAATATGAGTCAGTTTTGGGTTAGCCCGTGTCAATTCGGGTGTCGGGTTATTTGGGTAGGGTCAGTTTTGGAAGGTTGGTCATAAACATGACGTTTAGGGTCGGTATGATCGGGTTCATGTCGGGTCGGACCAGATCATTTACGGTTCGGATCATTTTTCTGGTTTTTTGTTTTTAATTTTTTTAGAGATATCGACTAGTTTTCTACAATAATATATGAGTCAATTCTGGGTTAGTCCGTGTCAATTCGGGTGTCGGGTTATTTGGGTAGGGTCAGTTTTGGAAGGTTGGTCATAAACATGACGTTTAGGGTCGGTATGATCGGGTTCATGTCGGGTCGGACCAGATCATTTACGGTTCGGATCATTTTTCTGGTTTTTTGTTTTTAATTTTTTTAGAGATATCGACTAGTTTTCTACAATAACATTATTCGAGTCAGTTTGGGTTGGCCCGTGTCAATTCGGGTGTCGGGTTATTTGGGTAGGGTCAGTTTTGCAAGGTCCGGTCATAAACATGACGTTTAGGGTCAGTAAAATCGGGTTCACTTCGGTCGGACCATATCATTTACGGGTTCGGATCATTTTTCTGGTTTGTTGTTTTTAATTTTTTTATAAGATATCGACCAGTTTTCTATAATAACATTATTCGAGTCAGTTTGGGTTGGCCCGTGTCAATTCGGGTGTCGGGTTATTTGGGTAGGGTCAGTTTTGCAAGGTCCGGTCATAAACATGATGTTTAGGGTCAGTAAAATCGGGTTCACTTCGGTCGGACCATATCATTTACGGGTTCGGATCATTTTTCTGGTTGTTGTTTTTAATATTTTTTTTAAAGATATCGACCAGTTTTCTATAACAACATACGAGTCAGTTCCGGGTTAGCCCGTATCAATTCGGATGTCGGGTTATTTGGGTAGGGTCGGTTAGGATAGTGTCTTGAGGCTCGAGAAATAAGAAGTAAGAAGGTATGTACCTGAAATGAGAAGCGGAATAACTCCGGAAAAAGATCTGGACTTTTTTGGGATCCATAGTAGCATCAACCCATCTAGCCCAGGTAGTTAAAGCTCGACGAAAAGCCTCTTCCACGTTTAACTCACTGTAGACATGGCTTCCTTCTTGATAGTAGTCCTGCCTGCATGCATAATGGAGTATCCCATACCATATCAAAGTTGTATTTTAAGTTATTATTAAACGATAAAAAAAAATTGTATTAAATTTGTTTATATTTGTTGTTTAAAATATTAAAAGTATTAATTTTTATGCCATTTGAAAGTTGTATTTCTAATTATTATTATTTATAATAAAAAAAGTTACTCGGTAGTTTTTATGCCTGAATATTTGTTTATATTTGTAATTTAAAATATTAACATTTGTAATTTAAAATATTAAAGGTATTACGAGTAATTTTTTCATTATAAATCCAAAAATAATATAAATATTCATTAATTTTAATAAATTCTCGTTGACCGGGTTGAACGAGATTATTTAGTAAGATATGGTTTGACCCTTTTCCCTTTTGTATTAAGATTAATATTCTATATAAATCTACACGGCATGTCCGATATTTCTATTGTCAATTTTCTAGTTTTGATGGGATTGTCGGGTCGGGGTTCGACCCAAACGGGTTCAAAATGGATTAATGACCCTAAAAACACGACAGATCGAGTTTTGCTAATACAATTAGAACTTTTTATTCCTAGATAGCTTTTTTTTTTTTAAAAAGAAAAAAAAATAGGGAGAAGAAATGGAAAGGAATGAAAGATGAGAAATGTAGTACTCACCCTTTAGTAAGTAAGTTTGTCATGTGAAAGATGAGCTTTTTTTAAAATTAAATTTTTAAATTTTTAAACTATATAGAGTATATCGATAAATTTAAAATATTAAAAGTATTAATTTTTTTTATTATAAATCCAATATAATACTATATATAAATATAAAAAAAAATTTAAAAATTTTAATAAATTCTCGTTGACCGGGTCAAATGAGTTGGGTCGGGATGGGATTCGACCCGAACAGGTTCGAAATGGATTAATGACCCTAAAAACAGAACGGATTGAGTTTTTTCCGGTCTACTACAATTAGAACTTTTTATTCCTAGCCAGTTTTTAAATGATTAAAAAAAAAATAGTACTCCGTATTGAATTGAATATTTTTAATTTAAAATATTAAAAGCATTATGAGTAATTTTTTAAATTATAAATCCAAATATAATGAAGTACATATAAATGTAGATACTATTAATTTTAATAAATTCTCGTTGATCGGGTCGGGATTCGACCCAAACGGGTTCAAAATGGATTAATGACCCTAAAAACAGAACCGGGTCAAGTTTTTCCAGGTCTACTACAATTATAACTTTTTATTCTTAGCTAGTTTTTTTTTTAATTATTATTTTTAAAATAGGAAGAAGAAATGTACCCTTTAGTAAGTTTGTCATGAGACCACCAGTGTCCAGTATTGAATATCAGAACATCTGCATCCTGATATCTCTTTGATGCTTCCTCCATTACATCAAGCCTCAGTGTCTCCTTCTTCTGCCCCTTCTCATCCGTCCCTTCCCATTCTTTAACCAAAAAGTTTGATCGGAAAAACTCGATCGAGCAATTGTAATCCTAATTATCCCAACAAAAAAAACA
This sequence comes from Agrostemma githago, assembly GCA_958450325.1. Classification (NCBI taxonomy): domain Eukaryota; kingdom Viridiplantae; phylum Streptophyta; class Magnoliopsida; order Caryophyllales; family Caryophyllaceae; genus Agrostemma; species Agrostemma githago. The sequence continues at coordinate 75,873,083 of OY288246.1, forward strand.
CATCATTTATCACCCAAACAACACAAAAAAATAAATGAGTAAATTAAAAATTACTCCCTTTTGAAATTTTTGTTAAAAATAACTCCCAAAATCTATCAAAAGTTACAAAATTGCTCGAAAATAGTATAATTTTTGGACGAAAATACCCTTAACTTTTTTATGTCATATTACTTCACTTCACCCTCTAGTCAAGGGCATTTTCGTCCTAAAAATAAATTTGGGAGCAATTTTTGAACTTTTGATAGACTTTGGAAGTTAATTTTAACCAAAAAAAATCAAAAGGAAGTAAATTTTAAAATTGTTACTCCCTCCCCACCACTAAGATCTTCCCACTTTCCTTAAAAGGAAACTCCACTAAGATTTTCCCCCACTAAGATTTTCCCAATTCAAAACTTTCTTTATTCATCCATTATACTCTCTTCCTATTGGTTACTTTTTGTGATTTGACATCTTGAAACCCACCAAACAATTTACTACCTTTCATTATCCATTTCTTAATCCATGTGCCATATTAAAGTGGGAAGATCATTGTGGAGGGGAGGGAGTATTTTAAAAGGGAGTAGTTTTTAATTTACTCAAAATAAATTAACCAGTATATGAAAGAGTGAAAAGATTTAGGTAAATCATACAACAAACAAAAAGGAGTAGGAGCCCTGGCTGCGAAATTCCTGTCGACCAGATGCTTCAAATACTCGACTTTTGTCGTCCAATGAATTTCGGAGTACACAAATGAGTGACTCCCACATATTCCGATTCAATGAATCGCCAACAAACACTAGACGTTTCCCTCGTAATAGTTCTAGCATGCGCTTCCCGTTCTTCTTGTTCAACCTGCAACATATATAAATCCGTCATTCTTCACTTTCACTGTTTCACTGCAACCAAAAAATTGTCGCGGAATTTTGATTTTTTTTTTTTTTTTTTTTTTCCGTCTCAAGTCATCTTTTCTTTTCATTCTGTCTTATTTCAGTTGCGGTTATATATGTAACGTGCTGTGAAAGGGACCGATCTTAAGCCAGACAAAACTGAAAAGTTCAACATTTGCTCTTCAGAAACCGAATGCTAGAAATTTTGGGCATATCAATATCGAAAACTTGAAATTCATGGAACTTGATAGACAAAAAATCTACTAGCATTTTGACCCCAGGGTGAAGTTGGTTTCGAATTCTGGCGAGAACGAAACTGCGATTTTACCTTTATTTAAAATCATAATTATTACTCCCTCCCCACCACTAAGATTTTCCCACTTTCCTTAAAAGGAAACTCCACTAAGATTTTCCCACTTCAAAACTTTCCTTATTCATCCATTATACTCTCTTTCTATTGGTTACTTTTTGTGATTTGACATCTTGAACCCCACCCAACAATTTACCACCTTTCATTACCCATTTCTTAATCCATGTGCCATTTATAAATGGGAACATTATTGTGGTGGGGAGGGAGTATTTTTTTTTTGAGAAAAGTTAACATAAATTAAACCAAATCAATCATTAAAGGGCTGAAAATTCAACACAACTTCAAAAACATACTCCCTCCGGTTTTTAATTTTCGTCCCATTGTGTATAGCACATTAATAAAGAAAATTTGATAAATTATTGATAAAGAGATAAATGATGATGAATATATAGTACATGACAAATAAGGAAAGTTAAGAAGTGGGGCAAAAAATAAAAACTTGCCAAATAAGGAATACGGGGCAAAAATTAAAAAACGGAGGGAGTATGTAATTAACAACAATTAGTCTCCCTTGTGATGGGTTATCCTTTGTATTGTTATAAACTTATAACGGGTCAAATATTACCAAAATTTAGATATATAATGACAATGTTTTTGTTTGTTTTTTTCGATCTAAATGGTTAAATACTTGACCCGTTAGTGTAACATTACGACGGATATTTTCATCACAAACAAGAAATTGGAAATTAACAAAGCAAAGAATGGAAAAATTACCTAGGAATGTTGCATCCATTAGGCTGCCATCTATACTTTTCATAGGAATTATCAGGTCTATGATTCAGGAAACAGTTGAAGGGTTCATCAATATGAGGACAAGATCCGGGTTCATATAACGGGTACGACCCGTCTCTAACCCATTCCCCATCATATATATTACAATGTAGTAATGACTCTTTTGATTTCTTCTTTTTCTTTTTCTTTTCCTTTTCCTTTTCTTTTTTCACTTCACTCGTATCGTTCCTGGTAACTTTCAATTCCTCAGTTTTCTGAGGTTCAGGAACGGATGATTGGTTTACAGCAGTAACAGGCTGAGATTGATTTTGATTTTGATTTTGATTTACGGCCGTGACGGCCTCAGACTTACCACCATTATCTTTAGTAGTAGTAGTAGGAAAGGTAATGTTGTTTTGTGCATCAGAAACATTCAAAGGGGGGGACGGTTCAGGAAAACGATGGAAGATGAAAGACGGGTTTCTGAAATAAACAAGGCTTTTGAGAAGCCAAGGGGATGAGGCCGAGGACGAATAAGAGAAATATATAGAAGGGCTGAAGAGAATGAAGAAGGTAGAAATGAGGAAAAGGAACATGAAAACATAGGCAAAAAACTGAGGTTTTCTAGTATGTGTAAAGGGTAAGAGATTGAAGGGTAATGCATGTGGTGATAATGAACCTGGACTCGAACGATCCGTCATTGTTGCCTGTAGGAGGAGCCTGCTGTAAGTTTTTCCTGATGCTGTAAAAAGATGAAGGATGGAGAAGATGAGATTAGAGGAGAGAAAAACAACAGTTGTGTGTAGTTATTTTTCAGAGGGTAAAAAGGCAACTTACAGTTGCAGTAAATCAGAGTGAATGCTGTTGCTCTTTATTAGGAAACAATTGGTCTTGTAAATTGTGATACTTACTAAATTAAGAAAGTGTCAAAAAAAAATATACTAAATCAAGTGTTTTGTGAACCATAACGTGTCAGAAAGGCATTAATCTTGTCTATTTATAGTAAAAAAAAACAGGAAAAAAATGTTGAAACTAAATTGCTGAAGTTTAGTGAAACCTGCTTCTGAAATACCATATATTTTCCCTGTCAAAAAAATACTAAAAATAGAAAATAGAAATAGCACCATATATTTTATTAAAAAAAAACTAGAAATTTAGTCAATGTTGAATGTTGATATGATTTGGTCTGTTCATGAAAATACGGATAAAACGAAAATTATAAATTTCACCTCGATAAAACAGCATCATCTCAATGTCTTGAGAGCTCGTAATAACTTTGAAGTAAGAGGGCGTCGGATGTACACAGATATTGATTTCACATAGTCACATAAATGCATGATTATATATACAAATTAATATAAGTACAACCTTTTTGGGGGTGTTTTTGCCAGCTTAAAAAAATACCACCCTTTATGTACACATCGCCTCTTTGGCTGAAGAGTGCGGCATGCATATTCAGGGATCGGGGAATGTATTGGACAGAAATACAATGAAAATAAGAACACACAGAAAATATACCTAATAGTAACAGATTCTATGTCATGGACTCATGGTAGATATGGAGTAGTATTCAACCTTAAAAAGCTGGAAAATGGAGGCTAGAGAACAGTAGCAAGAGGAAGACAAAGAAAATCTGAGAGTAATCTGAATTCGGGTTCAAATCCCGTCAACATTAAAATCGCTCAGCATCATGTACTATCACCATTAAAGAAGTGAGTAGTAAGAGTAAAAAATATAGTAAGAAATGTGAAAAGATGAGACAAAGAAAAGCTCCATATTCCTGTAAAGATCACCATCAAAAAAAGACAATTTCGGTTCAAATCTCGTCAACATTAAAATCGTTGGGTATCATGTCCAGTATCACCTTTAAAGAAGTGACTAGTAAGAGTAAGAATAAAGGAAGAAAAGTGAAAAGATGAGACAGAGAAAACTGAAAAGATTCCTGTAAAATCTCAACATCAATGACCATTTCTTCATAATCTTCAAAGAAAGAAAAATCAATTCAAACACAAACACAAGCACAAACACACATTTGTGTTCTCAAATCACATAAAAACATACAAATTATTGATCGATACAACAATCGAAGATACAAAAGATCCAAGAAATTGAGCCGGAACAGGAACATGAACATGAACATGAACATGAACAAGAACAACACTACCTCAAGGCAGGCGAGAAATAGATCGAGAGCCTCAAGAATCAAGAAAGACCGATAACTCTTCCAGTTGAGGTATCGAGATCAATGTCAAAGAAGCAAGGTCTGGTCGGAAGACCTGGCATAGTGCTCATGGTTCCGACCAGTGGGTAAATAAATCCTGCACCAATGCTAGCTCGTACATCCCGTATAGGTAATATGAACCCACTCGGAGCTCCCTTTTCTGCCGCGTTGTGAGAGAATGAATATTGTGTTTTTGCCATACAGATTGGTAGGTGAGTGAACCCCTGGTTTGTGTACATCTCGATCTGTTTCTCCGCCTGATACATCAGAAACACATTCATGTTAATTCCACAATTCGATAAACACGGTCTTTCCTGTTTATTTTCACTTCATCACTTCAGTTCAGTTAAGCCCGGGATGAACAAGATGTTAAGGGGTGGGACTCGTGACCTAAGGTAGATCCCGCTAGTAGCAAGGTTGCCCGTGTGGTTCAATTTTTGGGGGATATTCTACATAGTACCCTGTGTTTTTTCATATTTTATGTGATACCCCTCATTTTCGTCAAAATATATTTGAGCTACGGTAACTTTTAGCTATGAATTTCAAAAGAGAAGATTTTAATTTCAAACGGAAGATCTTTTACAAACGATCAATTTGAACAAAAATCATCACTTTCAGAAATCGAGATAAAAAGTTATGGTCAGTCGAAGTTTATTCGGTTAAAAACGTTTGACTAAGCATAACTCTTAGTACAAGTTTCGAATTGAAGATTTTGTAAAGACAATGAGTTCAGAGAAAATATCGTCATTTTTGGAACCCGTGTCCATAAGTTATCACAAGTCAAAGTTATTTTGACTATAAAACGAGGGGTATCACGTAGAATATGAAGAAAACAAAAAAAAACTGTGTACCACGTAGAATATCCCTTTTTTTTATATTCTTGAGCAGTGATTAAAAATTTAAAACAGGCATTATATTTGGAAGTCGTAGGAAAATATTGTCGTGGAGAGGTCGAGGTTGTGATAGTCATGTATTAATGACCAAGAAAGGCGAAAATGGCTGACCTGCTCCGAGTATTCGACTCCTGCAGCACCATACGACTTTGCAATCGCCTCAATTTTCTCTTTAATACTAATGTCTAGTGGATATAAGAATTTCATGGTTTCTGTCACACTCTCACATGCTTTCTGAACTGCAATGCCAAGGTCCACCTGAAAAACACAGCAAAAATCGTCACGTCTGGTATTTGGATCCGTTTTACCTTCTACCCATGTAAAACTGAGTGCTAAATTTCATAGGACACTCACTGCTCCTTTACCACCATGAGCATGGTGAGTACAGATTACTGCATCAAAAGCCCCAGCATCGATTGATACTTTCTTAACTGCATTGAGCTCTGCCTCAGTGTCAGTAGAAAACATGTTTATGGCCACCACGACGTTGACACCGTAAGCCTTCATATTTGAAATATGTCTGGCAAGATTTATACAACCGGCCTCAACGAGACCGACATTTTCTGTCAAGTATGCATGATCAAGAGGTCTTCCAGCCACAACTGCTGGTCCACCACCATGCATTTTCAAAGCTCTTATAGTGGCCACAATAACGGCACATTGGGGAGTCAAACCACTGTACCGACATTTTATGTTCATGAACTTCTCAGCACCGATATCTGCACCAAATCCTGCTTCGGTAATCACGAATCCGCCGGGTCCCACCAACTTTAGGGCGATTTTATCGGCGACAACGGAGGAATTGCCGTGAGCAATGTTTGCAAACGGACCTGCGTGGACGAGAACTGGAGTTCCCTCGAGAGTTTGCATCAGAGTTGGATTGATTGCATCTTTCATTAATACAGTCAATGCACCACCTAGCCCGATATCATCTGCAGAAATAGGATCGCCGGCTCTGCTGTTTCCAATCACCATCTTTCCGAGCCTCTCCCTCATGTCTTCCAGAGACGTTGTCAACGCCAAAACCGCCATTATCTCACTTGCTACTGAAATATCGAACCCCGTCTCCCTTACCATTCCCTTTTCATCAGGCCCTTGTCCAACAGTAATTTTTCTCAAAAACCGATCGTTAACATCCATAACTCTCCTCCATGTAACTGAATCAGGGTCGATATCAAGCCTAGCAAAGCTCTTGACCTCTTCCGGTGTAAGATCATCGGGATTAGTCTTATCAATCCCGAGCTTCTTCAACCGCCTGAACATAATCGCACTGAAGGTTCTTTTTCCTTCTTTGTTGGGAGGGCATAAACGGTTGAACAACGCCTTATCAGATTGGGTGGATTCGTGAAACATTCTGGCGTCGATGGCAGCAGCAAGAAGGTTGTTTGCTGCTGTTATAGCATGTATATCACCAGTTAGATGAAGGTTGAACTCGTCCATTGGAATCACTTGACTGTAACCACCCCCGGCTGCACCACCTTTAATCCCAAAAGTCGGTCCTTGAGAAGGTTGACGAATGCAGGTGACAACCTGTTAGAAACCAAAACCTATAAGGTTGACGAATTCATGATTTCTCGTCTTCCAGAAATTGAATAATCTACTATACAAGAATCACTTATAATAAAACTCGTTAAATGTATCATAATTAGACTCTGGTCATTAATCATCTTATGCAAAAATGTATCAGAAGATTGATCAACAACTAACTTAAAACCGACAATAAATCAAGAAAATTGAGAATCGAATGGGGGAATTTGAGCAATATGAATAGATTTGAAGGGAGGGAAGGGAATGACGGAAAATGGAAAGAAAATTAGTCCCTCCATTTTTTCCTCCTAGCAAGCTTAAATCCCTCGACATTAGTACAAATCCACGATTTCCCTCTCGTTTTCCTCCTATTTTTGTAACTAAACAAACGGACGGAAAAACATAATCTATAAGTGCGAATAAATTTGACTACCTTTTTATCGAGGTAAGCTCCCAAGGCTTGACAAAGACCGACGGTGGTAGTAGATTTTCCTTCTCCAAGAGGAGTCGGAGTGATCCCTCCGACAACAACATAATATCCGTCCTTTGTTCCTTTGAGCTCGTCCAAAGCAGACAGCAAAACCTATTTCAAATGTACATCAAACTCCAATTCATTCACACTTACTCGATGAACGAGTAAACTCTAATTCGTTTAATCAATAAGATGATCAACAAAAGTTCAATTCATTCACCGATAATTGATAACCACAACGATACATTCAACATTGATAACTACTGCCATAACTAACAATAATGAAATCGAACACGATACACATAAAAAAATCAATAGAACTCCCATTCATTCACACTTATTCGATGAACCGCAAGTAAACTCCAAATCATTTAATCAATAAGATGATCAATTAAAGTTCAATTCATTCATAACGACAGCGATAACGATAGTGACAGCTGCAAATACTGTAATCAAATACATTCAACCTCAGTAACTACCGCCATAGCTAACAATAACAAAATCGAACACGATATACACATCAAAAAATCAATGAAACTCAAATTCATTTACAGTTACACCGTCACCAAATCACGCAATAACTAACAACAACAGCAGCAGCAGTGAATTCATTAACGATTACTCAATAACGATAACGACAACGGACAGCTGCAATCATACACATTCAACCTCAATAACTGCATCCATAACTGAGAATAACGAAATCCAACACGAGATACACAGCAAAAAAATCAATAAAACTCCAATTCATTCACAGTTACACCGTCACCAAATCACGCAATAACTAACAACAACAGCAGCAGTGAATTCATTCACGATTACTCAATAACGATAACGACAATGGACGGCTACAATCATACACATTCAACCTCAATAACTACATCCATGACTAAGAATAACGAAATCGATCACCAGATACACATAAAAAAATCAACAAAACTCCGATTCATTCACAGTTACACCGTCACCAAATCACGCAATAACTAGCAGCAGCAGCAGCAGTGAATTCATTCACAATAACTCAGACGGCTACAATCATACACATTCAACCTCAATAACTACATCCATAACTGAGAATAATGAAATCGATCACCAGATACACATCAAAAAAAATCAGTAAAACTCAAATTCATTCACACTTACACAATCACCAAATCACACTATAACTAACTACAGCGAATTCATACACAGTTATTCAATAACGGTAACGGACAGCTACAATCATACACATTCAACATCAATAACTACCGCCATAGCTAACAATTACGAAATCGAACACGATATAAACATCAAAAATCAATCAAACTCCATCACCAAATCACACAATAGATAACGACGATAACGACAACCGACAGCTACAAGCCTACAATCAAACACACATTCAACATTAATAGTTACTGACATAGCTAACAACAACGAAATCAAACACGATACACTTCAAATAATCAATAAAACTCCAATTTACCAGATGCTTATTCGATGAAATCAATAAGATGATCAATTAAAGTTCAATTCATTCATAACGAGAGTGACAGCTTCAATCAAACACATTCAACCTCAGTAACTACCGCCATAGCTAACAATAACGAAATCAAACACGATGTACACATCAAAAAATCAAAGAAATCTCCAATTCATTCACACTTACACCGTCATCAAATCACGGAATAACTAAACAGCGAATTCAACAACGATAACGACAACAAACAGCTACAATCAAACACATTCAACCTGAATAACTAAGAATAACGAAATCGAACACAGAGATACGACAGCAAATCACATAATAGATAACGACGATAACGACAACAACAACAGACACCTACAATCAAACACATTCAACTTCAATAACTACCTCCATAGCTAACAACAACGAAATCGAACACGATACACGTCAAACAATCGATCAAACTCCAATTCATTCACACTTACACCGTCGACAGCGATCGAATTCCTCAACCACAACGAAGAACATCGAGAAATTTACCTTCGCCTTATACTTGCCATACAAATCGTAATGATTAGGCGAGAGATTAAGATCAGCAGCAATTTCAGCAATATGCAACGGATTCACCGAATTAGCTATATCAATATCCGCCGGAACCGGCGTCACCACCTCCAATTTCCTCACCGTCTTCGACACCAGAGACGCCATTTCTGTAGCTTCTTCAGTCGGAGACCGTGTCACACAATAACTACTGCTACGGATAATATATGTAGTATATCTCCGTCTTCGTGTTTTCGATGGTGCGACTGTGCGTGTGTGGTTTATATAATGTGAAGGTTTAGTGGTATTAATCATAATTTGTCGAGGGTATAATGGTAATTTTGTAATTTGTTGAGGGTATAATGGTAATTTCGTAGGGGTGGAAGGGTGGGTGAGGTTTGAGTGCATTGGATTGTGTGGGTTTTGCAACATCTTTGGAGTTTGGAGGTGTCACTCTCTCTTATCCTTTTGTGGGGAAGGTTGATGTCTTCTCTTGCCTACATAGAAATCGAGGTGATCAGATACGGGTTTGGATTAAATAAATACGGGTTTTGAATGAACGAATAAATGGATAATGAATCAATCATCGATATGATATCGTAAGTCGTAACATTACAAATTCTTGTTTTTCACGGTTATATCGCGAGTCAAAGGAGAGATAAGACGAAAGTCAGAATGTTTATGGAATAGTAAATGAGTTGTCTTTTCCTTAAAAAAATGAGTGATAAATGAACAAAACAAGTATATGAGAAATCGAGGTGATCAAATACGGGTTTGGAGTAAACGAATACGGGTTTGGAGTAAACGAATATGGGTTTGGAGTGAACGAGTAATTAATCAACGAGTCGTAGGCGAAAAAACACAAGGATAAACATCATAATTTCTTGGGTTGTGATGGTTATATCTGTTACAAATTTGTGACGGGTCAAAAGGCTGAATGCTTGGGGAATACCAAATGAGGTGTCTTAGATTTTGACGGATGAAACATCACTCATTTTGTTGGATAAAGACGACTCTTTTGCTATTCTCAAACATTATTCTTGACTCATCAGAAATTTGAAACGGAGATGACTGTCACAAATAAAACAAGGATATGTGTTCTCTATTGGAGACTTGGGAGTATCAGATACTTTAAGACGGTTTTATAGAAGAATTACAATTGATTGGGCCTAAACTATGGGTTGGATGATCAAGGTTTTACAAGTGAATGGGCCTAGTCTTTGGGTTGTGATAACTAATGAAGACCATTTGGAATTGTGTTGTTTCATAAGTCCAAATCCAACCCTCTAAAATCTAAACCCGATTTTTTAAAATAAAATATTTTATAAGACGGTTTCACAATAATATTATTATTATACTAGTATTATTATTCTTTTAATAACTCCTCTTATTTTGTAATTAACATTAATTTTAAAGCCAAATTCTTCATTTTAGGTTCGTCCTATATTATAGAAACAATTTGTATTGGGCTCAAACAAATTGGACATTTATTAAGGTCGAGTCGGTTTAGATTCGAGTTCTAATTCAATTACCATCTAACCCAAATGACCAAAAAAATTAAATTTTAATATCATAAATTTATAATAAAATTACACATGCAACACAATAATCTCATTGACGAAATAATTATGCATTAATGCATGCATGCATGGATTTAAATTTAGCTAATCAACTAATGCCACATATTTACTCCCTCCGATTTTTATCTATCTTCCCTATTTCCTTATTTAGCTGAAACACCCTTTCTTCCCTATTTCTATTTTGGGCCATCAACATGTGGTCTAGAATCACCCTTACATTTCTCTCTCTTTTTTCTTTTATTTTGAACCACACATTCCTACACCCTTATTTTCTTCCCCAAAACCAAAAGGGAAGATAGATTAAAATCGGAGGGAGTAATTGACAAATGCATGTAAAACAAATTGCATGCAACAACAATATATATTCTCTAATTATGCTTTATTATTGCAAAAAGTTACATGCATAGTGAAATAATTAACAATATATATAATGATACAATTTCAAAAACATAAACATATTATATGATGAATTGATAATTTATTAGTATTATTAATTATTATTATTATTATTATTATTATTATTATTATTATTATTATTATTATTATTATTATTATTATTATTATTATTATTATTTTAGAGATATACATACCTTAATAAATGAGAGATAAATCCAACAAAAATAGTGAGAAGAATATTATTAGAAATATTGTGAATATATAAATGTTAATTAAGTTTTTTTAATAAGTTGTGCATGCATTGGTTTTTTGAGATAAAAAATATTATTATGATGATTATTATAGGTAGAGTATGTAGTGAGATTTGAACATATGAAATTATGAAGAATATGAGAGAATTTGAGGAGAAAGCATCTTTAAATGAAACAAAGTTGGGTGGGGGTGGGGGTGTCTTTTATGGAGTCTTATTCTATGTTATATTCTTTTTTTTTGGAAAAAAAAAGAGTAAAGGTTCGATTACTAAATATTCGATATATATATTCGAAACTGGATCGTTTAAGAGTTTTTTTTAAGAAGTCTCGGTCATTTTATATTAGAGGGATCCTATTTAGATAACAAGCAAAATATCTAAAAAAATTCGAAAGATCAATTGAAACGGACGAATTTGAAGGTTAATATCCACGTTTTTCAGGTCGATTTGGTCACGAAATTAAATGTCTCCAAATTCGCACAATAAATAATCCATACATTGTAGAAATGTCACAATGCAAAAGAAGGTACGTATGGTTTAAAACAAACACATTTAAAACACATTCGACTATCTTTCGAATACCGTTGAATTAGGACGAAAACTTCGATATAAATACTCGAAACTAGACCATTTAAGAGGTATTTTTAACAAGTCTCGGTCATTTTATATAATGGGGGTCCTATTTAGATGACAAGCAAAATATCCCAAATTTTTCGAAAAATCACCTAAAACGGAAGAATTTGAAGGTTATTATCCACGTTTTTCGGTCCGATTTGGTCCCGAAATTAAATGTCTCCAAATTCGCACAGTAAGTACTCCCTACATTGGAAAAATGTTCTGACGCAAAGAAAGGTATATATATGGTCTAAAATAAACACATTTAAAGACATTCGACTATCTTTCGAATAACGTCGAATTAGAACGAAAACTTCGATATAAACACTCGAAACTGGGCCATTTAAGTGTGTTTTTAACATGTCTCGGTCATTTTATGTTACACGGGTCCTATTCAAATGACAAGCAAAATATCTAAAATTTTTGAAAAATCACCTAAAACGGGCGAATTTGAAGGTTATTATCCACGTTTTTCGGGCCGATTTGGTCCCGAAATTAAATATTTCCATGTTTGCACAGTAACTACTTCATACATCGGAAAAATGTTCCGACGCAAAAGAAGGTACATATAGTTTAAAATAAACAAATTTAAAGACATTCGCCTATCTTTCGAATAACGTCGGATTAGAACGAAAACTTCGATATAAATACTCGAAACTGGGCCAATTAAGTGTTTTTTTTATCATGTCTCGGTCATTTTATGTTATAGGGGTCCTATTCAGATGACAAGCAAAATATCTTAAATTTTTCGAAAAATCACCAAAAACGGGCGAATTTGAAGGTTATTATCCACGTTTTTCGGGCCGATTTGGTCCCGAAATTAAATGTTCCAAATTTGCACAGTAATTACTCCATACATTGGAAAAATGTTCTGACGCAAAAGAAGGTACATACGGTTTAAAATAAACACATTTAAAGATATTCGACTATCTTTCGAATAACGTCGAATTAGAACGAAAACTTCGATATAAACACTCGAAACTGGGCCATTTAAGTGTGTTTTTAACATGTCTCGGTCATTTTATGTTATAGGGGCCCTATTCAGATGACAAGCAAAATATCTCAAATTTTTTGAAAAATCACCTAAAACGGGCGAATTTGAAGGTTATTATCCATGTTTTTCGGGCCGATTTGGTCCCGAAATTAAATATCTCCAAGTTTGCACAGTAACTACTTCATACATCGGAAATATGTTCCGAAGCAAAAGAAGGTACATATAGTTTAAAATAAACAAATTTAAAGACATTCGCCTATCTTTCTAATAACTTCGGATTAGAACGAAAACTTCGATATAAACACTCGAAACTGGGCCAATTAAGTGTTTTTTTTTATCATGTCTCGGTCATTTTATGTTATAGAAGTTCTATTTAGATGACAAGCAGAATATCTCAAATTTTTCGAAAAATTAACTAAAACGGAAGAAATTGAAAGGTTATCCACGTTTTTCGGACCGATTTGGTCCCGAAATTAAATGTCTCCAAATTCGCACAGTAAGTACTCCCTACATTGGAAAAATGTTCTGACGCAAAGGAAGGTATATATGGTCTAAAATAAACACATTTAAAGACATTCGACTATCTTTCGAGTAACGTCGGATTAAAACAAACCTTCGTTATAAACACTCGAAACTTGGCCATTTATGTGTGTTTTTAACATGTCTCGGTCATTTTATGTTATAGGGGTCCTATTCAGATGACAAGCAAAATATCTCAAATTTTTCGAAAAATCACCTAAAACGGGCGAATTTGAAGGTTATTATCCACGTTTTTCGGGCCGATTTGGTCCCGAAATTAATTGTCTCCAAATTTGCACAGTAACTACTCTATACATTGAAAAAATGTTCTGACGCAAAAGAAGGTACATACGGTTTAAAATACACACATTTAAAGACATTCGACTATCTTTCGAATAACGTCGAATTAGAACGAAAACTTCGATATAAACACTCGAAACTGGGCCATTTAAGTGTGTTTTTAACATGTCACGGTCACTTTATGTTATAGGGGTCCTATTTAGATGACAAGCAAAATATCTCAAATTTTTCGAAAAATCACCTAAAACGGGCGAATTTGAAGGTTATTATCCACATTTTTCGGGCCGATTTGGTCCCAAAATTAAATATCTCCAAGTTCGCACAGTAACTACTCCATACATTGGAAAAATGTTCTGACGCAAAAGAAGATACATATGGTTTAACATAAACACATTTAAAGACATTCGACTAACTTTCGAATAACGTCGAATTAGAACGAAAACTACGATATAAACACTCGAAACTGGGCCATTTAAGTGTGTTTTTAACATGTCTCGGTCATTTTATGTTATAGGGGTCCTATTTAGATGACAAGCAAAATATCTCAAATTTTTCGAAAAATCACCTAAGACGGGCGAATTTGAAGGTTATTATCCACGTTTTTCGGGCCGATTTGGTCCCGAAATTAAATATCTCCAAATTTGCACAGTAACTACTCCATACATTGGAAAAAATATTCTGACGCAAAAGAAGGTACATACGGTTTAAAATAAACACATTTAAAGACATTCGACTATCTTTCGAATAACGTCGAATTAGAACGAAAACTTCGATATAAACACTCGAAACTACGCAATTTAAGTGTGGTTTTAACATGTCTCGGTCATTTTATGTTATAGGGGTTCTATTTAGATGACAAGCAAAATATCTCAAATTTTTCGAAAAATCACCTAAAACGGGCGAATTTGAAGGTTATTATCCACGTTTTTCGGGCCGATTTGGTCCCGAAATTAAATGTTCCAAATTTGCACAGTAACTACTCCATACATTGGAAAAATGTTCTGACGCAAAAGAAGGTACATACGGTTTAAAATAAACACATTTAAAGACATTCGACTATCTTTCGAATAACGTCGAATTAGAACGAAAACTTCGATATAAACACTCGAAACTGGGCCATTTAAGTGTGTTTTTAACATGTCTCGGTCATTTTATGTTATAGGGGTCTTATTCAGATGACAAGCAAAATATCTCAAATTCTTTGAAAAATCACCTAAAACGTGCGAATTTGAAGGTTATTATCCACGTTTTTTCGAACCGATTTGGTCCCAAAATTAAATGTCTTCAAATTCGCACAGTAACTACTCTATACATTGGAAAAATGTTCTGACGCAAAAGAAGATACATATGGTTTAAAATAAACACATTTAAAGACATTCGACTATCTTTCGAATAACGTCGAATTAGAACGAAAACTTCGATATAAACACTCGAAACTGGGCCATTTAAGTGTGTTTTTAACATGTCTCGGTCACTTTATGTTATAGGGGTCCTATTTAGATGACAAGCAAAATATCTCAAATTTTTCGAAAAATCACCTAAAACGGGCGAATTTGAAGGTTATTATCCACATTTTTCGGGCCGATTTGGTCCCAAAATTAAATATCTCCAAGTTCGCACAGTAACTACTCCATACATTGGAAAAATGTTCTGACGCAAAAGAAGATACATATGGTTTAAAATAAACACATTTAAAGATATTCGACTATCTTTCGAATAACGTCGAATTAGAACGAAAACTTCGATATAAACACTCGAAACTGGGCCATTTAAGTGTGTTTTTAACATGTCTCGGTCACTTTATGTTATAGGGGTCCTATTTAGATGACAAGCAAAATATCTCAAATTTTTCGAAAAATCACCTAAAACGGGCGAATTTGAAGGTTATTATCCACGTTTTTCGGACCGATTTGGTCCCGAAATTAATTGTCTCCAAATTTGCACAGTAACTACTCCATACATTGGAAAAATGTTCTGACGCAAAAGAAGATACATACGGTTTAAAATAAACACATTTAAAGACATTCGACTATCTTTCGAATAACGTCGAATTAGAACGAAAACTTCGATATAAACACTCGAAACTGGGCCATTTAAGTGTTTTTTTAACATGTCTCGGTCATTTTATGTTACACGGGTCCTATTCAAATGACAAGCAAAATATCTAAAATTTTTGAAAAATCACCTAAAACGGGCGAATTTGAAGGTTATTATCCACGTTTTTCGGGCCGATTTGGTCCCGAAATTAAATATTTCCATGTTTGCACAGTAACTACTTCATACATCGGAAAAATGTTCCGACGCAAAAGAAGGTACATATAGTTTAAAATAAACAAATTTAAAGACATTCGCCTATCTTTCGAATAATGTCGGATTAGAACGAAAACTTCGATATAAATACTCGAAACTGGGCCAATTAAGTGTTTTTTTTATCATGTCTCGGTCATTTTATGTTATAGGGGTCCTATTCAGATGACAAGCAAAATATCTTAAATTTTTCGAAAAATCACCAAAAACGGGCGAATTTGAAGGTTATTATCCACGTTTTTCGGGCCGATTTGGTCCCGAAATTAAATGTTCCAAATTTGCACAGTAATTACTCCATACATTGGAAAAATGTTCTGACGCAAAAGAAGGTACATACGGTTTAAAATAAACACATTTAAAGATATTCGACTATCTTTCGAATAACGTCGAATTAGAACGAAAACTTCGATATAAACACTCGAAACTGGGCCATTTAAGTGTGTTTTTAACATGTCTCGGTCATTTTATGTTATAGGGGTCCTATTCAGATGACAAGCAAAATATCTCAAATTTTTTGAAAAATCACCTAAAACGGACGAATTTGAAGGTTATTATCCATGTTTTTCGGGCCGATTTGGTCCCGAAATTAAATATCTCCAAGTTTGCACAGTAACTACTTCATACATCGGAAATATGTTCCGAAGCAAAAGAAGGTACATATAGTTTAAAATAAACAAATTTAAAGACATTCGCCTATCTTTCTAATAACTTCGGATTAGAACGAAAACTTCGATATAAACACTCGAAACTGGGCCAATTAAGTGTTTTTTTTTATCATGTCTCGGTCATTTTATGTTATAGAAGTTCTATTTAGATGACAAGCAGAATATCTCAAATTTTTCGAAAAATTAACTAAAACGGAAGAAATTGAAAGGTTATCCATGTTTTTCGGACCGATTTGGTCCCGAAATTAAATGTCTCCAAATTCGCACAGTAAGTACTCCCTACATTGGAAAAATGTTCTGACGCAAAGGAAGGTATATATGGTCTAAAATAAACACATTTAAAGACATTCGACTATCTTTCGAGTAACGTCGGATTAAAACAAACCTTCGTTATAAACACTCGAAACTTGGCCATTTATGTGTGTTTTTAACATGTCTCGGTCATTTTATGTTATAGGGGTCCTATTCAGATGACAAGCAAAATATCTCAAATTTTTCGAAAAATCACCTAAAACGGGCGAATTTGAAGGTTATTATCCACGTTTTTCGGGCCGATTTGGTCCCGAAATTAATTGTCTCCAAATTTGCACAGTAACTATTCTATACATTGAAAAAATGTTCTGACGCAAAAGAAGGTACATACGGTTTAAAATACACACATTTAAAGACATTCGACTATCTTTCGAATAACGTCGAATTAGAACGAAAACTTCGATATAAACACTCGAAACTGGGCCATTTAAGTGTGTTTTTAACATGTCACGGTCACTTTATGTTATAGGGGTCCTATTTAGATGACAAGCAAAATATCTCAAATTTTTCGAAAAATCACCTAAAACGGGCGAATTTGAAGGTTATTATCCACATTTTTCGGGCCGATTTGGTCCCAAAATTAAATATCTCCAAGTTCGCACAGTAACTACTCCATACATTGGAAAAATGTTCTGACGCAAAAGAAGATACATATGGTTTAACATAAACACATTTAAAGACATTCGACTAACTTTCGAATAACGTCGAATTAGAACGAAAACTACGATATAAACACTCGAAACTGGGCCATTTAAGTGTGTTTTTAACATGTCTCGGTCATTTTATGTTATAGGGGTCCTATTTAGATGACAAGCAAAATATCTCAAATTTTTCGAAAAATCACCTAAGACGGGCGAATTTGAAGGTTATTATCCACGTTTTTCGGGCCGATTTGGTCCCGAAATTAAATATCTCCAAATTTGCACAGTAACTACTCCATACATTGGAAAAAATATTCTGACGCAAAAGAAGGTACATACGGTTTAAAATAAACACATTTAAAGACATTCGACTATCTTTCGAATAACGTCGAATTAGAACGAAAACTTCGATATAAACACTCGAAACTACGCAATTTAAGTGTGGTTTTAACATGTCTCGGTCATTTTATGTTATAGGGGTTCTATTTAGATGACAAGCAAAATATCTCAAATTTTTCGAAAAATCACCTAAAACGGGCGAATTTGAAGGTTATTATCCACGTTTTTCGGGCCGATTTGGTCCCGAAATTAAATGTTCCAAATTTGCACAGTAACTACTCCATACATTGGAAAAATGTTCTGACGCAAAAGAAGGTACATACGGTTTAAAATAAACACATTTAAAGACATTCGACTATCTTTCGAATAACGTCGAATTAGAACGAAAACTTCGATATAAACACTCGAAACTGGGCCATTTAAGTGTGTTTTTAACATGTCTCGGTCATTTTATGTTATAGGGGTCTTATTCAGATGACAAGCAAAATATCTCAAATTCTTTGAAAAATCACCTAAAACGTGCGAATTTGAAGGTTATTATCCACGTTTTTTCGAACCGATTTGGTCCCAAAATTAAATGTCTTCAAATTCGCACAGTAACTACTCTATACATTGGAAAAATGTTCTGACGCAAAAGAAGATACATATGGTTTAAAATAAACACATTTAAAGACATTCGACTATCTTTCGAATAACGTCGAATTAGAACGAAAACTTCGATATAAACACTCGAAACTGGGCCATTTAAGTGTGTTTTTAACATGTCTCGGTCACTTTATGTTATAGAGGTCCTATTTAGATGACAAGCAAAATATCTCAAATTTTTCGAAAAATCACCTAAAACGGGCGAATTTGAAGGTTATTATCCACATTTTTCGGGCCGATTTGGTCCCAAAATTAAATATCTCCAAGTTCGCACAGTAACTACTCCATACATTGAAAAAATGTTCTGACGCAAAAGAAGATACATATGGTTTAAAATAAACACATTTAAAGATATTCGACTATCTTTCGAATAACGTCGAATTAGAACGAAAACTTCGATATAAACACTCGAAACTGGGCCATTTAAGTGTGTTTTTAACATGTCTCGGTCACTTTATGTTATAGGGGTCCTATTTAGATGACAAGCAAAATATCTCAAATTTTTCGAAAAATCACCTAAAACGGGCGAATTTGAAGGTTATTATCCACGTTTTTCGGACCGATTTGGTCCCGAAATTAATTGTCTCCAAATTTGCACAGTAACTACTCCATACATTGGAAAAATGTTCTGACGCAAAAGAAGATACATACGGTTTAAAATAAACACATTTAAAGACATTCGACTATCTTTCGAATAACGTCGAATTAGAACGAAAACTTCGATATAAACACTCGAAACTGGGCCATTTAAGTGTGTTTTTAACATGTCTCGGTCATTTTATGTTACACGGGTCCTATTTAGATGACAAGCAAAATATCTCAAAATTTTGAAAAATCACCTAAAACGAGCGAATTTGAAGGTTATTATCCACGTTTTTCGGGGCGATTTGGTCCCAAAATTAAATATCTCCAAATTTGCACAGTAACTACTCCATACATTGGAAAAAATATTCTGACGCAAAAGAAGGTACATATGGTTTAAAATAAACACATTTAAAGACATTCGACTATCTTTCGAATAACGTCGAATTAGAACGAAAACTTCGATATAAACACTCGAAACTGGGCCATTTAATTAAGTGTGGTTTTAACATGTCTCGGTCTTTTTATGTTATAGGGGTCCTATTTAGATGACAAGCAAAATATCTCAAATTTTTCGAAAAATCATCTGAAATTGGCGAATTTGATGGTGTAATTATTATCCACGTTTTTCGGACCGATTTGGTCCCAAAATTAAATGTGTCCAAATTCGCAAAATAACTACTCCATACATTGGAAAAATGTTCCGACACCAAAGAAGGTACATATGGTTTAAATACACACATTTAAAGACATTCGACAATCTTTCGAATAACGTCGAATTATAATGAAAACTTCGATATAAACACTCGAAACTGGGCCATTTAAGTGTTTTTTTAACATGTCTCGGTCATTTTATGTTATAGGGGTCCTACTTAGATGACAAGCAAAATATCTCAAATTTTTCAAAAAATCACCTACAACGGATGAATTTGAAAGTTATTATCCACGTTTTTTCGAACCGATTTGGTCCCAAAATTAAATGTCTTCAAATTCGCACAAACTACTCTATACATTGGAAAAATGTCCCGACGCAAAGTAGGGTACATATGGTTTAAAATAAACATATTTAAAGAGATTCGACTATCTTTCGAATGACGTCTTATTAGAACGAAAACTTCGATATAAACACTCGAAACTGGGCCATTTAAGTGTTTTTTTAACATGTCTCGGTCATTTTATGTTATAGAGGTTCTATTTAGATGACAAACTAATTATCTCATATTTTTCAAAAAATCACCGAAAACAGACGAATTTGAAGGTTATTATCCACGTTTTTCGGGTTAAATTGGTCCCAAAATTAAATGTATCAAAATCCGCACAGTAACTACTCAGTATATTGGAAAAAAATTCTGACGCAAAAGAAGGTACAAATGGTTTAAAATAAACACATTTAAAAACATTCGACTATCTTTCCAATAACGTTGGATTAGGACGAAACCTTCGATATAAACACTCGAAACTGGGCCATTTAAGTGCTTTTTTAACAAGTCATATCAAGCAAAATATCTCAAATTTTTTGAAAAATCACATGAAACAGGCGAATTTGAAGGTTATTAACCACGTTTTTCGGCTCGATATGGTCCCAAAATTAAATGTCTCCAAATTCGCACAATACCTATTCCATACTCTGTAGAAAAGTCCCGACGCAAAAGAAGGTACATACGATTTAAAATAAACACATTTCAAAGACATTCGATTATTTTTCGAGCAACCTCGGATTATGAAGAAATATTCGACATATATAGTCGAAACTGGACCATTTAAGATTTTTTTTTAAAGCGGCATTCATTTTATGTTATACGCGTCCTATTTCGATTGCCAACAAAATATAATATATTTTTCTAAAAATCATTTGAAACGGACGAATTTGAAGGTCATTATCCACGTTTTTCGGACCGATTTGGTGCCAAAATTAAATGTCTCCAAATTCGCCCAGTAATACTCCATACATTGTAGAAATATATCGATGTAAAAGAAGTTACGCATGGTTTAAAATAAACACATTTAAAAGATATTAGACTATCTTTCGAGTAACGTCGGATTATGACTAAATCTTCTCTATATGTACTCGAAATTAGATCATTTAAGGGGACGCTTGGATTGGAATGGAATATGATTCCATGAATGATTGAAGTTAGATATTCATACTCCCTCCGTCCCAATGAATTGTTTGCCTATTCCATATTGGGACGTCTCAATGAATTGTTTGCCTTTCTATTTTAGGAATGCTTTTTACATGTAATTTGATCGTTGGCTCCACATGTCACATCCTTATTGGATCTCTTTCCCTTGGTGTCAAAACCAAAGGCAAACAATTCATTGGAACGGAGGGAGTACTTGTTTATGGTTGTTTGGTTCGAGGGTAGAATGGATTGTATGTGTATTAAGGTGGTATTGATTTAGAATCACGGGGTGAGGATAGGGGTTGTGATTCCAAGGGTTTGGACTTTGGAGTGGATTTACAACTCCTTGGTGTTCTAACTTTATTGCTAAACTCTCCAACCTAAAATCGGAATGGATTATAAATTCATTCCTATCCATTCCCAAAACCCCCAACCAAACACCCCCTAAGAGTTTTTTTAACAAGCATCAGTCAGTCATTTTAACAAGAGTCTATGAAAAGAGAGTGAGTTCAGGAGGGAGTATGATCAGTTCTTACATTGTCAAGAGAATGCCAGCAATTCCAGCCATAGCGAAACGGTGATGAACCAATTCAGCCTGCATGTACCATTTCAAGCTTTTTCCGGGTCCTCTCCTGACCAAGCGGGTCGAATCCAAACTCTCCAGCCAAACTAACCAAAGAAACATTTTCACAATCAAGTAAATGCTTATTCTATAGTAATGTTAATAAGCCAGCTAATGATCCCCTTCTAAGACATTCGAAATCTTCCTGAACTATATATGATCAAATTCACATAAGAAATTGACAGTATAGTTGCATTAAATTGATCAATGTAAAGTTGAAATGCAAAATCCAAGCATATAGACAATTCATTCGTAAAGTAATCACTACTAGTTTCCGATAAGGCAAGCGTGTGAGGTGTGACTAATGATGATCAATAACACAGCCTTGATCCCAAAATGCAACTAAGGTCACAGCTCAATTTATATTTCATGCTTCATAGGCTCGTAGCATTACATACCATGATGTTAAATTCATTGAAATCGCAATGGAAAAGACCAGCTCGTAGCATTACATACCATGATGTTAAATTCAGTGAAATCGCATTGGATAAGACCAGGTTCAGCAAGACGAGCAATAAAACCTACTTCCTCCGTTCATAATCTTTTGCCCTGTTTCATCATTTTGTGAGGAGTATTTTAATGACACGGGGCAAAAGATAGTGAACGGAGGGAGTATTCCAGTTTCAAATACAACATCAGGATATTCCACGTGCTTCACCTGCACAGTGATTCATAAAAAAAACAGAATGTTGAGGATCAGAATTCAGAATGCCACAGCACCCACATGATAAACGGAAAACGAAGCAAACCCGACAAGCAAACAAGATGTGGAGAGTGAATTCTCACAGCGGATAGCATTTGATGAGAGACATAATCACACGTTGACTGCAATAAACCGGCTTGGGTACAGGAAATCCGTGATCATCACGTGCCTGCCAAAACAGAACATTTGATATAAATGCTAATGCCAGTATCAAACATCGAGCGCATCAGAGTGGTAGAACCTTCATAAAAGCATACTCCTTAAGCGCGGCAAAACGAGACAAGTATCATTCCGATCACACAAAAATAGCAAGTGCAAGGCAATTAAGCTCAAACTACGAAACAACTCGATATAACTCTAAATCAATCCCTACATGGATTTAACCATCGCAACAACTCTAGAATTTGCAAATTATACAAATTACCCTAAACCCGACAAAATAAACC
The DNA here is from genome assembly GCA_958450325.1 of Agrostemma githago. Taxonomy (NCBI): domain Eukaryota; kingdom Viridiplantae; phylum Streptophyta; class Magnoliopsida; order Caryophyllales; family Caryophyllaceae; genus Agrostemma; species Agrostemma githago. The sequence continues at coordinate 75,896,169 of OY288246.1, forward strand.
CATAATTCTGGCAAAACCCGAATATCTCAACTTTTTCGAAAAATCACCTAAAACGGACGAATTTGAAACTTATTATCCACGTTTTTCGGGCCGATTTGGTCCCGAAATTAAATGTCTCCAAATTCGCACAGTAACTACTCCATACATTGTAGAAATGTTCCGATACAAAATAAGGTACGTATAGTTTAAAATTAACACATTTAAAAGACATTCGACTATGTTTCGAGTAACGTCGGATTTGGACGAAAACTTGCATATAAATACTTGAAACTGGACCATTTAAGTGTTTTTTTAATAAGTCTCGGTCATTTTATGTTCTAGGGGTTCTATTTAGATGACAAACATAATATCTCAAATTTTTCGAAAAATCACATGAAACGGACGAATTTGAAGGTTATTATTATCCACGTTTTTCGGGCCAATTTGGTCCCGAAATTAAATATCACCGAATTCGCATAGTAACTACTGTATACATTGTAGAAATGTCCCGATGCAAAATAAGGTACATATGCTTTAAAATACACACATTTAATAGACATTTGATTATCTTTCGAGTAACTTTGACGAAAACTTGCATATAAATACTCGAAACTGGACCATTTAAGAGTTTTTTTAATAAGTCTCGATCATTTTATGTTATAGGGGTCCTATTTAGATGACAAGCAAAATATCTCAAATTTTTCGAAAAATCACCTGAAACGGACAAATTTTAAGGTTATTATCCACGTTTTTCGGCCGGTTTGGTCCCGAAATTGATTGTCTCCGAATTCGCACAGTAAATACTTCATACATTGTAGAACTGTCCAGATGCAAAATAAGGTACGTATGAACGTATGGTATAAAATGAAAACAATTAAAAGACATTCGATTATCTTTCGAGTAACGTCGGATTTGGACGAAAACTTGCATATTAATACTCAAAACTGAACCATTTAAGTGTTTTTTTAACAAGTCTCGATCATTTTACGTTATAGGGGTCCTATTTAGATGACAAACAAAATATCTCAAATTTTTCGAAAAATCACCTGAAACGGACGAATTTGAAGGTTATTATCCACGTTTTTCGGGCCGATTTGGTCCCGAAATTAAATGTCTCTGAATTCGCACAGTAACTACTGTATACATTGTAGAAATGTCTCGATACAAAATAAGGTACGTATGGTTTAAAATGAACACATTTAAAAGACATTCGACTATTTTTCGAATAATGTCAGATTTGGACAAAAACTTCCATATAAATACTCAAAACTGGACCATTTAAGTGTTTTTTTAACAAGTCTCGGTCATTTTATGTTATAGGGGTCCTATTTAGATGACAAGCAAAATATCTCAAATTTTTTGAAAAATCACCTAAAACGGGCGAATTTGAAGCTTATTATTATCCACGTTTTTCGGGCCGATTTGGTCTCGAAATTAAATGTCTCCAAATTCGCATCGTAACTACATACATTGTAGAAATGTTTCCGTATAAAAGAAGTTTAGTATATGTTTTAAAATAAACACATTTCAAAGACATTCGTTTATCTTTCGAGTAACGTCGGATTATGAAGAAATATTCGACATATATAGTCAAAACTGGACCATTTAAGAGTATTTTTTAAAAGCGACAGTCACTTTATGTTATACGCGTCTTATTTTGATAGCCCGCAAAATATCTCATATATTTTCGAAAAAACATCTGAAACGGGCGAATTTGAAGGTTATTATCCACGTTTTTCGGACCGATTTGGTCCCGAAATTAAATGTCTCCAAATTCGCCCATTAACTATTCCGTACCTTGTAGAAATATCTCGAGGTAAAAGAAGGTATGCATGTATAAAATAAACACATTTAAAAGATATTCGATTATCTTTCGAGTAACGTCGGATTATGACTAAATCTTCTTTATATATACTCGAAATTGGATCATTTAAGAGTGTTTTTAACAAGCATCAGTCATTTTAACAAGAATTTATGAAAAGAGAGTGAATTCAGGAGGGAGTATGATCAGTACTTACATTGTATAAACAATGCCAGCAATTCCAGCCATAGCGAAACGGGCATGAACCAATTCCGCCTGCACGTACCATTTCAAGCCTTCCGGGTCCTCTCCTGACCAAGCGGGTCAAATCCAAACTCCCCAGCCAAACTAACCAAAGAAACATTTTCACAATCAAGTACTGTAAATGCTTATTCTATAGATAGATAAAGACGGAATTACAGAAACGGTAATAAGCCAGCTAATGACCCCCTTCTAGGTTCTAGCCATTCGAAACCTACCTGAATTATATATGATCAAATTCACATTAGAAATTGACAGTGTACTTGCATTAAATCGATCAATGTAACGTTGAAACACAAAATCCAAGAATATAGACAATTCATTCGTAAATTGATCACTATTAGTTTCTGATAAAGCAAGCGTGTGACTAATGATGATCAGTAACACAGCCTTAGTCCCAAAATCTTCCTGAATTATATGTGATCAAATTCACATAAGAAATTGACAGTATAGTTGAATTAAATCGATCAATGTAACGTTAAAGTACAAAATCCAAGCATATAGACAATTCATTCATAATTCGTAAAGTAATCACTAAAAGTTTCCGATAAGGCCAGCGTGTGACTGACTAATGATGATCAATAACACAACCTTAATCCCAAAATGCAACAAAGATCACAACTCAATTTGTATTTCATGCTTCATAGGCTCGTAGCATTACATACCATGATGTTAATAAATTCAATGAGATCGCAATGGATAAGACCAGCTCATAGCGTTACATACCATGATGTTAAATTCAGTGAAATCGCATTGGATAAGACCAGGTTCAGCAAGACGAGCAATAAAACCTACTCCCTCCGTTCAGAATCTTTTGCCCTGTTTCATCATTTTGTGAGGAGTATTTTAATGACACGGGGCAAAAGATAGTGAACAAAGGGAGTATTCCAGTTTCAAATACAACATCAGGATATTCCACGTGCTTCACCTGCACAGTGATTCATAAAAAAAACAGAATGTTGAGGATCAGAATTCAGAATGCCACAGCACCCACATGATAAACAGAAAACAAAGCAAACCCGACAAGCAAACAAGATGTGGAGAGTGAGTTCTCACAGCGGATAGCATTTGATGAGAGACATAATCACACAATGTCGACTGCAATCAGGATATTCCTATTACAGTTTCGAATACAACATCAGGATATTCCACGTGCTTCACCTGCACAGTGTGATTCATTGAAAAAAAACAGAATTTTGAGGATCAGAATGCGACAGCACCCACATGATAAACGGAAAACGAAGCAAACCCGACAAGCAAACAAGATATGGAGAGTGAATTCTCACAGCGGATAGCCTTTGACGAGAGACATGATCACACAATGTCGACTGCAATCAACCGGCTTGGGTACAGGAAATCCGTGATCATCACGTGCCTGCCAAAAAAGAACATTTGATATAAATGCTAATGCCAGTATCAAACATCGAGCGCATCAGAAATAGGTGTAGACAGTTCAAGACAGTTATCATTCCGATCAAACAAAAATAGCAAGTGCAAGGCATTTAATCTCAAACTGAGAAACAACTTGATATAAGTTATAACTCTAAATCAAACCCTAGATGTTTTTAACCACCGCAACAAACTCTAGAATTTACAAATTATACAAATTACCCTAAACCCGACAAACTAAACCCAGAAATCCGGCAAATCTGACAAACGAACAGCAAAATTTATGAGGCTAAACTCGACAAATGTGTACTCTGGTAGTAATATTGGCCACATTCATTCAATCAATCACTAATCAGTGAACTATTACGATTCTGTATCATCGTCGGAGTATACGACATTGTCCCTACACTAACATTCAGAACTCCCAACTATTGAAACACCCAATTAAAAACCCCCCAAAACCAAACAATCAATTTCATCGATACACGTAAGTGAAGAAGATCAATCCAACAGTAGCAAAGAAATTTTATACTCCATTCCACATTCATTCAATCAATAATCAGTGAACTATTACGATTCCGTATCATCGTTGGAGTATACGACATTGTTGAAACACTCAAATAAAAACCCCCAAAACCAAACAATCAATTTCATCGATACACGTAAGTGAAGAAGATCAATCCAACAGCAGCGAAGAAATTTTATAGTCCATTCCACATTGTAATGCCATAATTAATTGAATTATATCATACGGAACGCTATTGATTACTCATCGTTTCATCATCCATCTCAATTTTCTCGCCGACATTATTTCAATTAGCAACAAAATTGAACGTTGATACAATTCAGGAACGAATAATCTGTTTCCAATAGCTAAACCCTAATTAATGTAGAACCCTAATTAATATGAGTCAAAATCAGTAACCGTAATTAATACGAGAGAAAATCAAACCCTAATTGGAACACCATCGAAGGTGAAGAAGAAGGATGCCATGGAAATTAGGGTAGAAAAATACCCGAAGAATGAACGGAATTTGAGGAAGACGACTAATTTGGGGATTATTAGTCTGGCTTCAATATGACACGTCATATAATTTAGGGATTTAAAAAAAATCCGTGTTTTTAGTTTTTCCATACACGATTAATATAAAAGAGTATTACAAATATAAAGATGGTACGATTGTTATAAAAACAGGTACAAAACAAAATTGTCATTTAAGGGTACAAATAGACAAATAGTACATAGACTGGTACTGAATAATGGTTTCTCAATAAGTTCTTGAGAGACCGTCTCTCCCAAGATTTTGTGTTCATCATCTACTTATAACGGGTCAAATATTCCCTCGTTTAGGTAGAAAAGATAACTCATACTCTGTAATACTCCTATAATTTTGTACTCCGTAGTATTTTGTCTTTTCTATGTAAACGGATCGTATTTGACCTGTTATAATATATGGAGTATAAGATAAAATATAGTCATGAATTGCCTAATCGAATAAGTTATAAAAATGATTTATTTATTTTTTATCATTTTTAGAATACAAATTCTTGTATGAAACGATCTCGCAATAAACGTGAGACCTCTAACATAAAAGGTATTGTAATTAACTTTATTACTTCTTATTATTTTATTTCTATTAGTAGGTTTCACGATAAGTAATCGTGAGACAGTCTCAAAGGAGAGTGAAATTTTTTAGAAATACGTAACTAAAGTTACGGACAAAAGAAAACGTGTGTTGACAAGTGTGAAAAGGGAAACGTAAAGAATCAAATGAAACGAATGAAATACAGGTCTTTCTACTCTTAACTCTTAACAATATTTTCCGTCTTCTTTGACTCCCGATTTTATTAGTTGTGTTATAAGTTTATAACACTGTCGACCACAAATCGATTAACCATGTAAAAGCGACTTATACTTGTCGTTTGACCAAGAAATTGGACGAGATACCCAGTAGTACTAAATAAAATACTCAAAAGGTTTACCAAAAGGTGGCAATAATTGGACTGCTAAATTGTTTTGTGGCAAGAGAATGATCACTTGTCAAAAAAAAAAAAAAGGTTTTTAATTTGGAGTTTAGACCGGAATAAATAGCCCGGTCAACCTAGTGAGGCAAGCAAGCACAACTGCATAAGTGCACAACCCAATAAGGCAATAACACACCTATTTTATTGCTCAAATTCTTCTTTTAAGATCGTATCACCGTTTTAAATTCAGTTATAACGAATCAAAATGTTCCAATTATGGAGTATTATTTTTTGTCTGAATCTTTTATTTAATTTTGATAATTAATCTCTACAATTTTTTTTTTAAATTGAAGATCAATTTCATTAATAATAGGCCATACGACATCTACAAATGATATCAAATTGAATAGAATACAAATTTGTAATAAATAAATAAAGATCATTCTTCCTCCTGAGACAAAGATCGTTATTAGAATAACACGCTTCTACATCGCCTTCGATATAAAAGATGAACAAATGACTTAAATGAGGGTGATTGTGAATAAGACAAAAGCAGAATGCATAGATAATGACAGAAAACTTGTCTAGGGTACATTTGGCATGTAAGATCGTATTAACAAATAGTTCTCACATGGGTCGAGGTCGCGCTGATTAGTGAGGGGGAATGTGTAAGATGGCTAACCGGACCAAGTACAGATTAAAGGGTGGGTTGTGCCTTGTTGAGTCGCGAGCGTAATGTCTTGATACTCTCCCATTTGTGCCTGATATTCTTGCCTTATTTGGAGAACCACAAAAGTGAAAGAGATAATCCTTAGCATCCTCATCCAAGAATGATTTTTTTTATTCTTGGATGGGACCCACCGCATCCACCTCATTACTTTTATCCTACTTTTTTCCATCATAAAAGAACTGCTTCATCCAAGAATGAAGTTTCTATTCTCCCGTGGGTCCCAACACATCTCATTACTCCATTCATTCAATTACACATATCTTTAATTTATTTTAATATTAATATTTTTATTATGGGGACCCACAATTTTCATTCTCCACTCCATTCTTTTGAAAGAATGAATATCTATTATTCTTCGTGAATAATGGTTTCTCCATGGATGGAGGAACCATTTTTCTCCATTCTTGGATGGATGATGGATGGGGATGCTCTTACTGCAATCTTGCATGATTTAGTGCGTGTGTTGTCACGACGACATCCTCGAGCTCCATTGCATCAAAAGGTTAATTGAGACTGAATATATTTGTCCCAAAGCTATAACTGCCTAACGGGTCAAATATCACTCATATGGTTAGATAAGTCAAAACCAGACTGCATCGAAACAATAAAACCCTGTCTTTATCTACTCATGTGGGCAATATTTGACCCGTTATGACAGAATTTTAAGACGAATATACAGATCGACTACCTATAACAAAGCTATAACAAAATTTGGATTTCGTTACACCTAACCGATGTAAACCGCTTTAATTTTATTTAATTTTAAGACGAATATACAGATCGGATTACCTATAAAGATTTGGGTATGATAAATGACATGAGCAAAATGAATATGATCATGTGTGGGCTCAAGATGTAATGGACAAAGGTGACCAAAACCAATTTGCTATTATAGGGAATCCCCACATGTCCAACTCCATCCACAATTAATAAATAAAACCCAAAAAAAAAAACAATTTTTAATTCAATTTATAAAGTCCACCCCCACCCCTTTTTCCTCAAAAAAATAAAATTATTTAAAAAAAATAAAAATCTGAGTTAGTTAGTTAAGAAATTTTGTTGGATCAAAAAAAAAAAAAGTGGGGAAAAAATGGAGAGAAATTCAGGGCAAAATTCGCCATTGTTGAAGAGCTTCAGTAACCAGAGTCCGAGTCGAAAAGGGAAACTGAGTCGGCGTAACTCGGTGACTTCTTTGAGAAATGAATTCATTTCGAAATTGCCGGAAAAACTTCGCCATGGAATTGATATGGAGTGTCCTTATGATGTTGACTTTTCTAAGGCCTCGACTTTGACTCCAGGTTTTCTTACTTTTCCCGTATTATATGACATACAACGATCTTATTTTAGTATTTTTATAATAATATGAGATTGTTACGGATTACTCTATATTTGGATGTCATAACACTCATAAGTACTCCCTCCATTCAACTCCACTCTTCACATTTTTTTTTTTTACACTATTCACACTTGAGAGGAATCTTCGATATTCTAGACAATCTATAAGTGAGAATATAGTCACGTGGGATTTTGTTTGATTCGTCTTTATGACTATACTATGAATATCAAATTTTTATAATTTTTGCTAATGTAAAATGAAAGATATCGCTAATGTAAAACGCGCCTCGGCAAATGTGCCAAAATGAATAGTGACAAGTGAAATTGAATGGAGGGAGTATTATTTAGATTTTTTTTTGTAACATACAACGATATTATTTTATTATTTTTATAATAGGACGACAGGTGTTATTTGATTGTTATAAGCATTATTTAGATTTTTTTACGACATACAACGATCTTATTTTATTATTATAATAATGTTAGTTGGTGTGGGTGGGTTGTTATAGGGTTGTTATAAGACAATGGATACATTAATCTTACCTGTATTTATAATCACGATTATTTACGTTTTTTAGTTATTTGGGTGTATTTTGTTTTAAAAAAACTCGTCTTGGATATGATTTGGTGGGTCTGTGCACAACTTCGATTTAATGACCATCGTTTCATTTAGTTCTAAGTGTAGTAGTCCCTCCATTCAAATTCACTTGTCCCATTTTTTTTTTTGACATTATTCGCACTTAAGAGGAATCTTCGATATTCTCGACAATCTATAAGTGAGAATATAGTCACGTGGGATTTTGTTTGATTCGTCTTTATAAGCACATTAAGAATATCAATTTTTTATAATTTTTGCTAATGTAAAATGAAAGATATCGCTAGTGTAAAACGCGTCTCGACAAATGTGCCAAAAGGAAATGAGACAAGTGGATTTGAATGGAGGGAGTACATTAAAAAAATCGCAAAATTATTATTTATGACGAGTATCATGTTAATATGATGTGTAATTACGAAAATGAGACGAATACTTCGTGTTAGGTAAGATTTTGTTTTGTTTTATTTGTTGATTTGATTGATTGATAAAAGTTGTGTTCTTTACTCTTATTTACATGGATTGTTCTTTTTGGTAATTTGAATCTGCACCTGCACTCTCGGGATCAACTAACATGAATCATTATTTGAATTGTCAGGTCATCCCCTGTAACACCAACTAGAGGATTATACAACCAATTGTACATAGTTTTATGTGGTTTTAATGTTTTGAGTTTTATCACAAAGATTTCGAGTTTTGCTTTAAATTTTATATGCTTTAGTGTAAAGTTGTCGATTTAAATCACGTAAATGTTTAAGGTCAAAAACTTACCACTTAGTTCAGAAACTTTTATAAGCTCAATAAATATACACAAAAACTCAAAAACTTTGCCTTGGTTGTACAATGCATTGTACAACTAAGTGTATAATCCTATTTTCCCTGTAATATAGCACGATCTCTTGAGAATTTGATGATTTAATGTCAAATCATTGCAATTAAATATGAGTAATTAATAGAATAACAGTATGTAGTTATTGTGTAACACGGTCTGTCCCTTTGTGTAAAAAGTACATATATTTATCAATAATAGATGAAGTTGTGTGTCTTTGACGTGAAACCGTTTCTTAGGTGAAAAGGAATACTACGAGAGACAATTCGCGACGCTGAAGTCGTTCGAGGAGGTTGATCATGTCGTTCAATCCGAAATACCTGAAGACGATGATGATGAACGAGCTCAACAAGAGAGAGCTATGAAGATCTCTAACTATGCAAATGTTATTCTTTTAGCATTCAAGGTATTAACATTAACGCTTTCAACTTAATTTTGCATCTAAAAATGTATTTTTATTTTTATTATTATTATTATTTTATTGTCTGTCTTCCATTTTATTTTATTTTTTCTTTAGTTTTTTACTTTTTTTTAGAGAGAAAAGTACGAAAACATCGTTCTTCCCTGGAAAAATGTCATGTCTTCACCTCACTAAATGAGCAGTACATGTACTTGACCTGACCTGTTGTAACAATTACAACAGATAACCTGTCACAAGGAAGACTAAATGAGGAGTACATGTACTCTTTTACATATTTGTTGAGGCGAGTTTTGCACCTTCAATATCTTTCATTTTATGTTAGCAAAAATTATAAAAATTTGATATTCTTAATCTACTACTGTAATAAAGATGAATCAAATAAGATCCCACGTGACTATATTTTAACTTATAGATTGTCGAGAATATCAAAAATTCTCTTTAATTGTAAATAGTGTCCAAAAAAGAAATGTGCACTTTGGATTTGAACGGAGGGAGTAGTACTGAATTGGCTGTTATTACTCGTAGATCTATGCAACAATAAAGACAGGATCGTTGGCCATCGCTGCATCGACCCTCGATTCATTGCTAGACTTATTAGCAGGAGGTATACTTTGGTTCACTCACCTTTCCATGAAAAACATCAACATCTACAAGTACCCAATCGGAAAACTACGAGTCCAGCCTGTAGGCATCATCGTGTTTGCAGCCGTTATGGCTACTTTAGGTACGCATTTGACGGTTTCAACTTTCAACGTGAAAATCTTCATTTCTCAGTAACGTTAATGAGATACCGTCTCTTCTAAGTTTTTGTGCTGGGATTTTGATGTGTAGGGTTTCAGGTGTTAATTCAGGCTGTACAACAGATAGTGACAGCCGAGGCGAATGACAAAATGGACATGAACCAGTTTAGCTGGCTTTTCGGGATTATGATGTCTGCTACTGTAGTAAAAATGGTCCTATTTCTGTACTGCAGAAACTCTGGAAATGATATCGTTCGCGCTTATGCCAAGGTATATATATATACAGTTTTCATACAACGTCTGTCGATTTTTTGGTCGATTCCTGTCATTTTACATTACATTACTGCGTTCATACATCGTTTGTCGATTTTTTTCTGTTTTCCTGTCATTCAGAAGGGATTGAATGACTGTTTATGAGCAGGATCGTTTCTTTGACATAACTCGTAGTGTAATCGGTCTAATCACTGCAATTTTCAGACAGTATTTTTTCGTTTTCCTGTCATTCGGAAGGGGTTTAATGACTGTTTATGTGCAGGATCGTTATTCGTTACTGACAGTCTGACATAACTAGTAATATAATCGATTTAGTCGCTGTAATTTTTAGAGACATGATTTTTTCCGTTTTCATGTCATTCATAAGGGATTGAACGACTGTTTATGTGCAGGATCATTAACATAACTAGTAATGTAGTCGATTTAGTCGCTGAAATTTTCAGAGACAGGATTTTTTTTTCCATTTTCCTGTCATTCAGAAGGGATTTAATGACTGTAAGTTTACGTGCAGGATCGTTACTGACAGTCTGACATAACTAGTAATGTAATCGATTTAGTTGCTGTAATTTTCAGACAGGTCTAACTTTTTCCCGTTTTCCTGTCATTTGGAAGGGATTTAACGACAGTTTGTGGCTTTGTGCAGGATCGTTACCGACAGTCTGACATAAGTAATGTAATCGATTTAGTCGCTGCAATATTAAGAGACAGGATTTTTTTCTGTTTTCCTGTCATTCAAAAGGGGATTTAACGACTGTTTATGTGCAGGATCGTTACTGACTTACTGACATAAGTCACATAACTAGTAATGTAATCGATTTAGTTGCTGTAATTTTCAGAGACAGGTCTAACTTTTCCCCGTTTTCCTGTCATTGAAATGGATTTAATGACTGTAAGTTTACGTGCAGGATCATTACTTCGACGTAGTCACCAATGTAGTCGGTTTAGTTGCTGCAATTCTCGGCGACAAATTTTTCTGGTGGATCGACCCTACTGGCGCAATCATCCTTGCCATCTACACCATTATAAATTGGTCCGGAACTGTTATAGAGAATGCAGGTAGGTACCTCATCATCTCATCTTTCCAGTCAAATTTTTCCTACATTGGTAGTCAGTTTTATAAATCAACACCGGTTTTTTTGTCCTGCAGTTTCACTGGTCGGACAGACGGCACCTCCCGAGGTCCTGCAAAAACTAACATACCTTGTTTTACGGCACCCTAAAGTTAAGCGAATTGACACGGTTCGTGCTTACACTTTTGGCGTCCTCTACTTTGTCGAGGTTCGTGAAATTTCCACCTTTTTTTAGTTCCATCTGAATTGGAAGACCGAGTTTGACCCGAACTAACTCAGAACTGACCCGAATGTTATGATAGCAAACAAGTAGATCCCCAAAAAAATGACCCAAACCCAAAAAACACAGTTTGACCCAAAGTCAACCCGTTTTTTGAAAGTGACCCGACCCATGTGTGTTTTTTCGTTCTCTTTTCACGAGGTAGTTGGGTTAGTTGAGAGTAGATAAACTCGCTTGATATTTTATCGGAGTAGGTTGACATAGAGCTACCGGAGGACATCCATCTGAAAGACGCGCATGCAATCGGGGAGACATTGCAGGACAAGCTAGAGAAACTGCCCGAAGTAGAGCGAGCGTTCGTTCACTTAGATTTTGAATGCGATCACAAACCCGAGCACACGATTCTGAACAGACTGCCAAATACCGACCCTTGAATTCTCACGGCCTTAGATGGTGATACAGCCTAGATCGTGTTTTTAGGACTCAAAAGCGTTTTGCAATGGATCAAGCATGAGTGACGGTCTCAGAATTTGCACAATTGACATCTTGTGAGACGGGAGTTTTGAGATAATTGTAACTAAGATCGATCAATATGTAAGTGAAGAAGTATTGTGTAACACGGTCTCGTTTGAAGATTTGTGAGAGGATACAAATTTCGAATTTTATAGAGTCGATCAAAAATTCAACATTATAGTACATATTTCATATTTGCATTCTCGATTTCTCAGTCGTTTTGGATGGTCTAGTGTCGTCATCCTCCGAACGCTTCACTCGACAAAATTCGATTAACTATACGATGGCGCTTCTTGTCATCCAATGTCGGCAACACATTGCTCCGATGAATCGATGATTCCTACAAAAACGGTACACTTTAATCATCGAGTAAACCCTAGATAGATGCATAGATTCGGTTTTATAACGACTATTTCGACTAACATTAAAACAAACTTTAAAAAATTAAAATTTAAAAAAAAAAAATGGAAGGCGGACAATGCAATAAAATAATAATAAAAATACAGTTCCAAAGCAAATTAAGTTGAAAGTGTTAATAATAAGTTTATAAAGGGTTAAAAAAATATGAAAATATTTTTTGAAAAATAAAATAAACGGTATTTCGACCAAACCGTAAGATAATTTTATAGGAGAAGATATGGTAGACGAGAATTATCGATAAAACTTACATTAAGGTTTAAGACCCGGGCAATAGTCGGCCGTTATACATCTTATCGAGTAACTGCTTTGCGTCGGGCCTTCTTAGTAGACCTTTATTGTTAGGCAAACCGGTGCCTAAACACACCGGGCAAACTAGTTTCCCTCGACCTGCGTCCATAGAAAGAGACGACATAAGTAAACGACGAAACCCAACATAATTTTTTTTTTTTTTTTTTTTTTTTTAAAAAAATAAAAAATAAAAAATTACCGTAGCAGTTGGGACATTCTGTAAACTCGTATACATCTTTCGCACGTTTTCTATTGAGTGCCTTCCATTTTCCTGTTCCGCCACACATGTCACCTATATGAAAACGAAAACAAAGGCAAACAAATGAACGAGACTGAATTTGAGAGACCGTGTTCAAAATGAAGCCCCCAAAATGTAAGAATAGGGCCTTAATGGGTAGTTATATTTCAAGAAACCCGACTTAACAAAACGGGTCTTGTAACAAAACGGGTAATTATGTTTCCTATTGCATCGGGGTTTTATACAGAGATGTGGAAGAACTTACAAATAATAGCGCCACTGCCACCACAATTACGACACCCCGTTCTTTCTGTTCCTTCTGCAGCGATGGCTTCTTGTCTAACAGAAGACTTGTTGACGGGTGTTATTAGAGATACTGTTGAACATAAGCATGCCAGGCACATTCGCCGTGTAGTCACAATTCTGTCATCCTGCAACTCATAAAAACCGTATTCTTAAAGCACAGATTATTGTTTAAGACGGGTATCTGTTTTCACAATAATACGGGTCAAATACGGGCTTGGACAAAACATTTTCCAAGATTAACAAAGGCCTACAAACTCGTCATAAACCCGCTTACCCACGGGCCAAAATTTCAAACTTTAACCAACCCATGTCCGACCCAAACCCATAACAAGCCTATGAATGACAGGAACTAAAAACCGTATTCTTAAACCACAAATTATTGTTTAAGACGGGTATCTGTTTTCACAATAATACGGGTCAAATACGGGCTTGGACAAAACATTTTCCAAGATATACAAAGGCAAAGCCCACAAACCCGTTACATACCCGCTTACCCACGGGCCAAAATTTCAAACTTTAACTAACCTATGTCCGACCCAAACCCATAACAAGCCTATGAATGACAGTAACTAAAAACCGTATTCTTAAACAACAAATTATTGTTTTAAACGAATATCCAATTATCCATATTAACAATAATACGGGTCAAATACGGGCTTGGACAAAACATTTTCCAAGATTTACAAAGGCCTAGCCCACAAACCCGTCATAAACACACTTACCCACGTGCCAAATTTTCAAAATTTAACCGATCCAAGCCCACATACGATCAGTTGACCCGTTTTAGTCTTAAAGACGGACACCATAAATGTATGCTTAGACATCAAGTTACAGTTTGAACTCGATCAAAGCTGAAATCGACAATAAGAAGAAAGAGTGAGTAACCTTGGAGCTGACAGGATTCGAAGGAGGTGTATGTGAAGTCCCGGTATCAACATCCCCGTCATCCAAACTCGATCTTATAAGCACCCTAACAGACTTCCTCCTCCTAGCTACATCAGAATTAATGCTAATAATTGATGATCAGCAAACATTCATTCATATACTCCAAATCCCAACAAAAAATAGGTAAAATATGTAACAATTATCGAGTTCCGGTACTGAAAATCTCTGAACATTAGGCCTTAACAAAAAAAATCGCTACCCAAAATTTCAGTTTTAACTTCGCCACTGGATAGCATTTGACACTCGGATATGGTATGACATTTAGATACCTCAAATAAAGCCAATAATTCGTCTTTTTTTCATAAAAAATGGGCGAAATCCGACAATTGAGCATTGGGCATGCACCCATCCCTAGTAGCAAGCAGGTAGCACCCCGAACTTACCAAAAAAATAAAAAAATTATCGATTTTTGCTACCAAAACACCGCAAATATGAGACATTAACAAAAATATAAATCAATACCCAAAATGATTAAAATTACACAAAAACTTATATGAGACGGTCTCACAATAAGTGCATTAGAAACATGTCTCACACTATCTTAGTGTGAGACGGTCTTACAAGAGACAGATTGTTAAAATTATCGAATTTTGCTACCAAAAAAATTCGTAAAAATTAAAACAATGAGAGGAAAATAAACCAACTGGGTACCCAAAATGATTAAAATTATCGGTTTTTTGCTACCAAAAAAAATCGTAAAAATTAAAATAATAAGAGGAAACTTGCCAACTCGGTACCCAAAATAATTAAAATTATCGATTTTTGCTACCAAAACACCCGTAAATATGAGAAATTAACAAAATTAGTACTCCATATAAAACAATACAAAGAAACTTGGTACCCAAAGTGATTAAAATTATCGATTTTTGCTACCCAAAAACCCGTAAATATGAGAAATTAACAAAATTAGTACTCCATATAAAACAATACAAAGAAACTTGGTACCCAAAGTGATTAAAATTATCGATTTTTGCTACCCAAAAACCCGTAAATATGAGAAATTAACAAAATTAGTACTCCGTATAAAACAATACAAAGAAACTTGGTACCCAAAATGATTAAAATTATCGATTATTGCTACCCAAAAACCCGAAAATATGAGAAATTAACAAAATTAGTACTCCGTATAAAACAATACAAAGAAACTTGGTACCCAAAATGATTAAAATTATCGATTTTTGCTACCAAAAAAAATCGTAAATACGAGACATTAACAAAAATATAAATCAATACCCAAAATGATTAAAATTATCGAATTTTGCTACCAAAAAAAAATTCGTAAAAATTAAAACAATGAGAGGAAAATAAACCAACTGGGTACCCAAAATGATTAAAATTATCGATTTTTGCTACCAAAAAAAATCATAAATACGAGACATTAACAAAGTTAACCCCATCAAAGCATAGAGAAATGAACAGATAACAGAGAGAGACTTACAATGGGAGGAGGAGGAGGAGAGAAGAGGGGAGCAGAAAGAGGAAGAAGAAGAAGAAAGATAAGGCAACGTCCCCATTTTTTTGTGCTGGAAATTTAGGTGAAGGAGTGAAGAAGAAGGAAATCGAGAGCTATTGCATCACCATTCACCACCACCACCCGTCTCAACGCTTTTTCTATCGAGTCACTAGTGAGGATCCGGTTTTATTCCGTTTATTTTCGGTTCACTTTTCATTTGATGAGTTCAGTACGGTTAAGTTGGGTTCGGTTGGAAAAATGAGGATCTCAGTCTACACAGATTCTTGTTTATCCGTCACAAACGTATGACGGGTCGAGGGGAAAAGACAAAAGTGAAGTTGGTGGGGCCTTTGTTCTTTTCCCCTCAGATGGTATATACCCGTCTTCTTGCGACGGATATATCCGTTGCAAGAGAGACCAACTGCTCGGTCTATTTCAGCTTATTTTCGGTTTACTTTCGCTAAATATGGTCACTTTTGGTTAGAAAGTGAGGATTGAGGATCCAGTTCTATTCTGCTTATTTTCGGTTCACTTTCCTTTGATGAGTTCAGTACGGTTAAGTCATAGTATTGGGTTGGGAAATGAGGATCACGGTTTATTTCAGCTTATTTTCGGTTTACTTTCGCTAAACATATTCAACTCAGTTAAGTCAGTTTCAGTTAGAAAGTGGGGATTGAGGATCACGTTTTATTCCGCTTATTTTCGGTTCACTTTCCTTTGACGAGTTCAGTACGGTTAAGTCACATTGGGTTTGGAAATGGGGATCACGGTCTATTTCAACTTATTTTCGGTTTACTTTCGCTTAGCATATTCAGCTCGGTTAAGTCAGTTTCGGTTAGAAAGTGAGAATCCCGTTCTATTCCGCTTATTTTCGGGCTCGGTTAACTCACTTTTGCTCAAAAAGTGAAAAGCCCGTTCTATTGAGCTTATTTTCGGTTCATTTTTATTACTTCAGTTCACTTTCATTTGATGTATTGTGTTCGATTAAGTCACTTCCGGTCGATCAAAAAGTGAGAATCCCATTTTATTTGACTTATTTTTGGTTCACTTTCATTTGACGCATTCAGTTCGGTGAAGTCACTTTCAATCGATCAGAAAGAACAGGGTCTAAATGACGGTATAAAAATCCTCAAGTCTATCGAAAGACAAATTACAACGTAAAATGTAAGCCAAATAGTCTAAATGCCGAGTTTTATACCAGGCATAATAATAAGCTGAAATCAAACCACTGTATAAATAAATAAATACTCGGGACAAAGAACACCAGAATCAGCAACAAAAGCGATACAATGCTTACACAGTTACAGAAACATCATCGTTTTCTCGATTCTGAATAATTTACTGGGAAACTAAAGCTTTTCTCGAGGGGAGCAATCTATTCCGATGCAGCATAAAGGTAAGACTTAAGAGAGCCTAAGCCGACAGCCCGACACTGTGTTCTTTGTTTACACATTCATTTGTTGTTACAGCCTGTGTTTGCATGATATGTTACATCTTACGAGTACATAACAATATGACACTTTTTTCTTACCGGGAATACAGGATTAGGACACGGTTCTTCCGTAGCACAGGCAGGCAAGGTACAGATTTTTCGCCCATTTATCCTGCAGAATAATACAAGGTTGAGAAAAAAAGGGTTCAGCAGTGTTAACATTCACGACAGGTTGCCTGGCAAACGGGTCAACTGGATCGAGTGTCAAGTCACGAGTCGAGTAAGTCTCCCTATAACGGGTCAAATAATATCATTGGATTAGAAAAGACAAGGCTGCCTGGCAAACGGGTCAACTGGATCGAGTGTCAAGTCACGAGTCGAGTAAGTCTCCCTATAACGGGTCAAATAATATCATTGGATTAGGAAAGACAAGGCTAGTGGGTAGCACATGACTTTGTCTTATTCAAAGAAACGGATATTATTTGACCCGTCATACATTTATGACGGATAGTTATGTCACAAACATGAATTTGCCTTCGGAAAATTGGTGTGTTGTTATCAAGTTATCTAGGGATACCACTTCATATGCCGAAATAAACATTCATGTCGGTAGGGTTGATTTCAGTTACGAGTCAAGCTCAGGTATCCATTGGACTATTTGAGTCCAAGTCGGGTTATATGGGTCGGGTCAGTTGTGTCCGGTCTACAACTGAATGAATGTAGAGTTACCATTAGTAACAACTATGATAATTCCTTTTAAGAAATCGTAGAATTAAGCTCTTAATCCTCCGTTAATCTTAAGAAACAGTCATCATGCCTCCAAATTGAAGG
Organism: Agrostemma githago; assembly: GCA_958450325.1. Classification (NCBI taxonomy): domain Eukaryota; kingdom Viridiplantae; phylum Streptophyta; class Magnoliopsida; order Caryophyllales; family Caryophyllaceae; genus Agrostemma; species Agrostemma githago. The sequence goes on from OY288246.1 coordinate 75,914,200, forward strand.
GAAAAAATGAAATAATTATTTAGAAATTTAGATAATTAAAGTCGTTCAGGCGGATTGAATCTAAATTAGCAAAACAATTACCTTAACATGCGTGCTTGGAAATTGTGAGGTTCTCAAAGTTTCTTGAGTCTCATCACCGGGTCGGCGCTTTGGTACACTCAAGACAAGTGCGGTTTGGTCGAGATTAGCTGCAGTTGATGTTATTCGATAGCCACTGTCCCAACGCTTGTGAATACCTTCACTTGGGTAGAGAAAATCCAACTCCACGACCTACAAAGAAAATGATCGATATACCAAAAAAACATCAAAATCCACTTTGCATTTGAAAGAAAAAACATCAAATCGATCACTGCCTCGACCACCACATTAACCACCACTACCAGAAACACACACACACCCCAAACATTTCGCAACCCTCAAAATCCACTTTCCGCTGCAGAAAAGTCACCATCACGGTCCAAATAATCATCCCGAAACCTTGAAAAATATCATTTGGGATCCTCGAGGGTGGAGGGTGGTATTTTAAAGGATAGAGGCTAATTTGGGAAGTAGAAAGCCCAGAGGTCAAGGTGTGGGGTGTGCGGGAAAAAAAAACGTGATCACATGCCAAAATGTAGATATCAAGTGAAGCTTCAGAAACCAACCTGATCGCTGTAACCAGCATTACGAGACATGACAACACCCCATCTTGATCCAGCAGTTGCCATTGAAGTCACATGGAAACCTTCCCTCCACTTTTTGTTTATCCACTTGAAGGGGAAGGCATCGCTTACTTTGTATGACTGCTGAGTATATTGAGTACCTACAAACTCAAAATTGTTAGTTCAGTCGATGCAATGCATGCAGAAACGGGAGGAAAAGATTCATAGATCACATCAGAGCTGTAAATCCGATTAAAAGGTGCACTAATCAGAAAACAATCCAATTTAGGGAACACTATATTACTACGTAAAATTTAACAGTTTTAGCAGCGAGGGCAGGACCAGCGGCAGGTTATTATATAAATACACAAGATAGCACCCAAGTAGATTCAGATACACAAGCTCTAGAAGATATGTCCGAGATAGAGGAGGTAATAGGCAAAGACGCAGCAGAACTTAGAAGATGTAACATATTGGCTAAAAGTTTTCATATTCATCCTTAACATAAAGTATGGTCATTTATTTTAACAGTGAATACTCTGTCCGACTGCTAGTCTGCTACATGCATCTGAAATTCTGAGTAACGAAATAAGCGTCAGAACTCATACATTACGTAATCAGGTGTACATTCATACATCAGGTGCTCAGCAGTCAAGAATTCTTATCACTAAAATATTACACCGAAAAAAAAAACATCAATTGTACTCCGTACAAGATAACACATTACATAGAAGAAAAAAAATTCAGATATTTAAATTCTATTTCTAGAGATAACACATACAGTAGGCCCTAAACAATAAAGATCAAATGCATGTCATTTATAGCCATATCTACGAGACTGCGAGTGACCACAAATCATGAACAATCATAGTTAAGCTACTAGCTCATTCATTCACAGGCAAAGCGACTACTTCCTAGTAATCTAAGAAGTTCTTTCGTGTCATCAAGATCAAAAGTATGCTTCGATGACAAACCTTTAGACATCACCACAAGAGAGCTTCCATTGGTCGCTCCAGCAACAGAGCTGATGTAGAAATTCTTCTCCCATTGTTCCATGATCCACTCCTAAAACACATGAACCCTTGAATTGTTAAGAAAAAAATATAAAATTAACATAAAGCTTAATTTGAAGTATATACATCACATAAAAGCACGCACCTTATGCAAGAAATGGGGTGATAGCTCATAAATTTGGTGGCTAAAGCCTGTTCCACCATCCATGATCAACGCCCATAGATTGGAGCAAGATGCGACGGAGCTTATGAGTAAACCATCAGCATTCCCTCTCTCGACATGTTGTTCCAATCTAGCATCAGCAACATTGTAATGGTACCTATATAGAACGAAGAATAGCAGTATTAACAAGCGTGTTAACAAAATTGTAGATCAATAAATTGCATTTAACTGTTATGTACATCTTCACTTCACCACACGGGTGAGTTTAAAGTACTGTAGTAATTAACTACAAATGGACAAAGTAATCGAACAAAAAAATAACTGAATATGGACAAGGAAATCCAACAGAGAATAAGATTTAGGTTCATCGATATGGGTAGATGCATTATTACAGATAACCAGAACCCCGAACAAATGTACCTTTGCTTCATAGGTGTCCGAGCATTATAAACAGAAACCCATTGCGTAGCTGGGACTCCTAACCGGACCTTCTTCTTCTGCTGCCCATCATCTTCTTCATCGATATTTAGCCTTCCACGTTTTTGTCCAACTTGATAGATAATCTAAACATAATTTAACAACTAGCGAGTATAAAAGAACAGTGGCTAATGAACATAAATTTAGACAGATATCTGTATATGGCAATACCTTCTGAGCACCATCTGTATTTATAGGTCTTATGGATGGGTTTGATCCAATCAATCCATCAAACACAGATATTAGCTTGGAGTAATTGGGCTCCTCGTCAAATTTCATATTCACAATTTCCTCGACAAATTGTTTAAGAGGCGGTGGACAGAAACAACACATCACATCTGGAGACGTTCCCATCTTTTTCTTACACACCAAGAATGATTTGTTATCACCCTGAAAAGTAATAAAGGAAGATTATGTAAACAGTGATTCATAAATAATGGCCATAAACACATTAATAGCCACACGAATAAAAAATACCTGATAGCCTTGCCAGGGTAATCTGCCTTTCAGAAGAAATATAAGAGTATATGCAAGGGATTCTAAGTCGTCTCTTCTGCTTGCTGTTCTACCAAGATGGGCATGCACACTTGCATAACGTACGGTTCCCCTGTTTATTTTAGAATTGAGATATTGTAAAAGAGATGACATAATTCAATGACAAACAATGATGAATTGATTACAAAGACCGATGAAAATGAATTTTGTTTAACCTGAACATATCAGGACGCTGATCATAATCCACGTGTTTCCCACTTGAGGTGTCCCTCCACTTCGTCGCTGCAACAAGTTGAAAATGCAAGAACGATCAAAAAATACTCCGGAAAAAATAAACATGATTGAAGGAATCACCCAGAGTCCCAGGTAGATGACAAGTTACCTAATCCAAGGTCAACAAGGTACAACTTCTTCTCCTGGGCGGTGGAAGGTTGACCAAGTAAAAAATTCTCTGGTTTCACGTCTCCATGTACATAGCTGACATTGACAAAAACCACAACATCATCAGTTGTCTCACAAAAACTGAAGTTATATAATCAAATTCAATAACAAATTGAGGATGAAACAGCAGCATTTAATTGATTTCAAATATTCGAATGCAGGAGTGTACCCTCTAGCATGCATCTTCTCGAGGATTGATAAAGATTCAACAGCAATACAAGAAACCATCTCAACGGACATCCTGCAGGCACATAAAAGTAAGACTTGAGTCATATTGAAATACTCATAGCCAAACCTGCTATCTGTGACAAAATTTACACGACGTCCATGCAAAAAAATGTCCAACTCGTGAAATAAGACTAAAAAAAGGTGTAAGTTCCAGAAAAGCAGAAGAAGAAAAATCAAGAAATGAACTGTGATTTTCATATCCTTAAAAATTAGTTGTTCCTTATTATGAGATTATGAGATAATATATTAGAAGGTTGAGAGCACGAAATCACGACATCATAGGATAGATGATTAATTTGAGACTGAACACCCATTCTATCATTATAATCGAATTATCCCACCAAAGGCCAGCCATTCATCACACAGCAATGACCGCATACGTAAATTACACCATCACAACTGATGTTCAAACCAACAAAACAGATATTCCACTTCCTGCTAGCTAACCATCAAACTCTTTTATCAGCCTCACCAATCAACTAATTTGACTACAATTATAAACAAATATGAACTACCACCCTTCACACCATCATGATAAGCACAATGATACACTTGATATAAATATGAGGCATGTGATGAAGTGATGAGGCCCCACTCTACCAAGTAAAGGAAATGTGGATTTCTCAGCATATAAGGCCTCAACGTAATGTCAAATAAAAGTACACGCAATGATGAAGATATTGAGTACTCACGACTGTCCAGAAGAATTCCAAACGTCCCATAAGCTTGGTCCAAGCATGTCCATAACCTGCAGAAACGGGGCTATTATTGGTATAGTCCACATCGATAATACCATCAAACCACAGAGCAGCAAGACAAAGAGGCAGTACCATAACATAGTAGTCTCCTTGCTTCCCTTTGTAATGCACCTTAGGTACGCCATGACTACCGCCAAGAGTGCTGCAAGCAAAATCAAAGCACGTAAGAACCCACAAAACAATTGAGCTATAACCCTCGAACCCTAGTACTCATCATGTTTTCTACTCCCTCCAAGACTCTCTGTAAGCTTCCACAGTTCCACTTCCATTGAGAGGTGAGAGCTTTAAAAACTTAGGAGGGAGTATATGTCATTCTCCGCACTTTGAGACACTCACTTGGATATTAAATATCTCGCAATAGGTGAGTATTAATGAGAAACGCATACTCTTATAAACACTTTTGTTGCTATGAATCTAATACAGAGTAATAGAAGTTGTTTGAAATCAGACAATCGTCTTGAAAAAGAACACAAGATGTGTATAAAAAATACAGGGGATTACATACTTGTACACTTGCCACTCGTACGGAGGCCCGTAGTTGCACCCTTTGCTATTCTTATGCTCAAACTTCAATGCTACCTTTAAACAGATATAATAACATACCACATTTAGAAGGGTAATATATCAACCTATTGACTTTATAGAAAGCAGACAGCACTCTTCGTATATCTTTCCATTTCAAATCCGACATGACGAAATACTCCGCACAACACGGTGTATGGCAAAAATATGTGGATGTATCGTCACAACATTGATTAACAATCGCATCTATTTTTACTTTGATTCTCATTAGCAAAAGCCTTGCATTGAATTCAAGCAAAGAAGCAACAAAGATGTATGATGTGGATATATAAATACAGCAGTCATATCACATTCCCAACCCAAGACGAAATTATTACGCAATACACAATTTCTTGTATAATAACTCAAGAAGGACCATTAAACGAAGAACATTAATTTCAAGTTCAACCATTGACTAACAATCAAATCTATGCTTACATTGATTTTCAAATCACCAAAAGCCTTGCATTGAATGCAATCCAAGAAGCAAAAAACATGTATAATAAGGATCATATCACATTCCCAACCCAAGACACAACACATTTTCATGTATAATAACTCAAGGAGCATTAAGCCGAGAACATTAATTTCCAGTTGCACAAAGACGACACTATTCGAAAAGTTCAACCTTTTGGTACTCTGAAATATCCGAAGTTAGATATAGTATTTTGTGCAAAAATTTCGATTTTTTAGTCCAAAATGCGGTGTCGTATCGGATACGCAATCGAACAGCTAAATGAGCACATAGATACTACCCACATAATCATTTCATCAACCAAAAACAAGCAAACAAAAACACACTATCCACACAACTAATACACAATTGTCATTACCTCCGTAGCTCCCGGACCACTAGTCCGATCATTCCCGCCACTCAAACGACGGCCAACGAACACCTGTCCAAACCCACCTTTCCCCAATTTCCTCTCCACCCTATACACAGGCGAGCTCCCCACTTGAACCTGTAATTACCAGACAAATAATTCACATAAATCACTCACTCAATTCCCCATTTATCCACATTGAGCTCAATTGCAGTGGCCAACCAAAAAATTGAAACTTTTAGTAAAAAAAAAAAAAACAATCTTTTTTTCTGTTTCCCTTATTGCATTACAAATTTGCCTCTAGAAATTTATACACTCTAACGATAAATCCCGGTTCCGCCATCAAAACTATACTCTAATGAAAGCCTACAGATTACCATAATCACTCAACCTGAGCTAGATCCACCATTCATCCACGTTAAGATCAATTCACCATTAATCAACATTAATAGCAATTCACCCTTCACTAATTCTCCAACGAGACGGTCGTTGAGAGATCTCACATAAGGTTTTGTGTATTTTACAATATATCTTGCATCGAGTTCACGTGAGACGGTCTCACATGAGAGATTCATGGAACTTCATCTGGTTTTCCGTATTGCATTACCAATTTACCTCAAGAAATTCCGCACCCTAACGACAAATCCTAGTTCCGCCATTAAACTATACGAAGGAAAACACGGAAATTAACATAAATACTCACCCTATCGGGAAACGGAGATTTACCACCATCATCGTCATGGCCAGTAGCTTTATTAGCACTCAATCCACCACTATCATCGCCCAACATCTCGTCGTCTTCGCCTTCGTCTTCTTCTTCTTCCTCCTCCTCTGGTTCGTCTTCGAATTCGACTTCTCTCGATGAACTTTTCTGCTCCTCCGAAATCACGATCACCGGAACTTTACTCACCTTCGCCTTATTCCTCACACCTTCAACTACCTTCCTCTTCCCCTTCTTCACCTCCAATCTCTTCCTCGTCGGATCTCCGGCGGCAACAGCGGCGGCTTCCCGAGCTGCAGCGGCGCGAGTACGAACACAGTTACCGGGGACTAACTCTGGTTTACTCTGATTCCTAGGGTTCTTCACTGGCGAAATATTTCGACGATTTTCCCCTCTTCGAAGCTCCGGCATTCTCTTAGTTCCATAAAATTGACAATCGAATTGGGGGTTTTTTCTGATATGTTTACCATCATTTGAATTCTCACTTCCAGGAACTTGAATTCGAGAGCATCGTGAACTGATTTAGGGTTTTTCGATTACAATTTGGGGGGGGGGGGAAATGTTGGGGGAAGATGAAATTAGGGTTCGTACGAGGATGGAAATGGGGGAAGCGTAGAGAAGACTGAAGGTGAAGGAAGGTCGTGGTCGACTTTTTAGATATTTTGTTGGATGAGATATTTTGGTGATAGGAGTTTAAATAGCCCAATAGATGCACTCACTATGGGTAGATTTTTAACCGTCTTCCTTGTAACGGTCTTCCTTGTAACGGTCATATCTGATATTCTCGTATCTGTTATTGTTGTAGATCTGTAACGAGAAGAATATCATTCACGTATAGATAGATAGGTTAAAAGAGTAGGTCTCCTGAGAGACTAAGTATAAATGGAAGTAACAGTGGTACCAAACCTGTAGGTACTATTAACATAGAAGAGTATACAAATATAAAGAGGGTACGCTTGTTATAAAAACAGGAACAAAACAAAGTTGTCATTTAAAGGTATGAATAAGACATAGAGTGGTACTGAAGAGTGGTCTCTCAATAAGTTATTGAGAGACCGTCTCTCCCAATAATTTGTGAGGGCAAAATTACACCGTATAAGGTTAGATACTACTCGTAAAGTCATAATAAATGTTTGGCTTCGTTTATCCATGTGAATGCGATTTCTTATCTGTGGCAATAAGAATGAAGCGAAAGGCTTTCAGGTTAGTGCGGTATCCATAGAGACTTTTCAATGTACTTTAATCAAATTAGGTTACAAGGAAAAAGTCATTTCAAATCAACATTGATCTTCTGGTTATACGAACGAGTTCATGCGCGTTGTATTGATCAATTCCGCCTATTAAATGCAAAGTTCGATGTCGATTGCATTCCTTTCACCTTACGATCCCTCGTAACTTCTTCAGAGATGTAATCCATGGTTGGTTCGTTAACCGTTATAGTTTAATTCATCCATATAATTTAAAAGAAACACGTATTCTTAATCCTTAATGCTAATTTCAAACTTGCCACATATGGAAAACCGCGGTATAAAATATGGTTGGTCAAAGCTTGGTGTTGATGGTTTCTATCCGATCAAGGTGATTCAGCATTTTCACCTGCTTCGCATGCCAGGTTCTTAAAAACTCGAGTTAGCGATGTTTTCACTTACTTATATTTTCCTAAGTCAAGGGTTAGTATGCCCGTATCAGTCATTTATTCAATAGAGTCAGTGCTAATGACATAGTTGGATGTCGAGTCGAGTCGACAAAAAGCTTACCAAAAAATTGATGATACAAAAGGAAGTAAACTTTATACAGTAGTGTATAAAACTCTTTGTGCGAGAAATGTGCACTACGCGAAAACCGTTATATGGACGATAGAATTCAGTTAATTAGTTAACGCGTTAAACCTATTAACTATTGCTGGCTCATTCATTGAACGAAGAATATACATTCCAAATGCAACATTAACTTAAATACAAAGTCGTTGCTTGTCTTTCCTACTCGGTTCAAATGAGCAAATTCCTTGCTTACATAATTTGACCGATGATGTCGTTTCAAACATGTCTCATCGCCATCCCCACTTTCCTAAATTATTGCAGGTGTATACAATGCTTAGTAAAACTCAGGTTAACAAACCACTAAGGGGCTGTTTGGTTCAACAATATTGGGTATAAGGTATGGGTTTAGAATGGTCTAAACCCATACCTTTGTTTGGTTAGCACTTTTTTAATCTTGATACCCATACCTCAAACCCTCAAGGTATGAGTTTTAGAAACCCTTGGGTGGAGGTGGATATCACTCATTCCAAACCCTTGGGTATCAAATAAAAAAAAATCTTTGAAATAATTCTCATAATATACCACAAGTGTACTCTGCCGTCAAACTCCAAATCAAATTCTTCATTCATCACGTTCATCTTCACATACTGAGGTACTTTTTTTTGTGTGTTTTTCCAATTTATTTCTTTTTTAATTACTAGTATTAAATTTTGTATTGAATTTTTGTTGTGAAGTGAAGTTACATAATTAAATTCATTAGATTTTGATGTTTATTGATGCTATTATTTCACAATAATTGAAATTTGAAGTTACATTATTGTTTTAGTTGGTACGGATAGTAATTTGTGAAAATACAACTATTCACAGAGATGGATGATCATGGACTATCATTAATAAGGAAGAAGATGAAGAAACAAAGAGACCTACTTGTAACTTTATTGGTTATTATTAATACGATAATTTGCATGTACTTTGTATTGCGTACTAGAAATGTATCACTTCGTAGAATACATCTAAATAGAAATTGATTCCTGATTCCACTATTTTTTCATCCAAACACTAAGTAAGAGGATGAAATTGATTCCAGAAATGAACCAAACACCAAGTATCAAATATCAAGTTTCAAACCCATACCACCCTGGTTTGATTCCTGATTCCAAACTCATACCTTTGTGCGAACCAAACGGCCCCTAACAGAAAACCTGAACCCCAACACTCGCAAAAGTAATTCAACCCTGGCCAAAGCAATTTGATCCCAGATTATACACCATAAACTCAAATTTATCCACTCGATATAAACTATCTAACAACAACTGATGTTTTTTCTTCAAGACGAAACAATCCCATACCCCACCTAACGTGAAATCTCTTTCAAGATGAAACGATCTCAAATCCTAACTAATCCTAACATTTGAGAGACCATGTATAAGTTGAATCGAACTAAACCGAGCTGAAGTAAACCGAAATATCAAATCAAAATGAATCTACTTTGACTAAAATACTTAATTGAACCGAATTAAACTAAAGTGAAACGAAAAGAACGAGAAGTAGACATAATAAGTGCAATTAGACCCTAGATTATGCCTAACCCAATAGGCTAAATCAACAACACAACACTATCATTGGAGCTTAGATAGACACCTAAGAATTTGAAAATAAAGAGAATGGGTAGAAAGTAGCCAAGTATATACACTAGAAATCATCAAACCATGCCAAGTTTTGCCAAGTTTGTGTCTGTGATGAGAATATTCGTCTTTAAGTTTCTCACGGATCAAATATTTAACCCAAGACAAATCAACGTGTCTAGGATATAAGAAAAGATTTACGACATTTTCATTCTAATTGAATATATTTGATTCGTTTTAACATTATGACAGATATGTCCATCGCAACCAAGACGAAAGCCCCGTTCTTTTGAACTTATATTCAGTCAGTTTCAGTTCAGTATAGCTTCAGGAAGCATATTTTGTCTCTATATTTCAGTCAGTTTCAGTTAAATTAAGTTCAATTAAATTAAGTTCAGTCAGTTTCAGTCCAAAAGAACAGAGCCGAAGTCTCAAATCATAGGATTGAATTGAAATAAAGATGGTGACCAAATCCAAAATATTTGGAATTCACAATTTCCTTCTCTTTTCCCGCTTCGTTCAAAATCTAACATTTCATTCTTCCCCCCAAAATATCTCCCCCTTTCTCCTTCCATATAAATACCAACCCTCACATCTCTCTCCCTTTCCCCTCCTCCCTTCATTATCGCCGCCTCTCTCTCCTCCACACTCTCTCTCTCTCTCTCTACAATCCTCCACCTTCCTTCCTCACTCCATCAATGGCGAAACGCAAGTCCTCCAAATCCGCTTCTCCTTCCTCCTCCGCCGCCGCAACCACCGCCTCCGCCACCAGCAAGAAGCGCAAAGTCGCCGGAACTCAAAATGCTGCCGCCGATGCTGCTGCCGCGAAGACGACGGCGAAGTCGTCGGCGAAATCGTCGGTGAAGGTGGAGGAGGAGGTGACTGTGGAGATTAACTCTTCTGTCTCCGCCGCTGCTACTTCCACCAGCAGGAAGCGGAAAGTCGTCGGAACTGAAAATGATGCGGCGGTGAAGACGACGGTGAAGGCGGAGGAGGAGGTGATTGAGGAGATTACGCCGAGTTTGGAGGCGGAAGTTGGAGAAGATGAGGATATGATGGCGGTCGGAGAAGAGGAAGTAGTGGAGTCGCCGAGGAGTTCAGGGAGGAAGGTTACGAGGAAGAATGCGAAGAGAGAAGATGATCTTGAGTGTCGGTTTATCGGAGATGCTGTTCCGAGTGATGTTGCTAGAGATCGTTGGCCGCATCGGTATCCTGATAAGGTACATTGTTGTTCTCCGATTTATACGATTTGTTCGATTTTGGATCAATGATAAATGAATGATTGAGACGGTAAGTAAGTCAATTTTTGTACTCTATTGGAATAATTTGATGTGGTTCAAGTTCTACTGTTGCTCACTTGTGTCGGTCGATTGTTTGATTTCGGGATTTTGATTAAAGGTACAGTGGTGTTTTCTGATTTATACTCTCTTTGTTCTAGTCAATTGTTTGATTTTGTTATTTTTCGAGATTTTGATCAAAGGTAAATGGATGAATTAATTATACTTTGTATTCTATTCGAACAATTTGATGTAGAAGTAGTTCAATTTCTACTGTTGCTCACTTGTGTCGGTCGATAGTTTGATTTCTGGATTTCGATTAAAGGTAAATGAATGATTGAACTGGGAGTTAAGTACATTTTTGCATTCTATGCTCGTTCCAACTTATAGTTTGATTTTTCTTTGATTTTAGGGTTTTGATTGAAGCTAAATAAATGATCAAGACACTAAATACTTACATCGTTGTACCTTATTGGAATAATTTGCTCAAGTTATTTTCCCCAATTTTTTTCTGGGGATTTTTGAATAAAGTTCGATAAATGAATAAAATGGAAGCTATAATTTCGAAAAATTAGCACAAACCTTAGACTAGAAATTTGGAGAGTTTGAGATGATACTGGAAGGAGAAGTACATAAATCTCAACATTTGATGTTCTTATAGTAATGTCAAATCTGGATCTTTATAAATACCAACATTTTGATGGATTAAAGCGATAAAAAAGCTAGAACTTGAATCAATGAAGGAATTAGAAACTAATTAATGATATAAGTTAACATTTACTAATCACAAGTTATGGAGTATTTGAATTCAGGTGATGACTGATTCAAAAATTTTAAAAGGTAATTAAATGGTATCATTAATTATTGTCTTCTAGAGTTATAGGTATGAAGATCACTAATTATTTGCCATAGTTGATTAATCTTTCCATACAAATGGGTTGTCTTAGCTCAAATTATAGATTAAGACGATGAAGAAACCGTCTTTTTGAGAGATTGTTTCATGGTGTGATATCATTTTGCATAATAACAATTAGATCTGACAAATGGGTCATTTAGTTTGGTTTCAGATTAGTTTAAATGGGTTAAGTTATAATCGGGTTGACGTTATTTCTGTTTTTTTTTCCCGATTTGATAGGGTTCATAACGACTACTGTTATTAGAGTATGATTTTGGTTTTACTCTATGACTTGTGATTTATCAAGTTCTGTCACTAATTCATGCTAATTGTTGTTACAGCAGAATTCTCGGGGGAAGGCTGTGAAAAGGTATGTATTCTTTGATAAATTTATCACATTTCGAATGCTCCTAGTTTAGGCCATTGTTGTTTCAACTACAGGCTCTACTTCCTTGCTGTTTTTCTGAATTTATTCTTAGTTTTACTGAATTGATTGGTGATGTTGGCAGTCCGGGGAGTGATACTGAGTTGATTCAGGCTAAGCGTCACTATCTGAAGGCAGAGGTTGATGGCCATGTCATTTTTGATCTGTATGATGATGCCCATGTTGCGGTATGATTTGAGTTTAAACTCGACTATTTAATCCTTTTGTATGTTGTTCCATGTTCATTTGTGTGTTGTTGAATTCTCGTGGCATTGTAGATTTCCTTATTAGCTCCACTCCGGATAGATATTACATCTCGACACTTCAGCTTTCGTTTCTTAGGTAGAATTGTAGTGTGATGATTTGGTTCGATAATCAAATTTTACGATAGAAAATCACGTGTAGCTTGTTTTATACTCCGTATATGGCATTTGTATATTCTTTAGGCATTATTTTGGAGTGTGGTGACTTGATTCGATAATTAGATTTCATGATCTATAGGCTTCTTTTGGTAGTCTTATGGAAACTGATTGGCACTTTACTGTTGATTGTTTTGATCTTGTAGTCTGAGGAAGGGTCACCACCATATATCTGTAAGATAGTGGAGCTATTTGAAGGGGTAGATGGGCTGCCTTACTTCAGGGCACAATGGTCTTACAGATCAAAGGACACAGTGAGTGAAGCTTACCAACCTCTTTTCACATTTATTTTATCAATTCATTTTACGCGCTGTTTCATTAGATTTCATACCGCTTTTGTCCTTGTGTAATTTAGGTTATCAAAGATGCATTTACTTTGAGGGAGTCGAAGCGCATTTTCCCTTCGGATATCCAAGATGATAATCCATTGGATTGCCTTGTTGAGAAGATCAAAATTGTTAAGGTGAAACCTAATGTAAGTCGTACAAAACTCGCTTTGTGTATCCCAATTATGTTACAGTCCTTTTTACTGGTAAATGCTAGTATGGCACTATCTGACGTGCTTTGTCGTTTTTTGGGTTCTCAGTTCGACATTGTTGCCAAACAAGCTGCCATCCCTGAATGTGATTATTACTATGATATGAAGTATTTGGTGCCATACTCCACATTCATTATTCCGACAGAAGGTAATGTTTTGATTGAGTATATATTGGTTTATACTTACTATGGAATATCTTATCCCCGTTGTTTTTATCGGGAAAATAACCTTTTTTATGCTTGCAGAAGCTGTTCTTGCTGCTGGTGATTCACAGTCATCACTGTCAAGTGAAACAGAGGAAGCAAAAGCTGTAAATGATGAAGGGAATCAAGTAGAGGAGACACCACGTCCTGAGATGAGGCTACTAGATCTTTACTGTGGCTGTGGGGCCATGTCAACAGGCCTGTGCTTAGGGGCTAATATTCAAGGCGTCAACCTTGTCACAGTGAGCTTTCTGTGTGCAGAATTTATTTCAACATTTGCAGTACACTCCTTACTCTGCATTACATTAACTTTCACTCTCTTTTTGATAGAAATGGGCTGTTGATTTCAACCCGTATGCCTGTGAGAGTCTCAAGCTCAATCACCCAGAAACCGAGGTATTTCATTTCATACACGTCCGCGTACATTTTTAGAACCGTAATGTGTTGAGGTGGTATTCTTAAGCTGTTTTTTTAACTATGTGAGCAGGTAAGGAATGAGACTGTTGATGATTTTTTGATGCTACTGAAAGAGTGGAAAAAGCTATGTGCATCCTACAAGCTGATTGAGAGTGATGAAACTCACAAAGTTGTTGACGATATGGAAGCTGATGATGGCGATGATGATGAGGAAGATGAGTCTGAAGAGGATGTAGATGACGGTGAGGTGTTCGAAGTGGAGCATATAATTGGAATTTGCTATGGTGACCCCAAGGAAAATAGGAAGGCTGGCCTACACTTCAAGGTTCGTTGGAAGGGTTATGGCCCCGATGAGGATACTTGGGAACCCGTTGATGGGCTAGGGTATGTAACAACAGATTTCTACGATTCTTAAGATTACACAAACCAAATCCTCTTTTTGCTGTAACTAACTTATTTACAAATGCAGCAACTGCCATAAGAGCATCGGAGTATTTGTTAAGAACGGTTTTAAAACCAAAGTATTGCCATTGCCGGTATGCTGTCGAATCCACACATTTGTTAATGATTCCTAATGAGCAACGATTTTCCAGCATCGCTTTACATTTGTTCTTTGATTGTAGGGTGATGCTGATATGGTTTGTGGTGGCCCGCCATGCCAAGGGTTAAGTGGATTCAACCGGTTCAGAAACAAAGAAAGCCCTCTTGCAGACCCCAAAAACAAGCAACTCCTAAGTTACATGGACGTTGTCGATTATTTAAGGCCCAAGTTCGTGATAATGGAAAACGTGGTTGATCTACTGAAGTTTTCCAACGGCTTTTGTGGTCGATATGCTTTAGGCAAAATGGTTGATATGAACTATCAAGCTCGTATTGGGATGCTGGCAGCTGGTGCCTATGGTCTACCCCAATTTCGCATGCGTGTCTTCCTTTGGGGTGCACGCCCTTCAGAGGTACCTTCCTTCGGTTTTTATGCCTCTATTCTGCAACAAATATATCCACATGAATCAGAGAATTTGATTCGTATTTTGTCTGTACAGAGATTGCCTCAGTACCCATTGCCCACTCACGACGTCGTTTTCAGAGGTGTCATTCCAACTGAATTTGATGTAAGCATTTGTATCTGTGCATTCATTCACACATTTTTTCCAAGTTCTTTTTTTTCTCGGAACAACTCACTAACATGGCATTACTGATTTCAGATGAATGCTGTTGCTCACACTCCAGGCCACACTTATAAACTGGAGAATAAACTTTTCCTTGGTGATGCCATTGAAGATCTCCCACCTGTAAGAATTACATCTTGATTTATATCCGATACTGTAACTTTGCTTGGCTGAAACACTGATAATGCTCTCCTTTAATTTCAGGTTAATAATGATGAATGCCGTGATGAGATACCTTATGGTGGTGAACCGATGACTAATTTCCAGCGTTACATCAGACTGACGAAAGATGGTAAGTTAATTTCTAAAAAAACCTCAGGTATCTAATGTTTGGCCGTGCCTAAAACAATCAGTTCGATTTATTTTCTTTTCTGCAGCAATGTTAGGTTCAGGGACGGAGCTTTGTACCACATTATATGATCACCGTCCACTACAGTTGAATATCGATGACTACCAAAGAGTTTGCAGGGTACCCAAAAGAAAGGTATAAAGTCCGTCACCAATTATAAATAACTCCGTATTCTACTGTATAATTTTTCTAGTTTTGATGAACGGAAAACTGTATTTTTTTCTCAGGGAGCGAATTTCAGAGACCTCCCTGGTGTACGTGTTCGGCCTGATAAAAAGGTTGAATGGGACCCTGATGTTGAGAGGGAGAAACTCCCTTCCGGCAAACCATTAGTAAGTTTTCGTTCTCGTTTTTTCATTTCTGATTTCGTTGGGACGTGTCTGATTGGTTGTAGCTTCATTGGTTTATGATGAACTCATATTTCTTCTGTTCCTTTGTACAGGTCCCCGATTATGCCATGACCTTTGTCAGCGGAACCTCATGCAAGTAAGCAACCTGTTTATCCTATTTCAATAGCATTCTCGACCCGAACCAAAAGAGTTGACAAAAGCTGACCTAACCCGACAGACCAACCTGCCCAAAACCTGACTTTTAGTAACCCAAAACCAACCTAATCCGATAATCATTGTCCTGCACCGACCCAATAAGTCACCTGCCACGTCAAATTAGGGGTGAGCATCGGTCTTAGACCGGACCAAACTGGACCAAATCGAACCAGTTCGAAGACCGAAAATAATTTATTTATGGACTGAAGACCGGACCTAAAACTTCTGGTCTTGGACCAAACCAAACCCAAAATATTCGGGCTAGTCCGGTCTTAGACCGGAATGTTAATTTTCTTATGTCATTTGTCTGGTTTGGTTCGGACCTAAATTAACCGGTCTTGGACTGACCCGGACCAAAGACCAAAACCTAAAAATATGTGGACCAAAAACCAAAGACCAACATTAGGTTCGGACCTAAAAGCTTTGGTCTGAACCAAATGGTCTGGTCTGGTCCATTTTTTCGGTCCGGACCTAATGTTGCTCAGCCCTAACGTCAATAAACCCAAAATGACCCAACCCAAACTCGACTGGAGTACTAGCCCCAAAAAGTGATATACCAACACGATATGATTAGACCCGACTAAACACCATTTTCGCAATCTCAGGCCATTTGGAAGGCTATGGTACGATGAAACAGTCCCGACAGTCGTCACAAGAGCAGAACCACACAACCAAATAGTCTGCCACCCGTTCCAAGACCGTGTCCTCACAATCCGAGAGAACGCAAGATTACAAGGATTTCCCGACTATTATCAACTCAAAGGACCTGTCAAAGAACGGTACATTCAAGTTGGAAATGCAGTGGCTGTGCCTGTCGCACGAGCCTTGGGGTACGCCCTAGCCATGGCTAGCCAAGGGGCGATCGATGATTCACCTGTGATGGCGCTTCCGGTTGGGTTCCCATTCAATATGGGTACGGGTCCGTCCGTTGAGGTCGAGGATAATAATTAATTGTATCACTTAATAAGATTTGGGATTGTCGAATTGAGGTTTTCTCTGTATCGGTTTAAATTATATATATTTGTCATTGGAAATGTAACTTTAAATGTTGTAAAACTCATTTATTGTGTCTAATTTAAGACTTCTTGAAAAATTTCAAGTTTTTTAAAAAGAGTGATAAACCAAATTTTGAGTGATATTTCTAATAAACTCATTTTTTTTTACCAAATATTACCCGTGCCTGATCTATTTGACTCGTTTGACAGCCTATCAATTACGCCCTGATTAATTCTTTGAAGAGTTGAATAATGTTGATACAATGTCACGTGAGTACGTGACTGATATGTCTCCGTTATATATTTCCTGCCTTCATAACCGAATCTATCATTTGTTTTTTCACATTTCAGGAGACGCATTTTACATCGATCTTTCATTTTACATTATTAAAAATTATAAAAATTTGATATTCTTAAATTACTCATATAAAACGAATCAAACAAGATTTCACGTTATTATGTTTTCTCTTGTAGATTGTCGAGAATATCGAAAATTCTCTTGATTTGTGAATAATGTCAAAATAGGGTTAATTGTACTCCCTCCGTCCCAATGAATTGTTTGCCATTGGTAAGCGGGAAGATTTTAGAAATAATGCATTTTGGAGGGAAAATTTTAGAAAGTTGTTATTCTTTTATGGGCCGTTTGGTCTGGGGTCTACAAGAAAAGGAAAGAGAATCAACTTGTTTCATTCCCTTTGTTATCGTTTGTTTTACCATTTTTCCATTCTTTTCCCCCCTTTCAGGTCTCAATCCTAAATTATAGGTTATTCCATTCCTCATTACCTCACCATCATTATCCTCAATTCCTCACCGTTAGATACTAGACCTAATAAATTTTGACCCGATCGTAAATTTGACCTAGTTATTTTAGAGACTTAAAATATTTGACATGCGACCCGTGTGACCCGAACCTGAAATAACCCATTAATTTAGGATTGAGACCTGAAACATTAATATATTATATTTGAAATAATAATTAAAAAGTTATTATTTAACATGTTTGAAAAATTAATTCAAAAAAAAGTTATATAAATTATTATTTGTTATGATATGGATGTTATCATCCCCAAACAATACAACCCTTCACCAAACAACATATCCCTTTGTATCGATATCTATATATATGTATCGAGTCATGTATTACGAGTTACTGAAGATACAATCTCTTTGCATACAATAAACGGTTTCTCTTGTATTCTTATTCCATACGTATACAATATAATCATATCACGTTATCAGCACGATCGTCTTTTATAATCAACAATCGCGACGGAAATATATTCATAGATCATATCTGGTTGATTGCGAAGGACAATTGGACTTATTATTATTTTCTCATATTTTAATTCTTATCCTTGATTTCTATCGGTTTTACTGTAAGTCTACTTTATCGCCCATTGATTTACTCCGTATCTCCGTATGCAATTTACACTATTTCTCCGTATGCAAAATAATAATAGTAGACAATCTGCATTTTTTATTCGTCATCATTGCTATGCTATCCAATCTATATCATTACTCCGTACTTATTATTATTTTCTTATACTATTCTATATTTCATCAAATATACTACTGTTTGATGATCATATATATATTGCATACCGTTTCATTCATATATTTTGCGTACTGTTTGATGATCAAATAAGATTCTGATTTATCAAATCAGAATGTTGTCTACCACACACTACTCTGAAATTTATCAAATCTGTATTTTTTTTTAAAGAAAAAGTGATGATGATATGAAAACCTCATATTTGATAATTGATAAAACTATAATTTTTCTAACATGATGATGATTTTTCTTCTCTGTTTTTCTGCTTAATTCTTCCCCATTATAATCTGTTCAACAATTTTTATTTTTATTTTTGATTTCTGATATATAATTCAAATTGGAAGAAAAATAATATGT
The DNA here is from genome assembly GCA_958450325.1 of Agrostemma githago. Lineage (NCBI taxonomy): Eukaryota > Viridiplantae > Streptophyta > Magnoliopsida > Caryophyllales > Caryophyllaceae > Agrostemma > Agrostemma githago. The sequence continues at coordinate 75,933,044 of OY288246.1, forward strand.
TCCACAAAATATGTTTGGATACTTTATTTGTTCTTTATGATTAGTAAAAATTGATGATTACTTCTTTGTATATATTTTTATACATAAAATTGTTTTTATTATATGAATACAGTATTTTTCGATTATGTATAGAAAAATATAACAATTTTATAAAAATAAAAATATCTCTTCTATATTGAAGAAAAATAATCTGTACCACAATTTTATTTTATTTTGGATTTTTGATATATGATTTTTGATATATATTAATTGATATATGATTTTCGATTATGTATAGAAAAATATTAATTGCTAAGTCATTAACTTCTTTGTATCATCTATTCATCTTTTATACATACGTTGCCAGTAACCTTGGGTTAATAAATTAATTTACTGATTGACACTACTATATTTAAATTTTATGCACTGGTTTTTGACAGTAGATAACAGAATTGGTGTTAGAGTAATTGTATGTTCATAAATGTAATTGTTGAACGGATAATGTGTGATCAAAACTGAACGGATAATATTCAGTCTGCTGAACGAGTAATTAGTGTAAACAAAACTGGTTTTTCCGTTAAGTGTAATTGTTTATAATATTACTTTATGTGTATGTTCATACTCATTATTACTTGTTTACGGAATATGAGTATTCATTTATTTATATTGCTCATTTTATATAGTGAACCATGTCGAATCTTACAAAACTCGAGTTTGAGGCTCTTGATATCACCGGAAAGAATTATTTGTCATGGGTATTAGATGCCGAGATGCATCTAAATGCAAATGCACTAGGTGAGACGATAAAGGACGGAAATAAGACCACGTGTCAAGAAAAGGCAAAAGGGATGATATTCCTCCGTCATCACCTCCATGACGGTCTTAAAAATGAGTATTTGACGGTTAAAGACCCACAAATCCTTTGGAGTGATCTGAAGGAAAGGTATGACCACCAAAAAACCGTTATATTACCAAAGGCTCGATATGATTGGTTGCATTTGCGTTTGCAAGATTTTAAATCTGTAAGCGAGTATAACTCCGCCATGTTCAGAATTACTTCTCAGTTAAAATTATGTGGTGAGAAAATTACTGATGGAGATATGCTAGAAAAAACGTACTCTACTTTTCATGCTAATAATATCGTCCTGCAGACACAATATCGTGAAAAGGGATTTAAAAAATATTCTGAACTAATATCTTGTTTATTGGTGGCTGAACAAAATAACGAGCTGTTGATGAAAAATCATGAATCACGTCCTACTGGCTCTACTCCATTTCCTGAAGCGAATGCGACACATTATAATAGAGATGATGCTAGTAGTAGTGGTCGCGGGAGAGGCCGTGGTCGTGGACCATGGCGAGGTCGTGGACGTGGTTACGGTGGATATCTTAGAGGTCGTGGAGGTTATTTCAAAAGGACACAATACCACCCGCAGTGGAATCAGAATGAAGAACAAAATGTGGACGATAAAAGTGAGGATGTGACCAATATATGTTTCCGATGTGGTGGGAAAGGTCACTGGTCTCGCGTTTGTCGTACACCAAAGCACCTAGTAGATCTCTATCAACAATCAATAAAGCAAAAGAGAAAGAATGTTGAGACAAACATGGTGATAGACGATGGTGAAGGTGACTTTGATTATGATGATACCAACGATGGTGAAGAGGAGTTTGATTGTAATGATACAACCCACTTAGATGCGGCCGATTTCTTTCCGATTAATGAAGGGAATAATTAAATTATGAAAGTATTACTATGATTTTATGACATGACAAACTTATTAGTACCATATTTGTATTTATTTTATTTTTACTATTCACTTTGTGAAAGCTTGGATTTTATTATTATACTTTGTATATGTTTTTTTTATGGTGTTTAAGTATTTTATGAACATGATATATATGTATCTTAATTGGATTTTATTATTGTTTTAAATTTACTAGTTATATTATGTATAGTTCATCGTTATGAAGTATTATATACGGAGTATTAATCTTTTTGGCAATTTTACTAATTCACTTTGTAACCTGAAGTTCGCGAAAATATTATATTAATCAATCGATAACTATGACATAGCATACTCAATATACGCGTAAAATGGATAAATTACGCTGTTTAAAATACTCAAAGAAAGTCATATTCCCGGAAGGAAAATTGACGGGTCTTGCCTATTTATATGAGACACCAGTTGTGTCATGTCACATCTATCATTTTTGTTTTGGCCATATGATAAAATACAATTACTGTGCACATACGATATATATAGCTAACCGGAAGTTTAGCACGATGAGATTCAGTTAACTGAAAATATGGCGTACGATAAGTGGATTTATCGAGATATAGCCAAATGCATAAGAAAATTGCAATGAACTAAAGTCAAAGTCAACAAGAAAATGATAAAGATGTGACACATTGAGGCCATCCGGGTTCTTGTTACACCCGTTTTGATAAACCCGTAGTTTATCTTGAAAGAAATGTAATAAAGTGCTGTACTTCTCTCGTGTATCAATGAAATATTATTTGAGGCAAGACAATACACTGAGATGGAAAATTATATTGGAGATCTAAATAATACTCGTAATTGGATAATGAAAATAATGAACGTTTATGTATTGGTTAATTATCTGACTTTTAGTCACACAGAATTTTACGAGTAG